>CM021107.1:118168897-118633500 GCA_007115665.2 Sequoiadendron giganteum | reverse complement strand
ACTCTAAACCATCAACCCTATACCTCAATTATCAACCCTCTTATATCTTTGTCCCGCTTCTCCTCTTCTCTCCTCTCTATCTCCTCTACCCTATACATTGGATCCTCAACCCTCATATATATTTTTCCTTGCCTCCTCTTCTCTCCTTCTCTCTATCTCATTTCTCCCTCCATCATTCCTTCCCTCTCTACTATCTTTCTCTCTCTCCCCCTTCCTCTCTCCCCTCATTTTCTCTCCTCTCACTCTATCTCCTCCTTTCCTCTCCCTCCATCCCTCCACTCTCTACTTGTCTCTATCTATCATCTCTCTCTACATATCCTTCCCTCTCTATTTATCTTTATCTCCTCTCTCCCTCTCTTTTCCCACCTCTCCCTCCATCACTCTATATCTCAATTGTGTATCCTCCCTACCTCTTTCCCTCTCTACTCTCTATCTCTCCTCTCCCTCCCTCTACCTCTCTCTCTCTCTACCCCTTCCGTCTCTACTCTTTATCTCTCTTGCGCACACAAAAACACTCACCTCTATCTCCTCCCTACCTATCCCTCACTCCCCTCTCTAATTCTTTATATCTCTCCTCTATCGTTGTCTCCTTCCCTCTCTACCTATATTTATCTCCCCTCTCCATTTGTTTACTTACCTCTCCCTCTATCACTTTGTATCTCACCTGTGTTTCCCTACCTACCTAGGGTTGAGGGATTAAGGGTTAAGGGTTGAGAATTGAGGGTTGAGGGTTTAATGTATAGGGTAGAGCATAGAGGGTATAGGTTTTAAGGGTATAGGGTTTAAGGGTTGAGGGTCGAGGATTTAAGGTTGAGGGTATAAGTTTGAGGGATTAGGGTTGAGGTTCCAATGTATAGGGGAGAGGGTAAAGGGGTTGAGGGATTAGGGTTTAAGGGTTGAGGGTTGAGGGTTGAGGGCAGAGGGTTTAGGGTTGAGGTTTTAAAGGTTGAGAGATTAAGGGTTGAGGGTCAAGGGATTAGGGTAGATAGTTTACTTGGGTTTAAGGGTTAAGGGTATAGGGTTGAGGTTGGAGGGTATTGGGTTGAGGGTAGAGGGTAAAGGGTTTAAGGGTTTAGGGTTTACGGTTGATTTTTTAAGGGTTTAAGGGTTGAGGGTATAGGGTTGATGTATTGGGGTAGAGAGGGAGGGATGGAGGGAGAATTTTGATAGAGAGAATTAGAGAAGAGGAGGGAGGGACAGAGATAGATGAGGGTTGTGGATCCAATGTATAGGGTAAAGGGTTAAGGGGAGAGGGGAGAGAGATAGAGGGAGTGAGTGAGTGATAGACCCTTAACCCTAAACCCTAAACCCTCAACCCCTATACCCTCTACCCCATATGTTGGACCCTCAACCCTATACCCTCTACCCTCAACCTTAAACTCTCAACCCTCAACCCTTAAACCCTCTACCCTATACATTAAACCCTTAACCCTCAATTCTCAACCCTCAACCCTTGATCCCTTAATCCTCAACCCTTAAACCCTCAACCCTCAACCCTTATACCCTCTACCTTATACATTAGACACTCAACCCTAATCCTTCAACCATATACCCTTAAACCTATACCCTAAACCCTCTACCCTCAACCCTAAATCCTCAACCCTAAACCCTTAAACCTTCTACCCTCTACCCTCAACACAAAACCCTCTACCCTAAACCCAATACCCTAAACCATCAACCCTATACCCTCAATTCTCAACCATGTATCCTATACATTAGATCCTCAACCCTCATATATCTCTATCCCTCCCTGCTCTTCTCTCCTACTCTCTATCTCACTTCTCCCTCCATCTCTCCCTCCATCATTCCCTCAACCCTTAAACCCTCAAAGACTCAACCCTCAACCCAATACCCTCTACCTTAAACCTAATACCCTCTACCATCAACCCTATACCCTTAAACCCAAGTAAACGCTCTACCCTAATCCCTCAACCCTCAACCCTCAACCCTCTACTATCTACCCTTAACCCTTAACCCTTAAACCCTAATCCCTTAACCCTTATACCCTCTACCCTATACATTGGACCCTCAACCCTAATCCCTCAACCCTATACCCTCAACCCTCTAACCTCAACCTTAAACCCTCAACCCTCAACCCTCAACACTTAAACCCTAAACCCTTAAACCCTCTACCCTCTACCCTTTATCCTCTACCCTATACCCTATACCATATACATTAAACCCTCAACCCTCAATTCTCAACCCTTAACCCTTAATCCCTCAACCCTAGGTAGGTAGGGAAACATAGGTGAGATATAGAATGATGAAGGGAGAGGTAGGTAAATAAAGGGATAGGGGAGATAAATATAGGTAGAGAGGGAAGGATACATAGAGAGAGGAGATATAGAGAGAAGTAAAGAGGGGAGGGAGGGATAGGTAGGGAGAAGATAGAGATGAGTGTGTGTGTGTGAGAGAGAGAGAGAGGTAGAGGGATGGAGACACGGTTGAGATGTAGAGTGATGGAGGGAGAGGGGAGATAAAGATAAATAGTGAGGGAAGGAGATATAGAGAGAGAAGATAGATAGAGAGAAGTAGAAAGTGGAGGGATGGTGGGGGAGGAAAGGAGGAGATAGAGTTGAGTGTGTGTGAGAGGGAGAGAGAGAGAGTGAGAGGAGAGAAAATGAGGGGAGAGAGGAAGGGGGAGATAGAGAAAGAGAGTAGATAGGGAAGGGAGAAGAGATAGAGAGTATCGAGGGAAGGATAGAGTAAGAGAGAAAGAGGGGGGGAGGAGAGTTAGAAAGAGTGGTAGGTAGTGGAGGGAGAGGTAGGTAGAGAGGGAATGAGAGAGGGAGGGATTGGAAGGAGAGAGGGAAGGAGGGAGAGTGAGATGGAGAGAGTGGTGAGATAGAGAGTAGAGAGGTAAGGAGAGAATGAGAAATGGATATAAAGAGAGAGAGGGAGAGGTAGATAGGGATAAGTGAGACATAGAGAGGTAAGTAGGGAAAGTGGGAGAGATAGAATGGTGATTTAGAGAGGGGGTGATATCTATGGATAGAGATAATGGTGAGATAGAGAGGAGAGAGAGAGAGATAAAGAGAGGGATGGAGAGATAGAGAGAGGTAGGTAGAGGAAGGGAGAGGAGAGATAGAGAGTAGAGAGGGAAAGAGGTAGGGAAGGAGACATAAGTGAGATAGAGAGGGATGGAGAGAGAGAGTGATGGAGGTAGAGGTAGGTATAGAGAGGGAAAGAGAGAGGAGAGATAGAGAGGGGAGGGAGGGAGGGAGGGGGGGAGAGGTAGCCGGGGGAGATAGAGGTGTTTGTGTGAGTGAGAGAGAGAGTATGGTGAGATAAAGAAAAGAAGCAATTGAGAGAGAAAGAGGGGGGGGGAGGGAGGGACAATAGTGAGAGAGATTGGGAGGAGAGACAAAAATAATGGGAGGGAGGGTGAGGTCGAGAGAGGGAGGGAGAGGAGAGATAGAGAGAAGTAGAGAAGGAAGGATGGAGGGAGGGAGTGTTAGCGAGGGAGATAGAGGTTTGTGTGTGTGTGTGTGTGTGTGTGTGTGTGTGTGTGTGTGTGTGTGTGAGAGAGAGAGTGGTGAGATGGAGAGGGGAGAGTGAGAGGGAGGGAGAGAGATTTACAGAGAAATATGAGGAAGATAGGGATAGAGAGTGAGAGAGGGATGTAGGTAGAGGGAGGGAGAGGAGAGGAGAGATAGAGAGTAGAGATGGAAAGAGGTAGGGAGGGAGAGGTAGGTAAAGAGAGAGAGATAGGGGAGATAAAGATAAGTAGAGAGGGAAGGAGATGTAGAGAGAGAAGAGATAGAGAGAAGTAGAGAGGGGAGGGAGAGAGGTAGATGTAGGGAGGAGATAGAGGGGTGTAAGAGAGAGAGAGGACAGAGAGGGAGGAAGGGGGAGAGAGAGGGAGTGGAGAGATAGAGAGTAGAGAGAAGGAGAGAGTGAGAGAGAAAGATGATAAAACTTGCTGACTACTAAAATTTGACCTCCTGATTACTGAAATTTGAATTGTTGATTACTAAAATTTGACTAAGTCTGAAATTTTTAAGATCTTCCAAAAACTAGAATTTGCATTATAACTCATAGAGATCTGAAACCACTCTCAAACATCCTGCCTATATACATGAAATTTAACTTAAAGTATAAGAAATTAAATTTCCATATGTAAATGTCAACTTATACTTAAATGTCTATTTCATGTATATATTCCCTAGCAGAGAAAGAGAAAATGAAAGAGTTTAGAAAAATACATTCCAAAAGTCATTGCAAAAAGAAAGAGAACTCACACTTGTTTATTCATTGCAAAATTCAATCCATTTGGCGAGCGCAAAATTTGGCACTCACCAAATGGTAAAGCCATTTGGAGAGCACCAAATAGGCTCGGTACTACCAAGCCTATTTGGTGAGCGCTAAATTTGGTGAGCGCAATATGGCCTATTATGGGTTTTTTTTACCATTTGGCACCAAAATTGTATCACAGATCCATGCACTTACCCCCCTATGTTTTTCTCAGTCCTACACTTAATGTTCTAATCTATCATTTGTTGGCTATCGATTATTCACTATAGCTTAATTTATTACTTAAGCCTTTTAGCAACATTGGTTACCAACCTCGCTCACCTGCTCACTGCTTGCCTCGGTCCGAAAACATTTTCCTAAGTCTAAATTTAATAATGTAGTAGTGCAAAGAGTGGCATTGAAGGGATAGATGGCATGCTAGTGCATGAGAATATTTTAATTTTGTCTAAACCATGGTGTTTTTGTGGTGAAGTGCTATGCTGACAAGTTTTTATTAGATCAACGACTAATGTAAAATTATGTCAGGTCAACAGTCATCATAATAACACATTTTGAATCTTCTCTGACATAGTTAAATTTGTGGTGGTGTGAAATGCCAACAAATGGCATGTTTTCACATGAGTGCATTTTGGGCCCATATTGACCATGTTAATTTGCAGTAAAGTAATATGTTGATGCATGTCTTAAGTGATTTCAAAGGGAAAATTGTAATGATAGCATGGAAGTAAATTTTGGGTCTATTCTAAAAATGGTGAAATTATGGTGAGGTTGTATACCAACATGTGTCCATGATAACGTATGTTGGAAGACTTTTCTTTATGAGGACTGTTGTCCAATAGAGTATCAAAACTAAAAATGGATATTGAAACATTTTCCAAAATTTCCAATCAGATTTTAAAATCCTACAGGTATCATCATGTTGAGTATCAGAACTAAAATTGGATATTAGGCATTTATTAAGAAGTTCCAAGTGGGTTTAGAAACCCCAAAGAGTTGTTGGACTTTTCAATGTAATATATGCATTCCTGTTGGGTGTAGTATATTCATCTATCAAGTGGATCTCAATTTAAATTTGTGTCATTATTTTTTCCTGCAAAGATTGAAGATCAACAACTCAAATGGGTGATCCCATAATGTTGGTTTACAATTTCTAGGAGATTCTGATTTTTGCTAAAATCACATATTTTTAGAAAATATAATGATTTAAGCCTTAAAAAGTTTCATTTGAAGGATTCCAATTGAATAGGGTTTGATCAAACTCCCTTATATAGAACCCCGCTATTTTTAAACCATACCTATAATGGAGTCTCCTTTACACCTATCAAAATGTTGATAAAAACCCACTTTTAATTTACCTTTTGGGAGATCAAATGAATTCATTTAAAATTTATTTTTTGTAAGTATGTAGTCCTTATTATAAGCTTCCCAAAAACATAATTTTAAATTAATTTAATTTAATTATTATATTTAATTTTAATTTCTTGTGAATGTAGGTTTTTCACCAAAAATCAAGCTCTCTATTCTACACATGTGGAAAAATAGAAGATTATCAAAAAAAATAAAAAAATATGAGTGCACCAAATATTGAAGTCCTTGATCCAACAAAAAAAAAGAATTGAATTTTGATACATACAAAAAAGGTTGTGTTATACGGTCTGCCTATGTCTAAATTGTAATTAGTCTGACTTCGAAACTTGATTAAGAAAAAATTATTCAATAAAACACTATGAAACCAATTGTAAGCACTAGATATAATAGTTACAAATATAAATTCGAAAAAATTAGAATTTTATCCTTCATAGAAAAAAGTTATGTTTTATACGATGAGTGTTACTCCTTAAAAATGTTGTACTAAAAAAAACTAGTTTTTGAAGGAGATGGAAAAAGAAGTGTAATCTGATTCCAAAAATTTTGAAAAAAATATATTTAGAATCTACAGAAAAAAATTCACAAATCACTAGTTTGCATCATCTTCAAATTCCTCACGTTTTAGTCGCTATAGATGCCCGAAAGTGAAGATTTAGTTAGAAAAAATCAGTTCAGTGTCCAATTTGGCCAAAAATTGTAAACTTGTATTGTGGGATCACCCAAATACAAACGTGGTCAATGGCTAGTTCCTAGTTTAAAATTTAAATTTTACTCTGCACATGTCGATATTTTAGCGCTATAAAATATTTTTCATAGGTCAACTTGTAATTCACCAATGAATCTAATTTTTGGTTTGGGTTGAAATTGTAATGCATTCTAAAATCCTAGATCAATATTTATGCAAATTGTTTTGGCATTTTGAAACAATGTGACAATACATTCTATATGTTTGTACATATGTCTAAGATTTGTCTAGGAAATTCATGATAAATATTTTATGGTAGAGGATAGTTATGTGAAGCAAAGAAATGTATGAAGGTGAATTTATCAAATTGATAATTCAAAATTGCAATATCACTCTGTAAGCTCTATATGCTAGAGAATTTCCTATAAGTATTTGTAATCATTTTTTTGTATTTTGTGGTTAGTGTCACTATTCATGTGAAGTTGGTGCCTCTTGTTCCTTGATTTGGTGCTCAATTTTTGAGATTGGTGTCTCAAATAGGTTGGTTCTTGTAAAGTTGTTTGGGCATTTTTCTTGTGAGGTTGGATTTGGGTAGTAGATACAAGTAGCTCTTCTCACCATGGTTTTTCCCTTTTTGGTTTTCCACATAATTTTGGTTTTATCTTGTTTGTTTGCTTTCGTTTTTATCTCCAATTCTCTTAATGATGATTAATGTGAATTGATGTTTAATATGTATTGATTGGAGTTAAAATTTTATGATATATTGATTCACCCCCTCTCAGTATATGAAAGGAAAAAGAGATGTGGAATCTCTTTCCTAACGCTAATACAACAAAGGAGAAGTGCAAAATACCAGTCTTAAAGCTTCTTAAAACAACTAAGATAGACACATACAGAGTAAAAGAGATAACATAAATGAGCAATCACAGATAACACCAGATTTACGTGGGAAAACCCTTTCGGAAAAAAAAACCCACCACACCAAGAGAAGACACTTTGTATTACAGTAAAAATAAATTACATACAAATCTCACAGTCCTCACTATCTGATAGTTAGCTCACAGCAGCAGACTTAAGTATTCATTCACTCACTGTTACAATACTTCTACAAGTATACAATGAATTACATCTAACTTCTTAGTCTTTATCACTTGCTTCACCGTCACCCTTCGATTGAATAATATCAATAATGTAATCAATTGTACAAGTCTTACATCGCATTTAACATTCCAACCAATCGCAAGACTTAATGATGTATTGATCACCCAATCAAGTAATTTGATCTTCTAACCAATCTTCTCTGCATCGGGCTACCTAAGCATAAAATTCCTTTACCTTAATCAAACCCTGTCACTAGTCGAAGCACGTCTAGCATTTACTACTTTCACCACTCCAGACTTCGACCAACCAAGTATTGAACTCTTGCCACGTGTCGCCCTTTCATTTGCTCATTTCTTTGACCATGAGTCAAAACTGCCACCTGAGCTTTTCTTACCACGCCACCTCTAGCCTACGCACTGACTATGCCTGTCAACCGTGCTACTGCTAGCCTGAGTCGAAGACCCTGCGGTATGGCGGTAACACCGCCCAACCGCGGTCAAACCATCAGAGGCTCGTGGTAAGGCGATAAACCACCATACCGCGCCTCTATGAAAGACTCTCAATGCTAGAGCGGTAGAGGTTGAGAGAGATGATGAATTTTGCTAAGTCTTTTCAGAGGTCCAAGCAAGAAGTTGAGGCACCTGTTCCCAACAAGCTCCCACTTGATGAAGACTTCCTGGCTTCCTCTAGACTTCAAAAAATTACTGACGATCATAGGCCCCAAGGCCCATCGAGTCTGTGCACCATCTGAACTTGTTCATGCTCATTGACTTTGTTAATGCATCTGCAAAATTCTTCAAGGTGTCAACCTTTTCCAAACAGAACTTTCCATCTTCCACCATATCCCTCACAAAGTGATACTGCACATCGATGTGCTTTGTCCTCGCATGGAAAGTCGAGTTCTTTGCCAAACAAATGGAACTCTGACTGTAATAGCAGATTGTGATCAGCCCTGCATTGAAACCAATATTAGAGCACAATCGACTCAGCCAAACTGCTTCTTTGCAGGCTTGTGTTGCTGCCATGTATTTAGCCTCTGTGGTGGATAAAGCGACTACAGCTTATCGCTTGCTCATCCAACTGACTGTACTACCATTTAACATGAACGTGTATCCACTGATGGATCTTTTGTTCTCAATATCCCCTGCCCAATCAGAATCCACATATCCGAATGTTGAGTGTTCTCTGTGATGCAACCAAACTGCCATGGTAACACAGAGCATATTCTGAAGTCCCCTTTAAATATTTGAACACTCTCTTTACAACATCCCAATGTGATCTTCCTGGATTTGCCATAAATCGGTTGAGTACTCCCACTGCTTGGGAAATGTTTGGTCTTGTGCAGACCACTGCTTACATTAAAATTCCAACAGCACTAGCATAAGGTACCCTGGTCATGTCCTCCATCTCAATAGCAAACTTTGGACAATCTTCAATAGATAGTTTTATTCCCTGCATAACTGGAACAACTAGCTACTTGCAATAATTCATACCAAATCTCTCCATAACTGTATTGATATATTTATTCTGGCTTAACTAGAGCTTTCTTCTTGTTCTATCCTTGGTTATCTCCATCCCCAGAATATACCTTGTTGCACCCAGATCTTTCATTTCGAACTTTGTAGACAACTGAGATTTAAGATCAGAAATCATAGAATTACTATTTCCTATGAATAATATATCCTCCACATATAGGGTAATAATAAGCACAAGATCATTTTTAGATTTATAATAAACACAATGATCAGATTTTGATCTCACAAATCCCATAGACAACATAAAACTGTCAAATTTCCAGTACCACATTCTAGGTTACTGCTTCAAACCATAAAGAGATTTCTTTAATTTACAGACCAGACTTTGTTTACCTTTTTCAATGAAGTGCTCAGGCTGCGACATATAAATCTCTTCTTCCAACTCTCCATGGAGAAATGTTGTCTTCACATCCATCTGCTCAATTTCTAAGTCATAAATCGCTACCAATGACAACAGCAATCTGACAGATGTCAGCTTTGCTACAAGGGAAAATATTTCTCCATAATCAATTCCCTTTATTTAGGAAAAACCCTTTGCAACCAACCTTGCCTTATACTTTTCTACTCTTCCATCTAGACTAGTCTTCTTCTTGAATACCCATTACAGCCAACAGGCTTTCGCCCTTGAGGAAAAGGTACCAAATCCCAAGTTTCATTTTTCTTTAATGATTCCATTTCTTCATTCATGGCTTCCAACCAGGAATTTGAATCAGACATGCTAATCGCTTTTTTATAGTCCTAGGCTCATCAGTGCTAGTAATCAAGGCATATGCATAGTTTGAATCTAACATAGAGAAACCATACCTATTGGGTTGTTGTTTTTCACGTGTAGACCTTCTCACTGGTTGAGGTTGTGGTTCTTCATCTTCATAACTCTCAGAGCTGCTTGAACTCTCCTCAATTTTAGGTACACTATGTAGTTCCTCTTTTTCTGGAGTCTGAGGAATCTGAACTACATCATTCCTTTTTTCTCTTTTATCTGTCTCTAGTTGTGGATCAGCTACTCAAGGTTTCAGCTCATAAAATATTACACTTTTTTTGTACATAACCTTCTCAGTATCAAGATTCCAAAGCTTGTATCCCTTCACACCAACCCCATAGCCGATGAAGATACATTTAACAGCCTTGTTCTCCAACTTTGATCTTTTCTCATTTGGCACATATGCATATGCCTCACAGCCAAAGACACGAACATGTCTAAGAGAGGGCTTCTTACCAAACCACGCTTCCAAAGGTGTCTTGTCAACTAGAGGAGAACAAGGTGAGCGATTTACTAGGTAACATGTTGTAGCCACAGCCTCAGCCCAGAACTTTTGCTCCAGACCAGCACTGCTCAACATACTTCTCACTCTCTCTATTAATGTTTTGTTCAACCTTTCCACAACTCCATTCTATTGTGGAGTATAAGGTGTAGTTTTATGCCTTTTAATCCCATGATCTATGCAGTGTCTTTCGAATTCTATAGAACAAAACTCACTGCCATTATCCATCCTCAAGCATTTGATTTTCTTTCCAATCTAGTTCTCTACCAAAGTTTTAAATTCTTTAAACAGACTGAACACTTCTAATTTACTCTTATGAAAGTATATAAATTCCCTTCTCGAATAGTCATTAATAAAAGAAACATAATATCTAGACTTAGACAATAAAGGAACATTAACTAGACCAAACACATCAGAATGAACATAATCCAATACACCAGAAGATTTATGAGGACTCGAATAAAATGAAACACGATGTTGTTTTCCATAAATATAGTGTTCACAAAAATAAAACTCAAGGTTACAATCATCAAGCCCTTCAACAAGATTTTTATTTTTCAAGGTTTTTAAACCTTTCTCACTTATGTGACCAGGTTTATGATGCCACAGCATGGTCTTCTCTACTGGGAGTTTCACCTCCAAAGCATTTGCAGCCAGAGGAGCATCTTCATCTTTCTCTACAAGAATAGCTTTGATTGACTTTACATAGGCATTGTTACATTGAACATGATGTGCATCCAACTCGTACAGAGTGTTAGTACGTACACTCTTAGCCAGCACCATTGCACCTCTTCCCATCTTACATCCTTTACTCAAGAAAGAAACTTCTGCACCATCATCATTCAACTTACTGACAGAAAGTAAGTTACGATCCAAACCTAGTATGTGTAGTATGCCACCAATCCCTTTGATTCTACCGTCAGGGAATTGTATCTTAGCTCTTCCTCAGCCAACAATCTCAAATTTTGAATCACTTGCCAGGTACACCTTTCCACCATCATACTTCTCATACTTAGTGAACCATTCTCTATGAGACGTCATGTGAAAACATGCACCCGAGTCAACCAACTAGACATCATTTGATGCTTGAATTGTCAAGGCGAGAATGAAGGCATCTGCATCACTTTGATAAGAGTCATTGTCTGAAGCATTACTCTTCTTCTTCTTCTCCTTACAATCCTTTCGTATATGACCAGACCGCCCATAATTCCAGCATTTCACCTTGGACTTTTTACCAGGAGAATTTGATCTCCCTTTTGATTTAGATTTGGACTTCTTGTCCTTCTTCTTTCCTTTCTCCTTCGATCTACCTTGAACAGCAAGGGCCTATTTGGCCATCTCTGAAGACTTCCTCTGCATCTCTTCAAACAGCAATGAGGCAACAACGTCTTCCATCTTGAAAGTAGTGTTCGTACTTCCAATAGCCATTACAAGATGATCCCAAGTGTCAAGTAACGAACATAACATGAGCATGCAACGATCCTCCTCCTCAATCATTACACCCATAGATGCCAACTGAGCAACACTCATGTTGAATGAGTTCAAATGGTCTGTAATAGATGCACCTTCTTCCATCTTCAAGGAGTATAATTTCTTCCTCAAGAATAACTTATTTACCAAAGACTTTCCCTGATAGATATCACCAAGCTTCTTCCATAATCAAGCTACAGACTTCTCATGGACATTCAAGAGTACAGAATTGACTAGACTAAGTCTTATCATACCTCTCACTTTTCTATCTACAAGGTCCCATTCTTCTTGCTTCATACTTTGTGGCATAGTTCCAGACACAGCAACCCAGAGGTCTCTATCCACAAGAAATTCTTCCATTTTGAGTTTCCATAACTCAAAGTTCCCACCATTGAATTTTTCAATCTCTAATCTACTTGATGTACTTGCCACCTCAAACAGAACTGAATTCTAACTTTACAATACTCCCATTGGAATAGTATTAGCACAAAAAATAGCCTAACTAACAAGGATAACACAACTGGCCAAGCTCTGATACCACTTGAAAGGAAAAAGAGGTGCAGAATCACTTTCCTAATACTAATACAACAGAGGCGAAGTGCAAAAGACTAGTCTTAAATCTTCTTAAAACAACTAAGATAGACACATACAGAGTAAAAGAGATAACAAAAATGAGCAATCACAGATAACACCAGATTTACGTGGGAAAACCCTTTCGGGAAAAACCCCACCACACCAAGAGAAGACACTTTGTATTACAGTAAAAATAAATTACATACAAATCTCATAGTCCTCACTATCTGATAGTTAGCTCATAGCAGCAGACTTAAGTATTTATTCACTCACTGTTACAATACTTCTACAAGTATACAACAAATTACATCTAACTTCTCAGTCTTTGTCATTTGCTTCACCGTCATGCTTCAATTGAATAATATCAATAATGTAATCAACTGTATAAGTCTTACATTGCATTTAACATTCCAACCAATCGCAAGACTTAATGATGTATCGATCACCCAATCAAGTAAACCGATCTTCTCTATATCGGGCCTCCCAAGCATTAAATTCCTTTGCCTTAATCAGATCATGTCACCAATCAAAGCACGTCTAGCATTTACTATGTTCACCACTCCATACTTTGACCAACCAGGTATTGAACTCTTGCCATGCATCATCCTTTCATTTTCTCATCGCTTTGACCATGAGTCAAAACTGCCACCCGAGCTCCGAGCTTTTCTTACCGCGCCACCTCTTTGAGTCAAAGCACTCACCGCGGTATGGTGGTCTCACCGCCCAACCGCAAGGTCATCTTAACACCCTCGCAGTATGGTGGTAAGCCCTTGTCAGCCCATCTTCTACCTTTATCGTGCCACCGTCGAGCCCCACGAGACATCCTATGGTATGGTGGTGACCGTCTGTGCCGACCGTCGGGCTACACCGTGCTACCGCACCTTGACTACAAGGCCTCCGTGCCAAGGAGGTAATCGTCCCGACCAACCTCCATGACTTACCATGCCACCGCAACATGGCCAAAAGGCCATCGTGGTAGAGTGATAAACGTTCTTCATATACCACCAACCGTTTACCGTAGCCATCTTGGCTCCACTGAGCGACACCCACGGTAAGGTGGTAACCATCCACTTGACTGCCATCCTTCACCGTTTCCTCATGCCATCGCCGAACCACACCCACGGTATGGAGGTAAATGTTTGCATTGACTGTGCCCGTTAACCGTGCTACCGCCAGCCTGAGTCAAAGACCCTGCGGTATGGCGGTAACACCACCCAACCACAGTCAGACCGTCAGAGGCTCACGGTAAGGCAGTAAACCGCCATACCATGCCTCTATGAAAGACTCAGCTGTAGAGCGATAGAGGCTGAGAGAGATGATGAATTTCGCCAAGTCTTTTCAGAGGTCCAAGCCAGAAGTTGAGGCACCTATTCCCAATAGTATAATTGTGGTCAACACTACCCCCCATCTCATTTATCATGTACTTATTTCCCAATTCCCTTAGGTTTTTTCTCAATATTATCCTCATCTCTCACTATATTTTATCTATCTACCCCCATTCCACCTCCCGATGGAAAAACTCATATACTTTCTTCACCCTCTTTCACTAGATTCCAACACTTCTCTCTCATCGCTCTCTATGCACACCCTCCATTCATTTACATGATTACACCTAAATTTATCCCCCACCCACTTCACTTACACACATCCTATCTGCCCTCACTTATGTATGTCCCTCTTGCCTTGATTTTTCTCTTGATAAAGGGCATCATCTCACTAACTAATTCCTAGAATGGGTCACAAATGTATTCCCCCTCTCATGGAATTACCTTGCATTCCCCACCATGACATGGTATCCTATCTTTTCTCATCCCACTACCCCCATACATTAGACCACTATATCACCTATCATCATTCCCTAACCACTCAAACCAATGCCATATGTTTACCTCATCCGCTCTGTGTTTGGATACTTCTCATCCTATATATACCCCCTAAACCTACCACCTATCCTATTTGACTCTTGGACCTTGAATATCCCATCCCCTTATCATTTACCCTATGTTCCATCTCATCCCCTCATAGACCCAGTTGGCTTCAACATTGTGTGAGTTATCAGATCATACATGTTCCTTGCATGTTTTTTTATTGTGTGCATGTTGTTTTCTTGTTACTTGTAGTTATATAACTACATACCATACCATTGTGTTCTCAAATAGCATGTTTATTGGAAAATCCTGCAATCTAAAACATGTGTATTTTTATGTTAATCCTCCACACACCTAAGAATATATCATCATGATCCATTAAATAATGATGCATAAGTTTGGTGCTACAACAAATAATAGGTTTCTATTTGCATAGATATTACTTTTATAGTATGTACTTGTGATCAAAATCACCATTATTAGCATATCCATTTATACTCTTATCTTAGTCATAACTCATCTATTCTATCATTTTCTACTCGCTCACATTCATCTAATATTTTATATTATATCACATCGATTTATCATTCACATTCATCTATTATTTTTTATTCTATCAGATTTATCATTCATCAATTTTATTACATACATCCATTTCTATTCTAATCCATATTTTATCCATAATTCATGTCTCATTACAAAAATAACCAAGCATGCATAATCATAACAATCATCATGAGGTATTGCAATCAAAAGAATCTTCTTCCACTTCTCTAGATCAATTTCACATCAATTAATTAAATAATAAGATGTTGGTATTTTTTTGAAATGACGTCACTTTATTTATTCAAAACACCATATCAAAGAGGAGAAAAATATAGACACCCCAAATCTTCTTTCACTTTGTATTAATTATTTAATTAAAATAGCTAATTACACCCCGGAGTAAATATTATTCTCCATAGAATAAACAATTGAATAAACCTTCTAATCAATCACAATTAATCCTCCTTCACAACCCTAATTTTAATTAATTAGCCTTATTCTAAAATTCCTCCAACTAATCAATTAAATTTAATATATGATTATTTAAGTGATTAGGCTAATTAATTGTATTTAATTATTTCCTTCTAATTTAAAATTTTAGTTCAAACAACTAAATGCCAAAATATATATTCCTTTAATCTCCACCATCCACTTCAAAATCAAGAAGTAAATTTTGACCCTTCATTTCACATGTATCCTCAAACCACTTGTATCCACTCCATGCATGCAACTTGAAGAAATATTAACCCTGTTAGCTCTCGAAAACGTAGGCTAAATGCCTCAAGAGGCTGCCAATCTCTTGATATGCTTTAGGGTAATGGACAAGGCCAAGAGAACTCAACCTTCTACTCTTTAGGTGCTGCTAAACCCAGGCGGGTGTACCTCTCTGAATACTGCAGACTTAACTTGTGATTAACTTTCTGAAATGCTTTGTCCACAATGGCAGACAACAATGAACAAATGAAACCAAACTAGATAGCTATCTTCTGATCTAAATCCTAGAATGCTTAATTAACTGATAAAAAGAGATTGAATGAATTCAAATAATGAAATTGCAAAGACCAGTGCCTTGTTGGGTATGCGGAGTCAAATGAAACAGAAGTGGGCAACTTATTTTGGCAGAAGATCGAATTACAGGCATATGATCTATTCATAACTTGTATAAATGATGCAGGATTATGACTACTAAGCTCTACTTTAATAATCCAGATGAATCTCCCTAATTATTGTGATCAACAAAAAGGAATTAATCTCTGCTTGAGAGAACCGGTTTAATTAATCACACAAATACAACAAATGTGCATTGACAAACTGAACATAAACTTGTTATGCCAATTTAAACAACCAGAAAGAATCAAATTAGAGACAGCTTCAACAATACCTTTTCAATAAACTCAACACATAATTGATACCAAAAATAACCTGCCACACTAGCTGATTCCCGTTGAATTCGCCATTTTAAAACATGCACATAGTCTCCAGAATGAGAACTTTATTCTATTGTGCCCATTCCTAATCTACCCTACCTAAAAATCTCCTCCTCAATTACAATCGGGGTGCATATATATACACCAACATTAGAAATCACATCGTTTCAAATTCATGTCGGCCCAGCACCAAATTCGGGCTCCAATCAAGCTGGCAAGCAACGGTATTGTAGAAAATCTCACATGTCGGCCCACAACATTTGAATTCTGCTTTTATTCGTCAGTGAACTAGTCACCAAGACAGGCCTGAAGGTATGCCGAAGGCAATTGTATCGCTTATTGCTCCCTACCAGTGTTCACTGTGCTCACATTCGCCATGACCAACTGCTCGCTATGCCGAAGTCCAGGAGTAGCCTTTTGTTGTTTTGCGTTTCGCCATAACCTTCTGCCATTGATGAGATATCATATCGAAAACCAAATGTTATATCGATATGCAATTCCTTAATGTGCTTTTCCATTTGCCGAGACACAAGCAAATCTCACACCGATGAACTCCCCTTGTTCAATTCACTGTCACCATAGCACATCGCATTCGAGGAGACCTCCTATAGACTTCATTTCCTTTCCTAGAAAGCCCCTTTGTCCTTTTGTTATGTCCTTGTGTCATATCGGCATTCTCACTGAAATGCACCCTGCCCCTTTACGTTCGCTTCGCTGTAGCTTGCAACAGTCGGGGAGACATCAAATAGAACACCCCATGTTCCACTGAAAGCTCCCAACCATCCTTGAGTCGTTGTGATATTATGCATCTCCCGTCGATGAATTCTCATCATGAATGTCGATAGCTCTTTGCTTTATCGAAAGTCACCCAAGATCGTTCGTGCTCGCCAAGACAACCCCCATCTTACACCAACAAAGGCATCCTCCATATATTATCGATGAGACCGAAGGTCTCTTGCCAAGACCTCATCCCAATAGCTCAAACTCACATCGATGAATCCATTCCTCCACTTTATTCACTGAGACTTATCCCGATTTGCTCTATTAGTGAAACACCTTGATTTCATTGAAACTCTTGCCGAAGACCACCTCTCCTGCCGATAAGAATCCTCCAAATGTAGGTCGGCAAGACAAAAAGATATCGTTATGACATTTCATCAAGAACAAAAAGCCTTCGCCGATATGTGTATCATCCTGTCGCCGAAATAGTGCAAAAGTCATGCTGAATGAAGAATGAAGAAGACCTGTGATCATCGTGACATCGGATGAGTCTTGCTGATAGGCAGCATAGACTCATGCAAGCAAAAAATGAAACACGGGTCGGGGAGACCAGAACAAACCTATGCCAATAGGTCCAGTAAGATGGAAAATGCACAACCTGATGGATTCTATGGGGCAATATGGAAAAATATGAGTAGAATATGCATATGGTAGGACCAAATCTGGAAGTTTAAGAGTAAAACCAACATGTGAAAACATCATATTTTTACAGTTCTAACAAACCCTTCATCTCATATCTTAATCTCCACCCTCCACTTATCTCTTCCATTCATTCCCACTTGCCATCATATCCTTCCATTTTTTATTTTAATAAAAAAATATCATCCATTGATCAAGAATATCCCACCTCCTCATGGAATTTGTCAAGAGGCTAGGATGTATATCCATGCAAATAAATCCTAACCCTTGATCTCATCTCTCAATCTTAGCCCTCCATGTCCAACCTAGAAAGCCTATTTAAAAAGGATTACCCAAAGTAAATTGATCATCCATCATATAAAGTACTTACATTTTGTCAAATTTAGTAACCATGTCTAAGATCGCCTACATATCAATCCTTCATCACTTGAAGCACATCACAAGAATCCAATGGAAGTTTGATACTTTTGTTTCATTGCATTTAGTATTTTTGTTTGTTTTCATTTTCTCTAACTTGAATGTGTGTATTTGATATGAGCTTGAGTTTTATTGTATGGTTTATGGATTTAACTCTCTATTTTAGCTCAAATACTCCATAATTATATCTTTTACCTACCAACTCACCATTTTTTGTGTTTTAATTGCATATCTTTAATCAAATATTCTCATAGTCCATTTTCCTTATCCTTTGTCAATGAATATATTACAAATATTGGCATGGTCTCATGCTTTGTTGCTTATGATTCATACATCCTTGATACTCTTTTATCTTTTTATGGAAATGTTTTCTTTATAAATATGTTGTTTCATCATGTGTGATATTTCCTCCCTCATAAATATTGTTATTTCTCTTCCTTCTATTTTAGATTCTCTTACTTCACTTCTCCATGAGCCTCGTGATATGAATGTCTATGAACATTATGGTGTATTACCTTGAGCAGCTCTTTGTCCTATGTTCAAAATAATTTTACCCTAACCTCTCATGATACATCTATGAATCTCCATTTAATCTACACTCAAATATTAAAATTCATATCTATATAATTACCATGATCTTTTGGTTTAATTGTCTAATAATCTAATAGAGTATGTTAGATTGATTCTCCATGCTCATAAGGTTATAATATCTTTATTTGACCATTACAATTTCTATCTCATTTTCATGCTTCAAAATATTGGTTAGTCGAGCTACTTGTGATTTATCATGTTTTGTGTTGGTCAAGATTTCATGTTTATCTTAAATATATATTTTATTTTTTTGCATCTACATGTTAATTTTCCCATCATTGATTTCTTGGTCATTAATTTTTTTAGCCTTAAATTTAATCTAGTCCCCATGATTGTTTTAGGCCTCAAGTCATCCTAGAACCAAGCCTTGTATTCAATTGAGTTGAGCAAGGCTTATTTTCCTTAGGCCTTCACGTCTAAATATATCATGTCTTAAGCCTTAGGCTATCACAAAACCTAAGTTTTATACCTGCCAAATCTTATTTTCCACTCATGTTTTCCTCAATGAGAATAAAGGTGTCCTATTTTAATAATTATAATTTTGGGTGTCAGTCTTGAGTATTGTAAAATGACCTCAAGTCAACCTATATCAAAGAAATTCAATTGGGATGCATATATAAACAATTTTTTCCTCTCATTTGAATAACTGGGCGCTATTATGATTAATCATTCACCATTATGCTTTTATTATGAATATGTATTCAAATAAATTCAATCATCCATGAATTATTTTTTTGTGGAAAATTATGGTGTGAGTGTCACTTCAATAGGTATTCCATACCTAAGGTAACATTATCAATTGTAATTTGTTTATTAGAGTCAATTATTGTTTACTTTGCCTTTGCTCAACCTAGGGTAAGAACTCTTTATCATCATCATTTGTTGTTTGTGGAGGTGAAAACATAAAATTTGGGGTTTGATTGAGGAAAACTCCTATACAACACAACCATTCCCCCTCTTTTCATGTGTGTTAGTCAAATTTGGAAATTTCATTAATAGCAAGTTGCAAAAAAGTACAGAGTGCACCCATAGCTTCTAAATTAGATTTCAAGCATTCAAAAACCCTCATTTATGGACAACTGAACCCTCGCCCTTGTCTCTCCAATTTAGGCTCCAATTTTATGTGTGGATGCCCCTCTGTCTACCTCAAATCTGTGTTTGTTCTATAAATTTTTGTTTTCATCTGTGCAATAAATTGTATTTTTAGATCTAGGGTTTATGTCAAATAGGTTAATTAAAATACGCATCAAATCAATCCTCCTTGCAACACAAAGGAACCAAACCTTAGCAGATTGGCTCTCCATTGAGGTAGTTAACCAATCATCAAACCCTAGTTGGTTTGTGTTCCAATGTTAAGTCCAAAAGAAGGAAAGCTAGATCTAAGTTAATTCACTTGTTGGATCTTAGATCTCTTTCCCACGTAACAATTTTCTCCCTCATAAAGATTGTTATTTCTCATCCTTCTATCTTAAATTCTCTTACTTCACTTCTCCATGAGCCTCGTGATGTTTCATTCTCCTTATTACTAACTGTGATGTGAATGTTTATGAACATGATGGTGTATTACTTTGAGCACCTCTTCATCCTATGTTGAAATTAATTTTACCCTAACCTCTCATGATACATCTACGAATCTCCATATTAATCTACACTCAAAAATTAAAATTCATGTCTATATAATTACCATGATCTTTTGATTTAGTTGTCTAATAATCTAATAGACCCGTTAGATTGATTCTCCATGCTCATAAGGTTATAATTTATTTCTTTGGCCATTGCGATGTCTATCTTACTGTCATGCTTCAAAATATTGGTGAGTCGAGCTACTTGTGATTTATCATGTTTTGTGCTGGTCAAGATTTCATGTTTATCTTAAATATCTATTTAATTATTTTACGTCTGCATGTTAATTTTCCCATCATTATTTTCCTGGGCATTATGTTTTATAACTTTAAATTTAATTCAGACTCCATGATTGTTTCATGTCTCAAACCATCGTAGACCCAAGCTTTGTATGCATTTGAGTAGAACAAAGCTCAAAAGTTTGCCTTAGACCTTCACATCCAAATCTATCATGCCTTAAGCCTTAGGCTGTCACAAAACCTAGTTTTATACCTACCAAATCGTACTTGGCCACTCACGTTTGCCTCAATGAGAATATTGATACGAGCATAGATTCGTACCCGGGAACCACAGTGAAATCTAGTTGAGCTCGTTTTGGACCTAACAAATCTTCCAAATATACATTAGCGAGGAGTTCAATCTTGTCAACCTTGATTGTTTTGTTTCGTATCTGTAAGTATCGTGTCTTCAATATCTTGTCAACTCGTGTCTGAGAATTAGCATCCACTATGTTTTTGGACCTCATGGTCCTTATGTACTCTACCTGAGCAGGACTTGTAAGTCTGCTATCTCTTGATCTTACTCCAGTGAATACCTACATGTGTCACCTACAAAATGGCTCATGGTTCATGTCTCATGTCGTACAGGTTTTAAATGCTCACTAAGCTCTGGTTGAGCTAGCCCCTTGCATCTGTTTTTACAAAATTTTGAGCCCAACTACTTCTCATACCCGAATTTCAACTTTCTACGTAACAATGTATGTCCTGCTGATTTTGATAGAGTCCGAGATCCTACAGTGTAGGTATTCCTTTGTACCCCGCATGGAGAAATCAAACGTGAATTGTGTACCAGACGTACTATTATATGAAGTTTCAATCTTTCGCATTTCCCATTTTTGTTTGTCTGTTTCGAACATTGGCTGAAGTGATGATCGCAAGCAACCAGTCTTGCACTGTGCAAATGTTCGACAGCCTTTTTTTTAACCAAAAGCTTTTCTAATTTGTCTATGCACGCATATAAATGGACTGATAAAGTGAAGTTTTAGTTAAGTTTATTGCGATTAAAATTGAAATCACAATATATCGACTGATTAAGCATTTTTCACTTTCCTTAAATTTAATTAAAGAAGAAGAATCAAATGGAAGATGGCTATTAGCTTCATATGATTTATATGAATAGGTACTTTGACAATTTTTTGTTTTTTCAATTCTTATTGTACCTTCATTCATGGATACATTTTGATTTGATAATGACTAACAAACATGCTATACTACCATCAAGTTAATGAGTTATAAGGTTAGGTTAAAAATATCATCTACAAACTTAAATCAAGATTATTATATTAGTAATCACACTTTCAAGTGTAATAGGAGTCTTATAGATATAATATGAATATTTGTACATGACTTAATTTTAAATAGATGAAAGATGATTATTTAAATAGTTATAAAATATATTCATTTTTTTGTACAACCATATGTCATTGTCTATGTAGTTATATTTGAACAATTAGTTGTAAGTTATTGTATTTATAAGGATAAAGTTTTCATCAACTAAAAGTTGGTTACACCAAAAAAAAAAAAGTATAATTGATTGGTATATCTAGTGTTATAAAAGAGAGTGATAATGTTTTAATCAAACAAACTAACTAATCAAGGTACATTATATTAGTAATTTTTATCCTAATAGCATGATGAAGAAATAATATCTTGTGAAAGCAATATCTAGAAAAATATTGCATATCTTTATTAAAGCACTTGCATTAATGATACAAGTCACTTTTCTCAAATACAAAATAAGAGAATCTAGTATAAGATTATTATTTTTAAGTTGAGATTGATGGGCACACGGTTATACTAAGAGGTGGTGAATCAGTATACTACAAGCTTTTACTTTTCCAAACTCAATCAATCACATCAACTATACATATGTAAGATCTAGGAATTAAGAACACAATGAGAATAGGTGATTTACATGGAAACCCTTTCGAAAGAAAACTATGGAAAAATATTGCTTATATAGATACTAATCGTCTTCTTGTAGGCTCTAACCTATAGGCTCCAACCCCCACACAAACTAAGCTCCAACCTAGCAAGAGGCTTCAACCTCTATTTGATAGGCTCCAACCTAATGGAAGCTCCAATCCCCACAGAAACTAAGCTCCAATGCAGCAAGAGGCTCCAACCTCTATGAATCCTTCAATGATTGATCTTGTTTTCTTTAACTCACAATCTGATTACAACTTTTGATTATGTATGAAGTAAATCTTTCCTTTTCAAATCAGGTTCATGCACATTATCCTTCACAAATATGATCCAAATCATGCACACTTATCTTTCATAAATTTGATACAAACTTTGTCAATATCTTCCTTCACACTTGCTCACTATGTATATCAATTTTTCTTTATAAATATGTTCATATATTTCTCATTCTATCACACATACTTTCTTCTAGAATATATCAGAATTACACTTCATTTTTCTGCCTTTTCTTTTTCTTTATACCTACTCTTTTACTCAAAAATTATTCATTGAATTTATTTCTTTTGGTTCCCACTTTAACTCCTATTTATACCACTTCAATTTTCTAAGGGATGTGTCTCTATGAGAGATATCTCTTTGAAAGGAGACAACTCTTTGAATGGATGTGTCTTTTGATAAATCATAACTTTTAGTTAATAATTCTTTATGTTGATCGCTACCCTTTGTGGTTTTAATTATCTTCTCTAAACATAATTGTTACTAATCTCACCTTTTCATATAGAATCATTGCTCTTAACTTAATGTAATTTTCTTTCTAAAAGTTAATTACTCCACATATATTTATCGTTACTTCCCCATTTTTTAAATCACTAGCTTCTTATTACTAATCGTTTCCTATTTTATGATCTTAATAATTGTTGCTCATAATACTTTAATTACTTGGGTAACGAAATTAATATATTTATGTTCTTTTTACATTTATTTATGAAGGTTGGCTGGCATTAGTTTGTCTAATATTATATTTACCTTAACTTGGTGTTGCCTCCTATAATGATTTGGCCCATTTACACAATTTGAATTTTATTTCATCTTGGCACCATAGATGATGTCAACTAGTTTAAGTCTTTTGATTTAAACTAGATCTAGTTTCTCTCTTAGTCGACCTTAATAAATAAGTTTTAATCTAAACTTCAATATCAATGGAGGGCAGCCAACATAGATATAAGACTTTAAATTTATCTTGCAAAATCATAGTCAGTCATTTTGACCATAGAATTAATGTCTCATTTATGAAGTAGACCCAGTTCACTACCAAAGTATATAATGTATGCTTCTCATACATCTGTTACCTTAAGGATGCTCTCACTCCTTCATATCAATGAATACTTTACATATTATTCACTACTTTATATCTATGAATACACTTTCTTCGTTATGTTTAAATATTTAATTTAAACATAGATCTCTCTAAATCAATTTTCCAAACATTCAATAGTGTATAACGAATAGCCTCTTAATGGTTAACTTCTTATAATGGGCCATTTTATTTTTCCTTGATATTAATGACTTTATTTATAATATCACATGTCTTTGACATTAATGATTATATTTCTTCTCACCTTTGATATCAATGACAACATTTCCAATAAGACATCTTCCTCAACAAAACTTTCATGAGAAACTTCTTTAATATTATAATATGTATCTATTATTTGTGAATCTTAGTTGAAATATCATGATCAATAAAATGAGTACATAGAGTTTATTGCAACCATAGAAAAAATTCTAAAAGAAGGTGATAAAGAGACTAATAGATTGAATAATACATGCAATTACAATAGATATGATGTATGTTCAATCATTGTGTTGAATGAGATCAACTTACAAATTTGTATGATGTAATTATGATAGTAGGTTGAATTGGAATTCTTGGTCCTATTTTTTTAGGCCTCAATTTCATACTTAGACCTAATATTCTAAACCAGTTTCTTAATCCTTTAGATTTCATCTAATGAAATAATTATCAAGCCCAAATTTACTAGAAAATGGTATTCCAACTTACTAAAAAATACCATTAGAAAACTATAAAAATATAAATTAATAGACAAATTCTATGTAAATTTTTACACTTGTGTCTACTTTAAATAAATAATCAAAATGGTAGAATATATAAATACCCATCTAATTTAGTTCTTTCAACTTCTAATGGTTAAGAATAAAAATTATATATCATTTGTCAAATTAAAATATACTATCATAATTCAATTAAATATAGATAAAATCCCTTTAGGGAAAACCTTATTATTCACTCTAATCCTTAGGTTATGTCAATTCAATTAATCCTCTAGCAATTTCATTGAATGAGCATTAAAAATAAATTTATGTGTTTAGGAATTTGATGAAATTAATATTTGTGTAACAATTGACAAGTTTTCACATGATCACCTATAGGTAAATCAAATAAAAATATATAATATACTAGAGCGATCCAATTGAATAAAATTATAAAAATACAACCAAAACAGATTAGTCACTCAAAATTAATTTCTCATATTCCTAACTTATAAAAATAAAGCAACTCTAAATTCTTATAGATGGGAAAAGAGTATTTTTTGCAATTTATTGTTATGCAATCCATAAATTCAATTAAATTGTATACAATTTTCTAAAATTATTATGGATCTCCAGTATTGGATTGAGGCCAAATGGTAAAGTAAAGAAGACAAATTTAAGTTTGATATATTTATTAAGGATCCTTTTCTTAAATATTTTTTCCTCAAAGGAAGACTAGAATATGGCATTTATTGGTGGTCAAAGGTCCTTTTGGAATATATTATTATACATAATATATTGAACATGAGGGTTCGGCCCTAAGTTGATTGGATTTGGAGACACAAAATATAAAATAGAACAAGGGAATTCATTAGTTGTAAAATCTACACAATCCAAAACCCTAGATCTTATGTAAATTTGTGTGTTAAATACGTATTAACTTTCTTTCTCCTAAAGCATTCAACCTCGAAGCTAAGGACTCATTCTAATAAAAAGCTAGATTTTGAAAGCCTATTTTTTGATTTATTCGTGCATGGAGAGTCTAATGAAATACTATCCAACCATGTAGCCTTAAAACAAACACTCCTTAAATATGTACAATAGAATCAAAAATCATGTAGCAATAATATGATAACAAATTGAATCAATATATTATTTACTCTATAATAATAAAATCATAAATTAGTTTAGCCAAAATTTATTACAATATGAATAGATAGTATTATATTATAATATAAACCAAGCACTAAACACAAGTGAGGCTCCAAACACTAGTCTCCTTGGGTTGATCTTGCTATCCTAGCTTTACTCTACTCAAATAGACACAACTTGATCCTTGAATCTACTACTACAATTTCACCATAAAATAAATTATACCTCCGTTTACAGTAGAAGATTGGTGTAGAAGGTTTACATTGACCGACAATGAAGTAATATAACTCCAAACTTAATGTGTATCAAAACATGAACTACCCTAGGCCTAATAAAAACATAAAAAATAATTATCATTTAGTGAAAGGTTATAAATCATGGCATATGGTCCATACAACTCCTTAAGCTAATTTGGAAAATTATGGAATATAAAAAATGACACATGGTGTCATGTACCTAGGAATATGATATTATAATGTATTTAAGTGAATGGAGATTCTATCATGTGGCACACATACCTTAAGCTAGCTCTATTGAGTAATTAATTATATTAGGTAATTAGGATGCCCACATAGATGTAGTAGTTCACCCTCTATTATATTATGAGGAGGTGTATATAAAGAGGTGAATATCATTAGTTAGGATGATGTTATTTTCTTTAATTTTTTCATTCATCAAGATTCAAATCATGTGAAAATTAAATTAAGCCAAATTTAACCCATTAATATGTAACAATAAATAATCACTATACAAAAATATATTAGTTATTTTTATGTATACATATAGATCAATGTTTCCTATTAAAAATAAAAGATTACATTGTTAAATATACTAAATCAATAAACCATTATAGTAATAAAAATAAAGACACAATTCACTTGAAAGGAATAATAAGCATCACAAAACCTATCAAATGAGTGTTCTAGATGTTCCATGTGTAATAATCAAGATGGGGCTATTTTGAAACTTACTCATGTTTATCTTTTCCATAGTTTATGTAATGTGTGAAAAACAAATTATATACCTATTTATATTCACACATATTTAAGGATAAAGTATTTTTTGTGTTATTGTTTCATATCATAAATACACCACTATTATCATATAAATTTATCAACAAAAATATTTAAAAAATTTAAAATAAAAACTTATAATATTGTCTCAAATACATGAATACAAGTTTAATAAATAAATTTAATTGATTGATATATAAATTTACAAGTAATTTAAAAATAAAGAAACTATGCATTGACGATGTTCTCATCAAAATAAAACTAGTATAAGAACCTAAAGGTGTTATTGGATGGCTAATGTGTCCATATATAAATAGCCCTATTGGTCAAGTATTGCATGTATTTTATTTTATTTTATTAAATTCATTCCATGTAATGCTTGGCTAATAGAACTATTTATATATGTGTCTATCAACCATATCATAGCACTATTAGGTGCATTTACTAGTTTATAGAAATCTCATGGATTGATAGAAATCTCATGGATTGATAGTTTAAGATATTTTTATGAATATATTCAAAAGCATTGACTTTTAATGTATCTTTATTTACCAATATCAATATCCACCCAACATCAAGGTTTGGCTCTATGCACTAAGTGGATTATTTGTGCCCTTCAGGGTGATGAATCCCAAAAAATCCTAGTAGGTCATTATATCTCTTCTGATCATCTTGTTGGGTGGCCTTCTCAAAATGGAATTGGGTTGCATTCCCTTCTTATCATAAAAAATTATATGTTGCAAATATAAGGTATTTTTGTGATAAGAATAATTTGGAGAGATTGGGAAGCCATGAAACCTTGGCTTCTCTAGAATGGTTCTCAATTTTGTAATGTTCTATCCATTAATCATCAAAACATTTGGTAGTTTCCCATTTTTCCAATTCATGAGTTCCCTCTAGTGAGAATTATTTTGGTTCATGCCTTGATATTTTATAAAAAAATGAATTATAACTATGAAATACCCTTTCTCTAAGGCTTCCATGAGTCTCCTTTCATGGAATGTTTGAAAACTAATGCCAAGTTTCACCTTTCCAATCAATATTTTGAAACTTTTGAGATAGTTATTGGGGCCCTTATAGCTTATATGATTCATAAAATTGGTATCGATTCCTAAAAACCCTAGTATAAATATTGGAAGTAGTGTCCAAACACCACTTTTTAGAATTATAAACCATGATAAGGATATAATTATATCTCTCCTTATTTTCCCATGGTTCCCACTTTGAAGAAATAGTGGAATTTACAATCACTAGTTCTATTTGGCAGCGTAGATTTCATTCTATCTAGTAGATGGTTGATAGTTTTGGAACCAAAATTTTCCAATGTTGCCTAGTATATTATTTTTCAAGTCCTTCCTAATGGGTCCAAGTTATCCGATTTGGTATTTTTTGACCTCCATTTTCCCTTTTGTATACAACAAGAGTCTCTAAAACACCTTTTCTAGTTTTGTCCTAAAGCTCAAAATATTTGGACCTAGATTCATGGCCTTTTCAAGCCTTTTCAACCATAAGATTTTTCATGGAATATGATTATTTTAGGGGATTGGCCTCAAATCCCTCATAGATTTAACCAAATTTTCCATGCTTCTAAGGTGGATATTTTATTCATTATATGGAAAGATAGAAATTTGACTATTTTTGCCAATTATTTTGTAGATTTTCATCTTTTTATTTATACTAAAGAAATAATTTGTTCTAATATTTATATAAAGAGTTAGGTGCAAGATAAAAAAAAATTGATGCAAGAGAATCCTGGGTGTGAGAGAAATCTTGCATCAACCAACAACAAGAGTGTTGTTTCTTTTGGAATAAGAGCTAAATCGGCTAGATTTTGTTGAGCAGGAGAATGGAGTTATGTCTTGAAGATGTGCAAAAGTTCAGGCTTCGGGCCTTGGGATTATAGCTTATTGCATGCCAAAGAAGGAATGCAGAAGGAGTTAGCCATTTTTGGATGAGGTTGGTTTGGTTTCAAACTTTGGGCTTGTGGCTTACTCATGGATGTAACAAGCGAACATTGGAATTCAATGTTAACTGCGTTCAATGAATTGCTTATCGGAAAGATCTGTAGATTTTGAAGAGACATTGTTTCGTGTCTCTCCAACATGGTGATAATGGAAGGTGTTGGCAACAGTGAACGGTTGCAAAGGATTCTTATTAGAGGGAGATGCATATATCAGTAGGATAGCAATGTAAGTATCCTCGACATCTTGATAAGCATTTCATTGAAGAGACAGACACATATCAGTAGGACATAATAATGAGTCCCTTCAACATTCTGATAAGAACCCCATCGAGGAGACAAATGAATATCGATAGAATGAAATGATTAGTCCCTTCGACATGCCGATAAAGTGGAACCAAATGATGGTGAAGGATGACGTCAGTAGGACAAGTGGCGGTGTGTGATTGATCAATGTGCCAAGTCCTACTAGTGATGTTAGCTATACGATGATGATAGGGATGGCATGTAGGCAATAGGGACCACTCGATCAAAGTTGCAAGGAATTTCGGTGAGACTTTGGGATATCAACCTGTGAGTTGATTCAAATTTTCTTCGACATTTTGATGGGACTTCATCGGTGATACTTCACCATATCAAAAGGAGTCACTTGGGAGTCACTCTGATGGAGCGATTAGGCGTATCAAGGTGACAGTGGGAATTTAGAGAGTTTTTTGGTGTCCCCTCGACACAACAGAGTCATGGCGAAAGTATTTGGTGTGACTCGATAGGGAGGTGACGTTGGACTATGATGACGTGGATGAATAGATGGTGGAATGCGATTGGATGACAGGTCAATTCACATTGTTGTTGTAAATTGTGAATGTTAACGAGGATGGCGATGAGGTATCCATGAGAGAGATCAATATCGGTGAGATTTGAATCTATCTCAAGTTGATAATGTAAGGTGTTTTTGATAGCAAGTTAATTTCCATGGCATGGATATGGTGATTGATAGCGTGTTGGAGATGACAGAGTAGACAATGAGGAAATTGTTCTTGATTTTTGGTTCCAGGTGATGGAGCCAGTACGAAGGAAAGATGAGTAAAATAATTAAATGAAGATTAGATTACAGGTGAACACATCAAATGAGGAAGAAACCCTCGATGGTCACTTTTTATAAATAGGAAATACGATGAATCTAGACGGGGTTTACAATGAAGCATAAGGCTTTTTGGTGAAGACAGTGAGCATATAATCTGAGTAGAAACAAGAAAAGAGTGGGGGGGCACAGGAAGTTTAGTAGTTGGGTTAGCATCAGCAAGACTGGAGGTCGACAATTAGAAAACTGTAGAGGTTTTTTGTAAGGCAAGAAAGCCTAGAGCGAATCTGTTTCAGATTTGCAAACTTGCAGATGATTGTAACCAAAGCTCATGTGATGGCTATGCAAATGATGTAATTAGAAGGCCCATGTAATGAAGTTAATAATAGAATATCTTCGTTTCTTCTAGCATTGGTTGTGCTATTTTTTGTGTTGTTGTGGTAAGTTTAAGTCTGTAAGGGGAGTACCATTCGTCAGTGGTATCAGAGCCAGAAGATCTTGAGAGTGCAGAGTATGCACTAGGACCTACAGGTGAAGAGTGGTGAAGAGTGACGCAGTGAAGCTGCAAGAGAGCGAGTTGTGGGAAAGTATGTTTATTGTAGGAATGAAAGAGGGTCTATGACTACTATCCTCCAGTAGAGATAAAGTTGGGTAGAAGGTGTAGAGTTCCTCCACTAAGAAAGGGTGGGTAGAGGAATCATCTTCCAAACTCTTTTTTTGGGTAGAGGATAGTTGTGTGAGTGAGATATTGTTGCAAGGAGTACTTGTAACTATAGAGGGACTTGTGAGTCTCGAAAAATGACTGTGAAAATCTTGTGGTTGTGAATAGATCACCGACTGTGAGGCAGTTTATAATAATATTGGTGAATATTGGATTTAGGGGTTTTGTAAACAAATCACTGAAGAAGGTAGTTTACATTTATAAAACTTGAGGGTTGAAGATTTGTGTTGTTGCAACTTTGAGAGGCCTTGAAAATGGAGAAGAGAAAGAGTAAAAATACTTTTGTCATTAGATGGATTCTAAGGATTCCTAGACTAGAGGAAATCAGAGAGAGATTTTAGAAGCTCGAAGAAAGAGAGATTATAGAGCTGTAGCAGCAAATAAAGGAATTAGAGGACGTGATTGAAAGGAGGAAACAAAAGAAAACAAGAGTTAAAGGTAATTTTGATTATCCTTCTAATGATTTTTTTACTATAGAAAAGAAAGAGAATGTAGCAAAGTGTCATGCATGTGACACCAAGAAAGAGGATGAGTACGAACAAATTGAACCTAAGCCTAAAGTTGAGGGAGGTCTACTAGAGATGTGGAGGATGAAGATCTAGAGGTGGTAGCAACCACAAAATAGTGGAGAGCAATGAAGCACATTGAAGAATAGGAAACCCAAGTGGTAGCAGTTGAAAAAAAGGTAAAACTTGCATCATGTGAATGCATAGAAAATTCAGGTTTGGATGTGAATGATATAAATGGGGTGGCTAGGTATGACAAGGTTAAAAAAAATTTAGATTTGTGTGAGGTTAGAACCAAATTTGGTTTGTATGACATGAAGAGTGATAATGAAGGAAAAATTGTAGCAGTGAAAGTTGTAATAGAAGGTGATGAGGTTTGCCCAAATTTTGGTCTATGTTCCAATGAGGATCAGCATGTAGCAATGGGAAAATTCATTGCAACAATAGATCAACTTGAGGGTGATGATGAGCAAGTGGATGTAACAATACAAGAGAAGGAAGTAATGCATAATGTTTCAAATTTTTGTGATGAATATATGATAGGGTTTTGTATGAATGAAAGGATTGCAATAGTGTAAAAAGAGTATGATGCTTTGGTTATAGGACAAGAACATGATACAATTGCATATCTTATCAAAGGCGTGAAGGAAGGGAATGAAGTTGAAGTTGCAATAGGTGATGAGAAGGTCAAATACTCTCTTAATGAATTTAAGAAATTTGATTTTCATGTTGATATGGCGAGTTAGTGAATGTATATGAGATGGTTCAATTAGAATTTGTTAGGGATGATTGGTATGCAAAGAAGGATTTGTATGGTGTTGCAGAGTTAAGTGCAGGTGCAAATTGGTGGAGGCGGATGGACTATGGTGGGTTGAATCCTGAAAATATTAGAGGTGAACGAGAGATAAATTTGGAGGAGGTGGTTGAGTTATGGTGGAATTGATTCCAGATCAAGGAAGAGGAGTGAAGAATAGAGTTTTCAAGGGAGAATATTGCTTGTTTTAGCTAAGTGTTGGAAGAGGAGAAAGAAGAAGCAATTGTAGGTACCAATTTCAGCAATGTGATTAGCTGAGGATTGCTTGCACTTTATAAGGGTGGTACAACCACTCAACTCCATTTTGTGGATCCATATTCACAAAATTCTTCCTACCCCAAGTGTTTGATGTAGGAGCATCCATGGTGTGAGAGAAATCTTGCATCAATCAACAACAGGAGTGTTGTTTCTTTTGGAATAAGGGTTAAATCAGCTAGAGTTTGCTAAGCAAGAGAATGGAGTTATGTCTTGAAGATGTGTAGAATTTTGGGCTTCAAGCCTCGAGCTTACAGCTCATTACATGCCAAAGAAGGAATGTAGAAGGAGTTAGCCATTTTCAAATCAGGTTGGTTTGGTTTCGTACTTCCGGCTTGTGGCTCTCATGGATGTAACAGGAAGACATCGGCATTCAGTGTTAACGACGTTCGATGAATTGCCTCATCGGTGGGATATGGAGATTTTGAAGAGACGTTATTTCATGTCTCTTGGACATAGCAATAATGGAAGGTGATGGCAGTGGTGAATGGTTGCGAAGGATTCTTATCAAAGGGAGATGCATATATCGGTAGGACAGCAATGTAAGTCCCCTTGACATCTCGATAATAATTTCATCAAAGAGACAGACACATATCGGTGGGACATAATAATGAGTCCCTTCAACATTCCAATAAGCACCCCATCGAGGAGACAGATGAATATTGGTAGGACAAACTAATTAGTCCCTTCAACATGCCAATAAAGTGGAACCAAATGATGATGAAGGATGACATCAACAAGACAAGTGGCAACATGTGATTGATCAATGTGTCAAGTCATACTGGTGATGTTAGATGTATGATGATGATAGGGATGACACGTAGGCAGTAGGGACCACCCAATCAAAGTTGCAAGGATTTTTGACAAGACTTTGGGATATCAGTGTGAGTTTCTTCGAAGTCTCTTAGACATTCTAATGGGACTTCATCAACGAGACTTCACCATATCATAAGGAGTCACTTGGGAGTAACTTTCATGGATCAATAAGACATATCGAGGTGATAGTGGGAATTCAGAGAGAGTTGTTTTGGTGTCCCCTCAACACAACAGAGTCATGGAAAAAGACTTTGGTGGGACCCGATAGGGAGGTGACATTGGAGTATGATGATGTGGACGGATAGATGGCGGAATGCGATTGGACGAAAGGTCCATTCGCATCATTGTTGTGAATTGTAAATGGTGATGAGTATGGTGATGAAGTATCAACGAGAGAGATCAATATCGGTGAGACTTGAATCTATCTCAGGTTGACAACATAAGGTGTTTTCAATAGCATGATACTTTTCATGGCACGAATGTGGTGATCAATAGCATATTGGAGATGATAGAGTAAACAACAAGGAAACCATTCCTAATTTTTGGTTGGGTGATGGAGACAATACTAATACAAGATGAGTAAAAGAATTAAATGAAGATCAGATTACAGGAAAATGCATCAAATGGAGAAGAAACCCTAGATGGTTGTTTTCTAAAAATAGGAAATACGATGAATCTATACAGGGTTTACAGTGAAGGAGAAGTCTTGCTGGTGAAGATAAAGAGGAGGATATAATCCGAGTAGAAATAAAAAAGGAGTGGGGGGCACAGGAATTTTGGTAGTTGGGTTAGTGTCAGCAAGACTATAGATCGACAATTGGAAGACTATAGAGGTTTGTTGTAAGGCAAGGAATCCTAGAGCGAATCTATTTCAGATTTGTAGACTTGCATATGATTGTAACCAAAGCCCATGTGATGGTTATGAAAATGATGTAATTATAAGGCCAATGTAATGTCTGTTTGTGGTGAGTTTTAGTCTGTAAGGGGAGTACCCTTCGTCAATTTCACTTGAGGTGGCCCATTTATACGTGCTCCTTGACCACTACAAAAATTCCTCTATCTCCCTCTTGCTCTAGGGATCAATTATCTTCTCATGAGCACCATTGTGGATGTAGCCTCTCTACTTGAGATAACCAAGAGAACTACTCCAAAGCTTCTCCCCTAGTTACAAGAAGGGATCTTGGTTTAAAAAGTTGTTCATGGATTTCTCTTTGGTGTTCTTCCTCTCTACTACCTACAAGAGGAAATTTAGGTTGGCTTGTTGGAGGTACTCCCAATTGGTTTAATTCTAAAAAGTTTCCCTAGCTAGCTCTTACAATTTTTCTTTCTTGTGTGACTAAGTAAGATAAATATAATTATGGTTGGGATGACCTCATGTATACTAAAAACCATGTTGATGTATAAGGTAAATCATATGATTAATATTATCCTCCTTTTCCACTACTCTCACTACCTAGCAACTTTTTTAATGTTTTTATTCTCTGGGTTATTATCTTGTATTTCCACCCACTTTGTTTTGTGAATATGTGTAACATTATTTTTTTAAAGGTGATATACACACTTATTCATCAAAAAAACATCATTTATTTTCAATGGCAACAAGAATAGCTATAGAAAGTGTCAACTCCAAGGATTTTATTTTATCTAATTTTCTATTAAGTAATCTATCTTTATATAAAGCTTTAGTTATTTTAAGATAATGCATGTATAAATTTTATATCATACTTAGTATAGTTGAAGAATTTTCATTTGATTATTATGTATCTTACATAATTTAGCTAATTTTAATTGTAATGTATATGAATATAATTTAGTCAAAATTGAATCATAGGAGCACCATCAAAGTAATATAAAGTAGGTTTCAATTATGCAATATATGTATTGTTGATTAAAAAAGGCTTCATCTAATGGAGGAATATACAATAGTATAAATAATACTATCTGTAGACATCCAAATTTGATCACTTCCATATGATAAAAATCGTCTATTATATTCATCTATTCCATTAACAGTGATTAAATAATTTATTTAATCATTATTTCATTTTCTACCTAAAGTTCTTAAAGTATATAATTAAATAAATTAAATACTTTACCTTACACCCTGTTCTTCTCTAAATTAAATAAATATGACAAATTATTTAATTTAGTCTTTTAAACCTATTTGAATTAAAACCAATTTTTAATTCCTCTTTTCTCTCTCCTTGTCACATTCTCCATAACCCTCTCCTAATCCAGATTAAATTAATTAATCTGTGATTAGGATGTGCACCACTTAAACAAGATTAAGTGTCACATCCTCCATAATCTCCCACTTGCCTCTAATCTCTCATTAATTACCTTAATCTTGTATTTGCACAACCTTAATTAGAATCATTAACCACATTTGGCTTACCTTTTCTGATCAACCTTCCCACTTACCATTTTTGATATGGACTCCCTTCCCCATGTGAATTTTTAATTCACATTTATTCAACCAAGGTTCCTCTCTTCCCCATGTGAATTTTTAATTCACTTTTATCTTTCCAAAGTTTTTCCCATCCCCATGCAAGATTCTAGAAGCCTTGCCTTGTCACTTCACATGTGCCAAGGGCTTCTAGAACCTTGGACTTGTCACATCTCTCACATGTGACAAATCTCCAGCTTTTTGGAGATCTCCTTTTATCCAATGAATCCTCCATTAAATGTAAATTTTTAATTTACATTTATTCTTTCCACACATTTCTCCTTTTCCCATGGAGATTTTTGAGGAATTCTAAAATTCCTCAAAAGTCTCTTTCATCCTCATTTGGGGACAAGAAGTTCCTTTTTGAGGAAATCTTCTCATTCTCCAAGGTACCTCAAAGGTACTTGTCCTTCATCCACCTCATGTACTTCCCTTCCACCTCTTGTCCTTCTCTTCCACCTCATTTCCACATCACTCCACCTTATGACATCTCACCCTCCACATGTCAAGATGTGAGGCCTTGTGAGTCCTCAACTCGCCATAGCCCTTCATCTTGATCTTTGTTGGATCAATCTCAACCATTGAATTCTCTAGAGAATTCAATTTGGCCTATAAATACCCCTTCAATTCCTTCATTTTGGAGGATCAAGTCTTTTGCAAATAAACTCTTGCAAAATTGTCATTCAAGCTCTCACCCATTTTAGCATCCATATTGCATCAATTCATCTTGCATCCACTTCATTTCATTTCCATCCAAAGAGCACACAAGACTTCAACATCAAGGGCCAACCAAGGAAGCAACAACATTAAGGTATAATAGCAATTTATTTATCTATCTTGCTTTCATATTGTTCATTTTCTTAGGCTAATCATTGAGGTGCCCTATTAGCTTGTTGTTTCTCTTTATTGCACTATTAGTTTTATCTAACATCTCACATATTAGGAAGCAGCATTTTATTAGGATCACATTTCTGGCACGCCCGATGGGACCCACAAAGGGGTCTCTTTCTTTCACGTTTTTTGTTGTTTGCTTGTTTGTAGATTTAGGTCGTAGAAGGGTGAACTTGCCCTCCCGGACACCACAGAGGGACGACCTTGCCCTCTATTTCTGACAGTTTTCTACATAGGGGCGACCCTGCCCCTTTCCCTTTTTGATTGTTTTTGCAGAGGGGCAACCCTGCCCTTTTTGACTATTTTCTGACTATTTTCTGCAGAGGGGCGACCTTGCCCTTTTTTGACTGTTTTCTACAGAGGGGCGACCTTGCCCTTTTTGACTATTTTTTGACTGTTTTCTGCAGAGAGGCGACCTTGCCTTTTTGACTGTTTTCTGCAGAAGGGCGACCTTGCCCTTTACTGATTGACTGTTTTCTGCAGAGGGGCGAATCTGCCCTTAACAGCACATTCGGGAAGTCATATTTGCTACACATCACAAAGAAGGGCAAGAAGATAAACAACTAACATTTCCTTGCAGGACCTTCCTTTTTATTCTGATTTTTAAAAGTCTTTCCTTGCTACTTTATCTAGGTACTTAGTATAAGTAGGGGAAAGTAATATTTGCTGTTTGTTGTGTCTATTTTACTTATTTTACCCTAAGGGGGCATTAGTTTGTTTTCACTTTCCTCCTTTGTACGTTGTGCGGATCCGAAGGAGGTAATTGAAAACAATTAGTGTCATCTTCTTAGCGGGACCTGCTTGGGGATTTCATCACCCCAAGGGACGATCCCAACCACGCGTACCGGCGGGGTATATAAAGGGGGGAGAGCCAAAGCTGTACCCCAATCCAGTTGCGTTGTAATTGGCGGAATGTCGAAGCTAGGGTGATACCTAGATAGACGTGAAGAGTTGGTCTGAGCTTTTCAGTATCTCGCTGGGGCTCCCGACTCATGCTTGTGACGGACTGGTGTTCACGGATTGTGCCTCACGTACCGAGCGTATATCGAGGACTCCCTAGAAACCTTGTTCATCCTAGAGTAAGACTTTTGTCGGCCATACCCGTTAAAACGTTAATCATAGGATTGTGCTTGTTCAAAGTGTCTTTCTGTGAGGAATCAGTAAATTTTGGTAAGTCAAACTGTCATTAAACCATTTTAAGTCCTTTCCAAAATTTCTTATCCAAACCAGGTTCAAATTTTCACTGCAGAGGGGCGACCTTGCCCTCTGTTTCAGCCATTTTCTGCAGAGGGGCGACCTTGCCCTCTGTTTCAGCTATTTTCTGTAGAGGGGCGACCCTGCCCTCTGTTTCAGCCATTTTTTGCAGAGGGGCGAATACGCCCCGTTGAATGGCCAGTTTCACCCGTTTAACCTCCGTTTGAATCCCCAAAGCCTCCATTTGACCATTTGATCAATCCAAACCTTCATTTGGCCATTCCAAGCCCCCGTTCACCCCTCCTGACCATCTATCTATCCAACCTGAATATTCGATTACCCGTTGCGAGTGGTCGTTTCCCTATTTTGAGCGATCAACATTTTTTGAAAATCAACGTTTCATCGGCCAGACTGCATAAGTGCTTCTTAAAACATCATTGGAGTCCATATCTATCATCAAATCATCCATCCCAATCATCTAGGCTTCATTTTTGAAATTTTGGATTTTTATGCTGAAACTTCTGAAGGCCATAACTTTTGACTCGGATGTGGGTTTTGGTTGAAATTTTACGGGTGGTTGCTAAGTCTATTGGATCCTCCTTTGACATGTTTTCAGAGCCTCAAACTTTCATCTTGACCCTCAAAATCACAAATTACCTTTTTTTTAAAAAAAATTTCCAGTTTTTGACGAACTATTTTGTTAATAACTCTGAATGCATGTCTCATATTTCCGATGTTAGTTGGCAATTCATCCTATCTTAGTATTGGGTATTTTGTGGAAAAAATTGGACTCTCAAACGTATGCCTACGAGGTTTCCTAAAATGGCAAAATTTGACAATTTTTGAAAACTGCCAAATTTAGCAAAAATCTGATTGTCAACATCTTACGTCCTCTAGTTAAAACCCATGATCATGTTTTCAAATCAATCCTATCATATCCTATGATCCAATCCCAATCTAAGCCCCAATTCAGTCCTAATCTGAGCTTTAATCCCATCATCCTAATCTGAGCTTTCATCCAATCCCAATCTGAGCTTTCATCTAATCCCCATATGAGCTTTCAATTCATCCTAGTTCTCTATCCATCATCTATTTTTTTCCTTCTAATCTATATCCATCATGAATCCTTATCCCCCTCTCACACGACCAATAATAGTAGTCAAGGGGAATCTTAACTCCATTGAGGACAATAACGAAAATCTTGTTGATCATGAAGATTGTTATATAGATTCCCTTGACGCTATCATTGCTAGCAAGCTCTCTCCAACCGCCTCCCAAAATCCAACTACTCCTTTGAACTATCCCACCATGCTTTCATCCACATCTAATAACGGTCCTTATGCAACCCTTGACAAGGGATATCCAACATCCTCACCATTGACATATTCATCATATCCCCCCCCTCAACCTCTATCATATCCAGCATCCACATCCTCTTATCCTCATCATCATCAACAATCCCAATACCTCTACCTTAATCCCACATCCCAATCTTCTCATCCTAATCCAACACTCACACATTCCTATCACAATCTCCCATCCCAATATTCCTCCTATCCTAATCCACCATCTCAATTCTCTCATCCTAATCTACCATCCATATCCTCCTATGCCAACCCACCATACATGTCCTCCTACAATGGTTCACCACCTCAATCTTCCTATTCTAATCCAACATCCACACCTTCCTATCACAATCCCCCATCCCCATACCCTTACATTAATTCCACATCTCCCCATTCTAATCCTTCATCTACATCTTCCTACTATCACTCCCCATCCCAATCTAATCCAACATCCACATCTTCCTACATCACTCTCCCTTTCACCGCATTATATCTTAATCCTCCATCTAATCATAATCCTACATCTCCTCCAACCACTCCTAGTATTACATCTAGTCCCATACCTTCATCTAATCCTAATCCTCCATCTCATCCTAGTCCTACATCCATTTCCATCCCTTCATCTAATCATAATCCTCCATATCTTCCTAGTCCTACATCCAATCCCCTACCCACATCTAATCCTAATCCTCCATCTCCTCCTAGTCCTACATCCATTCCCATCCCTACATCTAACCCTAATCCCACATCTCCTCCTAGTCCTCCATCCATTCCCATCACTCTACCTAATCCTACATCTCTTCCAAATGTCTCCCAAGGACTCATGCAAGAAGAGCCACCATGCCCTCCCACTCTATCATGTCCTATCACTGGTGATGAGGCCCTTCTCCATCCTACACCTATCCCTCTCATCACCATTCCTACCACCATGCAAATGATTGAGCTGGTCAAACCCATCGAATCCATTGAATCCCCATATTCTACTACTAGATCCACCCAATCCATTGAAGACATCCAATCCCCTCCTCCTAGTCCTAATATTCACAAACTTCAAACCCATAACTCTCATGAATCCTCCATCCTCCTATCTCCCCCAATTGAGGAGTCCCTCCAACACTCTTCCATCATCATACATCCCACACAAGATGAGTCATGCCAAGAGCTTGATCCAAAGCATACAAGCATATCCCCTCCTCCAAATCAAGATCACTCCATCCCATCTACTCCATCTCAAGAACATAGTCTTCCATCCATTTCATCTCATGATCCATATCCTCAACCAAGTCATGATCCTATCCTCCCATCCACCCCATCTCAAGATCACACTATCTCCTCCACTCCATCCCATGATCCCCTTTGCCTTCAAGATCCAACTCCATCTCATGAGCCCTTATCATCCACTACCATACATCTAGATCCCATTGTATTCCGCAATTCCTCTCATGATCCCTTATCACTCATTCCTCCTGATGTTGCTATCCCCTCATCCCCATCACATGATCCTTCATCGCCAATCCCAATACCACTTTTGTATCACCTTGGTAACATTACGTGCATCCATGGTGGTCTTCTTGCAAAAGAAAAACAATGTCTATGCACCACCTTTCCTCTTCCACTTGCTAATGTGCTCGCATCATGCTTCTAAGAGAATAAACATCCTACCATAAATCACATGCTACAAAATATGAACTATCAAGGAAAAGGTTTAGGCCTTAATGAGCAAGGTACTTTAGAACTCATTCAAGTCAAAGAACATCCAGGCACACATGGTCTTGGATATGTCTCCCAAAACTCGCACTCTAAAGATGTTGGTACAACCTTCATACATCCTAAATGATCCTCTTCTAAAGGCACAAGAGGTACTTCCCATTATTCTACCAAGACATATGCCGCCATCCCCCCTCCTCCATCATACTACCTACAAACAACCATCCATCTTCCTCCCTCATCCTCTCAATCTATTTTGGGTCCTTATGTCCCTCCATCCATCATTGCTCATCCTTCATCTACTATAGTTTCTTATATCCCTCCATCAAAACCCTTACATCCTCCATATACACAGTCTATTTTGGGTCCTTATATCCCAAAATCACTGCCTCCATCTTATCCTATTCATCCTTTCATTCATCCACCCCCTCTCCCTCGTACACAGTATAAAAATCCTACCTTCATAACTCCTAATCAGGATCAACAAAGGCACATACCTACACATTCTCCATCTACACGTAATCCCTACAACCCTACCTCCATCTCCTCGCATCTATCCCCTTGCTACTAAAAGAACTTTGGATACCAAAGCAACAATACATAAATTCAAACATCCACATGAATCTAAAGCTCATCATGTCCCCTTCCACAGACATGTTGAAGAACAGAAAAATCGAGTCCAAAATCCAAACCAATCCAAAAGGCCACAAAGGCCCATCGAAGCAAAAATAAAAACCGTGTGGATCCCAAAGAAAAAAGGTGCCATACCTTCAATTGAAAAGTCCGTAACGACATCCAAAGTTGTTATTTCCCCACAAAATCATTCACCTCCTCCATCTCCTAAATCTGTTTTGGGTCCCTACATCCCAAAATTCACTATCCCAATGCCTCCATTATCATCACACTCTCCATCCATTCATCCACCTATCTTTTCACACCCACCATCACATGTGCCCATGTTGGTCCTGAACACCTTCCCCCATCACCAATCCACTTCATCATTACATCCATACACTTTCCAACATCCCCTCCACTATCCTCTCTATCTCCCCCATCAAATTCCTTTAATCCATCCTCTTGCATAAACCATCCAGTCTAATAGGGTTGTACCAACATCCGCTGGCCACTTTACACATGGGCTCTTATTACCTCATAGGGAACTTGATTCTTGAGTCCACCTCCTACTCCAAAAAAGAGCAAAAAAAAAAATCAACATTTGGGGGCAACATCCACTTACGTATTCCTTTCCTCCATCTCCTACATCTGCCTATCTTCCGCATCATATCCATCCTATCCCATTTATCCCACTCCCTCCATCTTCCTTGTGATCTTGATAAATGTAGGGGAAAACCTATATACATGCTTTGGACACCTCTTGGTGTATATCCCCATCCATACACTATCATATTCCTTATCCACCTCTATCTATCTTCCATTTCCCATCTCACTCCCTTATCCACCCATCTTGCTATCCCTCTTGCCTCATCATGCATGACAAATATAGAGTGACGGCATCTCCTTATTTTCAATTGGGTCCTTGGAGACATCATCCATCCATTCTGCCAGGTAATCTTCTCCATCTCCCTATCCGTATCTTCCTATCTACCCATCCACAAATCCTTTTCCATCTTTTCATCCTTATCTCCCCATCCATTTATCCATCCAATAATCCCTACCATCTCCCAATCCTTATCTTCTTATCCTCGCATATTTCTATCTCCCATCTTTATCAATCCATCCATTTTCCTCCCATCTCATAGTCCCTTGTCATTGGTCTCTAGCTATAGGCTACCCTCATCCAATCCAATGACTTGATATCTCACTATCATCATTCCTATCTCTTTCTCACATCTTTCCAAGCTTCATCACTCATCTATCCATCATCTATCCACCTATCCTAGCATCTTCTTATCCATCCATCCATTTCCCTCTATTATCCCTTGTCATTGGTAACTAGCTCTAGGCTACCCGCATGCAACCCAATGCCATTCACATCGTCATTCATCCCTCCTATCTATTTACCACATCTTTCTCACATCTTCATCACTCATCTATCCATCCTCTCACCTCTCAAATTCATATTCTAATGATCCGAATTACCTATCCCATCCCTAAGCTTCACATCCTACATATCTTACACGTATCAACCATCATCCTATCCAATCTTGCGGCCTATCCTGGCTCATCATATCCACTCCATCATTTTATCCATTTATCTTGGTCATCTCATCATCCCTTATACATTGTCTGCCGTCAGTCTCTGGTCGAACTATGTTGCCCCTGCGCTTTCACGTAGGCAAGGTCGTTTGATCCGCCCCCGGGGTTCTATCTTTTGTCTGTCTTGTCTCTTCCATCGTCTATCTTTGGCCTTGTGTCAAGCTACGTGGCCCCTGTGCTTTCACGTAGACAAGGTCAATCATTTGGTCCGCCCCCTGGGCATTTTTCTCCATCTGATCATTGTCCTCCATCGAGGTCTTCATTTTCCTCTTTCCGCTTTTATCCATGGTCTCTTATCAAACTATAAGGGCTCTGCATTTGGTCCGCCCCCTGGGCATTTTTTCCATCTGATCATTGTCCTCCATCGAGCTCTTCATTTTCCTCTTTCCGCTTTTATCCATGGTCTCTTATCGAACTACGAGGGCTTTGCGCTTTCACGTAGGCAAGGTTGATCTTTGATCAACCCTCGAGCCCCTAGGTCTTTAGGGTTTTTATTGCCTTTTGTCCTATCATCCTATCATCATATCGTCTTGTTGTGTCATCAAGTATGTCCCTATCCGAGCTAGTGCTTATCAAACAACGGTCATCTGTATCACAAGATCCAATTGGTTTATGGTCTCCTACGTCATGTTGATATTTTAATTTACTTCTCCACCTTTGGTCTCAACAGGATGTATCCTTCCTAACAGACCGCATCAACCCCATCCATCATCTTGATCCTATGGCAAAGGACGTTTCAAACTTGATTGTGATCTTTTGATGCTTTTGGCTTTTGTTTATCATTTGAGCTCCCTATCATCACTTGTCATGGTCGCCTTGATCCATCATATCATGGTGTGCTTTGACTAGTAAACATAGGGGCGTATCTTGATCTTTTTCTTTGTTTTTGTCTTCTTGGTTGTCCCACGTAGTACCCACCAAGATCCCCGAGGTCTTGTGTTACGTTGGGGCATCCTTGTGTGCTTGTGGTTATTCCAATACCTGGCCCGACCAAAGTGATCGCGATTTTGGGGTATTGGAATAGCCTTCTTGTCTGTTGTGTTTGTTTTATGCATTGAACACTAATCCGTCTTGGTTTACATACCCTGACGCCCAGTTTCTTATGCTATAGCAAAAATCAGTGCTCTACGGATGGCAAATTGCATTAGGATTACATGTCATTTTCCATTCCATCATCTTGCATGTCTCCCCAATCCTCATCCTCATCATCATTATCATCTATGGGATGTATCCTTCCCTATCCTTGTGTTGTTTTGGGATGTATCCTTCCCTCATCAACAACACTCTCATCGGGATGTATCCTTCCCTATCCTTGTGTTATTTTGGGATGTATCACTCCCTCATCACCAACGCTCATCCTCATCCTCATCTGGGTGTATCCTTCCCTATCCTTGTGTTGTTTTGGGATGTATCATTCCCTCATCAACAACACTCATCCTCATCCTCATCAGGATGTATCCTTCCCTATCCTTGTGTTGTTTTGGGATGTATCATGTCCTCATCAACAACACTCCATCAACCATCCACCCAACCTGGCTTGTACCTGGATTGGGGCAACATCACATTTTTTTTTCTTGCATCCATTTGTGCTCACATTTATCTCTTATCACTTATCATCATTTCTTATCCATCAACTTACATCATTGTCTTCATATCCCCTTTCATCATCTCATCTCTCATCTTTTCCCACATCCCTTCATCTTTCATCACTCATCCGCCCCTCTGCAGCACTCCAGAGGGTGTATTCGCACTTCTACAGCAATCCAGAGGGCGTATTTGCACTTCTGCAGCCATCTAGAGGGCACATTCACACTTCTGCAGCAATCAGAAGGGCGTATTCGCATTTCTACAGCAATCCAGAGGGCGTATTCGCACTTCTACAACAATCCAAAGGGTGTATCCGCACTTCTGCAGCTTTTCTAGGGCAACATCATATTTCTTTTGTGCTCGCCTTTATCTCCCATCGCTTATCACCATCCATGAACTTACATCATCATTTTCATATCCCCTTTCCTCATCTCATCTTTCATCCTTTCCCCCATCTCTTCCTCCTTCTTCCTCCTCCCCCCACTTTCTTTCTTTCCTTCTTCTTTTTCTTTCTTTCCTCTTCCCCCTCCCTCTTTCCTCCCACCTGTGGAGCGGACACGCCCTCGGACTATCGGGGTGAACCCGCCCTCAGTCTGCAGCTGGGCAGATCCACCCCCTGCAGCAGGGTGGACCTGCCCTCGGCTTGCCGAGGCGAACCCGCCCTCGGCCTGTAGCGGGGTGGATCTGCCCTCCCGGGGTGAACTCGCCCCGTCTTGGGGCGTACCCGCCCTCCCGGGGCTGACACGCCCCTTCCCGGGGTGAACTCGCGCCATCCCGGGGCGTACCTGCCCTCCTGGGGTGAACTCGCCCCGTCCTGGGGCATACCCGCCCTCCCAGGGCGGACACGCCCCTTCCCGGGGCGAACTCACCCCATCCCGGGGCGTACCCGCCCTCCCAAGGTGAACTTGCCCCTTCCCGAGGTGTACCCGCCCTCCCGAGGCGACCTCGCCCCTTCTGCAGTGGGGCACATTTGCCCCTCTGCAACACTTTTTCTCATTTTTCTTCCCGGGGCCGCCATTTGCAAACCGTGTGTCGAATCGACTTCGTTCAAAAGGTAAAGTTGCTTTTTTTTCGAGCTCTTTCCAACCATACCCTCCATTTCTTTCTATTGAGATATTTTTTTTGGGACCCCTCTCTTTTCCCTCCCCTTTTAAAAGGTATTTTTACCTTTTATTTACTGTTTTATTCCTGACTAATCCCTTCCGTTCCCGGTGCTGCCATTTGCACCCTATTTGTCCAATTGACTTCGTTCAAAAGGAAAAATTGTCTAATTTTTTGCCCACTTTCTAACTATACCATCCGTTTCTTCCTATCGAGAGGTCACCTGGGACCCCTCTCTTTTCCTCCGTCGCCCTCTCGAGGGGTCATACCTACCCTTCACATTTACCATTTTTTCTGACTATAATCAACACCTTCCATGATTGGGGCATCTTCATCCATTCCTCATTAACTGAATGACTCATATCCTCTTCCCCACACTGGGGCATCCTCTTTCGGTCACTTCTTCTACTCATCTGCACTTTCTTTTTTCTTCGAAGCACTGTTATTCTAACAATACTTCGAAGAGGGAAAAAATGTAGACATCCAAATTTGATCACTTCCATATGATCAAAATCGTCTATTATATTCATATATTCCATTAACAGTGATTAAATAATTTATTTAATCATTATTTCATTTTCTACCTAAGGTTCTTAAAGTATCTAATTAAATAAATTAAATACTTTACCTTACACCCTGTTCTTCTCTAAATTAAATAAATATGACAAATTATTTAATTTAGTTTTTTAAACCTATTTGAATTAAAACCAATTTTTAATTCCTCTTTTCTCTCTCCTTGTCACATTCTTCATAACCCTCTCCTAATCCAGATTAAATTAATTAATTTGTGATTAGGATGTGCACCACTTAATCAAGATTAAGTGTCACATCCTCCATAATCTCCCACTTGCCTCTAATCTCTCATTAATTACCGTAATCCTGTGTTTGCACAACCTTAATCAGAATTATTAACCACATTTGGCTTACTTTTTCTGATCAACCTTCCCACTTACCATTTTGGATATGGACTCCCTTCCCCATGTGAATTTTTAATTCACATTTATTCAACCAAGGTTCCTCTCTTCCCCATGTGAATTTTTAATTCACTTTTATCTTTCCAAAGTCTTTCCCATCCCCATGCAAGATTCTAGAAGCCTTGCCTTGTCACTTCACATGTGCCAAGGGCTTCTAGAACCTTGGACTTGTCACATCTCCCACATGTGACAAATCTCCAGCTTTTTGGAGATCTCCTTTTATCCAATGAATCCTCCATTAAATGTAAATTTTTAATTTACATTTATTCTTCCCACACATTTCCCCTTTTCCCATGAAGATTTTTGAGGAATTCTAAAATTCCTCAAAAGTCTCTTTCATCCTCATTTGGGGACAAGAAGTTCCTTTTTGAGGAAATCTTCTCATTCCCCAAGGTACCTCAAAGGTACTTGTCCTTCATCCACCTCATGTACTTCCCTTCCCCCTCTTGTCCTTCTCTTCCACCTCATTTCCACATCACTCCACCTTAGGACATCTCACCCTCCACATGTCAAGATGTGAGGGCTTGTGAGTCCTCAACTCACCATAGCCCTTCATCTTGATCTTTGTTGGATCAATCCCAACCGTTGAATTCTCTAGAGAATTCAATTTGGCCTATAAATACCCCTTCAATTCCTTCATTTTGGAGGATCAAGTCTTTTGCAAATAAACTCTTGCAAAATTGCCATTCAAGCTCTCACCCATTTTAGCATCCATATTGCATCAATTCATCTTGCAGCCACTTCATTTCATTGCCATCCAAGGAGCACACAAGACTTCAACATCAAGGGCCAACCAAGGAAGCAACAACATGAAGGTATAACAGCAATTTATTTGTCTATCTTGCTTTCATATTGTTCATTTTCTTAGGCTAATCATTGAGGTGCCCTATTATCTTGTTGTTTCTCTTTATTGCACTATTAGTTTTATCTAACATCTCACATATTAGGAAGCAGCATTTTATTAGGATCACACTATCCATTAAAGTTGGATCTCATTTATTCAAACCAAAAACCAATGTTTCCCTCATTTCTTCTTTGTTACTTTATACCTTCAAAAACAAAATAATTACGAAAAACCTTCCCTTATAAAAAACTCAAGGATTATGGCACTCTGAATGAACTAAATTCCCTAACACTAAAATATCTAATAAACCCTATTTCAAAACAAAGAGAAGAAGATCAAGCATCGATGAACATGTTAAAAAATTTTGAACGTGCTAAAAACTTTTGTACCCTCAAAGACCATATGCTTTGTATGTTTCTAAGGAAAAGAGATCCTTGTAGCTCTCTAAATCTCTTGCATATCGATGGTGTTCTTTTTTTTGTAAGAAGAGTTTGCTACTTCATTTACAATTTTCTCAACTATGTCATTAATAATTATATTCATAATCAGTTTTTTTCTCTTTTGATTGATGAAGTGGGGGTGCTGCGAATGGAAGCTGCTGGCACGTAGTTCTTGACTATGACCAACCATTGCTTGCTTGCGGCTTGTAACAAGCTGGGGCATGTGTTTCCTGTGCTACGCGTGGGGGGGAGCTACTACAGTGGGAAGGAGGGGGTGCGGGGGGTGGGGGGTGAGGTGTGAGTGTGAGTGTGGGTGTGGGTGGTGGAAGCGGTGCAGGTCTGCAAGTGGTGGGGCTAGTGCTGGGGTGGGGTATGGCTTTGGTTACCAATAGCATGGTGCTTATTGGGCCAAATCCTTCTCAGCCGTTTTTCGTCAGCCATGCATGCACAAAAGATGGATTCGTCTTTTGTAGGAGAGAGCTTTAAGCTCAAGAAAGTGAACGGGTGCCTGCCGCGGTGCCATGATCGCCCTGTTCTGGTTATTTCTCCTGAATCGGTTCAGGAGGACATTGCTTATTGGAGTCAACACGTTCTGATTTGTAATTTTTTGGGCATTCGTGTACTCTTCTTAGCATTGGAGTCCTAGATCCGTTGCACCTGGCAGGTTGAGGGTGATTTCGAGTTGTTGGTGGTTGGGAATGGCTATTTTATGGTTGATTTCTCTTGCATCTCGGATCGCAATCGGGTATTCGAGGGAGGGCCATATTTCTACAATCACATGGGCTTGTTCATTAAGCCTTGGCATGGAGGTTTTAATGCGACAAAGGATCTTCCTACACGAGTTCCTGTCTGGGTTCATCTTCCATGGCTACCTTTGAAGTTTTGGAGGGAGGATATTTTGCATCGGATTGCTGCTTTGTTGGGGAAGCTAGCTGCCATCACCCAAAATACTTTGGATAAAAAGGTATTCTCTTATGCTCGCGTCTGTGTTGAAATTGATTTAAATAACCCTTTGCCAGATTTTTTAGAGATTTGTATTGGCTCTGCCTCGTGGATTCAATCTCTGGATTATGAGTCCCTTCATTTTCGTTGCCGCTTTTGTCACGAGTACAGACACCTTTAGCGCCAGTGTCCTCGGGCACCCAAAGCCATCGAGGCTTCCTCTTTGCCTTCTTTTGGGCCTTCGATGGATAAAGGGGATAAAGGAAAAGTGCTTGTGGCTGAGGGGTGGGCGGATAAGGATGGCTTTATTCCTGTTAAGCAAAGAAATAAAGGGAGGGGTCAGAAGCGGGCCCATAAGGATAGGCAGAGTGACCAAGGTTTTAATTGGTTTGAGGCCCTGGACAATTAGTCTTTGGAGGAAGGGATCCCTGTTGAGATTTCTTCTGGGGACACGGGTATGGATGTTGGGTTGGATACAGGGCTGGAGCAGGCAATTGTTGTTCAGCATATCCCTCTGGTGTTAGACCAGAGGATTTTTGAGCCTCTTGGGGCCTCTACGGATGGGCAGGATGATATTGTTTTAGCAAATTTATCTAAGGCAGTGTTCTCCTTAGGTAAAGGTAGGGGAGCGTCTCCTGCTTCAGGGATCCAGCAACGCCCTCTCAAGAAGGGGCATTTTGATAATTCTTTGAAAGCTAGTCGTAAGAAGGATGCTGACAAGCTTAAATTTACTGGAGATTTGTTGGTGGAATCTGGTTCTGTTAAGACCTTGGAGGCCCATTTCTCTCAACCTTCCTTATGATTATTCTCTCATGGAATGCAAGGGGGTTGAATAGCACCCTCCGTCAAAAGGCTATTCAATATTTGATTGTGGTGCATTCTCCTGATATCTTCTATGTTCAAGAAACTAAGCTTCGGGTAGACCTCATGCTTCAACAGGCCCCTCATATTTGGTTTACAGGCTAGTGCTAGTGTATTGGGTCTAGGGGAGCCTCTGGGGGTCTGGCTCTATTCTAGGACCCTCGTAAGGTTATTCCTCCTTGGTGGATCTCAAGCCAGTCTGCTATTTCTGTGGTGGCTTCAGTTTTGGAATCTAGGGAGACTATTTTAGTTAGTAATGTTTATGCTCCGATTGACATTCGAGGTAAAAACCAGTTTTGGGACCATATCAGGTATGTTAGGTCTTGTGCACCCTTTTTGCCTTGGATCTTAGCTGGTGATTTCAATGCAGTGTTGAGATTGGAGGAGAAAAGGGGAGGGCCTCCTAGGCTTGGTCCTGCTTCAGACCTGTTTTGGGCTAATGTGGACTCTCTTGCTCTGGTGGATGTTAAACCCTCTAACGGAACTTTCACTTGGAATAATAGACGCAGTGGGTTTGAAGCAATCTCCCAATGGCTTGATCGTTTCCTTGTCTCTTGCTCTTGGGTTAGAGGTAGCTTGGTTATTTCTTCTGAGATTTTGGACTGGTGTGGCTCTGGTCATTGGCCAATAAAGCTTTCGACTTCTACCTTCCCAAGTCCAAAGAATCCTCCTTACGAATTCCAGCTTATGTGGCTACGCAACCCATCCTTGGGAGATCTTATTGCTAAGTGGTGGTAGGATGGCGCCCCTGCATTTGGTACTGCCATGTATTGTCTAGTTAAGAAGTTGTAATATGTCAAGTATCACCTAAAGCGTTGGAATAGGCTATGTTTTGGTAATTTTTGGGCCAGGAAAAGAGAGGCGCAGGATCACCTTGTTGTTATTACCTGCTAGATCTGGGATTTGGGTTTCTCAGAGGCCCTTGGGCATACTGAGGCCCAGGCCCTAAAACTGGTGGAGCAATGGGAGCTTCGCGAAGAGATCTTCTGGAAACAAAAGGCTAGAATTGATTGGCTTCGAGAGGGTGACAGAAATACTTCTTTTTTCCATCATTCGGTGCAAGCTCGTCGAAATAAGTGTTTTATCCCTTCTCTTGTTAACTCCGAGGGTCTCTCGATTTCTTCACAACAGGATTTGTCTGGAGAGGCTCACCATTTCTACTCTAATTTGTTCATGGAGGACTCACTCCTTGTGGAGGCAATGAGAATAGGGTCCTGGCTTGCATTCCCTCTTTAATCTCCCATGGTTTGAATGCTTCACTTATTCGTTTTGTGTCTTTGTCGGAAGTTGAAGAGGTGGTGTTTGGGATGAACAAGGGAAAAGCCCCTTGTCCAAATGGTTTCCCAGTTGATTTTTTTCAAGAGTTTTGGGATATTGTGAAGCTTGATTTGTTGGAAGTGGTTCGTGAGTCTCTCCATAGTAAGCAGATGCTTCGTGCAATGAATGCTACTTTTCTTGTTCTCATTCCTAAGAAGGAAGGGGTTGACAAGCTTGATTTCTTTAGACCTATTGCGCTCTGTAATGTGGTGTATAAGAATATTACGAAGTTGATTGCTGAGAGGCTCAAATCTTGTCTGTCGGTGATCATTTCTGAGGAGCAAGGCAGCTTTGTGGCTGGTCGTCAAATTCTGGATCGGGTGATGATTACGTCTGAAGCCATTCATTCCATGGCTACCTCTCAAGATAGGTCTATGTTTATCAAGTTGGATATGGCCAAAGCTTATGACAGAGTTAAATGGAGTTTTCTTCAGAAGATTCTATTGGCCTTTGGTTTTTCCCCTGAATGGGTGAGTTGGGTCTTGAGTTGTGTTTCTCTTCCTCCTTTTCAGTTATTGTGAATGGGGAACCTTTAGATCTTTTTGGGGATACTAGGGGCCTTCGTCAGGGTGATCCTCTCTCACCTTATTTGTTTATTATTATGGTGGAGGGGCTTGGTCGGCTTCTTAAATCTCAGGTTTCTCATGGTTTGATTCATGGGTGGAAGTGGGGGATGGGCTTGCCAAAGCTTTCCCATCTTCAATTTGTGGATGACACCTCTCTTATGGGACTAGTTCGTATTAGGGAGGTTGAATCCTTCAGGAATGCTTTGGATGACTATCTTGCGGCTTCGGGATAGAAAGTCAATGAGAAAAAGTTGTCCATATTCTCCTTTAATACTCCTCATGCCATCCAACATCGGATTGTTGCTATTTTGCATTTTGAAATTGGGTCTCTTCCCTTTGTCTACCTAGGTATTCCTCTTGTTGTTGGCCGTCAGCCTAGGTCCTCTTGGCAATTGTTGCTTGATAAGCTTTAGAGGAAGGTTACCCATTAGACTCATCGTTGGATGTCTACTGCTGCTAGGGTGACTCTTCTCAAGTCTGTTATCCAGGCCCTCCCCACCTATAGGTGTTTTGTTCAAGCGGCTCCTATATATTTCCTTAAGGAATTTTATACTCTTTCTCGCCAATTTCTTTGGAGCGGCAATTTGTTGTCCTCCAAGTGGAGCCTTGCTAAGTGGGATTATGTGTGTAGATCGAAGCAAGAGGGGGGGCTTGGTTTACGCTCTGCCATTTTGAATGGGAAAGCTCTCGCTACCAAGTTGTATTGGCAATGGTGTACCAATCAACATCAGTTATGGGCTCGTATTCTCAACCATAAATATCTTCGGGGTGTTACCTCTTTTGAGGTTCCTCGCTATGCTCTAGAAGGGAGTGGTTCTATGATCTGGCATACTTTGAAAGTGGGGGAGTAGTTGATTAAGGGTGTGCTTTTTTGGTCGGATTCTTAGGATGGTCACCCTTCTATTCTCTCTTTTTGTCCTCACCTCCAGTCTCTTTGCAACATATTTGTTGCGGCCAGCTGGGATACTGTGGAGCATTATAAGGTGGAGCAGCATGGGGGCTTGGCTATAAGTTTTCGCTAGAAGCACCCTTCTGAGTGGCCGCCTGGAGGGTCTGAGGGGGACATGCGAGAGTTGTTCGAGCTTTTGACTTCCCGTGCCTGTAATTCTCTGAGGGGCCTGGATGTTTTGGCTTGGGATGGTTTAGATTTGTCTGGAAAGTACTTTGTGGTGACTAGTTATAAGCAATTGGGTAGACAATTGTTTGGGGACATTGAGGTCCCTTGGTGGAAGCAAGTTTGGCACAAGCTATCTTGGTCCAAGTGCAATTTTTTCATGTTGTTAGTGGCTCAGAACCGGTGTCTTACTTGGGATAATTTATGTAAGCGGGGTTTTCATGGCCCCTCTATGTGTGTTTTATGTCATGGCAGTGAAGAGAGTGTCTCCCATCTCTTCTTTCATTGTTCCTATGCTAGGGAGATTTGGCATTTCTGGTGGGGGGTGTGGAATACAGCTTATTGGCATGCTTCCTCTTTGGTGGAGTTTGGGGAATGGTGGGGCAAGGCCCCTGTTTCTACCACCTTTCTTCAGGCTGCTTAGGCTCTTGGGCCCTCCTTTATTATTTGGAACTTGTGGTTGGAAAGGAATAGGCAAATTTTTTAGGATTCGTTGTTGAGGGCCCCTCACCTTTGGTGGAAAATTCTACATTCTCTTGGGGAAACCATTGCGGCTAAGTGTGATATGACTGTGTTGGTGGATCCTCGAGATGTTGATTGTTGTAATCGTCTTCATCTTCCTCCTCCGTAGTGATAGCTCATGCGTAACAGATGTAGACATCCTACCCCAAAGGTGAATAGGGAGGGGAGATGGACTCCTCCTCCTCATAGAGTCCTAAAAATCAATTCTGATGGCTCTTCTCATGGAAACTTGGGTCATGCTGGGATTAGGGGTGTTGGCAGGGATAGCTATGGAGAGGTTCAGTTTATCTTTTCTGTGTATAAGGGCCTCCATACTAATAATCTTATGGAGGCTCGGGCTATTTTATTGGTTGTGGAGTGGGGCAGTCAATTGGGTTGGCGAAGGATCATTTGTGAGTCAGACTCACAGGTTGTGGTGAACTTACTGAAAAGGCAGTGTTTGGATGATGTGAGTTGGCAACTGGCTTTGATTGTGCAACAAATTCTCACCCTCTGTGCTTCTCTAGAGTATATTACTTTCACTCATATTCCTCGAGAATGGAATGGGGTGTCTGATTACTTGGCTAAATGGGCATCGAATCATATTCAAGATTGGAATTTGGCGGATTGGGGCCAATTACCCCCAGATTTGTCTCAACAATTGGATCGCTTGGTCGAGCTTGATAGGGCCATTTAATGCCCTTGCTTTGTAATGTTTCCTTGATTTAATAAAAAATTTACCCTCCTTGATGTTAAATATATTCATAATCTTCATAGTCTTTCTCGAAATATTGATACTAGGATGGAATTGCTTAACTTTACACAAGCGGATATTCTAGGTGTGGTTTCTCTTTTTATATTTATTATTGTCCTCCTCATCTCTATTTTTTGAGGACTTTTATTTTAGCCTTCGTGACCTCCGCAGTTTTCATGGTAGAATATTTCTCAACCATAAGACTTTTCTCTATTATGAACGTCTTCTCTACCTTGTGTATCATTGATAAACACTAGAAATTTATAAATCCAAATTAAAAAATTAATTTAATTTTAAGTTTAAACTAAAATAAAATAACTTACAAATAAAATTTTATAATTACAATTTAAAAATTCAAAAATAAATTAAAATTAAATAAATGAAACTATGAACTATGAACTATGAACTATGAACTATATAGTAAGTTAATGTTTAACTAAAAAATTAAATTTAAATTGAATTAATTCAAATAAAATCAAAAGTATATTTAATTAATAAGCATGCATATGAGCAGGAAATAATTGAAATATTTGGATATTCTATAGGATCTAATCTCAAAAGTACGGGATAAATCCTTGTGCTTCTTACAATATTGAGGAATAGAAAATACAATTACTCATTTAGAAAATAATTATTGACTACTACCTACCCTTAAGATTAGGTAGGTGTTTTATTTGGTTAATTTTTGACTTGTAGACACTCCTTACAAGAGGTTGGAAGATTCTTTAACATGATATTCCCTTGTAAATTCTATCACCTCCATTGATCTATGATTTTGGAGAAATCTTCATAGTATATAGGAATTAATTTATATCAATTACTATGGATGTGTACCATATATCAGTTAAAATGGGCCTCTGTGAATTTGAGTTCAAATTCAGCATTTTTTTGATAGCGTAATATATTAATTTTTATTATTTTTATAATTGGTAGATACAAGAAAGTTAATATTTTTCTTGAAGAGTTGCATGAATGAGAGCATCTAATTATGTTTAATATGTCTAATGCATCTAATTTGATATATAAATCTGAATTTTATAATTATAAATACTTTTGAGTTGGAAAATTTATAATAATTTACATGCAATAAATGCATTTAAAAATCATTTATAAAAAGGTGAGTTTTGGATTTTTGGTCAAAATTATATCATGAAATTGAGTACATGGTTATACATAGTTTTTATAATTTAATGATTACATTAATTTAATATTTTTATAACATAATATAAAAAAACCATTTAATATTTAGAAATAAGACTACGCAAGTTATCCTTCAATAAATCAAACACTCTACATACATTTCACTTGACCCAATTACCAATTTGATTCAAAAAAATAATTTATAAATAGATTGTGAGATGGTAACATTAATTATCAAATATTTTATTTAAACCGTTTATATGGAATGATATGCATAGGAACCCTACATCTACAACAATAATCATTACCAAAAATATGAAAAAGTAACTAATCATATTTCTATCAACTAGCAAGTTAGAAATTTCCTTAAGATTACAATTGTATCTATAGAATTAGAAAGATTAGCCATGTAATTCACTTGAGATGAAATAAAATTACTTTATTTTTTATATATGAAATAAAATCTCTTATTTTATTGTAAATTTTGTTCAAATTTTATACGATGATGGCATCTTAACTATCTCTTTATGGCTTTCTTATCAGTATAAAAAATTATCTCCTTTTATATCAAGATTCACTATTTGGTTCTACAGTCGACTATTGAACATTACATGCATGCTAATTTTAAGGCCAAATTTAATTTAGAAAGCATAAAAAGAGTATAAAAAAAAAGGCTATATTTCTATCCAAAAAATAAAATAGAATGTAAGGCTTGCCCTCAATATTTTAATATAAATGTCAACAATGACCTTCATGCTTCCTTCAACTACATTCAACCCCCTCTTTCAAATAAATTGAATTTTCTTTCACATACTCATAAATTCCAAACAACTAAACCCTTGTACTCACATTTACATTTAAAAAATAAATACTTGATTCGAGATTCTTGCTCATTTTTCTTAAAAAATTGCATTGAGCTCAATCACAATTCAAATAAAAAGAAAAAAGAAACAAATACATTACAAATTAATGTACATAAATAAAATGAAAATTAATTGTAAAAATAAATGAAACACAATGATAATTAATTTTGAATATTTATCCAATGAATTCATTAAACTTATATATGATTAAACATACAAGAAATTTTATTTATTGAACCATTCAAGAAAAGAAAAAATATATAATTTGGTAATAGACTAATAATATACCAATGAAAATAGTGGATCTTATATGGTTAGGAAAGCTTTATTTGTTGGTGAAAACATTTCTCCATATAACTTTTGAGGTTGCAATAAGTATCCTCTAGTTGAAGAAAAAATTGAGTCAAATTTTAGAGTGTGAAGGGTGTATTAAAAGATGGCTTGAAACTAATGTAGACTCTATGTAAAAAGTGCAAGCAATAGCAATGAACAATGGATATTGTTGTTGGCAACACAAGGGCAAACAACTGAGAGGGGGGGTTGAATCAGTTGTCCCAAAATTTCAAACTTATTAATCTTATTAACCTTAATTCTCATATCTAAATATTAACAATGAAAGCATGAATCAACAACACATCATAAACACACATAACACCAATATTTTTTTGCGTGGAAACCCTGTTAGGGGAAAAACCATGGTGGAGGTTAATCCACAAGTTATACCCTGTTAAAAGTATAAGAAGAATACAAGAGGAATGCACATGCATTCAAGGGCACTGCCTAGAGCTCATTGCTCAAAGGAAGAATCATTGTCTTACAAAAAATATTTAGATTAAAACCATCTGAAGAAATTCAACTGAGAGAATAGCATTTGCAAATGTCTGAGTACAATTCTGGTTAAGCACGTGAACACTTCTTCACTATCTTTCACTCTTCTTCACACTCTTGTCTACCTTTGAATGATTTGAACCTTATTCGCACATAGCATTTGCATACTTCGCATTTCACACATACATCAAATGAGATAAATAATCACTAATATATATCCGCAACAAGAAATTACATTGCTTTATGTCAACTTCAACAAAATAATAGAATGACTGCAAATTGTCGACCCAAAACAATAAAGATTATCAATTTGAATCAACCAAAGTCAGCCACAACATAGTAGGGACCTAAAACAATATCCTCGAACACAAAACACCTTCAAATATTATTCCTCGAAGATCCACAACACGCTTCAAACACCTTGTTGGCCATGAACATGAAAAACATGAACACGCAAGAGAAAATCTTGGATAGCAAGCACAATAATCAATGCGGGCATGCAGAATAGATAGCACATGATCTAGAAACATCCATGAACATCATTGGAACATACGCAACAACTCAAATTACCAGAATCACATTGTCTTCTTCCATGAACACCATTTGCAATAACAGGATAGCTGTCAAAACACAGAAACTTATAACTTCCTCAGATCTTCATGTGCACCTTTGAAACTTACGAAGTAGAAACTAGATAGGCTTGAAAAAAAACCCTTTAATCCGCAACATCTAGTGTACAACATATTGAATTTTCCTCCATATTGATCTTCACTGCTTCACATACAATCTGTAACATATTTATTTCAATTTTCTCAATATCCTCGACATATACAGCCTTAAAGACATTTTTCTAATAGTGTTGACATCAATGACAACCATATATTAGCAATTCAACCACAACATCCAATAATCTCCCCCTTTGGCATTGATGGCAACACATGATGTGAAAAATACACCATCAACACAACTGACTCTTCTTCCAACAATCTCCCCTTTACACATTGCTCTTCTCATATTGTTTTCCCCCTTACTTTTAGCTCTTCCATACTTTTTCACATTACTCTTCTCCCCCTTTGACATCAATGGAAAAGGTACACAAGCTCTAAACCACATATCTAAAATCATCTGACTACTCCCCCAAAGTAGCACCACCACAACATCAATCTGGATCAAGATATGACTATGAATGCACAAACTGATGCAAAGACTATACATCTTAGTTTTGATTAGGATGGGTAATCACCCCTAAATTATCTCTGAGATACTCAAAAGTATCCTTAGGCAAAGGCTTAGTAAAGATGTATGAAATCTATTCCTTAGGAGGCACACACTTCAGTCTAACTTCCTTATCACTCACTTTATCTCTCTAAAAGTGGTACTTGATAGATATATGTTTTATCTTTGAATGCAGCACCAGATTCTTAGAATGTTTATAGCACTTGAGTTATCACAGAATATGGCAGTAGGTTCATCATACACAACTCTGATATCTTTCAGGATCTACTTCATCCACAATACGTGAGTAAAATTCTTAGCAATAGCAATGTATTCTACCTCTGCAATAGACAAGGAAACGGCATTATGCTTTTTGCTTAACCATGAAATCAATTTCTTTCCCAAGAAAAATGTGCCACCACTAGTACTTTTCCTATCATTCACAAATACTTCCCAATCAGCATCAGTAACGGCACTTAAAGTAATATCATATTTAGGATAACATAGGCTAAAATCAACTGTTCCCTTCAAGTATCTAAAAATTCTCTTCACAGCATTCACATGAGATTCCTTAGGATCGGCTTGAAATCTAGCAACAATGCACATAAAATTCATGATATCAGGTCTAGTTTGAGTCAAATACAGCAATTCACCAATCATTGATTTATATCTAGTCTTATTTTCTTTTGGAGAATCGTCATCTTATTTCAACTTGCATCCGATCACCATGGGTGTACCGACTAGTTTTGAATCCTCCATACCAAACTTCTTTAGCAGTTCTCTCACACACTTAGACTAAGATATAAATATCCCTCTATTTATCTGAGTAATTTGCAATCCCAAAAAGAATTTTAACTCTCCAATCATTGTCATCTCAAACTCATTATGCATCTCATTAGCAAACTTCATGCACAAACCATCATCTCCTCCAAAAATTATATCATCAACAAAGACTTCCACAAACAAATCTTTATCATTATCAACCTTGAAATACAAATTACTATCAGCAGTACCTTTGTTAAATCCAAGCTTCATCAAGTACTTGTTAATCTAGCATACCAAGCTCTAGGGGCTTGTTTGATTCCATACAATGCTTTCTTCAACCGATAAACCATATCTCCCTGATCAATCAATTAAAATCCATCAGGTTGCTCAATATACACCTCTTCCTCTAATTCACCATTTAGAAATGTTGACTTGACATCCATTTGATAAACTTTGTAGTTTTTATAAGTAGCATAAGCAAGAAACAATCTCACAGCTTCAATTCTAGCAATAGGAGCAAAGGTTTCTTCAAATTCAATACCTTCCATCTGAGAGTATCCTTTACATACCAGCCTTGCTTTGTTTTTGATAACTTCACCTTGTTCATTCAGTTTGTTTTTAAAGACCCATTTAGTTCCAATTACATTTTTGTCTTTAGCTCTAGGAACAAGAATCCATGTATTATTCTTCTCAATTTTTTATAGTTCTTCTTTCATAGCTTCAATCCAATGTTCATCTTTGCATGCTTCATTGACATTACTTGGCTCAGCATTTAAAATTAAACAATATTCTTCTGCAATTCTTCTCCTAGTCTAAACACCTTTGTTCTTATCTCCTATAATCTGATTTTTTGAATGATTCAATCTCACATACCTTGGATTCTTAGAGTGTTCTTGAATTTTAGGCTCTTGAGGTCTCTCTTCTGTACTTTCACCAGTCTCTTCTTCTTGTTCTTCTTGAATCATCGAAATGATCTGAACTTGATTTGAAGTCTGACACTTTTTTGTACTGTCATTCTGATCATAAGAATCATAACCACAGGTTCTGGAAGGTCTGGCAATGTCTTCATCAACCTTAACATTTTCACTTTCAATCATTTTCTTCAATCTCTTGTTGTAGTACCAGTAGGCCTTTCTCCTAGTAGAATAACCAAGAAATATTCCTTCATCACCACTAGCATCAAACTTTCCTAGATCTTCATCTCTCTTGATATAGAATTTGCTCCCAAAGATTTTGAAATATCTAACAGTAGGCTAATGACCAAACCATAGCTCAAAAGGAGTCTTACCAGTATTACCTTTTATTTGTACCCGATTAAGAATATAGACAGTAGTACTCACAACTTCTCTCCAATGGATATGAGGGACATTTCCTTCCAACATCATAGTTCTAGTAGCATCTTGAACTGTCATCTTCCTTATTTCTACAACTCCATTCTATTGAGGGGTCCGCGATATAGATAATTGTCTCTTTATCCCATACTCTTCACAAAAATAATTAAACTCATCAGAAGTGAATTCACCACCTCTATCTGATCTCAGACACTTAATCTTCAAACCTGTCTTTGTCTCAACCATAGCCTTAAAGATCTTGAACTTTTCTAGAGCTTCAGATTTCTCCCTTAAGAAAGTATCCCACATCATCCTAGAGTAATCTTCAATAAGCAACATGAAGTACATGTAACCTTGTAGACTTTTGATTCTAGCAGGACCACACAAGTCAGTATGCACAAGCTCCAACAATTCATTTGAACAATGTTGTTTGTTGTGAAATGAAATTCTAGTTTGTTTTCCCAAATAACATTCCTTGCATATGGTATTAGTAGGCTTCACCAACTTAGGAAGACCAACTTAGGAAGATCTTGTATTTCTTGTGATGAACTTATCTTGATAATATTGTGAAAGTTTACATGACACATTCTTCTATGACATAACCAACTTTCATCAACTTGAGCAATCAAACAACTTTTACTACCAGCATACAGATGAAATATGTTGCCTTTTATTTTTGTACCTGAAGCAATCACATTTCCAAAACTTCACAGTATGCTACACTTTCCATCTTTGAATTGAAGATTGTAACCCTTATCAACCATCTTTCCAACACTCGGAAGATTATGCTTCAAACCTTCAACATAAAGAACATCATCAGTATTATGCTTACCATCAAAATAAATACATCCTCTTCCATGGATTATACCACCATTGTTATCACCAAATCTTACAACACCACCATCGTACTTCTCCAGGCTTACAAATTTTCTCTTATCACCTGTCATGTGATGTGAACATCCACTATCAATTACCCATTCATCTTTGGCTTCAACTCAGGAAGCTAAGGCTTTCTCCACATTTGTACAACTAGCAGATTCAGTAAACACGGAATTATTTTCTTTGATAACAATAAAAACAAACTCATCTTCACTTGCATTCCCTTTGTCAGATTCATCATTTGTCAAACCTTCATCAGCAGCATAGTAGCACTTCTTTTGAAATTTAGAATTGTAAGGTCTTGGCTTAGGAACTCTTTCTAGACACCTTGATGCAAAATGACCTATCTTGTTGCAAGAAAAACATTTAATAGGTAACTTTCCTTTATACTTACCTTCTCCTTTGGCTTCCCTTTTGACAATAAGTGCTTCAAGCTCATTCATTTATCTTTCTTCTTCAATTTGTCTCATTTCTTCCTCATATCTGAATACCTTTCTAGAAGAACTTTCACTTGAATCATATCTTTACTTGTCTCTCCCAGAAGCAGTAGCTTTAAAAGAAAATTCTATCTTAGAAAGGCCATCACTGAATTCAGTCAACTCAAAAGCAGTAAGTTTACCAAACAATATATCTCTGGTTATATTTGTCACAGTTCAAAGCTCATCAATGGCTATAGCTTTAATTTTGTATGCATCAGGCAAATTTCTAAGCACTTTGGAAACAATCTCTTGTTCATCTACCTGTCCACTAGCACATTTGAGACCACACACAAGTTCATTCACTCTCTACATGTAAGTAACAATATTCTCATCATTTTCCATCTTCAACAGTTCATATTTTCCTTTCAGACACTGTAGCTTAGCCATCTTCACATTAGCATCACCTTCATATAGAGTTTCCAACTTTTTCAAGATCTCATAAGTAGTTTTCAGATCCATAAAATTTGTCATCTCAGTATCAGTCAAAGCACTCAACAATTCTTCCTTAGCCCTGATGTTATATTCAGCATCCCTAATCTCAGTAGTAGTAGTAGGACCATTTGGAGGGATAACATACCTATTGCATGTAATGTGCCAGTAGGATTCACCAATGCATCTCAGATGACACTCCATTTGATTCTTCCATAGAGAATAGTTTGCTCCATCAAATCTCGGATTATCCTTCTTGTATGTTGTCATCTCGGATCACCTCGAGTTGTTAAACTTCTTCCAAGGAACCTTCTCTGATACCAATTGTTGGCAACACAAGGGTCGAAAACTAAGAGGGGGGGTGAATCAATTGTCCCAAAATTTCAAACTTATTAATCTTATTAACCTTAATTTTCAAATTTGAATATTAATAGTGAAAGCATGAATCAACAACACATCAAAAACACACATAACACCAAGATTTTTTGCGTGAAAACCCTGTTAGGGTAAAAACCACGATGGAGGTTAATCCACAAGTTATACCCTCTTAAAAGTATAAGAAGAATACAAGAGGAATGCACATGCATTCAGCGCACTGCCTAGAGCTCACTGCTCAAAGGAAGATTCATTATCTTACAGAAAATATTCAGATTAAAACCATCTAAAGAAATTGAACTGAGAGAGTAGCATCTACAAATGCTTGAGTACAGTTCTGGTTAAGCACATGACCACTTCTTCACTATCTTTCACTCTTCTTCACATTGCTCTGCCTTTGAATGATCTAAACCTTATTTGCACATAGCACTTGCATACTTCGCATTTCACACATACATCAAATGAGATAAACAATTGCTTATATATATCCGCAAAAATAAATTACATTATTTTATGTCGACTTCAACAAAATAATAGAATGAATGCAAACTGTTGGCCCAAAACAATAAAGATTATCAATTCGCATCAACCAAATTTATCCACAACATAGTAGGGACCTAAAACAATATCCTCGAACACAAAACACCTTCAAAGATTCTTCCTCAAAGATCCACAACACGCTTCAAACACCTTGTCGGTCATGAACATGAAAAACATGAACACGCAAGAGAAAATATTGGATCGTGAGCACAATGATCAATGCGGACGTGCAACACAAATAGAACATGATCTAGAATCATCCATGAACATCACAGGAACATACACAACAACTTAGATTACCATAATCACGTTTTCTTCTTCTATGAACACCATTTTCAGTAACAGGATAGTTGTTAGAACATATAAACTTATAACTTCCTCAGAGCTTCATGTGCACCTCTGAAACTTACAGAGTAGAAACTAGATAGGCTTGAAAACAAACCCTTTAATCCGCAACATCTAGTTTACAACATACTGAATTTTCCTCCATACTAATCTTCACTGCTTCATAGACAACCTGTAACATATTTATTTTAATTTTCTCAATATCCTCAACATATACAGTCTTAAAGACATTTTTGCTAATAGTGTTAACATCAATGACAACCACATATCAGCAACTCAACCACAACATCCAACAATTATAAAGGACATAAATATTCATTAGAGTAATTCAAAGTGATTTAAAAATAATTAGTTCAAAGAAAATATATATTCTTTGTCAAATTTTAGAGTGTGAAGAGTTTATTGAAAGATGGCTTGAAACTAATGTAGACTCTATGTAAAAAGTGCAAGCAATAGCAATGAACAAGGGATATTATAAAGGACATAAATATTCATTAGAGTAAGTCAAAGTGATTTAAAAAGAATTAGTTCAAAGAAAATAAATGCTTAAGAACATAGTAATGAAATAACATAAATATTTAGTAAATAATGATGGAATAATGAATAAGTATGGTTCTTTTTTAAAGAAAAAAGAAACATATTGGTAGATTAAATGAATTTTCTTTTATTCAATTGCAAATTATGGCATGAAAGGAGAAGTTGTAGTAATAAATTTTAAAACTTGAAAAGAAAAATTGTGCATCATCAAAATATTAATAAACCTTATAATTTGTTGTTTCCCTTTACATGTTAGTGGAAGCATTTACCTATTATCATTGATGGTTAGGATTAATATGATGGATATTGATGAATCGATTCATCTCCATCACCAATTTTACGTATGTATTCAGATTTATATATTAAAATGACAAAAAAAAAAATTGATGACTATTTATTTACAATGATGAAGGACTGTCAATTTTTTAGCAGTTACAAGAAAGTTCAAATAATAATGGCCTATTGACCAAATTAAGAGCCAAACAAATATGTCCAATTTATCTTTTAAGAAAGAAAATATGGATAAATAATTTTATTAAGATGGGCAATATAATTATGAGCTTTGGTTTTGATAGTTTCTCTCTATGAACAATAAACTTCAAATTAAATGCATTTTAAATTAAATAGTTAGAATATTCTATTAATTTGTTAATCTTATAAAGTTGAGTATATATGTGTTATATGTGAGTATATGGTACCATATAATGAATCATTAATATTTTTTTAGAAATTAAAGTAAAATTGAATGGATAGATTATGATGCAAGAGCATCCTAGGTGAAAGTGCAATCAGCATCAACCAAAAAAAGGAGTGATTTTAATTTTGATTTTAATTTGATTTTAATATTTATGTGTGAGAAATAAATGTGACATTAAGGCCAAAATATAGAATTAAAACAATTGGCCTTATTTTATTGTTGCAAAAATGGTGGTGTTCAAGATAGTTTAGGAGGCAAATATTGAGTTTTTGAAGTTCAAAAAGGCAAAAAAAACATTTTGGGCATGGATTTTTGGGGAAATAAAAGTGGGGACAACTCATTAAAGCCCCTTAACTTTAGCATGGAAGATTTAGACGCCCAAGTTGTGTAACTTCTGATTTTTGCTAAGTTTGGATCCTATTTGTGAGGAGGTGATGCAGAGGTAGGGTAAGATTCAACAACAATTGACTAAGACAAAGCATTCCTTCAAGGACTTCATAGGTGGCAGCAAAGAGGGGCATCTTAGCACACCTTGCCACAAAGTGACTAAGTGGTTTCTAGAGCATTCTTGTGAAGGAAAACATACAAATGTAAGATGGTACAACCACAAAAACATGGAATATCATTGCTTCAACATTCACCTTCAACCTATCTCAATGAAAAGACATAAACTTGCCACTACCAGTCTGAAAAAGCATTTAGTCACTTTGTGGTTTGAGCCCACTTGCTTGAACAGAGTAGAATTTTATAGAAAACTCAATAAAATAACATTATATTCATGAGAAACGTCTAAGTGATAAAACCAAATACAACTACCATGAGATTTATAACTTTGTAAGGCTAAACTAGAACAGTAAATCTGCCCTCTAGGAGTAGTCAAGTTAATTTTATCACCCCAAGCACCTAAGAAACTCAAGGAAGCTATTAGAATAGGTTTGTAGACCTTCTTACATCTCATTCATGCCTTTTCCAATCACAAAGCCCGACCATCTTGGGTTTTGAAGACTTGTAACTATCCTCTACTGCTATGGTCTGATACATAGTAAATATCAGACCTACTGCTCATCTTTAGCACGTGCAAACTTGAACTCTAGCCCCTGCAACTTGGCAATATTGTAGATAACATAAATACAAGTTTTCCCACTCATTTTGGTGAATTTTCAAGATGGAAAAACCAAGCTACATCTTTTTCTTTCCTCTCGAGTTACCCTAAGTAGGGTTTTGACTATTTTCAGAAAAACTTCAATATCTTTCAAAATACCCAATGAAAATTAGTGCCACAAAAACTGTAATGGAGGATATTCACGCCACTATACTATCCAATTTAAATTAGATCAAAACATAGGTCGTACAGGTCGTACAAAAAGACAAAAAAGTATGTAATGCTCAAAATCACCTTCAAAAACTTGCTTAGATTCAACCCAACTTACAAACATCAACCACACTGCCTTCTATTCGATCGTAGGTAGGTATTCATGCATCACCAACCTGTTTGTAACATTTTTTCCTTCTTGGTTTGTAACATTTCTTGATTTTTGACACTTTCTAAAAGTTGCATGACAACATTTTTTGCAACTTGGCAACTTTTAGCAACCTTAACTCATCAACCCCTTAAACACACTCAAATGAATTACATGATGTCATATGGTCATAAACGACCTTAGGAAACACTAAACAACTCCTAACAACACTAAATGACTTAAAACCAGAATTACATAAATATGCAAAAACAAGGTCTTCGTGACCCTGCACCATACACCCCAGGGAAAGAAACTCAGGTCCCACTTGAGTGTAGTTTTGCAACTTTATAACCATTTTTTATGATATCAGACTTAGACATCCAAGTATCATCCTCCATAGGAAGACCCCTCCATTTGACCAAGTATTACAAATAGGTGGTGTTTCTTATCTTCTTGAGCTCCTTTGTATCCAATATGCACTCTAACTCTAAAGGCTAGCTAGGAGGAAGGTATTTGATCCATTCTTCATCTTCAAATTCTTGAGAACTTGCCTCATTACCTACAACAATATCCCCTTTGAAAGGGTATAGGTTAGATACATTAAAAATAGGTGAGATTCCAGTTCCACTTGGTAGTTCAATCTAATAAGCATTGTGACCAAACTTGTGAACAACTCTACAAGGACCAATCTTCTTCATTTGCAGCTTGGAATATTTCCCCTTAGGAAATCTCTTCTTCCTTAGATGAGCTAGAACTAAATCTCCAACTTTGAAGGAAAGTTCTCTCCTCTTTATATCAGCTTGTTGTTTGTGCTTGTCCACACTTCTTTGCAAATGATCCTTGACCTGTTGGTGAATCTCCTTCATAGCCACAGTAAATTGCTCACCCTCAGCACTCATCCTCTCAATTCCCCTAAAATCCCTCAACTCAAAAACTCCTCTAGGTTGCAAACCATAAACAACTTCAAAAGGACTTTTACCCACACTCCTATTCATTATAGGCAAATTTTGCTTGAGGCAAGATCATATCCCACTGAGTGGAATTCTTTTTTGTAAGGCATCTTAAGAGGTTACCAAGGCTCCAATTTATCACTTCGGTCTCCCCATTAGTTTGTGGGTGATAGGTAGAGCTAAAACTAAGATTAGTACCAAGTTTCTTCCATAAATCTCTCCAAAAATGCCCAAAAAGCCTACTATCTCTATCTGAAACAATGCTCAAAGGTAAACCATGAACTATTAATTCCTTCAAGAAAAAACCAGTAATGTATGATACATCATTAGTGCTCTTGCATGGGATGAAATGTGACATCTTAGAGAACTTGTCCACTACGACATAAATAGAATCGAAACCTCTAGGTGTTTTTGGTAAACCCATTACAAAATCCATGCTTATTGACTCCCAAGGCCTATTTGGAATGGGAAGAAGTTGATACAAGCGTACATTATTATTGTTTCCCTTTTCCTTTTGACAAATAACACATTTCTCAACAAACTTCCTTACATCACTTTTCATTTTAGGCCAAAAATAGTGCATTGTCAGCTGCTCCAAGGTCTTATCAAGACCAAAATGGCCTGCAAGGCTACCACTATTCTTTTATTTTAGTAGATCATCCCTCATAGAACATTTAGGTACACAAAGTTGAGCCCCTTTCAACAATAATCCCTCTTGAATCAGAAAATCATAACTTTTGTTATGTGGAACACCATTAGATTGGCTACAAGATACATAAATCTCTTTGAAATCAACATCTTCTACATACATACCTTTTAGTGCTTCAACACCTACACTTTGCAATTGGACTTCTTCCACCATGAGTTTCCTCCTACTCAATGCATCAACTACTTTGTTTGACTTCCCCTTCTTATGTTTGATGGTGAAGGTGTAACCTTGCAAATATTCTACCCATTTGACATGCCTATGACTGAGTTTGTCTTGACTATTCAAATATTGCAGAGTATGATTATCAATAAACACTATGAACTCCTTTGGTAGTAGGTAGTGCCTCCACTTTTTCAAGGACTGAACTAAAGTATACATTTCTAGGTCATAGGAAGAGTATTTATTCTTAGCTTCATTGAGTTTTTCACTAAAGAAATCTATGGGTCTTCCCTCTTGACTTAATACTGCCCCCATGGCATAACCACTTGCATCACATTCAATAGTAAAAACCTTATTAAAATTAGGTAAAGCTAGTATGGGCTGCTTTGCTACCATCTTTTTCTAGTATTCAAAACTTTTCCTAGCTTCACTAGTCCAAACAAACTTATTTGTCTTTTTCCCCTTTATAGTATCAAGCATTGGAGCAAAAATATGACTGAAACCTTTAATAAATTTCCTATAAAAAGTGGCCAAACCATAGAAACTCCTTACCTCAGCAACTAATTTGGGTGTAGTCCAACTTAGAATAGCTTCAACCTTGTTGGGATCCATCTTCAAGGTGCCATTTGAACCACAAAACCAAGATATATCAACTTTGTCTTCATAAAGTCAAAATTTCTTCAAATTGCTCATTAGTTTCTCTTCATGCAATCTTCTCAAAACTAAATCCAAATGGTTTAAATTCTCTTCCTTAGTTTTACTAAAAACAAGAATGTCATCTAAACCACTAAAAACTTCCCAATAAAAGGCTTGAGAGTTTCATTCATCAACCTCATGAAGGTGTTGGGTGCATTTGAGAGACCAAAAGGCATTAAAAGCCACTCATAAATCCCCTCATTTGTCTTAAATTTTGTCTTCCATTCATCCCCTAGTCTGATTCTAATTTGGTGATACCCACTCTTGAGGTCTATTTTGGAAAAGTAACATGCTCCACCTAGACAATCCATCAAGTCTTCTATGTGTGGAATGGGGAACCTATATTTGATTGTAATCTTATTGATGGCCCTGGAATCAGTGCACATCTTCCATTCACCTCCCTTCTTTGGTGCTAAGACAGTAGGAACCGAACAAGGACTAAGGCTTTCTTTGATTAGCCCTTTATCAAGCAACCCTTGAACTTGTCTCTTAATCTCTTCATTCTGTTGTGGTGTCATATTATATGTTGCCTTATTTGGTAAGCTAGCCCCTAGTATGAAATCAATGTGGTGGCTAATATCCCTCATAGGAGGTAGAGTGCTTGGGAGTTCATCTACTACTATATCAGCATACCTCTTCAAAGAGTTTTGAATTTCCAAAGGCAACTCTTCTTTCTTTGTTACTGTCCCAAAAGACCTAGGCTTGATTGTGATGGTAAAACCCCTTTTCTCCTCTTCTACACCCTTTATGAATTCCTTTTCTCCTACCAACATCACATTGGACTCTACTTGTGGTGTTTTGTCTTCATCTTTCAACGGTGTTAGATTGTATAAGACTCCATCTTTCTCTATTACATATGTGTTCTTTCTTCCATCATGCTTGGCCTTTCTATCATACTGCAATGGCCTTCCAAGAAGCAAATTACAAAGATCCATAGGGATGATGTCACACAAAACCTTGTCCTTATAACCCCCTATATGAAATTCTACCCAAGTTTGTTCATTCACCAATACTTGTTGCCCTTTGTTCAACCAAGAAACCTTGTATGGAGTGGCATGAGGCAACCTTTGTAGCTTTAATTTCTTTACCATTTCAACAGAAACCAGATTATTAGTACTTCCAAAATCAATAACTCTACAACATTTACCTTAACTCTTGCATGTAGTCCTGAAGAGTGACTTTCTTTGTGGTGGTTCTTTCTCCATGGGAACCTTAATCAAATTTCTCATCAATAGAGACTCTCACACTTCTGGTTCTACATTTTGTGATGGTGAATTGACACTTTCAACATCATCTCCACCTTGTGTAATCTGGTTTCTTCTCTCACTTTTATAAGAAGTAGATGGTTGATCCTCAGTGCATTGCCATGCTTGGTGGCCTACAAATTTGTTGCATTTGTAACACTTCCTAGTGAATCCACTTGAGCCTCCTCTATTACTAAATTTTCCTCTAGAACTTGGTCTTCTTCCTCTAAAGTTTCCCCTTGAATATAATGTTTGTTCTTGTGAGTTACTTGTATCTCCTTAAGACCTTTGGGATTGTCCTCTACTAGAAAAATTGCCTCTTCCTCTAAAAATTTTCCTTCCGCTACCTCTACTTTTCTTTTATTATCCCCTTTTCAACTTGTCTTCAACCCTTATGGCCAACTAATAGCACTCTTCTACTGTGCTTGGACTTTTGAGACTAAGCTCATCTTGTAGGCTATACTTTATCCCATTCAACTACCTTGCAACTTTGTCAGCATCTTCTTCCATGTGGCATGATCTTATGCTTAGTTTGTAAAACTTTTCTGTATAGGACTTCACATCCATGTCCTTTTGCTTCAAATTTTGTAACCTCCTTTTTAACAGGATGGTATAATCTTTTCTTTACCTTTATTTTTCCTCTCTTCTTGCACATAGTCCCACCAAAGAATTGCATGCCCTTTTAGCTTTGTTCTGGCTAATTTCACTTGTTGCCCCTAAGGTATCTCTTCAAGCTCAAAATACTTGTCTAGTTCTCCTATCCAATCTAGGAGTTCTTCTCCATTCAAACTCCCTGAATACACTGGAAGATCTATCTTTACCTTGGAACCATCACTCTTAACTACCTTTAGCAATCTCTCCAACCTCTTCTCTTCAGCATCTACTACTTTCGCTTCTTCTTCTTCACCCACTTTATTTTCTTCTTCTTGGTCACTCAAATATCTTGTGACCACTCCTCTTTTCTGGTTGGTCTCAACTAAAGTGAGTCTTGCATCAAGGCTTTCCTTTATGGATCTCAATTCTAGGGCAAGAGAGTCTCCCACCTCTCTGATTATTTTTTCCATATTCAACTTAGGGGCCATCTTGTCTTGACTTCTAATAAACTTACTTATAACATATTATTGATCTCCCTTGCTCTAATACCAATTTGATGCAGAGGTAGGGTAAGATTCAACAACACTTGACTAAGACAAGGCATTCCTTCAAGGACTTCATAGGTGGCAGCAAAGAGGGGCATCTTAGTACAGCTTGCCACAAAGTGACTTGGTTTCTAGAGCATTCTTGTGAAGGAAAACATACAAATGTAAGATGGTACAACCACAAAAACATGAACAGCATTGCTTCAACATGCACCTTCAACCTATCTCAATAAAAAGACATAAACTTGCCACTACCGGTCTGAAAAAGCATTTAGTCACTTTGGGGTTTGAGCCCACTTGCTTGAACAGAGTAGAATGTTATAGAAAACTCAATAAAAGAACATTATATTCATGAGCAACTACTAAGTGATAAAACCCAATACAACTACCATAAGATTTATAACTTTGTAAGGCTAAACTAGGACAACAAATTTTCCCTCTAGGAGCAGTCAAGTCAATTTTGTCACCCCAAGCGCCTAAGAAACTCAATGAAGCTATTAGAATACCTCTGTAGACCTTCTTAAATCTCCTCCATGCCTTTTCCAATCACAAAGCCTGGCCATCTTGGGTTTTGAAGACTTGTAACTATCCTTTTCTACTACTATGGTCTGATACATACTAAATATCATACCTACTGCTCATCTTTAACACGTGCAACCTTGAACTCCAACCCCTGCAACTTGGCAATATTGTAGATAACATAAATACAAGTTTTCCCACTCATTTTGGTGAATTTTCAAGATGGGAAAACCAAGCTACATCTTTTTCTTTCCTCTCGGGTTACCCTAAGTAGGATTTTGACTGTTTTCAGAAAAACTTCAATATCTTTCAAAATACCCAATGAAAATCAGTGCCACAAAAACTAAAATGCAAGTTATTCACGCCACTATACTACCCAATTTAAATTAGATCAAAACATAGGTTGTACGAGCCGTATAGAAAGATAGAAAAGTTTGTAATGCTTGAAATTACCTTCAAAAAAATTCTTAGATTCAACCCAACTTACAAAAATCAACCAAACTACCTTCTATTCGACCGTAGGTAGGTATTCATGCATCACCAACCTGTTGGTAATGTTTTTCCCTTTTTGGTTTGTAACATTTCTTGATTATTGACACTTTATAAAAGTTGCATGACAACTTTTTTGCAACTTGACAACTTTTTACAACCTTAACTCATCGACCCCCTAAACACACTCAAATGAGTTACATGATGTCATATGGTCATAAATGACCTTAGGAAACACTAAACAACTCCTAACCACACTAAATGACTTAAAACCAAAATTACATAAAATATGCAAAAACAAGGTCTTGATGACCCTGCACCAAGAGGTGGTTGCTTTTCTTGGCATAATATTTCATGGGAGTGTTTTGGAGCTTGTAAATGTATATTTAATATTTTATTTCTTTATTTTGGAGATTTTTTCCATGTTGGAGGCGTTACATTTCTTGGGTGTTACATTTTGGTTGAAAAAGGCAAAGAGAAAGGCATGACAGGAGGGAGGGGATTCATTATTGCAGGCCGGAATGGGGAGTGGAAAGAGAAGGGCATAGATTTTCCTCCAAGGGTTGTTGAAATACATTTTGTTGTAGGTATAAGGGTTTGAAGATAGGAATTTGAATTTTTGAGATTATTGTGCAAGACAGGAACAACTGCAGGTTGAAGATTGTCATTGCAGGTTGTGGGTTGAGTTTCTATGTGAACTGAAAGAGGCGTTTTTTATGTAGTTTGTTAATTTCCTGTCAAAGATCAGTTTGAGACTCATTTATATTGTTATACATCATTCCATGAGACAGATTTATTTGTTGTAATCAAATTTTAGAGGGTTTTGTATGCATTTTTAAAGTTTGGAAAAACTATGTTGAAGAAGTTGAATATAAGAACTATAATCTTGTTGCAAATTTTTGCACATTAATTTTTGTTTTTGTTAAATGTTTGTATGAGATGGTGTGTGTCTGACTCCTCCTTCAGTGGTAAAATAGAAGGATTTCCTGAATATGGAGGTAGAAGCGTCGATTGGGGGCAATTTGCACCAAGACCCGAAGGTGGAGAATGTGTGGATTTTGCTTGTAGATGAATGTGCAAGTAGTAAGAAAATATTTTCAGAGGATTTGAGGAATTGAGGTTCTCATGATTGTAAATAGATCATTGAAGGAGGTAGTTTACAATAATACTAGTGAATATTGGAAGAGGGTTTTGTAAACAAGTCACCGAAGGAGGTAGTTTACATAAGTAAAACCTAAGGGTTTGAAAATTTGTGTTGTTAAGGCATTGAGAGGTCTTGAAAATGGAAAAGAGAAAGAGGAAAAGAATTTTTTTCATTGGATGGATTCTAAGGATTCACTAGAGGAAATTGGAGAGAGGCTTTGGAAAATCAGAGAAAGAGAAATAATAAAGATGCAATAGCAAATAAATGAAATGAGACTAGAGATTGAGAGGAGGAAACAAGAGAAGAGAAGTGTTGAAGGTAATTTTTATTATCTTTCTAATGATGTTTTGAATGTAGGAAAGAAAAAGGATGCAGCAGAGTGTCATGCATGTGACATCGAGGAAGAGGAAGAGGATGAGTACGAAAAGATTGAAGAACCTAAAGATGAGGGATGTCTATTGGAAGACATGGAGGATAAGACTACAACGATTGTAGCAGCAGAAGAGAGTTCTTTAGAGAACACCTATGAAATTGAGAAGAATGATTTACTTATTCAGATTGAAAGAGAATGGGAGCAACTTATTACAAGGGAAGAAAAAGTTGCAACAGTTCACGATACTGAGGTAAAATTTAATTTTGATAAATGTTGCTATGAACATGAATGTGAGTATAATGAAATTGTAGTGGGAGAGTGTCCTTTGAAGGATGTAGAAGAAAGTGAAAGGAATGATTTATTGATGTAGATGGCAGCAGTTGAAAGAGAGTGGGATGAATTAATCTCAAGTGAGACAAAGGTTGCAATAGAAGGTGAGGTAAAATCATATTTTGATGTTTTTTTTTATGAAGACTTTATTGCAGCAACAGATCAATTTGATAAAGTTGAATTTGAAGAGTGTAAAATGAAGGTAAATGAAGAGTTTTCTAATAAATCTTTGTTAGAGAAAAGTGGAGATGAAGACATTTTTATTTGTGACTATGATTCCTTGTTAGGGAAAGTGGAAAATGAGTCTCTTTATAATGGTACTAATACTATTTTAAGTGAAATAAATCAAATTGTAGCGATGCTATGTCTTGCAAAAAGCATTGAAACAGTGAAATTTCATGGAGGATACATGGTGGAAGGAGAGAAGAAATGTAAAACAGCAATAGAGGTAATGAAGTACATTTTTTTTGTTGAAGGTGGAGGTATATGTTTGATTGTTAATTTAGTTGGAATATATTGGTGGGAGGCTAGATTAAAATTTTTGAAATACATGAAGGGTAGAGCAGTAAAGATGAAAGGATATAATGTTCTAAGCTTGTAGAATTTGATGAATAAGAATATTCCAGCCAACAAAGCAATCAAGTGGATCCAAAACAAGAACAGGTTCTACAAATTTTTTTGAGTGCAACTCATGAAACATTTATTTCTACCTTGGGTGCCTGATCCAAGAGCATCCTAGGTGAAAGTGCAATCAACACAACCAAAAAAAGGAGTGATTTAAATTTTGGTTTTAATTTTATTTTAATAATTTGTGTGATAAATAAATGTGACATTAAGGCCAAAATATGGAATTAGAATAATTGGCCTTATTTTATTGTTGCAAAAATTGTGGTGTCCGAGATAGTTTAGGAGGCAAATTTTGAATTTTTGAAGTTCAAAAAGGCAAAAAAAGACATTTTGGGCATGGAGTTTTGGGGAAATAAAAGTGGGCACAACTCATTAAAGCCCCTTAGCTTTAGCATGGAGTATTTGGACGTCCAAGTTGTGTAACTTCTAATTTTTGCTAAGTTCAGCTCCTATTTGTGAGGAGGTGGTTGCTTTTTTTGGCCTAATATTTCATGGGAGTGTTTTGGAGTTTGTAAATGCATATTTAAAATATTTTATTTCTTTATTTTAAAGACTTTTTTCAGGTTGGAGGCATTACATTTCTTGGGAGTTACATTTTGGTTGAAAAAGGAAAAGAGGAAGGCGTGATAGGAGGGAGGGGATTCATTATTGCAGGCCAAAATGGGGAGTGGAAGGAGAAGGGTGTATCTTTTTCTCCAAGGGCTATTGAAAGACATTTCATTGCAGGTATGAGGGTTTGAAGACAGCAATTTGAACTTTTGAAATTATTGTGCAAGACAAAAACAACTAGAAGTTGAAGATTGTCATTGCAGGTTGTGGGTTGAGTTTGTATGTGAAGTGAAAGAGGTGTTTTTGATGTAGTTTGTTAATTTCCGGTCATAGATCAGTTTGGGACTCTTTTATATTTTTGTGCATCAATCCATAAGACTGATTTATTTGTTGTAATCATATTTTTAGAGGGTTTTGTATGCATTTCTAAAGTTTGGAAAAACTATGTTGAAGAAATTGAATAAAAGAGCTATAATCTTGTTGCAGATTTTTGAACATTATTTTTTTTTGTTAAGTGTTTGTATGGGATGGTTTGTGTGTGAGACCCCTCCTCCATCAAATTATTTTATTTTCTTAACTTTTTATATTGATGATACCAATTATTATATAAATTGGAGAATATGATTGTTAATTAATTTTTTTCATGTTTCATATTTTTATTCAAGAATACTTATTTAAATTGTATAATTTATATATCCCATATTAGTAAATGATTATGCAAAAGTGTTGTTTAAAATTATTCATATTAATTAATATATGAAATTCATCAAAGATTTTGTAAGGTTAATATATATCTCTAATTAGTTTTAGTATTTTTCCTTGGCATGGTAATGAACCTAATATTTTGTCATGATAACCTACTTTTAGTAAAAATAAAATATAAAATATAAATAATAATTAAACTATTAAAATAAATATATTTTTGAAAACTACACTTATGGATCTGCAAAAGCGTATTTTTTATATTTTTTCAAAATGTTATTTACATTAGTAGAAGTTATTGAAACTTCAAGTTTTTCAAATAATTTTATTTTTTTGGTAAATTTGACTCAAAATGGTGCTCCATATATTTTTAGCAAACAATTTTAGTTGAAAACGTTGTGGAAGTATCTAACTTAGCTAAAATGAATCTTACTAGATCATATATTTGACCAAAATTGATTTTTAGTTAAAAATACTTAAATTCAGTACATCAAGATCTGGCTGAACCTGTCGGGCTGAGAAGAAAAGCTCAATCAAGTTCAGACTTAGCTAGCCTAATTGTTTTTCAATCATCCCTAAGCAACTCTCAAAACCAGTCTTTAATAGATCAGCAACTGATTGAAAAAAATCATAAGGCAATTAAGGAATCTAAGACTATTTTCAATGAGGAAATTCAGGGGAAAATTTTCTCTAACATTGAAAATGATATGTTCCAAGCTGAGAAACAACTTGCCATTCCTATTATACAAGAACTACAGCTTGAAGAACCATCTATCAGCCCAATTCAACTGTGCAGTATGGGTGACATGGCTATAAGCCCATCATTAAGAGGAAAGTTACCTATCTCTCAATCTCCTTTATCTTCGTGTATGCCCCTTTCTTCACCTTCAAGAAGGGGGCATAAGCCGAAGTAGAAAAAAACTCAATCTGAGATTGATGCTGGTATTCAAACTACGTTAATTTCACCTGCCAAAAACAAGAGGACTTTTAGTCCCCTGATGACAAGATTTGGGGCTACTAAACGAAACCTGCAGTTGGAGTTTATTGTAGGGAATCTTTCTCAAAAAAAACTCAGGGTAAGAGGGGAGAGGATTCCTCCCCTCGAGAAAAATGAAGGTCACATCGTGGAATGTTAGGGGCTTAAATGCCCCTAACAAGCGGTGCCTAATCAGGTGTCAACTAGACTTAATAAACTTCAATGTGGCTTTATTGCAAGAAACTAAAATGAATTCAAACTCTGCTTTTTCACTATTTTCAAAATGGTCCAAATGAAAATTCTATTCGCATTCAGCTTCAAGAGCTACTGGGGGGTTAGCATTTCTTTGGAATAAAAACAATGTTGCTCTCAAGGTAATTTGCTCCTCTTCTATTTGGGGCCTTGCTCTTGTAAAAAGAAAATTCTCTGATATCAAATTTTGGCTATTTAATATATATGGTCTTGTATCTAGCAGTGAGACAACGTTTGTGGTATTCTATTTCATCAGTTCTGCAACTTCTTTCGGATTCCTTGGTTGTGATTGGTGGTGACTTTAATGCTATTTTGGATGTTTCTGAAAAGATGCATGGTATAATACCGAATAAAAGAGTAATGGGGGACTTCAAAAAAAAATTATATGGAAATAATCTATATGACTGTAAACCACTGAATGGTTCCTTCACCTGGACCAACAAAAGGAAGGATTTCTATCAAATTTTTGAGCGTTTGGATCGCTTTTTACTCTCTTCTTCCTAGTTGGATTTGGATTTAGATACACCTTCTATCATTCATGGTCTCCCTGGATCTAATCACTTCCCTTTGTCTTTTAATATCATTGAAAATAGAGCTACTAATAAGATTCCCTTCAAGTTTGAACCAATGTGATTCAGGGATTCTTCCTTCATCCCTTTTATCAAAGTCTGGTGGCAAAATGCTCCCTTCTTTTATGGGTCTTGGATGTTTTAGATGGCTAAAAAATTGAAGTTTCTAAAAGGGGAAATAAAAATGTGGAATAAACAGCATTTTAAAAATATATTCATAGAAAAAATAAGACTTCAGAATGAAATTGAATCTTTAAATGATTTTGTTATGGTAAATGGTCTGAATTCAGCATCTTATGTTATTCAAAAATCTCTAACTTCGCAACTTGATGAAGTTCTTCGTAGAGAAGAGTGCTACTGGAGACAAAAGTCTCATGACACATGGCTTGCAGAAGGTGATAGAAACACCAAATTTTTTCAAGCTTCTGAAAAAATTAGGAGGTAGAAAGGTAGAATTTTGTCAATAACAAGCATGGATGGAACACACTTAAAAGATGATAGAAAAATTGCAAAAGAAGTTATATCTTACTTTAGAAATATGCTAACTGTTGAACCTGTTTCAATTAATAATTCTATCTTTGAGGCTATTCCCTCAGTGGTATCATGTAATGACAATTTTATGTTAATGGCCCCTTTCTCCATTGAGGAAGTCAAAATAGTTGTTTCTTATTTATCTCCTAACAAAACTCTGGGCCCTGATGGGTTTACTGCCAATTTCTTTCAAAAATGTTGGGAAATCATTGGTTTTGATGTTTGGCAGGCACTTGAAGAAGCTATACGCAATAGGTCTATCCTTAAATAACTTAATAACACCTTCATTGCTATTATTCCAAAAGTGGATTCTCCAAGCACCTTTTCCGATTTCAGACCCATTTCTTTGTGTAACACCATCTATAAAAAATTTACTAAAGCAATTTATATCCGCCTTGCAACGATCATTCCACATGCCATTTCAAAGGAACAAGGTGGTTTTGTACTAGGGAAAGATACCACTAAAGGTGTTATTGTAGCCCATGAAATATTGCACTCCATTAAGTCACACAAAATACCATCCATGATTCTCAAATTGGATATGATGAAGGCTTATGATAGGGTTAATTGGAATTTCCTATTGGTTGTTTTACATAGTTTGGGTTTTTCAGAATAATGGGTCAAGTAGATTTTCTCTTGCATCTCCACTACAAGACTTTTAGTTTTTCTTAACAACTCTTCCTTCGGTTTTTTTCCTGCAACCAGACGTATCAGACAGGGTGATCCATTATCTCCTTTTCTCTTCATTCTAATGACTGAAGGCTTAAGCAGATCAATAAAAAGGGAAAATGCTTTAGGAGTTTGGAAAGGTATCCTAATCCCAAATATGCAGCAAGCTCAAACTCATGGTCTCTTTGTTGATGACACTTTATTATTTGGGCATGCTTTTATACATGAAGCTAAGGTAATCAAAAATATCATTACAGTTTTTTCATTAGCCTCAGGTCAAAAAATTAATCCCTCTAAATCAAAAATATTTTTATTCAATGTACCAGATTTCATTTGAGATAGACTAATAAAATTCTAGGGGTATCCTATGGGTTCCTTGCCTTGCTCCTATCTTGGTATACCATTCATCTCTGGGAATAATCTTCATGCTTTTTGGGAAAGAATCTGCAAATTGATATCAGGTAGAATATCCCTTTGGAAACATAAATGGCTAACTTTTGTTGGGAAAATCCAAATGGTGAAGTATGTTCTTAATGCAATTCCTATCTACATGATGTTTGTATTAGAGGCCCCATGTCATACCTTAAACATGCTGAAATCTATCTTACGCTCCTTTTTGTGGAATCACAATGTTGGGGGCAAAGAAAAAATACCTCTCATAGCTTGGGATAAGGTCTATTTACCAAAAGATCTTGGTGGAGCTGGAATAAGAAATCTCAAACTTCAAAATTCTGCCCTAGGTGCAAAGCTTACTTGGAAACTATATCAAAACCCACAATCAAGATGGGGGAAATTAATGTTCTCAAAATACCTTCATTCACTCCCACGAGAATCATTGTTTAAGGCCTCTTTGTTACCAAAAGGCTCAGCAATCTAGAATTTCCTATCTTCATGTAGGTCAATCATTCTCCCTCACCTTTCATGGATGATCCATAATGGTAAAAAAGCTAAATTCTGGGAGGATAGATGGAATGGATATCCTGTTCTTTCTTCTTCTACTGACTGGGGGAATCTAAAGGAGCTCTTAAAAAATTTATGGGGTCCTCTTGTTGCTAATTACTTTAATGTTGAATATATTGACTCCATTCCAAGAATTTCTTGGAAATCTATAGATAAGTTAAATATTTATCCATCTATTAGAGAAGCTTACAAGAAGGAGACGGACAAAAGGTTCATTATCTTTGCACCTAAGGATGATGTCCTAATTTGGACCAAATCAAAATCAGGGGATTACTCAGTCAAAGAAGGTTACAATTCTCTTTTGGTTTCATTAAACAAGTCAGACCTTTCGCATGTTCTCTTTTGGGATGATGCTTGTCTTCCTAAAGCGAGTGCTTTTGTCTGGATTGCAGTTAATGGTAGGGCTTTAACTATTGAGAGGCTAGACATGCTAGGTCTCGTGACTGCTTTCCCATGTGTCTTATGTGGTTATTTTTTAGAAACTGTGGATCATCTTTTCATGCACTGTCCTTTTGCAAAGCACTGTTGGTATTGGATTTTTACAAAATTAGGTTGGTTTTCCATGGTGTGCCCCACTGTATCTATCCAATTTCAATCATGGCCTTTAATTCATTTTGCTTCCTTTTTCCACTGTCTATGGATTAGCACACCATCTTTAGTTTTACGGTGCATCTGGAATGAAAGAAATAACATAATTTTTAGATGTAAGTGCTCTAATATTGAGTTTCTTATCAAATTGGAATCCTCAATTTTAGAAGTGGTCAGATCCTTCATCTTCAAGAATATTGAATCTTTAAAATCTTTCTCTAATTCGGATGCATTCATAATCAAGAATTGGCCTCTTATCAAAACCTTACCCTTCCATGGATCTTTTTCTAATAAAGTTGATAAAATATTGGCCCACAAAGAGGCCAAATGGATACCTCCCCCGGTGAATTTTTTCAAACTACACTATGATGGGGCCTCAAGGGGCAACCTTGGAAAATCTAGGGTTGGAATAGTTATAAGATATTCGGATGCTAAAATTGTTAAAGCAGCTTGTAAGATGTTATCGATGGGAACAAATAACATGGCTGAACTTGAAGCCCTTAGTATGGGCTTGGATCTTGCAAGGTCCCTTCAAATCAACTCTTTAGTAATTGAAGGTGACTCCATGGTTGTTTTTCATGTTGTTTCACGGAAAAAAACTTATGTTTGGCAGCTCCAATATTTATTAGACAAGGTCCTAATTCGGTTAAAATGGTTCAATACATTCTCAATATCCCATTGTTATAGGGAAGCAAATACCTTTGCTGATTTTTTAGCAAATAAGGCTATTGATGAGGAAATATCTTTTACAATTTTTAAGAAGGATGATCTCCCTCTAAATATATGAGATCCCAAAGTGGGGCCTTTTTTTGGCATGTTTCTTGATCTGAGCCTCCGGCTGCTATTGCAAAGTTTGTATTCTTCCTTCTTACTCGGACTGTGGTTGTGTTCTTATTCTTCTTCTCTACATTGGGGATGGTTCTTGTAGCCTTATTATTTGGTCACCTACCCCATGGTTTATCGGCATCTACTGTGGGTTTTTATTTTTCCATATATATATTATTGTTCAATGTCTTCACTATCCCACCGGATTTGCTTTATATGGTTCTATGCTTACATTGAAAATACTTCTTATTTGCATGGTTGATGTTGGTTGTGAGAAGGTTTATATCAGATGTGGTTTGTGGTTTTCAATCTTGCTTTTGGCTTTTCCAAGTGTCGTTATAGTCGGCTTCTCCATTCACAATCTGGTATCCATGGTTGGTGTCAACTGTGAGAAGGTTTATATCATAGTTGATTTTTCATTTGGCTTCTCTAAGTGGTGTTACAGTCAGCTTCTCCATTCACACTTTGATATTCATATATTTATGAATATGGAACATCTGGTTTTTTCAAATAACAAAGCCAGAGTGGTTTCTTTTCAAAATGGCTCTTTCAGCAAACTGGTATCGGGTGGTGGTAAGTTTGGAAGGTAAATTAAGTAAGGAATCCTTCCTTAATGAAAATGAAAGACTTAGTCAGATTTTTATCCTTGATGATGAGATCATTTCTTCTGTTATTCACAAGTTGGTTGGAAATTCATGGTTCCAGGAAACTCTAACTCTGCTCTTTCTGAGATTCTATCTCACTTTTTTACCATTCTTATGGATGTATTTTTGGATGAAAATTTGGTAAATATGCTCTCTAACAATTTTGTGCACCCTGAGTTGCTACATGCTTTAGATATTCAAGAGGCCCTAGATAAGTGCACGTTGGGTAGTGGTAATTTTCCTATTGTTGGGTTTATTTCCAAAACTGATTTTGCTACTAATAGTTAGTTTGGAGACCTTTTGATGATTATCAGGTCTGGGATTGTGAATAATATTTTTGAAGAAACGATATTCAGATGCAAACTCCTCAGTGATAAGCTTTCTCTTGTAGTTTTGTCCACTAGAGTAGATATTTTCCTTACTCTCCACTTTTTGTTTGATGTTATTATAAGATCCGGCAGATTTTCTCCATCAGCTGTGAAGACAAAGAAGAAGTTCTCATTGGATTATAAATGGCCACTATCCTATTACGAAGCCAGCTCAAGTTCCCAGGTGATTGGGGTTGACCAAGATCATCATTGACCGTCTTTCAATTGGATTTCTCTTTCTTATGGTAGAATGGTTGTATTTGGGATCTCTATTTGGAATGATCCTTGAGTTTTATTTTGTAATTATTTATTGTGACTTTTGTACTTCTGCTTGGAGTTATAACCATGGGTTTTCTTCTCCTGGTTCTTTCCTACCGGTATGCTCCCCTAAACCAAGACTTTGTATGAATTTTATTCTAAAATTAATAAAATATTTCAATGGCTCAGCCACTTTTATTCAAAAAAAAAATGGTTGAAAGTGTGACACATCTTTGTGCTTTTACCATTGGAGAATATGATTATCAATTAATTTTTGTCATGTTTGATATATTTATTAAAGAATACTTATTTAAATTATATAATTTGTATATTCCATATTAGTAAATGATTATGCAATAGTGTTGTTTAAAATTAGTCAAATTAATTAATATATGAAATTCATCAAAGATTTTGTAAGGTTAATATATATCTCTAAGTTTATTTGTACTACATTTTAATGGGCACAACATGACTAGGATTATCTGAAAATTTTATTAGGAGCTCCCTCAAATTTCAATTGTGTTGTGATGAATTGGAAGAATATATCAAGTTCAAATTTCAGCTCAACAAAAAAGGCATTCGTATTTTCCATAATATATGGACATTCGAGTTAACATGTTTTTAAGTCATGTCATTTTTTCCTATTTGGAAATTTTATTTATCATGTTTTTAAGTCATGTCATTTTTTCCTATTATATGGACATACTGTAGGGCATGGCCAACACCTTGACTAGGAAATGGGAGGTTGTCATATGTCCTTAGCATATGTCACCATCCACTATCTCTTGATGTTCATCGCTCATCGTTGGATGAGTCTCATCGCTTCGCTTCACAACAACGATGAGAAGCGACCGAGCGAGATATCACCATGTGTCCTCATGATGTCATCTTACTCTCTGCACTGTTTGATCATCAAAAATTCGATCTCTGCCATTTTTTTCGTATCAATAAGGCGGGGAGGTTCCTTCTTTCTGTTGAAGGGACCAACATTTTATTCCGTCGATATTTATCTTTCTCCCCGATGAATTCCTTGAGTTAATTGTATTCCCTTTCTATTTTTTGTTACATTGGAGGGACTTAAAACTACTTAATCCGATATCCAGAAGTCTCTTTGATCTTTCCATCAGAGAAGTCTTGAAACTGTCTCTTCGAATTTCCATTGTTACTTCGATGCATCTATGGGCCCACCTTATGTCTCTTCGATAAATGTTACATTTTTTAATGCAAATCATTACATTGAAGGGACTCTAAAGCATCTCCTCCTGATATGTTTTAGTTTCTTCGATGATGCAAATTGTTTTATTGGAGGGACTTTAAATTAACTCCTACCAATATGGTGTAGTCTCCCCAATATATGTTATTTCACCATATTCTCTAGAGGCTCGCGAGGAAGCCGTCGATCTTGAAGGCTCGATCACAACCATTGATCAAGTGAAGACAAATATTTGGCGTGCAACTTAGGAAACATTAAGGTGAATAAATATTTGTCGGGTCGATAAACTCTAGGAAAGGGGGGCAGTTCGCCAAATGACTTCAAAGGCTTAAGTTGTTACTTAAGTAGCCTACAATGGTCGACAGGCAGTCACCAACAAAATAGAAATCATGTACACAACGCCATGATTGCAACCCTAGGGTTTAACTAATAAACCCTAAACCTTGTCCGAGAGCATAAATAATTATTCTATGTGCGCATCATGCATCCTCTGGACTTGCACCACACATTTCTGAGAAGCTCTCAGAAAACCCATATTGAATCTGGCCATTGATTTTTCTTCAAACATCTGAAAGATCCTTCTGCAACATCATGTCCATGTTGCATGACAATATTGCAACATTCAGAACAAATTTTGCAACATGCACCACATCTTCCTGAAGCAAGTCCACATCATTCCTTATCTCTCCTCAAACATCAATTCCAACAATATCCTTTACCAGATCAATTCCATCTCACCTATGATCCCTCTTTTGACATCAATGACAACAATATGCCAACACCAACACCTATAAAAAAATTGAAATTGTGATTAGCAAGTCAAAATTTATGGTCATTTTTATAAAAATGGTCTATTAATTAGTGCAAAGGATGGGGGTCTATTTATCCCCAGAGGGCTTGGTGCACGGTCACCCACATGACTAGGGGTCAAATTCAAGGTGTTGAGTGTTGGGAATAACCTCATAGGTGATTGGGTGTTATGTGATAGCACAACCAAGGGCTATTAGCAATTGATCTCCTAGTTTTTTGTATGACTAGGGGATGGAAACAAAATAATAAAAATAAATATTTAATTTATTAAATGTCTTGTGACCTGCAAAACAAATAAAGTAAAAAAAATCAATGAAATTTAAATGGATGTAAAAGGTTGTGGTATAATTTATATACTACACAAATATATACACATGGACCATGGATATACACATGGACCCTTGACAAGATAAAACTCCAAGCCTGTGATATATAGTTTACAAGACTTTGTATACTATGGGTATATATAAAAATATAAATTAAGACTCTCATGTGTATGTACGACATTTTATACTTACAATAAAACCCTAGGTTAGATACTCAATGAGTATATCACAAAGTAAAACCCTAAATTTAATATGTATATACTTACAAAAAGGGCATATTTTTATGTATATACTTGCAAATGGTTTATATACCTATGTGATTTGAGTGTACCATCTTTAATGATTATGTATATGTTCAAGATTTGTGTATATATACAAAATATGAACCTCTATAGCCTGTAAATTAAAAACACATAAATTTTAAAACCCTAAGAGAGTAGTACCATCACACAATTTTGTATGCTCATACAAATTTCTATACTAGCGGCTCTAGCAGGCCCTTAAATTTCACTTCAATGAAAATATAGTAAATTATATCTAAAAATTCATCTCTTGGCCCTCCTAGACATAACCATGAGGTCTATTTCATAATACATCTTATAAAAATTTGATATCTAGGACTCCCTTAGAAAATCATTCACCTACAAGATCTAACTTACAAAAACTCACAAGTACAGACATTAAAACTCTTGATTCATATCATGTTCACCAAAATATATTGCGTGAAAATTATATAAATAGAAATAGTATTGAATCAAGACTACTCAAACCAAATACATGCAAGCCTCAAAATGATCATGTTTGGTGTTGATAGATGGAATGTGGTTGCTCATAAAACTAGTGGCTTGATTTTATGATGATAGAATATCAAAAGAAAAATGTGTAGAATAACACTATTATGATAGAAGATTCCCAAATGGGATGAGAGGCCTCTCATTTATAGATTTTCCAAGAGGATAATGAAGGACCAAGATGCATTGGTTAATGGATAGCTTGGATTTAATGAAGATCAAGGTATGGAATGAATCTTATCCTCATAACAAGATCCACAAGAGGGATAAATGTGTAAAAGATAGGATTAAACGGACAAGGATTGAGGATTAAATGGATTTAAATATTGGAGTAAAAGGAGATGGATATTAATTAGCCTAAATCAATTAAATAATTGGGTATTAATTAATTGATTTAGTTGGAGGATTCGGGGATAAAGCTAGACTTAATTAAATAAATATAGATTTTTTTAATTAAGGTGATGGTTTAAACTTAATTAAATAGATGTAATTTATTTAATTAAGGGTGAGGGATAAATGTGAAGGATGAATTAGTTAAATGAATAATAAATATTTAATTAATTAATGGCTAGGATGGGGTAAACTCAAGTGTGGTCAAGTATAAGAAAATTTAGTTGTCTATATATATAACTATTCAATCTAAGCAACATCTTTAAATTATTAGATTTTATCATATAATATGTTTACCCTTAGTTTATCTAGCAAAAAATATTATATTTTTCCCAATTATATTGTAACCCTTTAAGATAAAATTGTTGTGTATTTCAAGTCCTAAACATCTTTCATTAATCTCAAGGTTGGATCTCTTATTAAATTAAGTCTCTTCACCTAAGTTTATTATTTTTTAACTAGACCTGTGAATGATGAAAATGTGAATCACAAATAACAACAATGTGAAACTCACACTCTCATAATCACGCAATGAATTTCAAGATCTTGGCTCATAATATAGAATTTAGATAACAAGCAAAGTGATCATAGCAATAATGATATGATGCAATGATAATGATAAATTCTCAAAGATAAATAATACCTATGCTTGATAAATGACAATGATAATGCTTGAATGCTTGAATTTTTTAATACATGATAGATTTTTTATAAGAGTGCTAAGATCATAAGAGTGTTAGGGGGTTTGAATGAATTGAAAGCTTCTTATTTATATTCTTCACTTAACATTTGATCAATGTTGGAGATTAATTTGCAAGATCAATGGATAGGAAAATTCAAGATAAGGTAAAACTTAAATTTGAATTTTATGGAGGGGAAGATTAGAAGAATTAAATAAATTTTATTCAAAATCATAGTTGGAGAAATTTATTTTAGAAGAAAATATGTAATTTAAATAATTCATTTTAGAAGAAAATATGTAATTTAAATAAATTATTTTTAATTTACTTAAAAGAGAAGTGTTAGATAATTGAATAATTTTTTAAAAATATTTAATTATAGAGGAAAATATTTACTTTATTTAAAAAAGGAGTGTTAGCTAATTAAATTATTTAATTATAGAAGACCAAAGATAAGTTGAATTTTAATTTTAATTAATGTTGGAGGAAAAATGATAAGTGGTGAATTAATTAAATATAGATATGATAAAAAGATTCAGGTAATTAAATAATTAAACATTATTTAATTATTATAAATGAAAAGAGAAAAATGATAGCTTAATGAAACTATAGATAGAAGAAATGATAAAAAATCATTATGAAATGATAAGATGAAAATGCATTAGTCATTTTCAGGTGTCTACATTTTGCCCTTATATGAGACAGAGCATTTTAAAGCATTATTTCAAATAAAAAGATTGCTTATATGTCACAGTGAAACATAGGGTGGAGAATATGATGCCCCCTTGGGAGACTGGGAAAAAAAGGGACTTTTTTTATCAAGCTTACAACAAGAAGGATTATTTGTGATGTTATTTATGATGATGATGATTTATTATGATCATGCATATATATTATGATGAATGTTATGATCTATGATATATTATTATGACACACATGTTATGATTATGATACTATGATGCATACTAGTACTTGTGAATGGAGTGAAATCAATCTCCACCAAGGATCAAATATCAAAATGAAACTTATAAAAATAAGATGCAACAAAAAGGTGATATGTAAAATGAATGAAAACAAAAAAGAAACAAGACATGTTGCTACTTTGAAGAGGAACCTTAGCAAGTGAATAATGCTTGTCATTTATCTAGCTTGCATATACATAACACGCATGTAAACATAAAAATAAAGAAACTCGTGTCTAAACCCAAGTTGTACTAAACACATTAAGATATAGGACTTCATCAAGCAAATGATAGACAAAATTCAAACATGAAACTAAATATACTCATGCTATGACCTAAGATGTAAGAATATTAAGAGGATTTCATCAAGCAAATGAGATAGAAAAGATAAAACCAAGAAAGAAAAAGAAACACAACTGAGAAACAAATCAACAACCAACATATCTCTTACCAAAATTATAAGCTTAGTTTGATAGATAAGTAAGGTCTATTGTAGGAAGGATGCATCAATTAAAACCTTAGATTTGTTTTGATAAATTCCCATTGTAGGAAAAATAATTTTGTTAGGACATGAAAATGTTTTGAAAGTTATACCAAAAGATATGAAACAAGCTATGCAAGAAAGATTTAGCTCAACAATTGAAATTCATTTTCTCATGATTTTCGCTAAAGCCCAATATTTTTGGATTTGCATATGATCTACAAATACAAGAATCCAACCCAAAACCAAGGTCAAGGAACAAAGTGCCCCTGGCTAGGCAAAGGAAAATTGGCATGGATAAAAGATATGATAGGATAGCCACATGAAAATGATAGATATGAACATCTAAGCCATGGCAAATGAGGAAAATATATGAAAATAGCTAATGATAGGTGGATGAGATGCAATTGACTGGATGAAATGGAATGCATTTACAATGATGAGACTAGTATGTACAAACTACTAGGATACCCCAAGGGTCAAGCATAAAACTTCTTAAGATGAATGTTGTTAATAGGTTCTTCCAAAGGTTCTCCTTTAGGTGTAGCAAGTTTACAAGCTCCAAAACCATAGTTTTCTATGATGATAAAAGGTCTCAACCAATGATGCAGGAGCATCCTAAGTGAAAATGCAATCAACATCAATAAAATAAAATAAAAAATCATTTGAATTTCATGTTAGGGGGATAATTTCATGTTAGGAGGTTAATTTGAATTAATGAGCATAAATATATTTAGTTAAATAAATATTATTTTGTTATGCAAGTTGGCAGGTGGGGTTGTGGAGGTGTAATTGTTTTTTTTTTTTTTTGAAAACTCTGAAAAAGCAAGTTTAGGCATTGGGATTGGGGAGTACAAAATGGAATTAAAAATCTTTTTTCTATTTTGGAAACAACTCATTATGAGGATGTGATCGTGAGTTTTCCGAGAGGAGGGAAAAATCTATTTTTTTGGATTTTTGGTGAAGGATTTGGTGGCAAGTTTTGGTTTTTATTCTTCATCGCAGGTGTTGAAGATTGGAGAGCTTGGTGTGGCATTTCTCAGAAGGTTTTTGAAGTGATTTGTTGCAGCTTGAAAGGGTTATTGCAGCCATTGAAGGTTGAAGACACCATTGTAGAGAATGGAAGAGTTGTAGGTGATTGTTGCAAGAGAAAAAATGCAGATTTGTAGGTGCTCATGAAGCAAATAGTTTGATTTTCTTTTGTTGTAGTTTTTTTATTTCATTTTCAGATTATGTAAAGGGCATATGTTGTTGCCCTTCAGTTATTTGATCACCGAAATATATTGTCTAATCAAATTTTTCATAATGAGAAGTTCTTTTGTTGAAACCCTCAATTAATTTTGTGAACCCTTGTGGCTGATTTGAATATATTGTTGAGTTTGTTTGAGTGTTTATTTTCAGAAAAGAGGGTTGTTGAGAATCCTTGTTTCATCAACCAATTGGGTTCAAAATTTATTTTCTTGTCACCAATCTCAAACCTTTGACTTTTGATCTTTTTGTTATAGCTATGACGAAGGTGCTTTTGATAATCTTTTAAATGATTTAATGCATTAAGATGTCTTTCATCCAATAACTCGAGCTCATGCAATCTAGATACTCCATACTCTTCTTCATCAATGACATTCTTTAAAGACACCCTTTTGGAGGGGAGCTCAACCTGAATAGGGAAAATGGCTTTGATCCCAAGACTAGGGAATACATAGTGGCTCTAATAGGTGTCTGGAAACTAATGGGATAGGCCCATAAATAAATATTAAGTTGCATATGTCAATCAAGACCAACTTCATTAATTGTTTTCTTAAGGATTTTCAATATAGTCTTGTTTGAGGCCTCAGCTTGACTATTACCTTCCAAATAATGAGTGGAAAAGCGATGGTAGATTTGGAATTGATAACAAAGATTACAAACATCTTGATTTTTATAAGATTTTTTTTTTTTTGTAATGATAGCATGAGGAATACCATATTGGAAAATGATACAATTTAGGATAAACTTGGCTTATTTTATTTCCAATAATAAAGGATAATGGAATGACCTCAACCCACTTTGTAAAATACTCAGTGAGGGTGATAATTAACTTATGACAACTGGATGAGGGGGGGTGGATTTTTCCTATGAGGTCAAGTCCCCATTGTGAAAAGGGCCAAGGAATAGTTATCAGTTGTAACTCTTGGGTGGGCGCATGAATCAAGTCTCCATGTTGTTGACATTGATGACATTTATTAGCAAATTTGTATGCATATTGTCACATAGTTGGCCAATAATATCCAGTTCTTAACATTTTAGGATAAAGGTAGTTCCACTAGAATGAGCCCCACAAATACCTTCATGTACCTCATGTATGGTAGTTTTATCTCCTTCCAAGTTTAGACACCTAAGGAATACACCATCAAGACTCCTTTGATAAAGGGTATCACCAAGGATGACAAAATGGGAAGATTGACAAATAAATGTTTTCTTTTGAGCACTGGATTAGTTAGGAATAAGGGTACTATCATGGAGATAGGTATAAACATCATGATACCAAGGAGAATTAGGACCAACAAGCTCACACAGCAATTCAAAATCAAGAACATCACAAGTTAGAATCAAAAGTTGCTCTACAAGGAATTCACAATGATGAGTATTATGAGGCATATCCAAGAGAGATCCAATAGTGGCCATAGTATTTTTGGTTTTGTTATTTAACCTTAGGATTTGTTCAAATATGATAGTTGAAAAATATTGTTTAAAACTATCTACCATCCTCTTGTAGGGGGGAAATTTGTCATCCTTTGTTTGATAATCATCATTTACTTGCCTTATAACCAATTGTGAATCTTCATAAACTTGAAGTTCCTTTATTTGTCATTGAATTGTCATTCTAAGACCTGTGATTAAAGCTTCATACTTTGTAATGTTTTTTGTGCAAGGGAAATGAAGTCTATATGATTTTGGGATACAATCACCTTGTGGGGTGAAAAAAATAAATTCAACCCCAGATCCATGTTCAGTATGGGACCCATCAAAAAATAACTTCCACAAGCATGAAGAATTAATGTTAAAAATTGTCTCATCAAGAAATTCTAAAATAAGGTGATGATCCCCATCTAAAGGTGCATCCACTAGTTGATCTAGAATGATTTATCCTTTGATATCCTTATGGGCCACATACTCAATGTCAAATTCACTTAGGATCATGACTTATTTTTCTATATGACCAATTACAGCAACCTTATTATAAAAGGTACTTTAAAGGATTCACCTTGGAGATGAACTTTTTTTGATTAGTAAGCATGTAGTGTCTCAATATTTGTGATGCAAAAACAATAGCTAAGCATGCTCTTATAGGATACTTATAGGATACTTCTAGTTCCCATGATTAGTCGACTCAAGGAGTGGGTGGAGTAGATTGTTTTCTTGAGAGGAGTAAGAATAATTTTATTTTTTTGTCAAGTTTTTAGTTTTTTTCACCTCCAATGGGACTCACTAGGTGCACTAGAATTTAGGGGTCATGTTAACATCCTCAAGAAAAATTGGGGCCCTTTAAACATGCTAGCACTCATAATGAATGCTAGGGTCCAAAGTACGCACTACTTTCCATGAATGATGTAGAAATGTTTTAAGTATTTTGATTAAAATATATATTATGTAATGATGTAGAACTCATAATTCTACATATTTCTAATTGTAGAGATCATTGATGATGAAAGAGAATAAAGTGGTATGATTTACATGCAACATTATCACTAGATGAAGTGATGTTTCTATGGAGGGAAGAACTATATTAGATATATGGTACGTTAGAGATGTGATTTCACAATTGCATGTCGATGGTTCTAATAGACCAATGAGAGTCAAAACTTTATATATTTAAATTTCCAATATGAGGAATATCACACTAGAGAATGTATATCACATCATGTAGTTTCTAGTGTGGAATCAATGAGTATCATGGAGTAGAGATCACTTATATATGCTCAACTAGGGTAGTTTTATGTCATTGTGTGTAAATTCATAGGCAATGACACCAAGTGTATAAAACTGAGGATAAATTAGGGAGTAGCAGTAATACCACTTGTGAGATGAGTGAAGATAGTCACAATGATGATGTGTGTCACCTGGGATGGTCATGGGACCCATTTACATAGTGGCTTCATCCACATAATAAGGGTGGTGGAGGAGATGTAGACCATATTCTCTTGGGGTTGTAGAATGCTTGAACATTTATTCCATGATATAGGCTAATACATGTTGTTTGAGAACCATAGCCTTATGACCTTCACACTCCTATAGGTATGGGTGTTAGATCACATAACAACATGATGCTAGTGAGACATCCCATAAATATCATGTGAGACATGTCATGAGCACATGCTTGTATATTGAGGAGGCCATAGTAACTCAAAGATCTATTATTCTAGTAGTATTTTTAATAGGATATCTAAAAAGATATTATTTAGAAATATTATGAGTAGATGAGAGGATGGTACAAAAACATGTAACAGCTAGTATGTATGCAAATAAATAAGTGGACTATTGGTCACTATACCACAAAATCATGCTCTTATACTATAATGGGATGTGGATGTTATTTCAGAAAGTACAAGATATTCCTCCAAATATTTTAACACACCTACACTCACACTACACCATAGTGAGTCCAAGAGACCTACCATTGTAAACTACCCACTCGATCATGATAAGGATGAGTTGTATCCTATCTCAATTATAGATGATTTGAAAGTGAGTACATAATTTAGAGTGATATATCCCCATTCAAAAGTAGATTTTCTAGTTGACTTTGAACATTCTACATGTAATTCCTTTGTGATGTCATCATTCAATCACCATTGTATCATCAACCATTTTGAAAGGATTCCCTTGTCAATAAAATATAACCTTTTAATTTGAATTCTTATCCAATTTATTTTTACTTCCTTGCAGGTTTGGTGGTAAACTCCCACAAAGGTCTTTGAAATATTTCAAGTCTTTGTTTCAACATAAAAAATGTTCTCGATGCCACTAGGGAATCTAAAATTGTACCATTTCTCACTACAACTCCCAACTACCCTCTTGAATGACTTAGAACTTCATTAATTACTTGATTTGGCCTTGTTACTATATTTATATGTATGGCTCAATGAAGATCATTCTTTATGTGGTTGGCATCGATTCAAAGGAGATATTGAAGCACTCACCCATACCACATTTATCGTTGCAAAGCTTAAAAACTAACATTTCATTACCAAGCTACTCTTCTAGTAACTTTTTTGGGATATTTCCTCATCATTACAAAAAAAATCACAAGCCCTTAATGATTGTGGATATGGAAAACATACAAGGGCATTTTTTACAAGCAACATTTATCACCCTAAGAGGAAGATATGGTTATCCCTGTAATAGATAAGATCATAGATTTTTGGGACTCATCTAAAAGTTTGCACATTTCTAATTTTGGGTGATCTGTAGAGTGGTTGTATACACATCCTTTTTCATTTTTATAAGAATGGTAAAATAGCTTGGAGAAGAAACAAAGTAGAAAAATAATTCATACAACTAGGATTTTTATTCTAGTGAAGGGAAAGACATTTATTTTGTAATTTGACCATCTAGGCTCATCCCAAATGTGTAATTGATATATTGCAATCTCGTAAATAAATAATTCAAATTTTAGAATCAACCTTTTTTGAGTGTCTCCATTGGAACTATGTTTATTTCTAGATTAGTCTTTGATCAATTAGCCAACTAGATGACTGTAAATACATTGTTAATATTTTGCATGGTGTCTCTTCAAAAGAAATAAAAGAATGTGCAATTTTGTTTGTGGATTAGTAAGTAGACTCTCCTAGCATTCTATAAATTTAGTTATTTCATTGAATGTGTAGAACTTATTTTTACTCATTTAATCTAATAAATAGTCTTTGATCCAGAATCTTCACTAAGGTTTCCCTTTGGGATTTCAATAAATTACATGTTTGAATAATCTCATGACTATGTTTCCCTATTGGAATAGGAACTAATATTACATAAACTCCACTTCTCATTTCCCCAACACCAAAATAATTCATTGAAATCACTTTTTTCAATTATGGCTTGTTAGTTTTTCCAACTTTTAGATATAAAGGAAAACCAATAGTGGGGGTAGATTTACCTATTTCATTAAACCTCATACCTAATAATTTGTATATTATAAAATGTGTGTGACCTTGATTTTCAAACTAACATATAGGTATATTAGTATTGGGATACAATGTGTAATGGGTATAACATGCAACAAGGAAAATATTCAATTGTAATGTTATCAATTAATTTATCGCCTTAGAAAACCCCCTTGGTATCAAAAAACTAGAAGTGAAGGAGAACTTAGCCACCTCAACAATTAGTCTTAATTTTCCCAACTTGAACATAGCTTATATGATACTATTCTCATGTTTGATACCCTTAGCACTTGGGAGACTATCCATCCTCAGGGATTTTGGGTCCACAACTCATATCACCAAAAAATTATCATCATTGTTGGGGAAACCTAAGAATAAACAATAAATTTCAACAACCAATTTAATCATTAAACATAGTTCAGTCAAAGAAAGACTCGGAATTTAGTTGGAAAAGAAACTTGAAGGAAAATATGGAAAAGGATCAATGATAAAAAAAAAATCAAGAAATCCCTAATGTGATTTCTCTTGGTGCAAGAAGACAATAGGAGCAGTATAAATCTAAAAATCTAGGTTTCTCTTTTGCATAGTTTTTAAAGTACTATAAAAGAATGCACTTTAGGTAGGAGAGATGTATCAATGGATTATGATCAATATACATCAAATGAATTAGCCGATAATAGGATTAGGGTAGTAGGAGAACTCTTAGGCATGATTATTGTAGACGAATAAATGAAATAAATGTTGATATAGAAAATAGGGAAATAGCCAAGTTTACATAAAGAAAATATAGGAATGGATTAGCTAAAAAATTATGTAGTACTGGTTTTGAGAACATATATGAAACTAAAGAACAAACTAAAAACATAATTCAAATGAATTTCATTTTGAATGACCTTGGACTTGTAACTAGAATTCTCACTTATATTGGTGCCATAAATCCTTGGCAACAAAGTTAAAAAATCATATATTTTTTTTGTGAACAACAATCTGAAAACAAATTCAATAAAATGTTACTCATTATTGTCTTACAATAATGTTTCCTGTGTTTAGATTCATATTCATTTTTTCTTAACAATCCCTAAATATATTAAGACTCAACATTTCAGAATAGCAATTTACTCTATTGCGTTAGTAAAAAACATACAAGAAACATTCATTGCACCATAATACAAAGATGAAACTCAAAAGATACATGATCAATTTTATTCATGAGAGAAGAAAAATATACAATGGAGACAATTGTATTTGAATCTTTTCAAAATGTATTTGTATCTTTGAAATTGTATATTTCTATACAGAAAGATTGGCACTTGCATTCACTCTCTTTCCTTAAAAAACCTAGACAAGACAAAGCTCTCTACTTACAAAAATATCCAAGATCCTCAAAAATGGCTTGGGATTCCCTTTCATAGAGACAAGGGATCAAACAATCTTAAATCAAAGGAGAGGTCACATTTTCATTTGACAACTTGTCTAAACGATCAAACAAAAAATTAGTAAAATTGTCTTGCAACAAGACAAAAAGGTGCATCGCTAGAAGACAAAGCAATTGTAGAAGCCATTACAAAAGATGCTCCTCTGGTATGCATGATGAGACAAAATTGGGTGGGTGTGTGAGTTATAAGTTACACTTCACCCATGTTGCAAATGTACTTTCTAAAGGCCATGGAAAGGCTAGAATTAGCCTGACATAATTCAAATGAGAAGAATATTCCTCCTATGTCCATTATTTTGTGGCCTCAAAAAACTTTACTAGGTCTTCTTCTAACTTTATCAATTCAACCATTGCAACATTACACTTGTCCATGTCTATATTGTCCTCTAAAAAAATGGAACTCATGAGGGGAGACAAAATATTGTTGAATTCATTCCTCCATAATTTATAGGCTTTAACTTCTCCATCCTTAGACAAGATTGTATTCATTACACCCCACTCAAGCTCCTCAAAAGACCCCAGAGACTACTCCATGGCCAGTTGCAAACTATCATGGACAATCAAACTATCTTCAAAAGAACTTGTCTTCTCTAAAATGGATAGCAGCTCACTTGGGTCATTGACACCAAAATTTTCTCTCTCGATCATCTTACTAATTAATTGAATTCTAGGACACCAAACATCTTGAAGGCTCTTGAGTTGCGCTTTTAATTGGACATGGATAGCATGAATATTGGCTATTGTATTATATCCATTCCAAGAATTTTCAAGATGACCTAGGATGTTGGATAACCCATGACTTAGAAGGCTATCTACAACCTTTGAAAGTTTTTCTTTCTTCATTTTTATGTTTTGTGCCACTTATTTGACCTCTTTAAGCTCTTTCTTTAAGTTATTGACTTCTAGAGCTAGATTCATCTTTTCCTGATTTGCCTTATCATCAATAGCAATTTGGGGAGAGAGGAGAAAACATGTGAACATTTACCTGCTCTTGAAGCTTTAAATTTAAAGCATTCACCTTAGCTAGGTTTGCTTCCAACTTTTTCATAGTTGCTTTAGTGAACATAGCAGTGTTCAAAATCAATGTTGTTGCTTGTAAGGCACTTGTATCCCCTAATCTTAAGGTAATTAATTTTCCAATCATTTTATTTGTATCATTAATTACCTTGGTTTTATTGGTCTTTGAAAAGATAGAGTAGATAGCTAAGGTATCATTCCTTGGATTAAATCCTAGCCCAAAATATAATGCATCTACCTATTCCTTGGGTGACAACACTAGGTCATCACCGTCCCACCTCTTAATGGTGTCAAAAGAAATGGAAAATGACACATCCCATCCTTGAAGTAGCAAACAACCACTTTTTCTTACAATTTATCTTCCCTTTTTTAGGGTCATATTTTCCACGTCAACATTTACTTCGACCCATATTTGAGATGCAATTTCATCCTTATTTTCTTTTCTTATTCTTGTTTTTTCTTCCTCCGTCCTTTTTTATGAAAAGCCCACCTTTAATTTTCAAGAGGAAGTCTTTGAATTCCTTGGTGGTGATGAAATGATCATCTAACATGAATTCAATACATAACAAAGCTCTAACATCATCTATCACTTTCCCACCTGTCTCAAAATTTATTAGCATTCTATCATTAGTGGGTCTTTCAACTATAACCCTTGATGGTGGATGAATCACCTACCTTATTTCTGAATTATTTGAAAGATCATCATTGTCCAAGGGCTAATCCACCAAGGATTACATTGTAGGAGCGATTTTTGCAAGAGTCACATGTTGAGGACTTAGTTGCTCTTCCCCTTGTGAAGAGGTACCAAGCCTATCCATTTGAGGTATTGATATAGGTACATTAACCAATAAATTGGTTGCATTATCTATTGTTGTTATGATTCTAAGGATAGGGTTTTGAATCTTTGAATGTGCACCCTTATAAGAAGGATCTACCTTCTTTTCCTTTCTTCTACAATATGGATTTTGAATCATTGATCTCTTCTACTTGTCACCTCTGCTTCAAAAGAGCAATTTCTCATTAAGTCCTCAATTGGTTCATGTTCATGTACAAAGGTTGCCAATTTATACCTCATCTTGGCATCATGAATGAAGTAATCGAGATCACACCTCCTTATTTTATCTACTCTCATTTTTATGGTATTAACTTATGTAAAAATAATTCAAGCCCTTCCTTAGAAGTAACTTGAAAGTGAGAAAATTTCAATGTAGAAAGTAGAATGGCATGTTTCTTGTAGTTTTTGAAATGAATCTTACCTGACTCATTAAGCTATCATATAATCTCTAGAAAGGCATTTATATTTGGTACAAATCTTGGTAAGATGTGAGAGGAAACATGGGAACCATAAACCCTAATGATCATGGCATCTAATTAGAAGAACCAGTCACCCCAATTATGGTCAACACCTAGCTCTACCTATAGGTCATTTGTTCTAAGGAATCTCCTAACATTTTCAGAAAACCTCCAATCTACCTGTTGGACCACATTCCTTATTATGTATCTAACAAAAAATCTTCAAAGATGTTAAAATTGGATTTATTGCAGTTATTGGCTCGTATATAGGTTCATTCTTGTACTAGAAATATCCTTTTTTCAGAGCATCATGCAAAACTTGATTTGCATGCAAGGAGACCATATTTTCCTTCCCTTAAAGAGCATGATATGGCATAGAAAAGAGTACCATTTGAAGTGGATAATATCTTTATTGTCCCTAATTGCACATAGGGATATGCGGATTCCATTTGAGATGAAGGAAGAATAATCATAGGGCTTATTCACATCCCTGCGTTGAATATAAATTGTTAATAGCATCATGTTGACTGGTATTCAAGTCTTACAATCCATCCATAAAACTTGACATAGAGAAAAGTAGGTTTTCACAAAGTAGTCCTCAAAGATGTCATAATTGAAGGGCTCCAACTCACCACTATAAAACCTTCTTATCTCTCTATTTTTCCCTTTAGGCCTAAAACCAGGTAGTCATTTGACTCTCTAGCTATCCCTTAGTCTTTGATACTCTTGTGTTAATGCTCCAAGGTCCACGGGCACTTGATCATTTCTTTCCAAATTAAAAACTTCACAAATGTAATTATTGTCCAAGATTCACAGAAAAACTCTTTTCCCAATAAAAATTTCCCTCTTTTCCAAGCTATAGGCTTTGGCTACTTCTCTGATCAAATCACCATTGATAAAAACATATGGCACCACCAATATCCCAACTCCCAATCTCCAAATGGTATAAATTAGTCTATCAACCACCAAACATTTTTTGAAATCATATTTAAACAAAGTATAGCCATGGATTGGAATTATGGTGTCTCTACAAGAATTGTTCTTATCAATTACTCTATCAGCCACAATCCCAAAACCCTAAACAAGTTTAGTTCTTTTTTATGATCCCTGAGCCATTATATCTTCATCTCAACTCCTTTTAACCCCTCTTGAATTTTTGGTCATGATTTCTATGGTTAGGGCTTAACAATTAATAAATTAGGGGTTAAGGTTCTTCACAATTCTTTACAATATTTATATTAATCTAACTTAGGGACCTATTTATATTTTATTTCTCAAATTTCTTCCCTAACAGACCAAAATTAACCCTTTTCGAAAGCAAGAAAACAACGGGAATGAGAAAAACCACGTATTTGTTATTGCAGCAAATTCTAAAAAAAGATTCTAAAACCCCTTGTCAACCAAGAATTCAGCACAACCTTCACTTGGAAATCCTTTTACAATTTGAATAGCAAATGTGAACATAATTATATAGAAATTTTGAAGGGAATCGATAGTTAAAGGCCAAATCCACTAGCAATGTTCACATGCACGAAGGTGCACCCTATGTGTAGCTATTCTTCCATTTTGAATGTGGGTTGCTGATCTTTGAGAAATCAACGGTTGTCGCAATCATTTGAATTTCCTTACACAAAAAAAAGAAACACTTTTGCATTACTGTAGCATAGGACACGTGGAATTATTTTGGGACTTTGTGAAGGTTGAAAGAACAAACAACATGCTCCCATGAAGGCATTAACTTCCACTAAATCATATAAGGATGCAACTTAGGACATGTGGCATGATTTTGGGAACTCGTGGGAGGAACAATGAAGATATAAAAGTCTCAGTGACATAAGAAGTTTACATGAAATAGAAGTGACCCCTCATTAAAGCACAAAATGAAGCATTTCTCTTATTCGTAGGGACAACCTTTTGGAAATAAAAGGTTATACAAAGCACGGAGCCCGGGTGATTCAATCAAATGATGACATGTGGAACTGACTAGTATTTTAGCAGGGACCAACTAATTAACTCAACTCTCAATGAATTAAAGGGTTTTAAAACACACATGCATTAACCAGAACAACTTTAAGTGCTAGGAAAAGGGGCCAGTGACACATGGTCCAAAAGACTTCATAAAACAACTTAAGGAACCAGAAACCTCAACCAAAAGGAATAGAAAGGGGGAAGTATTTAGCAATTAACGATTGGGTAACTCAAACATATCAGCATCAAGGGGACATGTGTCATTGTTTCACATGATCGCAAGGAAACATAGCAAAAATTAAAAGCAACTATGAAATGAGGAGAGTTTGTGAAATAGCACCATGTGTCAAGTGTAGCCCAACGGGATCGAAGGTTAACGAGAACACTTAGGAGTATATGAAGGGTAACGAACTTAGCCAGTACTTAGGAAAACGGGGCTGATCGAAAGATAGAGCGAGAGAGGGCCTTGAGGAAACAACTTAAGAAGCCAAGTGATTGAGGCAGGCAATCAATGAAAGATTAGAAATAAAGTACAAGGGCCTGACTAGGGTTTAGGGTTTTTATCAACCCTGATGCATTATTTATTACACCTTTGTAAATATGACAACATTTTGTACTTAGGAGTATATGAAGGGTAACGAACTTAGCCAGTACTTAGGAAAACGGGGCTGATCGGATGACAGAGCGAACGAGGGCCTTGAGGAAACAACTTAAGAAGCCAAGTGATTGAGACAGGCAGTCAATGAAAGATTAGAAATAAAGTACAAGGGCCTGACTAGGGTTTAGGGTTTTTCTCAACCCTAATGCATTATTTATTACACCTTTGTAAATATGACAACATTTTGTAATTTTCAAAGGCTTGAGCAAGTAGAGAGCCAAAATTTTGGAATAATTATATCAGTGGCTCTAGGTGGGACTGATTGCTTCAATGAAGTAATGCGAGGATCCATGAATCTTTGAGTAGACTAGATAAAAACAAACCAAACCAACAAGATGACTCTACAAAACTTACACTAATATACAATGTACATGGATAAAACCTACCTTAATAAAAATAGGGTTTTAGGAATTGTCCATGCACTGGCAATTCTAGAAGATCACCATCTAGATCTTGCAAAAAGTATGAATCTTCACCATGTTTGCTAACAACAGCATATGGACCTATCTAGAGGACATCAAATTTACCATGTTTTCCCTTATCTTGCATTCTAAAATTCCATAACATGACTAAACAATTCACCTTGAATTTTCTATTTGATGCCTTTTTGTCAAAAAGATACTTGACCTGTTGTTGTTGCTTTAGGTTTTTTTGTGACAATCTTCATGATTCATTTAATTATGTGTTCTAATTTATTTTGTTTGTCATGGCATAACATATGTGGTGGTCTAATTTATTTTCTTTGTCATGATTCTTTGTTGCTTCGCTGTCGGTTCCCCCACTGTGTGGTGGCTCCTCTCCCGAGGTGGTTGTTGTGGATCCACTCCCCTCACCTCACTCGTTGGTTCCCGATTCCAAGCCTTCTTGGTTTGTTGTGTTGCGGAAGAAGAAAGGACTCCCCAAATCAGTTGCCTCTTCACGGCCTCAGGTTCGTGGAGTAGGTTTTGACCCCCCTATTTCGGGGGTTGTTTAACTTTTCTCGATTGTTCTACAACTGTCGATCAGTTGTTTTTGTTGGTTCTTCTAGTTCAAGTTATGTTTGACCTATGCTTTCTTTTGGCCCTTTGGGCTTTCTGTGTAAAGGGTACTGCACCCTGTAAATGTTGCTTATCTTATCAAAAACATATGTCTTTATCATGTTCCTAGATGAATTTTTAAATAGGAAACAAGTTGTTAATAGGCATTCTTGCATCTAGTCCATAGATTAATTCATATGGAGTTTCCCAATAGTCTTCTTTATAGTCACATTGTCATACCAAAGTGCAAGTCTAAGCTTAGCATCCCAAGATTTTTTATTTTTTCCTATAATCCTCTTGATAATCTTCATCAAGATGTTTCTTGATTCTTCATGTACATTCCCTTGTGGATGATAAGGAGATGAGTAAGAGAGATAAATTCCATATTTATGGCAAAAAGTTGTAAATTCTTCAAATCTGAAGCACATAGAATTATTTGTGATTAACTTGACTGAGACCCCAAATCTAATGATGATGTTTTTTAAAATTAAATCCATTACAACCTTACTGGTAGCTTTCCTAGTAGTTATGGCTTCCATCTATTTAGTAAAAATTATCAATTGCTACTAAGATCCATTTATGCTCGCCACTAGATTTTTCACATATTTCACCAATAAAATCAACACCCCACTACCGAAAACGGGCTTCTACAAAGATAGGTCTCAAAGGAAACACTCTGGAATATTTTATCTTTCCTGAAATCCTCTAGCATGCCTCACATTTTCTTATCAATTTTTGTGCATCAACAAACAAAGTAGGCCACCAATAACCAAACCTAAAAATCTTATGTCCAATTATTTTGTGACCTCAAACATACATTTTCTAGAGTTCAATGGTATGCCATATTCCAATGCCCTAGCAAAAATCTTCCCAAGTTACATACAATGATCTTCAACTTTATTTGAAAATATAGTGAGGTCATCTTGATAGACCACCATGATTATATCAATTAAATCAGAGAGAGCTACATACATGGCTCTTTGGAAGAGGGCACCTATAGTTTACAACCCAAATGGCATTACTCACATATACATAGGTCCCCCAAGGTGTTGTAAAATCAATTTTGTATTGTTTTGATTCTTTCACTTTTACGTGGTTGTATCCTAAAAAACCATCCATCATTGATAGCAACTCAAAACCAATTACCTTTTGCAACATTGCTTCCATATTAGGCAATGGATAGTTATTTATTAATGAAGACACATTGAGCTTCTTTAAATCTACACACAACCTGATGTCCCCATTTTTCTTTTTAACTGGCATCAAATTCAAAACCCAAGTGGAATGTTTGATAGCTTTGATTATGCCTCCCTCTTTGAGCTTCATCAGCTCCTACTACATTTTGGGTGCCAGTGTTGGGTTAATTGGTCTTTGCTTTTGCCTAAAAAAATTGGCATCGGGTTTCAAGGGAATATCATTGTTCTAACTTTTGGGTTCAATTTTTTTTCCCATATATACCTTTTTAGGTGCATTGTTTGTTCCCAAATTTATTTCTTCAAGGTCTTGTTCATGCACAAGGGTTGGCTTTGCATTATACTTACCATCATTGTCAAAAACTCTTTCTAGAGCCACCAGTCCTTTTGGGATCCTGTTTGTTTTCAATTGAATAACTACATTCACTAAAAATCAATCTCTTGGGTATGCTATTTATCTATACAATGTAGAAATTTTAACAAGTCTTGGTCATCATTGAATACCTGCCAGTTATAGATATTGTCTGGGAGCAATGTTGGAAAGGAGATAAGTGATTGCATTCTTAGACCTTTCTATCCAATCAATGGAAAATGCATCAAACATTTCTATGGCATTCCAAATAGCAACCTTGTATTGTTTTAATCTCTTGTGTTTAGAAACATATTTGGCTCTAACCTAAGATACTACTAATTTAGAGTCCCCTACAACCCTAAGCTTTTTGATACCATGTTTGGTAGCCATGTTAAGTCCTATAAGTAATGCTTTACACTCTGCTACATTATTTGTGCATTCAAATTTTAAAGAGAATGAATACTTATAGGACTTACTATTTGGTGACATAATAATCACTCCAAAACCTACTCCTCCTTTTGAACATGCTTCATCAAAATACATTAACCATAAGTCATTCACTTGAACAAGTTCCTCAACCTCTTGAGCCAATGGTGCATTTCTTTCTTTCTCAAATGAAGAATCTTCAATTTTGAAGTTGTCTACATCAACATCAATGAAATAGACTTCTTCATATCGCTCTAGGTCTTCAACTAAAGTGGAAGATCTCTTTTCCATGTTTAATCTCGCACTTTTTCTATTGATAGGGATCATGGCATAGGATAGGTTGAGGACAAATGCTACCACACTCTATTGCAAACCATTTCCTTAAAAAGAGCATCCCATGTACTAAGGTAAGATGTCTACTATAGTCACATTCATCTTGAAATCCTTTTTTGGGAACATTGCTAATTTAAATCGTACATCCTTCATAATTCCCATCATTGGAACCTCCCTTGAATCCATACAAAGCATTTTCCATATGCTTTGACTTAGAGTCCAAGTTCTTTCATAATAGCCAAGGGCATGACATTGGTAGATGCTCCTAAATCAATCACATTTTTTTACCAATTTATCATTAATTTGCAATGTGACATAGAATGGGTTTACCTAAGTAGGAAATTCCATTAATGTTTTTGATAAAGTAAGCAGCATTTACAAGGCGTCGTACCCTTTACAGGGAGAGCCCTTGGGGCTAGAAATAAGCTAGTTCAAAGCAACACACGAACTAGAAAACAAAAATAGTACATGAGCAGCCAACAGACCGCATGTTGAACAAAGGATGAGGACTAGACAACCCCAGAATCGGAGGGGACAGATCTGACTCCCAAAACCCGATGCCGCAATTTGGGGAGTCCCTTCTTTTTTCTCTGCACAACAGACCAGGAAGTCTCGGAAACGAAGTCCACCGAGCGAGGTGAGATGAGTGGCTCCTCAACGACCATCAAGGACAAAGAGTCACCACACAGCAAAGCCGGCAACGTAGAAGAGGAGATAGGAGCATTCGAGGGATCAGCAGAAGTGTTCAACATGGGACAGGCAGGCTTTGTCGGCACAACGATAGCAGTACGAGGCAAACATTGGATCCACAAAAGGAATAGTTGGAGGAGATTCCTACAGAGACAAAGCCTCCAAAGATGAAACCGTCAAAGAAGGGACGTCCTCTCCGAAGGCTCCATCTGAAAAGGGATAGCGCACCGTGAGATGGTCCAAGAGAGCATCCTTAAACCAAGTAGCAACACCCTTACGGCGAGCAAGAGGGTAGCCAGAGGCCAAATGACCAACAAACATCTCCTGCACCGAAAAGGGAGCCCCTCACAATCCAGAAGCTGCTTCCAAGGTCTATCCTCCACCATTAAGACCACATCACCATGGAGAGGTTTGGATATGTCCAAATCGATTAAAATACAAGCCACTGTAGTATGCCCAAGATCTCGAGACGGAGAGTCCGCCTTTAAAAAGAAACCAATAGTGTTGCCAATAGCTTCAAAACAAGAATCCTCCCAAAACTGGAGAGGGAGGTTCAACAGTCAGACCCAAATTGATCTGATATTCAATGGCTCTATAAGAGGATTGAAAGAGCGAGACCAAGGCCAAATGAGCAACAAATGAACACCCCACATCCACCCCCGGTCCAGCACTCTATCACGATCCTCGGAGTAAGTAAAGGTTGTAAAGAAAAAACCTCTAGCATTGGGATAGAGGTCAATCTGCCCAAAAACAATAGGCTTCCAAGATACGGAAACCCACTCATGGAGATCAGGGAGGGCCACAAGCCGTTAAACCTGCAAACCACGCCCTGACGCACATAAAAATCCTCATTTTCAGCCAACTCTAGTCCACAGACCACAACAGGGGAAGCACGGGCACAAGGCAAAGGGTGAACCTTAGTCGGAGCAAGAGGAAACTAGGCACGAGCAGCATCGAAAAAGGAACGATGGCAGCCAAGAGAAAGAGGAGGAGAGGGAACAAGGCCCCCACTCACAACCACCTACACAGCACCATCCACACCAGCACTCTGAGCACCATCCTTATATACATAGCCTCATAAAATGATTTATGCAGGTAGCCCGAATCGACATTTAAGCCAACAGCAAACGGCACCACAGAAGGAGCAGCGGGGGTAGAACCAACCACGAACCCCTACAAAGCCTCTCCCAGACTCCACACAGCATCCGCGTTCAAAGCCACACCCTGTTGAACGTCGCTACCACACACTCTCCCGCCCAGTGACATTTCAAAATAAACCTCGGGTACTTTAACATTTTCATCATCATTCTCAACCTTGTTTTCTTGTTATTTACCATTTTCAAGCTAAGTAATAACCTTTTTCCTTTCTACAAGGGCTATAGAAGCACTATTAATTAAGGTAACTGCCTTATCTTTATGCTCTTCTATCCTCATCATTTTCAGTAGAGGAACAAAATACCTTGATTTGTCACAAAACATGTGCCATGTCTATAGAGATATATTTAGGAATGTTGCAGATTTGATCATTAGGTGTGACAAGATCAATAACCTTTTCTCTTTCATTTTTCACAACAATCTTCTAAGCATACTAAGAACTTTCACTTTCTTGTTTTGTCCTCATCTTCTCGTATTTGGCTTTTATGATCGATGACACAATTTGGTTTGCAAGTTTTTCAAGGCCCTTTCCTTTGTTATTTGTGCCTTTTTCTCTCATTTCAAGCTTTCCCCTTTGCTTAATGGGAATCTGATTCTTTACCTCATTCTTGTTCTCCTTTATGAAAATACTACCAGTATTTCCTTGATCATTATTATTTCCTCTATTTCTCAAATTGTAATTACGTTTCACTTGAGCAATAGTAGCAATAGTTAAAGCTCTAATTTCTTCATCATATGTTCTTCGTATCCTTACATCAAGGTTATAAGATTCAACATTAAGCACTTCAACATATTCCTCTTCTTTATTATCACAAACAATTTGTTGTTGGTACTCACTTTTATGATACCTTTTATCATTTACATCTATTTATGTATCATCGTCATCAGAAGAATAACATTCTCCACTTGCAGAGCATAATCTAATTGACATCATATTAGTATCATGATTTTCATCATGAGGATTATCACAGTTATCACAAGGGTTAGAAGGAACTTCAAAAGACAATGCAACCACACATTGTCCAAGAGAGTGAGGCAACTGACAAGTCATGTGCTAAGGGTTGTCATCTTCAATATTTCATAAGTTCTTAATGGATCAAGAGTCTATCTACTAGATATCCCTTTTTGGTTACCTTGAGCAAGCTTACCATTATGCCAAGTATTATAAGGTTGCTCAAACAACTTGGGCATTCTTTCTTGCTTTTGATAATTTGGTTTGTCATGGGATAAACCTATCATTTCCAGCTACTTTATAACTCAAGTATTTTAGAACATTCATGACCTTATCAAGCTTATCTTCAAATGAAGGGACCCTAGCTTGATGTCCTATTAGATTCTACAAAAAACTTACATCATCCCTTTACCCTAGCTTGATGTCCTATTAGATTCTACAAAAAACTTACATCATCCCTTTTACTCATCTTCCTTGATGCTCCTCCATTGCTTTCAATATGTGTAGCTATCTTGAAAGCATTTCCTAAGGAGTGGGGATCTTTATCCCTGAGATCATGACCATGACCCATCTTAGCATCATATGCATTATAGTAGAGGACCAAGCACATAATCTCACTAGGTCTCATGTATGGTGCGATTTTGTTCATAACTTTAGCAAACATGGTATGAAAATCATAAATAAATTAATTGTAGCCTTTACTTATGCTAGTGAATTTATTTATGATAAATCTAGGGTCAATTTAATCACCATATTGCTCTTTGAAGATCCTTTTGAATTCATCCCATGATCCTATACTTACATCAGGCAATCCTTTGTACCAATCTCTTGCATAATCAATTAGCGATTGCATAAATAGTTTCATCACTACATCCTCATATTTTATCTCAAAATCATCTATCAAATTAAGGAAAGCTTTGAGATGATCCTCTCCTAACAATACATTATTACCTAAGAATCTAATTAACGCATTTTTTATGTCGTTGGGAAGCACATTTGGGTATCCCATGATACTAGTGAAGTTCAACCGCCTATATCTTTCCAATTGTAGAGGTCTTCTAGCCTACAATTTTCTCCCAACAGGATTCTCTTGAGCATTACCTTGAACATTATGATGATTGACAATGTTATGACCTCCTAGTGGATTAAAATTTTGCCCACCCATTTGACCACCCATATTTAGGTTATGATATTGATAATCGGCATAACCCCCCATATTTTGTTGTTGCAAGCTTACTTGAGGTTGTGGATTAGGCATGGGTATATTTTGGTTTATTGGGGTAGTCACTGAGGCATAAGAAGTTTGGTAATTCTTTGTTGAGGAAAAAAGGTATCTACCAATGGTGCATCCTGGATAGAATTTAGGGGAATATTTTGTGATTGCACATTTCTAAGAGGAAAGGCTTGAGGATTAGAAAAATAAATAGATGGATCATTAGATCAATAGAAATCTTTAAATAATCTATCCTCTTTTTCATATCATCCCTCATTCTAATGGTTTCCATCCTTTCTATTTCTCATTTAAGGTCATCAATTTCTTTCAGCAACTCTTCTTCACTTTGAACTTGCTTTCCTAAAGTAGAGGTCTTATGTGAGGATAAATTAACTTGTGTATTCCTATATAGCATGGCATGATTATTAGGGACACTTAAACCTGAGGATAGGTTATTTTCTTGTATTGATGGCTTATTTGTAAAATTAGCTTGAGTATCAATGGTTACAATCGCATTAGGAGAACTGAGACGTGCATATAAACCCTCTCTGAGATCATATCCTCACTAGATTTGTTCTCTTTCAATTTTTGCCATAAATTCATCATGTTTAGGACCCATTGAATTTATCTTACCTCTCATATATTTAGCATTCATAACAGATCTTTGAGCATCACCACCCAATAGAGGTGTTGTCAAAGTACTTTCCTTATCATTTCTAAAGGTATTGATAAGGGATTCCATAGACTTACCCATGTCTCTAGCTTTCCATATTTATCTTTGATCTAGGAGTTCACCAACTAGCTTTCTTATAGGGTATGTGTGGAATAAAGATCTTCTTCCATGAATTTTTGATGAGGAACCCTTTTTTCTTTTTGATATTTCATTGACAAGAAGATCATAGAGTTGCCACCCATGAATGGGAATAAATATTTTAACAAACTTTATAAAATTTGTGAGTCACAAACATAACTAATTGCATTTTCAAAAAAATTAGACATCAAAAGCCTTTCAATACGACATTTTATTATACTCTACCCATGAATAACCACTGGCTAGGAAATTTTATGCAAAATTCCCCAGTAGAGTTGCCACTCTATTGGTTAGTTTTTTATGCCAACTAGTTGCTTGTACTCCTCTAAAGAATAGCCAGTCCTTATGCTTAAAGACTTCAAGTAGATGGCCAATGAACAGGAGATGGCTATAATACTATTCTCCTTTTACTTTAGGTTTTGTAAGACCTAGGGGTAACTCTTAATAATATCAATGGATTATCACTTACTTCACATCAGAATATTGATTAAAATATTGCATTACTCAATGCATAATACAACGGCACACTAAAATATAAATCTAGAAAAATGCGGCTGTTGAAAGTGATGTAAGCATCATTTATTGATGCAAGTTTGAGTGTTGTATTCAAGTTTCTGTAGTAAACTTCGTTGACCTTATTACATGAACTGATTTTATACAAAAGACAATTTGAGAGAAGTGGAACTTATTCTTGGCCATACCTAGCCAAATAAAACATTCCACTGATCTTTCATGAAAATAAATCTTGTTCGTGGGCATCTTATACACAAATATAATCATAACACCTCTTATTTCAATTATCTTTTTTATAACAGATAGAAAAAAAAAATACAAATTCATAGAGACTATACATGCTAATCTTGTCAGGAGCAATCAAAGGCAAGCATTTAGCGTACAAAATATAATTACTTATCTAAGAGAATAAAACTGTCATATGACTCTGCACTACGACTATAAACAAAGAATGTTTAGAAAATCCCATGCAGGTGGCATTGTTCATTAATAAATTTTACATGAAGTCTAAAAGGCACAGAAACTTGAATAATACGACACTGGTAATATACAATGAACATTTGTGTAAGAAAAGCACAATTGGATGAATTCATGTTTTCCCTATTTACTTTATGATTTATGAACGTCTGTAATAATACATCAGTTTCTTCCACTACAGAAACATACAGGCATCTCTTCAATGAAAACCTAGCCCCAGTTCATCATAAGAATTAGAAAATACACATTAAGAAAATGAATTTTAGTTTCTTACTTTCCCTTTCGGCGTCTGTCATTTCCAATACAATTAGGGCAGTACCAGTTCCCTTTGGGGCGCTCCTTGATCCCAACACAACCATAGTGGAACCACTCAATATTGCACTGTACAAGGAGTAATAATTAGAACTATGATTTTTCTCCAAACTGTATCTTAATAACCTGTCTTCAAGACTCTTTAGATAAGACAAAAATTATATGATGTATAAAATATCATTATACATACATCTGGACCATCACATGCAATCATCTCGCCATAAGATACTTGGTTACAGAAACAATACGTAGGTTCGTTTGGATCAACTGGCAAATCCAGATCTATATTCAGTGGCTCTGACACTACTTGAGATCTGCAAAAGAAGAGGAAAATTTGGAAATGTGTATCTAGTTTACAAAAATTTCCATAACAGGATGTATAGAATTAATCCTGCTTAATTCATCATATGTTCTGTTATAGATCACATTGCACAAGATTAGCACAGCAAATGACTAATCTGGCTTCAAACAGTAGCATCTAAACTTAATAATATATTTGAAGTTCAGTTTAATAGGCAATGCACTAGCTTGATGGTGAGTGAATTTCAATGGTATGAAATGCAAATTGTTACCATCACGAGTATGAAAATTTCACCAACAATTTTACTAAACACGTATAAACAAATGCATTTTTATCAAGAAATGGAAATAATAATTGTCGAATTGGCTGACAAATTAGTTAAACCTGACTAGTCAAACCCAATGAATTGAGAGTGGTCAAGGAATCACATAATTCTGGTAAGCAATCTCATTGAAACGGGATAATAAAAACCCTCATCTTAGTCAATCTAGTCCCTTCAATACCAATTTTAAAATGTTTCTTGGCCCATTCAATCAGGCCATGGAGAACAGGAAAAGTCAGAAGATAAGATAAATAAATAACTAAACAGAAAAGCTTTCACATTTAACACCCAGAAAAGAAGCAGAACCCAGATGCATAAGGCCTTCAAGAGATATTAGGCAGATCTTATACCACATAGTAGAACACCATTTATTACCACAATTGATTTAATAAAACCCCTGAAAGATGTTTGGAAAAATAGAAATATGTACTAAATAGGTTCAGAACTAGCCTTTATCAAGAGTTGATACCAGGGAAACCTGGGGACGCGTCCCCCCCTAAAATGGCCCGTCCATATCCCCAGGACGTCCTGGGTACAAGGGGACGGCTGGGGGACGGTCCTCCAGTGTCCCCTTTTTTGGTCAAAAGCCAAGAAACGTCCCAAAAACCTCAAAACAGTCAACCGAAAAAGGGGGATGGCCAGGGGACGCCTAGACGTCCTCTGACCACCCCGGGGACAGTCGGCTGTCCCCTGCGTCAATGCATAGTTAAAACAAAACAAAAAACATTTTTAAAAAGCAAAAAAGCCCTGGTTTTGTGGCTATTGTGGGCCCCAACATTGTATGCAACCTTGTGAAGAAAAAACACTCCTCATTCCATTAATTTGTGCATTTGTTTGTGAAGGAGAGAAAGAGCAGCCAAGGGTTTGAAAAGGCAGCCATTGAAGGAGGAAGAACAGCAGGTTGAAGGAGGAGAAAAGGTTGAAGCTAGTGTAGTTGGGAGTGAAAATCCACCAAAGAGGTATGCATTTCCTTTCCTTCTTTTTATTTCATTTTTTTTGCAAAATTTCAAGCATACAATGTCTGATTTTTATTTTTTTTGCATTTTTCAATTGAAACTTGCATTCAAAATTAAAAAAACATGAGCAGTAGTGGGAGTGAACATGAAAATGAAGTGCAAAATAGAAGAGAAAGTGGTGAGGGTGTTAGTGGAGAGCAACCAAACCCATACAAATGCCCTTCAGCAATCATGGAATGCTATGCAAAGGGCCCTTTAAACAAAACAAAAAAAACTATACTTCAATATGTTACACCTGTGGGCTAAAGACAAAAAAAATCAGGGGGGAGTAGGGTGTCATTTTTTGGGTGAGGTGGGCCATGGGGTTAGAATGTGTCCTGAGTTAAAAAAGCATGAAGCAATAGAGTGCCAAAGATTGCAAATGGAGGTGGATGGGGTTCAAGGTGCATCATCTTCTTTTCCAAGTGCACAATCAACTACGCCTATGCCTTCCACGGTTGGCAGTAATGAAGTTGCCACAAGAGGAAAGAGCAAGGTGAGTGGTAGTGGGAAGGGAGCTTCAGTTGAGTCTATGTTTAATAACCAAGCATGAGAAGCCACCGAATCTTCCATTGCCAAATTCTTTTTTGCCCATGCCATCCCATTTCATGTGGCCCGTTCATATTATTTCAAACAAATGGTTAAAAATATAGCCACTATTGGTCCTTCATTCATACCCCCTAGAGATCATAAGCTACACACCACCCTCCTAGACAAAGAGTACTCCAAAATTAATGTGTTAATAGAGGATATGAGGCGAACATGGATGAGGACGGGTTGCTCTATAGTGATGGATGGGTGGACTGATGTTAGACATCAGCCACTCATCAATATCATAGTCACATGCCCTACTGGTTCTTATTTTCTTAGAGCCATAGATTGTTCGGGGAAACATAAAGATGTAGACTTCCAGTTTTCCATTTTGAGAGATGCCATAGAGGTTGGGGCTGCTAATGTGGTGCAGATGATCACCGATTCAGCACGTGTGTGCAAATCGACTGGTTTGATAGTGGAGGGTACTTATAGGCACATCTTTTGGACCCCATGTTGTGTTCATGCATTGAACAATTCATTGAAAGACATAGGGAAGTTGGATTGGGTGAAACAAGTGGTGGCAAAAGCTAGAGATATTCAAATGTTCATTTGCGATCACCACACCTCACTTGCTCTCTTCAAATATTTTCAAAAAAGAGTTTCTCAAACCTGTTGAGAATAGGTATGCCACTTACTTCATTTTGTTTCACTTCCAATTTTTCAAATTTTGAAACTTCAAACATTTCAATTTGTATTCTAAATTTGATTTATTTTTTTAATGAATCATTGAATCAATGAATGTAGATATGCCACATACTTCATCTTGTTGGAGAGGATGCTTGAGGTGCATGAGCCTCTACAATTGATGATGGTCAATGCAAAGTGGACTAGATGGCCTAATTCCAGGTCTACTCAAGGAAAAGCCATCAAACAAAAGATCCTCGATGATGATTGGTGGTCCAATGTGAGGTAAGACATATTAGATTGCTGATTTTCATATTAAATTTCTGATTTTAATATTTTAATTTTATTGTCCAATGTTCCAACTTCTGAAGTTTCTAACATGTCAATTAATTCTTTTGAACTTTTTGTTCGCATTTTGCATATATATTTTCTCCTTCATCTTGCCTATTGTAAATGTCATCCGATATGCTGATACAGACTCTCCTAGTCTTGGAGGAATATATGAGACATTTGAAAGTATGCTTGGGAAGATCAAGCAAACAATTTTGGCGAAGGATCCCACTTTGGGTTTATATGAGCAACACATTAGGCCCATTGTGACGCAGAGGTGGAACACAATGAGCACCCCACTTCATATGGCTGCCTTTGCTCTAAATACCATATGGTATCAGCAAGGGATGGTAGGGTGCCTCCATGCGATGATCCTGAGGTTTTATATGGGTCCACACGGGCCATTGATAAAATGTATTCAGCAGAGCAAGCTTCAATACTTCGAACACAATTCCTTGACTTTGCTAATCTTCGTGGCCCAACTTTGAGTAAACCACAAGCACGGTTGGATAGAGCTATATTAGCTCAAACAGACCCTATCGGATGGTGGACATGGCATGGGAGGGATACACCACAGTTGAAGACACTTGTTACTCACGTTCTTGCACAAGTTGCCAATTCCTTTGCTGCAGAAAGGAATTGGTCCACATATAGCTTTATCCACTCCTTCAAGGGGAATAGACTTACCTCTAGACGAGCGAAGAAGCTAGTGGTCGTGCATAGTGCTCTTCGACTTCGAGATCAGCAGACTCCAGAGTATCAATAAACTCCAGCTCTACAGTAGGATATTGATCCCGAGGACGTGGCCCGGGTTGATGAGGAGGAGACACCAGAGGATTTGGTTGGGATTCTATTGGTTGAAGCTGAGGTGGACCATCGTAGTGGTAGTGGCAGTGACTCAAAGGATGACTTTGATTTTGATGTGGTTATGAGAGATGCGGATTAGGGGCAGCAGTGCTACTGCTCTTTATTTATTGTAATTTGATTTTCATATCAGGATTCATAATGTAAAACTTTAAACTTTAAAACTATATGGCAGCAATGTAGCCTTTGGGCATTTTGATATAAGTTTATAAATTATAACTTGGAGGTTGTTTCATGATTCATATATGTTAATTTTGAATTTTGAATGCATATTGAGTATTGGCAAATAATGTTGAACACAAATGTTATATGTTAAGGTTCTATAATGTATATTATGCATGCCTTATCTATGTTTTCATATAAGTAATTAAAATTTCTCTATATATTTTAAATTTTCCCTATATTTTATATAGTCATCCCCCCACCGTCCCCAAATTTGGCCTCAAAATCCAGAAACTTGGGGACTCGTCCCACCGTCACCTGTTGTCCCCATCCCAGAAACTTGGGTTAACACTGGTTGGTACATATCATCTCACATTTGGAAATATTACATCAAAAACAGAATTAATTCAGAGACCACCAAGAGAGTCAACTCTGATTTTTGTACATGCAATAGCCATTAAATGATAGTGTCAACAACGCTCTCATTAAAGTTCAACAAAATATCTAGATTCAACAACCAAAGGTCTCTAAATTGCAGCCAGGACTGAAACCAACTACTAGGACTTGTAGCCTTCTGTTTTCTTTTGCACTTTTCTTTCATCTTCTCATTGTTGCATATATGTGGGAACTTGAAAGAGGAGAGTACTAGCTATGCATATAAACCCGAATTTGATATGCATCAAATGATGCCACTTCACTCCTTTGGGAACTTCAGACCCATTACAAAACGTTGACGCATTTTATAGCCCCTTTTGGCCCTATATGTGTTGTAGTTGATGTAATTTTATTATTCTTTATTCTTGGCACAGGATCTGCAATTTGTATATTTCTTCTAATATTTTTTATTCAACGTTTGTTATTTAATATTCATTATTGAACTACAAACATAAAATCAATTGGAACCATCTTGAATTTTCTTAAAAATCACTTCAAATTCCAAGGAGTTATTCAAATAAGGGTTATAAATGTTATATATTGTAAACTGTCAACAGACTAACAGAAAGAATTGATATCATATTCTAGTATCCTGAAGGCAAATCAGGCAAAACATTCTGCAGAGTTATTAAACTTATTGAATTTATCAGAAATCTATTACTGGTGCAAAATCGTAGAGAGAATTGTAAGAAGAGGAATACAAATGCTCTGAAGCTAATCTAATCATTAAAAAAATGGTCTGAAAATGAGCATACCTTTTGCGCCCAGGTTTGCTGCTCTCATTCCCCCTTCCTATTCTGCCACTGTTATCAGTATTTTGATCCATGGCTCCTAAACCACCTGCAAGTTCCCTCTCTGCAGAGGTGGAGCATGTGCAAGTTTGGAAATGATGGAGAATTGCACAAGAAATATTATTTAAAATCAGGCAAAAGCAATTTCTGTGTGCTACCAAAATAAGATGATCCCAAATGACAAAGAAAGGCATATGCCCACATCCTTAATCTTCATTTTTAGAAATATATGTAAACAAAGCTAAAAGCAAGGAGTTAAAAAAGTACCACGTCGAAGCTCCTCATCAAATTTTTTCATATATTTATCCAGGCGCTGAATATGCCCATCTACCTACAAATTACCTATTAGTAATTAGATTAAAAAGTAATCTAATTTTAACAAGAATAGAAAAGTCATTTTGTAAATCACATGATAAACAAATAGGACAACATAAATGAATATTTATAGCTCTGCAGTAATGGCATCCTATGAAATACAAATTACCACAATGATTTGTAAATTGCCAGTGCTATCGTATGGATTTGTACTGTACTTGCATCATAGTTTGCAAACTTGGTGAGTCATCGCCTGTCTAGGGAGATGTTACAAGTTTTTACGCTTAGCAAGTAACTCGCAAGACACTTTTGCACCAATCCCTACAGAGAAACTCATGAATTTCTCAGCAAGACTTACCTGGAACTCATGAGTTCTCTCTGTTATTCTTTGTGTTTTTTTTGCCATTTTTGTCTTCTGCAGTTAGGATATCAGCAGCATGTTTTGTCATTTTTGTCTTCTTCAGTTAGGATATCAGTAGCGTCAATTAACTGTCGAGTGATTGAAAGGATTTATCAATGGTTGGTTAAAACTTAAAAGTGATATAATTATGAAATTGCATGCCCCATGAAGGTGCCAGTGGCCTCAAAGGCCTTAATTGGGGCTTGGTGGCAGGGTTCTATTTATCAATGGTTGATTAAAACTTAAAAGTGATAAAATTATGAAATTGCATGCCCCATGAAGGTGCCAGTGGCCTCAAAGGCCTTAATTGGGGCTTGGTGGCAGGGTTCTACTCCTTTACACCTACCACCCAAACCCCATAGTGCAACAGCTAACATGCCCATGGCACTACCCCAAACCCCACTAGGGAATGCCACCCCCAGACCCTTGCTCTGGTTTTAAAAATTAAATTATATAAATTGTTTTGAGCTGTACCAAAAGGAAAAGCAGATATATTCCTTTTATTTGGATTGAAATACCAAAAAACAGCATTTTAATCCCCCAGTTTTTAGCAGTTTTTATTTTCCCAATAAAATCCCAATGAGTTGAACTGCATTTATATTTATAGTTTGCTGAGTCAATCACAATTTGGAGTAATGCTACTACAATAAAAAATAGACTTATGTGTTATCTATATTCAAATTTTATGTGTCATGCATTGTGTAAATTTAAGTTATGTATTTATGTAATTTTTTTTTTTTGCTGAGTCCTGAATCTAAGAAAAAATCATGGGCTGCTGACTTCTTGCTGAATCTGAGTTTTCAAGCTATGCTTTGCATAATGAACAATTAAGACAAAATAAATGATTATTTATAGTGCTACTGCTGTAGAAATAATATTAAAGACAACAAGACAGGTTGCAAAATAATCTGTAAATTGCCAATGCTGTCCTATGGATTTGAAACATACAACAATTATAATCAGCACTTAAGGTTTATGTGAGTGCACAATCTCAGATGTAGATAAACAATAAAAAATTGAACTACACACTGCTATAATGGGACAAGATAGTTAATCAGTGGATAACAGCAACCATAGAATTTTCATCGACCAATTTAACAAAACAAATTTGGAATAAAATTTAAAATTTCATTCTATATTTGCACAATCAAGAGAAGCTAAATTTTAAAATTTAGTCAATTGGCTAAATTCATCCTCTATTCTTATATGTCAAGATACAGATAATTCTATGAAGTAGGCAATCAAAAAGACAGTCAATTTATGTTGGAGAAATGACGAATCACGAAATAAATAAGCAACATGTAAGAAGGAGAAACAAGATTTCCTGAATAATAAAAAATTGTAACTCTATGGACATGAGTGACCTCCCAGAAAGTCCCAATGCTTCACCCCTGTGAGCATCACCTAGATGCAATGAGTGTTAAGTGGATTGTTCATTCTCATGAGAGATGGGTTCATGTGAACCACTACTCATAAAATATGGGTCATTGAGTTTGACTCAAAAACTATGCAGTTGAATCCTGATATAAATATCATTATTTGACATGCTGCGAAAAATACATTTTACTTTTCTATTGACATTATTCAGATTTAAAAATGAAGTGAAAAAGACAAACTAATTGTAAACATCCAACATTTCTACAAATTTCAATGACACGAAGGCACAAAAATGAGGGATGCATTTCAAGGACATCTGGAGGGATCCCATCATATTTCAGGGGAAAATACAGGGAACACAGACATGGCATTACATAAAGAAATATTAATTTTATACAGAAAAGAGAATGGGTTTTCAAATTCATGATAAATCATTGCTTTGTATTGTAAATTTCACAATGAGAAAGCAACATATAATTCAAATAGAAAATTACCCATAACACAAGTGAAATGTCAGTTCCAGTCATAAGGCACTTGTGGTTATCAAATGTGGTTATAGAATGCTACTTAGCATCAATAGTTGAAAAGCAAATATGCCACATGGAAGATAAATTTCTGATAAAAGACAGCACAGGCATCTTGTTTACTCGATAAATATGCTAGCTATATAAGGATCGCCAACATCTAGTGTTAGGTTCCTTTGAATGTAAGCAAAGGAGTGCAGCATTATTCAAGACAAATACTCTCTGCATTAGTCATGTGCATGTCTTAATCCATCTGCTGATGGTTCATTGGTTTTAGGCATCAAAACTAAAAAATTCACAATAGGTGCAGCTCTGTTTCCTAATGTCTTATGTCATAGTTCCATATAAAACAAAAATAAATCTCTTTATAGTTCTACCTAGACAATTTATCACCAGTACAGACATGTATCACCAATTGTATGCTGATATCTAGCTAACCTGAATATGTTAATGTTAAGAAGAATTTATCTAAAAAATCCTTTTGAAATCTCTGCTATGGATCCTCAGCATACTATTGCTTATATCTTTAAGGAGAGATGCTAGTGTATTCATGCTTAAGCTAATAATATCTCATTAAACTGCAGTTTATACCAATACATTTATCTAACCAGGTCTAACTGGCACATCTCCTGCAATTTTAGGGCATAGGAGACAAATGTTGGGCGATTGGGACCATGATCATATAAAAATATGTAATTTGTAACATATTAGAAGGTATATTTTCCATGTAGAAATGGGGGAACCTGTGAATATCCCCAATTGTTCATGGAATGTCTGGTCATATGCTGATACATGAATGCTAGGGAAATGTTCCAAAGACTTCCTCCATCTCCCCACTCTGAGATCCAAATATGAGAAAGTTGTCAAGCTATGTGTAAATGTGCACAAGCTTGCAGGCATGGCCATGCATTTGTGTCATTTGAGCCATCAGCATATTCAAGTCTAAATATCTGTCTTGTAAGGCAGTTTTGAGTACTATTTGACAGATCAGAATGATTATTTAGGCAAAAAACTCCAGTCATTTCAATTTTTGAGCATCCATCAGGGCTTGATTTAGCCATCTTTGTCATTAGATATTGTCAAATGATTGGACTACTGTTTCAATACCCAGTTTTAAGGGTCGACTAGGGCTGACTCTTTGTATTGATTGATCACCTATTTCATCATTTATGTCCTTGGTACATTTCCAATAAATTCAAATTGTGGCCATGGCATGCCATCATAGTCTACTTGATTTGGGTGTTGTAAGAATGAAATCTTAAATTGCTTGCTGCATGATTTCTTTTGTCCTTGTTTGTCTTCGTAGGAAAGTAGGCATACCTTTTGTTTAATTAGCTCACACAAAGGAAATAAGGAAGGATATTCTTTGAAGCTGCAAGACCAGAGATCCTATTTCTTAAAGCCAACCCATGATAGGGGCTTTCCCCAACTCTTGTGCTACATTTTCTGGGCTTTCCTGGAAGATGGCAGAAAACTGGGTTTTTCAGACTTCAAAATCCAAGACTGGTACTAGCCAAAAGTGACCAATAAAGAGAAAATCTACTTTAGAAAGGGCCTAGACCAAGAAAATTGATCACAATTTCCCGTACCTGCAAATTGCCAAAAATTCTCAGTACCAGCATAAAAGTAGAAAAAAAATATAACATTTTGAAACCAGTGAATGGCAAATACTGATTTGTCTGGAAAGAACACAAGAAACAATAGGTAACAAGCATAAGAAGCCTCAAAACTAGCAAAGCTAATTAAATGATAAAGTCAGAAGCAAACAATAGTCCCAGAGTAAACAAAAATAGCAACAAAAAAAGAACTTAAGGGAAGATATGTTAGGCTCTCTGCTTTATAGGACTAGATATGTAATGTCCCCTTTTGGGATATTCCTAAATTTAGGCCTGCAAAAAAATAATCATCACTAAAAACTGATATTAGTAATAACAAGTATCGACTTTATGGTAATATTCAAGTTAATACATAAACTATTATAATATTGAGAGTGATACATCATAGCTAAAACATCATAATAGTTAGGTCTATAGTTCATAGCATCATTAACATTTGAATTCAAAAATATCTTAACATCATTAATGACTATTCCAAGGCATATTCCTATAGCCAATCATGTTAGGAATTCACTTGCAAACCGCAATCTCAAAGATGGTTATCCTTGTATTGCGAGAGCATGGTGGATCCTTGTCCATCCATCTCGAGGTGGCGTACTTGAGAAGACCCTCAAGCCCAAGAGCACTCATATGCCTCCCGGCCCACGAGCGCTCCATCTTGGGGTGCCATACTTGAGAAGACCTTCAAGCCTAGAAGCACTCACCCGCCTCCTGCCCCACAAACATGGCAGGATCTCAGGTCCACTTCATCCCCCAGTCCACCTTGGAGGCGCTCCATCCTCCTTGATCAAGCCCAAGAACACTCATTTGCCTCTCAGACCACAAGCACTCCATCTCATGGTGGCGTGCTTGATAAGATGCATGAAGACTACCTTCCTCAACAAGCCCAGGAGCACTCATACACCTCTTGGCCCACGAGCACTTCATCTCAAGGTGGCATGCTTGATGAAGGAAAGGTCGGTACTTCAACTCTTGTGAACTTGGAAGGTTGATCAACCTCCCTATTTGCAAAACACTTTTATAAATTCAAAATAGATTGCTAAAGGAATCTACTTATGTTAATTGGTAATAAAATATCATTATGCAATTATGATATATACATATATATAGCTATTCTTAATTTACATTCTCAAACTTACTTCCCAATAATATTCTTGCTAAAACAATATTTATTTCCACTAGATATCTTATATTCCAATTCCTTATTATCCTTTTTCCAATCACCACTTGATTGATATCCTCAATTGATATTTGAGTGTGTTACTCGGATGAATTGATGATTGAATGATTTGATGATTGAATGATTGGATGCTTGAATGATTTGATGATTGAATGTATTGATGGACTTATTGCTGTTTTCTTGATTGATCTTTTTGATATTTCGATTGCTTGATTTCTTGATGGATAGATGAGTGATGATTTCTTAATTTCTTGATGGATAGATGAGTGATGATTGCTTATTGATGTCAATGAATTGATTTACCCTTTATATCCGTTTCTTGAAGGAGTCACCACCCTTCATAATATATGAGTCACCACCTTCATGGCTGCCTTTTGAGAATAATACTTTAATTCCAAATTGATTGATAGATTTATTCCCCATTGATGATTTCTTCACAAGGAAATGACCCCCATTTTATATCTTATTATTGAGGGAGTCACAACCTTTCACATTAGGAGTCATATCCTTTCACACATCATCACTACTCTTGAGAACATAATTTAATTTACTTGCAAAGTCACATAAGGTTCTATTCTCAATTGAATTCTTCAATGATGTTCTAGATCCCTTTCTCAAATGAAATGCTCTCCCTTTTATATCTCAAATTTGAGGGAGTCACATCTCTTCACCTCAATAGTTACAACTCTTCATCGCTGCATTTGGAGAATAATAATTTAATTTTAAATAAGTTAATTTGTTAGTGTCGCTGTCTATTATTTGTAATCAGTCCTAATAATTCCTCACCCTTACTTTTCCTTCTAGATCTACCTTCCTTATCTACCTTATCTTGCTCAAGGGATACAACCTTTCATATGCTGGTTGAAAATTCTAAACAGCTTAATCTTTATTTAATGCCAGTTTGGTGTAATATTAATTATCTTGATTCATTTCTTTTGAAACATAGGCTGCAGACGTTTAGGAATTAAACGGGATATTACAAGATAGCAGTTCATCATACAACCAGAGTTGAACCAAGTACATTGTCCATCTATGAGCAGGCATTGTTGTGTGTGCAGGGGCACAAACACAAAGCTATGTTCCACCAAGTTTCTGGGACAGAGATGGCAGGGTATGGGGGGACGTGTTTCCAAGAATGATTTTTTGGGAGGCCATTTTTTAGGGGACAGCAGGGGTCAGCTAAAATATAGGAAATTTCAAATATACATAAGATAACATTTATAAGGCATTCATCATATATATTATAGAAACTTAATACATAACACCTAAGTTGAATTGAGATTTCACATGAGAGTTGACAAACGAATTAACAAAATTTAATTGCTTTCATTGTCAATGTCCGTATATATTGTATAAAAATTACAATAACATGCCCAAAGGCTGCAAGTTTTAACTACAAAATGACAAAAATATGGAAAATATGCCACTGCCCCTAATCAGCATCTACTAACATTGCATCAAAATCAGTGTCTTAAGTCTAAGTCATTGCCACTATAAGGGTTTGCCTCATCCAATGGAACCCCAACCAATCCCTCCTGTGTCGCCTCCTCATCAACCTATGTGGCATATCATCCCATTGTCTATTTGGAGTCTAACAATACTCAAGACTATCGATCCTAAAGTTGCAAGGCACTATCCACAAACACCAATTTCTCCAACCGTTAAGAGGTAAGCCTATTCCTCTTGATTGATTATATGAAGTCATACATAGGATTGAGGGATAATGCCCTTCGTACAGGTCTAGGGGCACCACCAGTCGGTAGGTGTCTAGGGGCACCACCACTAGTGGGGTCGAGGGGCAAACCCCTTACGAGGCACTAAGGGTAAATCCCCCAACACACTCCTTGTTGTAATACAAGGCAGGGTCACCCTCACCACCAAGCCCAAGTTGAGGCCTTTGACACCACACAAACCTTCAAGGTGTATGCCATTTTTCATAATTTTTTCACTATTAACTTGATGCAATTTTGACACTCTATTGCCTTCTTCTCACTACCATTATCTACTCTTCTTGCAACTCTTCTCCTTCTTGGTCTTCTTCACAATATGGAAAATGGAAAAAAAATAAGTTTGCTTTTTGTTTATCGTGGTTAGTGTTAATTTTTTAGGTTTAGGGTTGTTGTAAAGGCGTGTGGGGGTACTTGTAGATCCCCAGTCCCTTTTTTCTTCAATTTTGTGATTCTTTTTTAAATTATCATTTATATTGGTTGGATTGTAAGGGATGGCTCAAACACCCCCTAGCCGTCCTAGGGAGGGCTAACCATCCTCTGGGATTTCCTATCTCAAATTGGATTTCCCCAAACCATTTCCCTTTTTTAAATCAAGTATGACATGGGGATGTTTCCTACCCATCCCCAAAATGTCCCCTATAGGAGACCAATGTGAAAACTATAAGGTAATTGTCCACGGTGATACTTCAACCACTAGCTCTATATGCTCTTATATAGATAAGGCAAAGGCTAGGGATAAGGTTTGGAGAGTAGTTATATAAAAGAATGAATCTACTTAAGAGATAGTTAACTAGTAGAATTCAACCCCTTAAGAGTAGTTAACTAATAAAACACACCTACTTAAGATAGAACTTTCCTACTAATAACAGAAGTCAATCAAGTCAATAACTTGATTCTTTACAAATAGATGGGGATTAGTGAGAACCAATTAATGCATTATCCATGAATTATTACAATGAATATACAAGTGCATCTTAAAACTATACAATAGTGTATGACTAATTAAATACACTAACATCCCCCCTTGAGATATGCTTTGGGGAAGGTAAGGATGAAGGATTTAGAGAACGACATCCCTTGATGACACCTTCCTTCAATCCCAAAAGTTACTTGAGCTAAACAAATCTAGCCTCAAGCAAGGACTTTGTGAAGATGTCTACAACCTATTCATCTATAAGACAAAACTTGAGATCAATGACCTTGTCATGGATGAGTTGCCGAATATAATGCATATGAATCTCAATATGCTTTGTGTGTTGGTGTTCCACTAGGTTGCAAGAGATGTGGATAGCACTTTTCACACCAAAGCGTTGTAGGTTGAGTCTAGAAACCCAAACCTAGAAAGCATGTGTCAAATCCAGACTAACTCACGATCAATAGCAATAGTGCCACTATACTTAGCATCCATAGTGGACAATGCAATAGTGGTTTGTTTCTTACAAGGCCAAGTCATGGGGCATTTCCCAAGATGGTAGATGTATCCTACAATTGACTTGCAATCATCTAGATCTCTTGCCCTCACTATCAATAGCCTACAACTGTGGTTTTATCACTTGATGCGAGTAATTTTTGCTATTTCCCTCCTAAAGGTGTAACCAAAAGTTGAGGCATTGTTGCTTGACTTGTACTCAATCCCATAATTTGCAATACTGCAAAGATATGATAGAATACATTTTGTAGCATGCCAATGGCTATCATGAGGGTCCTAAAATGAGCATGATACAAGATTCGCAACAAAAGAAAATTTGGAATGTGTATGAGTCGAGTACACTAGACTTCCCACCAACTACTTGTAGAGTGCACCATCAACTACAAGAGAACACTTGGCAGAAATCTTGACTCCAAATTGATAAGATATAGGTGTGAACATAGAGGCTTCCATGTTGAAGGATCGTAGAATGTCTTGAGCATATTCGGATTGATGAACAAAAATTCCTTTTGCAGACTATGATATTTGTAGACCATGGAAAAAATGTTACAAGCCCTAGTCAATCATCTCAAAGACTTCATTAAGTGTGCTTTCAAATCATGAATCTGCTTGGCAGAAGCTCCTATGATGATTAAGTCGACAACATAGAGGATCAAATTCAAGAGTTTCTTGTCTACTTTCTGAGTGTAGATTGTAGGTCAAAGGGATTTTGTGTAAAACTAGAATTGATGAGAAACATGTCAATCTTTTCATACCAAGCTTGAGGCTAGAGGAACCTATTTCAAGTTGTACAAGGACTTTTCAAGCTACACACATAGCTAGAGTTATCATTGTTGATAGACCTTGGAGGTTGGAACATGTAGATTTCTTCTTGCAAATCTCCATGCAAGAAGATACTTTTAACGACCATTTGATAAAGTTCCCATCCCTATGTTGCAACCAAGGAGAGTACAAGACTGATGGAATTTATCTTGGCTACTAGAGAAAAAAATTTATAGTAATCCATAGCCTATGAAAATCCTTTTGTTGCAAGTTAGTCTTTATACATATCAATGGAACCATCTATTACATGTTTAGTTTGGTACTTCCACTTGCACCTCACCAATTTTCTTCCTTTCAAAAAAGGAACCAAGTCCCATGTGTTGTTCTTCTTTCAAGGAAGAAGTATTTGAAGAGCACACAAGAAATACTGAGAGGGGGGGTGAATCAGTATTTCAAACTTTAAAACTTAAAACCATACAAATCAGAAATCAAAACATTAACAGCAACCATCAAATATGAAGAACACCAGATTTCACGTGGAAAACCCTTTCGGGTAAAAAACCACGGCAGAACTATGCTTTCATTAACAACAATGGGCACCAACCCAGGTTACATAAGTGAGCATCAACTCACGCAAACTGAAAAACTCTAACTTCTGCTCAAAATCAGAATAACAAACTGCATTTGGTGCACCTTCACAAATCAAAACAGCAGCAACATAACTCTTTCTTCATTCACTGTAGATTCAGCATGAATACTTTGTAGAACACGTCCCCAGATGAAAATTCGCTCCACACCATCATACCAAAGGCATGACGTGATTCAGAATGATTGGATAAACAGGAATTCAACACAGAGTAGCATATGCGATGATAGTAATAGATTCTCAACACTGCAATGGTCTGCCCCTTCAGTACTCAACCAGCACACTCTATCTTGAGTATTCAGAGGTGATATATTTCTTAGCATGAATAACCTCCATGTCTCATTCATTTACCTGTCTGAGCCATAAACATCAGCGACGACACTTGCTCTTAAAGCCGTCACACCAAAAAGATAGTCGATGCAGATGTATTATGAATACAACCATCAATACACACACCCATAGCTCGACATCCTACCACCATACATCAGAGAACACCACACTTTGCACTCTGCACAATCCTCACAGAAGAAAATCTGACACAACACTCCAAAAGCCTGTGCTACTCAAATAACAGATGAAGGCAGAAATAATCTTCCACAAAAAGAACCACACACATTTACACAGACCCCCATTTTAATTTAGCACTATGTCCACTATATGCTCATTCAGTGACAGGCTACACTCAACCCGCTTCAGCCAGAATCAAAAAGAGCCATTTTTGTAGCATTAATACAATCAGTGGATTCAAATCATGTCTTTTTCTACAACACGCTCTATAAAAGAAATCGATAGACTTTTTAATAAGCACATCCTGGTGAAGATTATAATCCAAAATCACACGGCATATAAAAAAGTGCGCTCATAAGAGATAAAGAACCCGATAACCTGTGCATAATACAAAAGGTCTAAATCAACTTTAAAAACCACAATGCCAGATTAACATTACTTTTTGCTAAAGATAGAATCGATACAAAGAAGAGAGACGCCCCCTTAATAATTCGTCAGACTGAAACCGACAGACAGAATGAAGCCACCTCCCGTAAATACCTTTAGCGTTACACAAAGAATCTGCTCGACGTTAATACAAATCACAATATTTTTACTTTCACGTCTTCCACTTCCAAAAACAAGGCGATACCTTTATGAATGTGATTCCTCTTTATCTTTAATTTAGCCGCCCCAAACACAATAAAATCAACAGGTATATATTAAGTTAATGCCAATAGAGGAGTCGTCACACTAAGTCGCCTTCTTCAAAAACTAGAGATATTAGAAAATAACAGCCTCACTAAATTAAATCGAGCCATTAAAAGATTCGGCCATATGAAATCTGACTTGGCAAGAGACTTGCAAAGCTGACAAAGCATTTGACATGGCAAGCAGGCAGCTGAAGCAAGCAACCAAGTAGATGAAGTAGACAGGCAAGCAACCAGCTCAAGCATGCAAGCAACCGAGTAGCTGAAGCAAACAACCAGGTAGCTCCAACACCTAAGCAAGCAGCTGAGTACCTTGACATCAATGACAAAATGCTCAACAGTTTTACCATAGTGCTTGCCATTTGAGATGCTTAGAAGCTTGATGATAAGTCTCAAGATCATGTGTTACTACCAACTGTGCCAAGTGTGTTAACACCATAGTTTACATACTCGGAATCGGAGAGTACTCGGCAAGCCCAAAAAAATTGACTCGGGAAAAACTCGGAAAATACTCGGCAAATACTCAGAAAATACTCGGCAAATGTGTGTGGATATTTATGTATGTGTATACTCAGGACTGCATTGTGCACACATACATATCTATAAACATACACAGGATGCCAAGTTTGCATGCATATACACACACATAAATATTTATGCACACACAAACTTGCCAAGTTTGTGGGTTTTTTGTGAGCTTTTGGCGATTACTCGATAATTTGACAAGAGAAAATCCATCTGCATACTGCCCGAGAGTGAAAGCAGAAATTACTCGGCATGCAAATTTTTTGGAGATTACTCGGCTACTCGGAGAGTAATCGGAGAGTATGTAATCTATGGTTAACACCATAGTGCAGTTGCAATCTAATCTTGCTTGGTTCACTTGGATCACCTACCAACGCACCAGCCTCTTTGCATATTGTCCAGGACCCATTTAGGTAGAGGCTATAGTGTTTGAGTAGGTGCATTTTGAATGTTTCCTAGGACTAGTGGTGGAGAAGCTAATTGTCCCCCGTGTGGCTCATCACCTGAATTGTAGTGACTCTCAAAATATTAAATAAGAGTCGTTACCTTGTTCTTTACAAGAAACATCTGAAGTTTTTTCTAGCTCAACAGAAACCAATGGAGGAGTTGATGTTGACTCATAAGCTTAAGACTGTTCATCAAACAATACATCACAATTGTAAAGTACTATTGTGGTGCCTACAACAAGAAGACAATATTCCTTCACATATTCACAACAACCGACAAAGATACAAGGTCGACCCTTCCTTTCCATTTCTTTGTGTGTATCGTCTTGGGATATGCACCAAGCATTACATCCAAAAATCTGAAAAATCGAGCTTAACACTAGACCATTTTTCTTCAAGAGTAAAATCATGCACTACTAAGTAGGGAGTGCAATTTTGAATGTAATATACAAATTGAATTGCCTTGGTGCAAAATTTAAGAGGCAATTCTTTCAAACGTATCATGTAATTTGTCATTTCTTTGTGTGTGGTTTTTGTGCTCAACTATGCCATTCTACTAAGGGGTGTAGGATGTATGTTGAAGTTGAATGCCTACATGTTCATAGAAGGTAACCATCTAATTATTGACAAACTCTCCTCTATTATTTGTGTCTTGCTTTGATAGGTTTTCAACAAGGGCTTTGAACTTCACTTTTGTTTTTCAAAAAGTATACCCAAGTTCTATGCGAGAAATCATCAATAAATGTAAGCACATATTTATGTTTTTAAAAAGAAGCATTTGGGAAGGGCATCAGATAACTATGAACCAACTATAATCTCACTTGCCCTTTTAGATATTACTTTAGGAAAGGGATCCTTCTGTTGTTTGCCAAGTGCACAACTTGAAAAATGCCATCTATGAAAGGAACTTTTGGCAAACCAAAACCATGTTATGCTTAATAAGGTCCTACAATGAGAGATAGTTGAGATGACCAAAACACTCCTGCCAAAGTTTACTCGAGACATTGCATGTGCAATCATAACATATGAAGGATGACATAACAGAAAGCTATCACATTTGACCTTGCATTGTGATCAATCTTAACAGTGGCTAGAATAGCTGAATGGTCTTTGATATTGCAAATAACATCTATAGGCGTAAATGTAACAATTTTACTTTCTCCAGATTGTGTGGTCTAATAAGGATAGGAGGTCTGCACACAAGTTTGGAACATGGAAAGCTGTATTGAAAATGTCATTCTCCATCTCAACACACCCTTCACCCTCACCAATTGAAGAACTAGAGTTACCCACAAAAATTTCAGTTGTCTGGCTTGGGTCAAGACTATCAAATAGTGAGCCATCATGTGCTATGTGGTGAGAGGCTCCTAAATAATTCTTTACAATACTTGTGGTTTGATTATTTTGCAGAAAGAGTAGTCCAGTCTTAAGGGAAGGAAGCTACATTTTTTTCATCTCTTCTTCCAAGTATGTCATCTTCTTGAAACATTGAGTTTCTTGATGGGCTTGTTTTCTTAAAACAAGTGAAACCCTCTTTGTCAACATTTGCATTTGTTTTCCCTTTGCCTTTGTCTTAACAAGGGGAAGAGTCTTGTGGAGCTGATTTACTGCCCTATGGCTTTGCTTTACCTTTTTCTTTGGCAAGGCCCTTGCCTATGCTAGAGTAAGATTGTGACATCACATAAGTCATTGACTACTAATGTCTATTGCTTAGTTCCTCCAATTCAGATTTTACCAATAAAAATTAGTTTTTCCTATTCTCATTGAAGTTGCTCACAAAAATCATCAAAAGTTGGTGCCACATATGCAATGCCAAAAGAATCTTCCCATGTGTAGTAATCTGAAACAAATATTGAGTAATGACAACCCAATTTTAAAAAAATACTCATAATGAGGTTTTCATCAGTGTTTATTACACCAATTTCAAGAAGGAGAAGTTTCAAGCGCTTGACTTGAGTGATGAAATCCTCAATCGAAGGGTAGTCATCTAGTTTAGGAGCGCCAAGCTTATTTTCCAACTAACATGCTCTCATTTTACCATGCTTCCCAAAAATATCCTCCAAAGGTTGTCCAAATTTCCCAAGGCAACATTTGTCCCTAAAAGCAAAAGTTCAATTCAAGTGGAACTGATTGCCGTACGAGTCCTTTGGCTTCATCACTATGGTTTTTCCACTTGATTTGTTTCCAAATATCAACAAGAACAATGTCTTCACCCATTGTCATGTGGTAAAGACCCTTACTCAGTAGTACATCAATGATGTACCCTTTCCAACTAAGGCTGTGACTATTTTTATTCTTCACCCACAAGTTCACAATCTATGCGCTTGAATTCCAAATGAAAAACATGAAAGAAAATAAGGTAAGAGATTGCATGCAATATTACAGAACCCAAATACAATTACCATACTTATTTGTGGATAGGGTACTTATAATACAAAGAATTTCATAGTGTTAAAAAATAAGCTTAATAAACCAATCATGCAGGCTCTTATTACAGGTACTCTTGGGTGGGATACGTATACTACCAAAAAAATAAGCTTAATAAACCAATCATGCAGGCTCTTATTACAGATACTCTTGGGTGGGATACGTATACTACAAAATTTCTAATGGTGTGAAAGTAAGCCCACCAAACTAACCATGCAGACGGCTATTTAAAGTTCTCTAAAGGCCAATTTTGCACTTTACAACTAATTCGCAGGTGTAAACTTAGCAACTATTTGGCAGGTGTGCACTAATCATTATCTCAAACAATGTAATTACATTTGTATATTAAAGACAAATATCTATGGCGTTAATGTCATGATTTATAGAAAAAGCCCCTAACATTACCATAAACAAAAACCAAAACATTATTCAAGTAAGAGAATCATGTAAGACAAATTAAAAAGTGACATCTGCAAGAAGGGAAAATAAAGAGATGTGAAAGAAAAAACAAATAGAAATAAGTGAGATGAAACCAAAGTAGAACAAACAATGTTGATCAAGAAAAATAACTAGGATGGAAGTTGCAAGAAAAGAAAAGAGAAAGAAGCATAAATAAAGGCAGAGATGTGGCAACAGAATGGCATGGTATAGAGCTGAATAGATAGACACCAAATGCAACATAGAAGATATCCGTTTGGAGGTAAATTTATGAATAGTTAATAGCATTCCACAATGACAGATGCTGTACAATGTAGACGTAAGTTTTAATATAGACATTAGGCTTCTCAATGATGATTTGCATCCTTTCAGATAACAGTTTCATAATTTCATCATCCTTCTATGTATAAACTATTAAACATAAGGTCCATTGTACAAGACATACCAGTCTTTGCACCATTCAGTTACTATCCATCTATATCTAGTATCTGAATCATGGAATAGAGTCTACAGAAAATACAAGCAAGCCAGCTAAATTAGTGTCATGGAAGTTCATATAATGCATTTTTTTCCTAACCAAGAATGCAATGTTACAAGAGATTAAATCTAAAACACGATAAGCTGAGCTTCTTTTCCTTTTTTTAAATATCTTATCATTTACAAATTTAATATCAGATAGAAAAGCGTCATCTTACAAACATAATGTACAACAAAGAAAAAGAAATATGAGATATACCAGATCATAGGCCTGAACTGCCAAAGCGACTTTTTCATCAGCTATATTACAGCAATCCTTCTGTTCAGCAAGTGCATCATCGGAAAACCTAAAAACTGAAGCATCGGTTATGTTGCCAGATTCTGCCCCTTTTCTTATCATCTCTAGCTCACGATCACATCGTTCTTCATTTTGTTTCTGTAGCACTGTTTCCATTCTCAGAGGAGAGATAAAACATCATGAAATTCAGGTTATCTTTTCAATAAGCTTCACAACAAATCTGTGATGAAGATTATAACATGGAAAGAGAGATTGAAAGAAACAACAGAAAAAATGGACAAAAATTTTAAAAGCAAAAGATGATTAATTTATTAATTCATAGGTTACAACAATGTCGGCATAAGAATGAGATAGTCATGCAATAATTATTGTTTATCACTCATTGCATAGTTCCTAAACTCTGCAAGTTACAGACTCGGGAGTACTCTTTGCAGGGCCAGCAAGTTACTTGCCCAAATAATCACCAATAAATTTTGAACAAGAACCCGCCAAGTAGCTCACAAGTTAATTTGCAGTTAGTCAAGAGTCCCAAAAGAAAACTCACCTAGTGGCAAAAAAAACAGGTTGTGACCTTCAACAACAAAACCCTGATTTCTTTCAGGTTTATGATATTCATTCTTCTGCCTTTGACGCATTGACTTTGTTGCATTGATTTTCAGTTTTTGGACTCATTATGAGTGATCTCCAACCAATTTTGTAAATTTATTGACCAGATTTGAAAGGTACATGAGTTTTTTTTTTTATTATTTAGATTTTTTTCTTTCATTTTCATTGTGTTCTAGCACTTCTAGGGTTTTACTCTTCCATGTTTTGTTTCTTTTTTTTTCCTTTCTTTCTTGTTTCAAAGCCAGGGTTTAAGAAAAATAATTTTAAAGTTTTTTTTTTGGCTAGAGTTTGCAACTTTGCAAATAGAAATAGCATCCACATGCAATTGTAGTGGTGCCAAGACCAAAGATTTGGAAGCATGGCACACTGAATACAAACGCAAAAATGGAGGTGTGCAATTATTGTGGCTTGAGAGTTACAGAAACATCAATCACCTCAAATATCACCTTGCACAAATTCTTGGCCGTGACATCCAAATGTGTAATTCAATGGAAACATGTCCTTATTTCATGTGAGAAGAAATTTAAAAAGACAAGGCCAGCTGAGACAAGTGCACTTGTCATGAATTCTCCTCCTAACTTGGAGACTGATGTAGTAACCTCTCGTTGTGCCCCATAAATACCAAGCTGGTCCATTGAAGATCTAGTCAAACACAATCTCCAAGGTTCTTTGTTCCTTTCAATATTCCTAGTGTTCAATCTTCACTCAAAGGTACCATGTAGAACCAAGAGAAACATCATGAGACAAGAATGCATTTGCTAATTTTTGCTATTATAATAGTATACCATTTTGTTGCAAGTAGCCCATATTGGGACTAATTGATCAATGCATTGGCTATTGTCGGAAAAGTGTATGAGGTACCTAGACCATATAATATGAGTAGGCCCTTGTTGGATGAATTCGTGAAAATCACTCAGGTCATAGTAAAGATCATAAGAGAAATTGACACAAAAAGTGCCACACTATTTTCTCTAATGGGTGGGTGAATAGTAAGAACCACACATTGATCAACTTCCTAGAAGCTTTAGGTGGTCAGTTGACTATTTTGAGGTAGATTGGTGTCTACTACGAAGTGAAAAATTCTAAGATTGTGCAACATGTTGGATGAAATGGTCATGGAAGTGGCTATGGAGAATGTCATTCAAGTGTGACCAATAACGTAGCAGCTCATGTAGCGCGACAAATAAACTTCTTGAAGCAAGGCATCCTATCATTTTCAGAGCCCTTGTGTCACCCATTGCATTGATCCTCCATGACGATTTAAGAAAACTTGGATGGATGAAAATAGTGGAGGAAGAGGCAAGAAACATCACTAATACATCTTCAACCACCCTTGGGTGCTTCACCTAATGAAAGTGAACGCCAAGGGAAAGGAGCTTGTGTGACTAGGAGCCACACAATTCACTACCAACTTCATCACATTGTAAATATTTCAAGCATCATGGCATCTAAGCACTAGGTGGGTAAAATCTTCATACTCAAAAAAAGCCAAAGGCGAAATGGTTAAGAAGATCGTTCTTTGTGATCACTAGGTGTGCGAAGAGCATAGACAAGATTGTCTAGGTGACATTAAACTTCACTTTTAAGAACCTACAAAGATATCAACTCTACTATTTTATAAGTTTGTAGGAGACTTATTAATTTTCATTTACTTTTTATTTGTCGTTCAAATTTTTACTAGTTCTTATTTTTAAAATCCATATTGGTTTTATTTAGCTAACAAAGCCTTTGGTCGAGGTTTTCACACCTGCCCAATGGGGGTAAAAACTTGATGGGTTATTTATATGAGGCCATGAACAAGTTCAAAGAGGCCATCCAACATTACTATGGGTCCAACAAAAGAAAATATGAACCCAGTTGACTCATAATTGATAGGGGGTGTTACAAGCAACTCCACCAACACATATATGCAGCAGATATTACTTGAATCCCAAGTTTTTCTTTTCTAATTCCTTAAGGACTAACAAGCAAGTAATGGATGGTCTCAAAACATGCATAGAGATGATTACACTTGACAAAACCCTTAAAGACACGATTCTTAAGAAGTGAAGATTTACAAGGGTGCAAAGGGGAGATTATTTTCTTCAATTGTATGCATTCGAACAAGAATGACCCAACAGTAAGGTTTAGGGGACTTTCAAAAGTTAAATCAAAGTTTCCTAGAGAATAGGCATAATTAACAAGTGTAATATAAATTTACTTACAAAGTCATAAATGTTGCCCTTGAGGATCTGCAGTGGGAAGATTATAGTGCAAAAACACCAAATTTTCAAAGCCTTGCCATCCATATTTTGTGCCAACCCTATAGTGCTTCTAGGTGTAAGTGTGATTGGAGCACATTTGAGGCTTTTCACACAAATAAATGCAGCAGATTGATGCAAAAGTGCCTCAATGATCTCGTTTTTGTGTAGTACAAACTTCATCATTGCATCAAAACAGTGGAGGGGAAGGTGATTCATCATGTAATCAACTTGGATGACACCTATCCATATTCAAATTGGATTGCCAGGGATATGGAACCAATGTTTTCTGCAAGCAAGATCATTGATTATACAGAGCCAATGTAATCAACAGGACTACAACCCTTCTGAATTATGATCAAAATGCAATTCCTAGGACAGAATGCACTCAGCTGTAAGATTTTCAAACCTTATCAAAAAGATGGTTAAGACAAGACTATTGAATTTGACACTACTGAAAGATGCACAAAAAAAGCATAACCAAGTCAATCTCAACATCTCACATTCTTGAGTACTCACATAGGTCTAGTTAGTATGCTTTCCACTTCTTAATATGTTGAAAAGCCCAATAAAATGAATACTATTTGCTACTTACCTTGCAATTGATGGTCTAGTTCACGCATAAGTGCATAATTTCGATGTAGATCTGAAGGCAATGATGCTATATCTGTGAACATCGCCAAAACATGGATATAAAGTTATTCAGTACATGGTGTAGAAAACTACTTTTAAAATTAAATACACTGAGACATGCTGCCAAGCCTCAATCCAAGTAAATATTAACATTTTTTTAATTTTTTCAATACCTACGCAAGAATTGTTAATGTTTTTAACTACTATTTTATAAGAAAATATCTACCATAAAGATGTATCATACTCAGATTCATTGTTAAGAGTTAATAGATAACAAACATCTGGAAAACTAATGTTACAAATGAAATGCACTGCAACATGCTGTTAAGCTTCAACCCAGGTAGATGCTGACATTATTTTAATTTTTAATACCTAAGCAAGGACTGTCATGCTTTTTATATTATTAATTTATTAAATTATTTATAAAAATATACCATGCTCAGATTCATTGTTAAGAGTTAATAGCCAACAAAAAATGTTCATGAAGGGAAAACAATCAGTATTGCTACAAGTTTCAATTTGATCAGATAAAATTTGTCAGTTGAAACCTAACATAGAACATGTACACCAAAAAATCTGTGAGGTACTCCAACAAGAGATTGACTGAAAAGAACTCCGTATCAATAGAGAGCTCAACAAGACAGACCAAAAGATAGAATTATTATGGACAGATGTTCAGATTCCTAATTGATAGTGGAGAGAACAAGCTATTAATTTGAAAATTTATTTTTAATATTTTTGTTGGGTTGGTCAGTCATGTATCACAGGCTAGAAACACCCTACGAAACACCAGTTTCCAAAGAAAGAGACTTCAAAATATGGCAAACCCAGGCAATTAAATTTCTCACAGCATGTTTCTGAAAAAATTTCTATAGCAGTCTCAGACTGAATCTGTAGTGATACAGATATTCATTTCAATTCAATTTCAATGTAAGCTACCAGAAAGCACTTGCATACTGTAGATGGGAATATATTACTTAATCAATGGACATATGAACAACCACTCAGATGGAAACAAAGAGCTACTGCAATAAATAAATCATTCTAGAGCAAGGGTCCCAGGAATGGAGCTACAGCTCCTGTTTGCAATGAGAAGGTCACACATGAAGAATGTAAATAAAGGAAATGGGTACCTTTAAAGTATTCCACTGAAAATTTGAGCAGAAAAATTTTCAGTAGAAACTTTATTTGTGCCGTCACATGTAGGGGGATGAAACTCCTACTTGCACTCTGAAGTCTTGTGGAAGATATCTGCTCCAGAATACAAGAAATTTTAAAACCTTAGCCAAAATTTTGAGAGCACTGATTTCTGTGGAGGAAGATTTGTGCAGGTGTGGAAAAGTGGGCACTGAGAGTTTACAGTGCATGCTTGAAAATTTTACAGGGATTTCTCATGCTTGTTCTTGTTTTCTAGAAAAATAAGAATGATACAGTTTTGTTTTAAATATTTCTGGAAATAAAAAGTAACAGTTGTAAATATCATCTTCGAAAAATTGTAGTGAAGCCTGAAGTTATGTGTACCATGGGACAACCTTGACTGTAAATCACTACTACAATTACTCTTCAGCACCTTCCAAAAAAATTCAAGCCCCAACCATCCATGGAACTACTACCTACCACTCCCAAAAAAAAACTAGGAATTTTACCAATAACTAACAGTAGAGACAGATTTTCCTCTAGTTACAGAGTGGCCGCATGCACATTGAGGATATTCTTGCTGCCCTAGCATGTACAGAGGGCCGAAGAAAATCTGACTGTAAATCACTACTACAATTACTCTTCAGCACCTTCCAAGAAAATTTAAGCCCCGGCCATCCATGGAACTACTACCTACCACTCCCCAAAAAAACTAGGAATTTTACCAATATCTAACAGTAGAGACAGATTTTCCTCTAGTTGCAGAGTGGCTGCATGCACATTGAGGATATTCTTGCTGCCCTAGCATGTACAGAGGGCCGAAGGTTCAAAGTTTAGATGAACACTTCAAAAAAATGGTGGAAACTAAAACCTCAAAAAATTAATTAATTTAGGAAACAGATATGTGACTGTCTCGATGTTCAATCTTCTTTATTTTGATAACTAAAATAAAGGAGAACACAGATCCAGACATATATGTTAAAAGTGACAAGCTGTAGAAATAATCTCGGAAATTTGATTGAATCAAAATATTCAATTAGGGTATCAAGATGAATGTGGCTTACGGCTAAAGCTCTTGCAGAATGCAGATTGCGTTTATTATTTGAAATAATGAGCATGAACAAAGAGATATCCGGAGCTATATTTCAAAATTCAAACCCTATAGAAATAATATCAGAATTTCAATTACTTAAATTCTTCAGTTAGGGTTTCAACATACATTTGGCTTACGTCTAAAGCATTGGCAGATTAAAGTTGGCTTCTGTTATCTCTTTGTCTACTGACGCTGAGTTCATTTCACTGGAGAAAACCCTAATAATAAAAAAATTGCCTACAAAAGAAAAAACTTGTAGATACTGACTACATGAATTGAGTAAATAGTAATCCACACTATAGTATATAGCACAAAATAGCTGTTGTACTTCCATTACCAACTAGACAAATGATTTTCTAGTTTTCTGCCCATAAATTGCAACCTTCGACGAAGTATTTCACCTAGATTTTTTGCGCTTGAAAAAATGAACAGCGTTGCAAAGAATATGCAGAGAGAATCAAAACTTACTGTTAATGAAATCATCTAAGAACGCCATAATTGGTAATCGATGCTCAGACTTAAGGCGTATTTGTCCGAAAACGATAAAGATTTGTTTTACGAAAAATAAAATTAAAAAATAAGTCTGTACTCGTGTGAGTTATGCATGTAAGTGTAAATTATGCATATATTTCGGTGGATGTAAATACGGAGGTAATGCTTTTAACTTCTAGAATTTTGTAATTCGCGCGATTCGAAGTCCGACCGAGAAGATAGGTAAAATTGAATAATAATGGTAAAAAATCAGAAAAAGAATTCCACCTGTAGAAAACTTTGATGGATAAAATACTCTCTTTACTTTTCTCTTTTTTTAATTTAATTTTTTTTTCCATTTAATAAGAGATGAGTAAATCCATTTTCCCCACCCGTTTGGCTTGGAGATTGCGAATTTGCGATTTCCTCTCAATAACCGGGAATTAATTTTGGCTCTAAATTTCAGGGTTATAGTCATATTTAGGTATTTTAATATATATTTAGGTAGTTTGTATTTTGAAATAAGTATTTTTTAAATTATTTGATAAGTAGATCAATCATCTGAATTTTGGAGTTTAAATATGATGGTTGCATAATCAAATTTAGACATATTTGTCAAGAAGTGCAGCTAAAATTTTAGGAAGATTGTATCGCATGAAAGGAGAGACCAAAGAAAGCATCAAAATTTATATAGTTTTATTCTAATGAGCCAATAGGCTATAGCAGCTTACACCTAAAAAGTTGTCTCACACTAGAAAACATTTAATTTCACGAAGTTGAAACATTCCTCACCTAACACTTGAAAACAAATTTTAACTCAAAACCAATATTTATATTAAAAGGTTGCATTAACCTTGTCTCGAGCTCAAGAATCTATGAGCTCTAAAACCTTGATATTGTTAGATCTACTTTTTTGTTTATTATGAATAGATTGAAGCAACAACTGTAGAGAGATTGGTTTTGGTCTGCCTCATTTTATAAAACCATCATACCAAATATCCTCTCAATTCACTCACCATCATCTTCAAATATGAATGTGGCATAAATTTGATAACTCGAATCATAATCCATTTCCACCATTCATTAGAGATTATGTCTTTGATTTAGATCAAATCTTAGCTTTAAATTTGTGTGCTTCTTCTTTATTTCTCCCACTGACTTATTCTTTGTCTATTTGCCTTATATTCATTGTCATTGGATAGGGTATAAAGGAAGAAGAGATTGTGGCATTGCTATAAAATGAATGAAGCACATTGAAGACTGAGACTTGATCTTGAGACCTAAAGGATGAAACTAGATCCTTGCTTAGTGCTTTAGATTATGAGTAGAGCATTTTAGCTTAAGCACACTTCTTACATTTTAAAAATATATTAAACTATATAATCTTCTTCTTTTTTCGCATGATATCAATCTTTTAGCTTGAAGACACAATCAATGCCTGTTTCGGCTAAAAAATAATAATTGCACAATGTTCATTGTTAATATCTATTGTATTTATAATTCCTTTATATTATGTTAATTTTTATAGGTCTTTTGTTGTAAAGATGTACTATTTGTTCTATATTACAAGTACATTTTTTCTTATTCATCTACATTTTTGTTAAGCCATTAATAACCACTTGTTTACATGTTCAATCTAAATATTCTCCTTAGTTGTGAGATTTTTCATCTTTACAAATAGTCATTCTATCTTTTAAGTCCATGATTCTTATTTGTAAAAAGAATATTCTTATTTCTCATTTGCTAATTCACATTAGGGTCTCAATCACAATGTATGGTCTATGTTAGTAGGTGAAGTTAGTTTTTGTTTATCTACCATTGATCAAATAGTTGATGACAAGTTCCACGATAGTGAATCATATGTGTTAGCCGCACTAAAGGAAAAAAATTCAATTCAAAGTCCTAAACTGATAAGGGCTCACAGGGGGGGCTAGATGTAGCCCCTTACCATGTCAAAAGGCCTCCTCGAAGAATTTTTTGGGGAATTACCATTTTGGCCTATTTTTTATCATACGATATATGTGTGTCATGCAATTGATTGAGTCACACATTTTATTTATAAAAATTATTCTTCGAAGAGGATTCCACAATTTGGATATCTTATAGGAGTTTTTCATGTTTTTTATTACAAATTATAGATTGTTGTAATAGTGGATTTTTCTTGAGATAATAAAATATTCCAAGACCTTTGTCCATGGTTTTTTCCTTGTACACTACCAAATTTTCCATGTAAATCTATGTGTTATTTATTTATTAATTTTCTCTAAATTTATTTTTGCATTGTTTATTTTAACAATAGCCTAATCCCAATGTCTTCCATGAAGATGTCTTTCTCTTCTGACATCTTATGTACTCATGTCAATAGCCCCAATTATCTTTGTTTTTATTTATGATATAAAATCATAAATTAGAGTTGCAAAGAGTCAAATGAAATATATATTGTTGTTTTTTGCAATAATAGAATCTTTCTCGATTGGTGACTCCATCAATATAATTTGTGTTGAGATTTTTGGTTATTGATTTAACGGAGTGCATAAAGGAGAGAAACTTGCATGAGGATACAAATGTTGGAATGGATCCAAAATTCTATGAAAATAGAGCCAATGAGACCTCTTACATCTCTCCTTTGGTATCAAGCATTCGTGTCATGTTTTTTGGAAAATTCCTCTATCTTATTGTTGCTTAGGACAACATAAAAGTAGAGAGAAAGATAGATGAAGCAAGCTAGAGGATAGTGGATTATAATAGATATGGTTTGTTTTTAAAATAATTCATCCCTAACTTCCCCAAGTCAAGATCAAATAGCAAACTAGGTCACTCACAATTCCCAAACTACCCAAAAGCAAGATCAATAAAGAAAAAATAGGTTATTTAATTCTACCAAAGAGTAATTGAAGGTACTATGCTTACTTGTCCCTTTCCAAAAAGGTGTTAGGGATGCTCCATAATATTCAAACTAAACTTTCTCTGAAGTAAAATCAATACTTATCAAAACCAAGCATAACTCCTTTGATTTTCTATCAAAGACTTAGGAGACTAATTTCCTATGGATAATTGCTTCTTGAAGGTGTCTTATCATAGTAGGGTTGATAGTCTCTTTGTATAAGATAGAAAATCCACTCATACATCTTATTTGAGATTCTACTATAAATTAGTTGAGTGCAAACAAATGAAATAAAATTACAGATGGGAGAGAGAGAGAGAGAGAGAGAGAGAGAGAGAGAGAGAGAGAGAGAGATGCTAGTAGCTCTAAAAAGATGAAGTTGGTTGTCATTTTATTTGTGTACCCCCTTTTTGGAGCCACAAAAGGGGGGTACACAAATAAAATGGCAACCAAACTTTAGGGGGTCTTCTGCATAATACCACTAGTGAAGAGGCATATGGATTGAATTAGAAGACCACATCTTAGGAGGTACCATGCATGATACCACCACTAAGGAGGCACATGAACGAATTGCAAGGCCACACCTTACCTGGGGATAAATCATGCATAATACCACCACTAAAGGGGCACATGAAAAAAATGAAAGGCCACACCTTAGGGGATATCATGCATAATACCACTAATAAAGGGGCACAAACATAAACTTAATTTTCACTAAATACCAAATGTATGAAAATGGATGAGGGATATACCCCCTTAAAATGTTAGTGTTCTTGTTATGTTAATATTTTAAGGAAATAAAGGGAAAAGAGAGGATCCTTGGAAAGAACACACACCTCACAAGATTAATTATCCTTGTCCCTCAAGTGTAGAGACAAGGACAATCATTATGGATATTATCATGTTGCTCCTCATTGATGAAATACGGTTGCATAAAATTTTGTGCCTCTATGAATGGCATTGAGCAACATATGATGCTACAAATTCCACATAGCAAAGAGAAACACCATAATAACTAGTTTATTATCTTATATGGATCCATAAGGACATCATATGTTTGAAATAGTCATATATTTTTGTTCGCGCTCAAAATTCATTAGTAGATTGTTGAGTAGAGGTTGGCATGAATGTGTCATACAAAGGTGGAGGGAGAGGATGTTGGTATCTTATTCTTGTTGTAGCAAGATGTGTTGTGGGCTCTACAGGGATTTGAGCTCATTATTCGTAATTTGTATTAAAGCCTTGTTTAGCGAGGATTCAAAAACCACTGCCATAATGCATCTCCAAATCAAAAGATGTGTTGCTATCTTGGTTCAAATGGTATTAGTGACTATTTTGGGAAAAGGAAGAATCATTTTTGAGATGGGAAGATGGATCGTGTGAATTCTAGGGGTATCACTTGTGTGTAAGAGTAATGATCATGGGATGAATTATAAAGGGGTCTATTTACGAGAGGAAGAAAACATGTCAAGTGAAGGTGTGATAGGCTTTGTGGATTCTTGGTAGAGATGTGGAATGTATTTTATATGGGGTGGATTGTAGCTTGTAGAAAAATCTTGTGGAGGGGTTTGGTATATGGACTTTTCATGCATGTTCATTATGTTGTATCTAGGAATGTTTGAACGAAGGGTAGGTAAAGTAGTGTTTAGGAAGCTATTGATAATCTCATTTGCTTGCTCCAAGATATCCTTTATAGGAGGAGATACATTGGGGGAGGAGGAATCCTGAGCTTCATCTTTTATTGGAGAAATGTTACCAAAAGAACAAAATGACACATCAACCAAGGACTTCAAAGAAGACATTACTTTACTAAAACAATCAGACATTTTGAAAGTAAAAAGTGAAATATATGTGTATTAGATGTGAAGATAGTAAATGTATTACAAGATTAAGAAAACTTAAGTGCTCATATGATCAAGAGAAAAACAAATTAAAGTGACAGAAACTAAAAAAATAGAAATAGAAAACATGTATGCACATAGACCACAAAGACAAAATTATGATTGAAATTTACACATAAATTAGTTGCACAAGGGTGGTGGTACCCTAGACCAGAGGTGCAAGATTTTAACAATTTAAAAATCTAGAAATTAACTACAATGTTTGAGGTTACATAGGCTCGGGTTTAAAAGAAAAGATTTTTTTGAAAATGCACAAAAAACCTAATTTGTCTATGTGAAGCACGCACATGCATATAATTTTATGTTATTAAAGCAATGTAATATGTTCAAGTGAGAATTTTTAGAATTTAAAATGTTGTGACTAACTAAATTTTTCTTGCAAATGCTGAAAGATAACACTTTTTTGAGCTTTTAAAATGAAAAACAATATAAAAATCTATTCTTTTTCAATGCTTTTCACTAAAATGTGCATGCACTTTTGACAAATGAAAACAACCTAAGATTGCACTCAAATTTCAAAATTAAAGAGTTATGATTTTAAAAGTTTTTGCAAATGTAAAAACTATCGGGTTCACCAAAATTTGATGTGCGAAAAGGGGTCTAGGATCTAAATCACACCTTTCTTGACATTGCATTACAGAGGAACCAAAGTTGATCACTTAAGACCACTTGGCTACTATCCTCAATGGAAGAGCCAAAATGGTTGATCAAGGTTTTGGTTCTATTTGTGTTTGTAGGTTTGATTTTATTGATTAGGAATTGAATTAAATTGATTTTGTAAATGTAAAACTAGGTTAAATATGAATCTATGACAAACTAATATGATTTCAGGAAAGTATAAAACTACAACACAAAAATTGGAGATAAAAAATCAAAATGTAGAGATAGAGAAATATAGCATGCAAATTAGGGTTGTATGGTATGGTCAAGGGTGGTGGTGCCCTAGACTAGAAGATGTTGCTTTTTAGAATCTTTGAACAGTTCTTACTAGTTTACGATTTGTAGGTTCTATCCTCTTGGAATCATCTTTGAAACTTCACCTATTGATAAATAATTCTTTTTGCCCTAATTTTTTGAAAGAGGAGGCTTGAATGCTTGATATTATTATAGTCTTCAATCTTATCCAAAATATATTTCATCTGCCACTTGCAAAAAAGAGAGGATAGAAAGGGTTGTGGAATATAGGGGCTTACCTAAGTCAAACCTTGTTTTGGTGTTTCCACCTCCACAATGCTTATGATAATGTAAATAATGCTTACCCTTGGTTAGATAGAGGCAAATGGATAAAAACAATCGATAAATGGAAATTGTTGCAACTTATCACTTAGATTTGTTCTCCTTGATGGACTAAAGTCATAATACACATCTCATACAAGGAATATTTTCGTGTTGATAGGAAGTCTTGTAAGTGTTTGTACTCACAGAAAAAAATGAACACAAAACATGAACAAAACTACTTATGAACTTTATGCATTGCTAATATGAATCTTAACTAATGAAAAAGTGATGTAATAATATTTTATATTCTACTCTTGACTGCTTATTAGGATGCTCAATTGGAATTCAAATTGCCTAGTGTTTTCAAATGGCGAAAAAGACTTATATTTATATGCATTTCTTCATTTCTCGCAACATTAATTATGAGAATCTAACAAATGAATTTAGATTTGCAAACACAAAATGCTAACAATAACATATTCAAAATTGGGCCAAAATAGGTTGGTCAAGGGTAGTACTACCGTAGACTAGACCTATTTTGAAATTTCAATTGTTGTTAATCAAATAATTACTTTTTATTTCCCAATTTTATTTTGAATTTTTTAAAACGATAATAAAATAGGCAAATGATGAGCATAATTAGGTCCAAACAAATATCAGGGAGCCAAATATACCGTACAATTGTCGGCATCGAAAATTTACGATAATACAATAATATAAAAAATTGGAGTATAGGTTTTTTCTCTTAAAAGAGTTTTCCCCATGCAAATCCTTATATTATAGTATATTAGTCTTGGGTTTATTTCCTTGTAACTCTATGATCAATTTAATTTATATTAATGTGTGAAACATATTATTTTTCAATAATTAATTTCATTTAGTCCATATTTTCTTTATATTGATACTAGATTTTAAAATTTCCTCATTTTTATGTTGGTTCTAAATTTAATCCTTTTAGGGTAGCTCCTTTAAAATCGTACATGATCATGAAAGAGATTGCATTTGAAAGATAAAAACTCATAGTAAATCCTTTAAGTATACATAATATATTTCAATCTCAAACTAATGACCTCAAGAATTCCATTAAGGAGGTCAAATTTCACACAAATACATGTGACAAAAAATATTTGGTTTGGATATAGCCATATCTTATTTATCCCAATAACATTTCCTATTATCTTTAAGAATTCCCCATCTCTTAAATAGAAAGGAAGAAAGGAAATTCCTAACAACACCCAAGAGATTGTTTCTTATATTAGATCAAAATTAAACATCTAGTGATTTAAATATAGGCCACAAATGCCTATAAATTAAAGGCCATTGCTAAAAATGAACTATTTTTCCTTTTTGATAGAGAAGGAATGAATGAGAAACCCCTCCCATATAAAAAAATATCACTACCACCTTAAATATTTGGTCTTATTTCTCTATCCACCTATTTTCTAGTGATTTGACAAGCACCATTAGTAAAAAATTTCAATAAAGCCTTTTAAAAAGTTAATCAAATTAGATGATTATCAAAATAAAATATCTACATATATGACACATCATCCCAATAATTAACCATAAGGATTTTTTATTTTCATGTTGTAGTTAGTTGGTAATAAAAGTCACATAGGCATTAATGTTTAAAAAAAGTTTCATAAAAATATATTTGTATAAATAGGGAACTATAAGAATAAAAAAAACCGAGTTGTCCATCATGAAGAGAACTAACAAAATCTTGCACGTAGCATCCAAAACCAAGGGAAAGAAAAGGGAGAATAGATAAAATAAACAACATAGGAACCATGGTTGAGTCAAGTAACCACTAGATACGATTGAAGCCCCAAAAAGTCTTTCAAAATCATCTTTCATTTCATTCCATTTTCCCCTTGGAACATTATTAATATTTTTGTATTATGCTTATCCTAGAGACACTTTAAACCTTTCAACATTTGAGCATTGCTATTTTTTAGTTAAATGTTTAACATATTGATATTCCATCTAAATAATTTAAACACTTGTAAAATTTAATTGTTTTTCAAATCAATAGTTTTTATAGTGTTTTTTCTTATGAAATAATTTTAGCACATAATTAAGTTACTATTAAGTTGTTGAAAGTAATAAACAATATAATATGTTTCAAATTTCGTTAATGTTTATTAAAAAATAATATCAATTTATTTATGTTCTTTTTTGAAAGGGAAAAATATAAAAAATAATAAATTTAAATGATTTAATAGTATTACAATTTAATTTAGATTTTCTTATTCTATTTGAAAGAAAAATAATCATTTAATTTATCAATTACAAAAAGGTTAAATATAATATATTCTTTTGAAGTAAAATATAAGAACCAATTGTGCGATTACCCTAGGTTATCCGCTAGAGCTCCGACGTTGGGTGGCGATTCTGAGGCTCTTGGTCCAAATCCTTCCAAATTCTATGCTTGCAAGAATGGATCTAACCCATATCATGAATGCTTTGCATTCTGTTTGGAACAAATCAGGCGAGCCAATCTTTCCTCGCCCTCTCACTGTTCTCCGCCTATTCCTCCTGTTTTCTGCCCTCATGGAACATGCCTCGGTCATTTCATCCTTTTCTCTAGGTGACACTGAGGTGTTGATCTCTGATGAACCCCTGGATTTGAGCATTTATGATGACTGCATGGAGGTGATTGCACAGGATGTTGGCAATCGATCTTTGGTTTTGAGATGCCTTCATAGGCGCCCGTTAGTGGACTCTATCATCAAATGGGCTAATGCAACATGGAGCAACCTGTCCTCCCCCAAGATTGAATCTCTGGACTTTGGTTTTTTTCTGCTCACTTTCAGCTCTGTCGCTGATTGCACTTTTGTTCTCTAGAATGGTCCTTGGTTCTTTGGTCTCTCAGGCCTCTTTATCTCTCCATGGACCCCATTCTTTGATCCTTCTACGGAGAAGATAACTGATATTCCTGTTTGGATCAGACTCTATAACCTACCTTTGGTTTTTCAGGAATATTGATATAATTACCAATCTGGTTAACCAATTTGGAATCTTTGTCAAGCTTGACACTGAGTCGATTGCTCCTAGATGCAGATTCTACCGAGTTTTTGTTATGGTTGACATCTCTAAACCCCTCTCCCACTCTATTCTGATTCACTCCTCTTATGGTATCTGGACTCAGTTTCTAAACTTTGAAGGGTTGCCTTTTCGTTGCTTTCGATGCAACATGTTGGGGCACAAAATCGAAGCTTGCTCTCACACTCGCCTGGCTAGGTTCAGAAATGTCAGTCTTAAAAAATGGTTTAAGAAAGATGGATCTCCTAGCGTTGATTTTAAATGGCAAAACCATGGCAAGTTTTTTTATTCTCAACCTATGTCTCATTTGGACTCTACTCAGCCTCTTGAGCCCTCTGAGCAAAATAATTGTGCTCTAAATGACCCTCATGAATCCTCTCATGGGCTCGATGAGGAGGACTCTGATTCTGAAGGGACCTTTTCTTTCATGGATGATCTTGATGATTTTAGCCACGATTGCTTTGAGCCTGATTTGGTGTTGGAGTCGCCTCAGAATCTAGGTCTCTTTCAAATTGCGAGCACTAAGCTTAAACTAGATTATGGTGGTTCCAAAAAGAAAAAGGGGAGGAAGTCTGAGGCTGAAAAGTTGCGAATTGAAGGCAAGGAGGTTGTTGAGGAGGGCTCTCAATGGGCTATTGATGCTCTCCTCTTTCGAAACATCAAAAGATCCTAGTTGCTCTTTATGGAGGATTGGTGGTTTCTGATTTCGTTTTGTTTTCTTTGTTGATCTTTGTCCCTTTCTCTGAAGTGAGGTTCCTTTATCTCAATTTTCTTGGTTCTCCAATTTTTTTGCCTTATGTTTCTTCTCTTGGCAGACTTGTAGCTTTTATTCTTTATGTTTTAATTTAAGGGAGTGGGCCCTTCCCACAATTTACCTACCAAAATAAATAAATATAAGAACCGATTCAAATTTAGACTCTAGTTATAATGATTATTCAAACCTCAAAGGATTATGTGCTTAAAGATTAATTTAAAAAAGAAAAAATGGGCCTAAGATTGTTTATGTTATATTATCCATTAGATACATCTATCATTGACAACTAATAAATTAGTTTGGGAATTTAAAATATATATTTAAAGAAAATCCAATCTTCTTTAAACTCTCAATCTTCCTTAAATTTTTGAGGTTCAATATCTCATATTAAGTGTTCTACTTCATAAAATTGACATTGGGTGTTGGAGTTGTAACATTCCTTTTAAAAAATTACATCTACAAACACTACAATAACCTTCTAAGACACTTCTCTCTAAGCTTTTAACAAGCTTAATCAAATATTGAATTTTAAGTCCTCTTCTAGATCATGGCTTCGTAGGCTTCAACATATTCAAGAACCCAAGCTTCAGCCTAGAAAGGCATATATGATTTTCTAGCTTGTTTATAATGGGATTATGTTAGAAAAATTCCTTCATCACTTATATAAATTGTCTACCCCAAATGCACCACCTATGTCAACCCTAAGATCATCAAGCAGATTTCATCCCTTAGAATCATATATTTGGATTCAAAACCTTTTCTCTCATTTTTCATCCAAAATCTATTTGTTCAAAATTTACTTTAATGGTTCACATATATTAAATTTATTATTGACATATTTTTATATGAATATTTTATTTTAACTTTGGAAGTTATGCTATACTTTTAATTATGAACATGTTAATTGATAACTTTTCATGTAAGAAAAACTTGATGGTCTATATTTTATGTTATTGAAGATCCAATCTTAAGATTAAAAGATGGCATAATTGTAGCATGAATTTGTTTTCATCTAATTTTCCTCCCTATAAGACTCTATTTATTGTGCTTTGTTGATAATGTATTAAATCTCACACTCCCCTTGACCCATTGGTCAATGAATCTCTTCCTTTCAAAAAAACAATAAATTCCAACTAAACTCCATTAGTCACTAAACTATTAAGATAATATTACATATTTTTTCCCTCTCCTTGGGATTCACTTGCATCACCTTGCAATAAAATCCAAGTGAGAATTATTATTGAAGAGAGTGAAGATTTGATATTTTCTTACTCTAATCATTTCTACTTCGAAAACACATTAGATAATCTGGGAGCCATTGAATCTCTACTAAGGATCCTTCAATATAATGAGCCATTGCAATAAGGGATGATCCTCATCCTCCATAAGGATAAAGTATTTCCTATGTTTATTAATATGCATAATTTTATTTGTTTTTTTTAACTATTTTTTTTTCTATTAATGGGTCTTTTATATATGTTGGTCATTTTCTCTGGAGATTTTTGGTTTTTAGATTTCAATGATTTTTTGTATTTGAGTTGTTTGATTAAATGTAAAATCCATCAAAGTTGGAACCAAAATATTCTTTGTTGTTTTAGATAATTTAATTTCCTCTTATGTATTATTGAATTAATTATAAACCAAATCATTGATTCCAAAGAGCACAAGAAGATAAATAAGTAATTTTCCATTCATTAATTATAAAAATTACATTATCAAATAAATCATTTTTATTAAACAATCATACTAAAATATACATTAGATATCACCAACTTAGTATACTTATTTTTCTTTATTGTTTTGGATAATTTCATTCCTTCATATTATGAACCAAATTGTTGATTCCTAAGAGCATAGGAAGGTAAAAAATTAGTTTTCCCTCCATTAATTATAAAATTAACATTACAAAATGAATCATCATTATTGAAAATTCAAAGTAAAGTATACATTAGATATCACTAACTTAGTAGTTCGAGTAAATTCAAAATAATATCTTTGTTTTCCATCATTAATAATTGTGAATGGTGAACCTATACCCGCACAAATACAAGAGAACAATCATATAATTAGATCTTTATGCAAGTTAGATCAACATTCCCCATGAAATTAGTTTGAAACATGAAAATAGGAAATAAGATGAAGAACAAAGAAATAAAAAATAATTAAATCCTATTCTAATGAGCAAATTCTCAATCCCATGGTGGAATTGGTGTCATTTTGATGTGGAAAATGGCCATTTTCCCAATTCCTTGCAAGTTTGATGATCAATTTGATGCTCCTTGATGAAACTTCTCCATGACCTAGCTATGAGAGTATGAAATTTGATGAAAATGCCTAAGAATGGATGAAGATGCTTATGAAAACTTTGAAGATAATGATATTGCATAAGTTTTGGATCCAAAATTCAAATGAGAGTCTTCTATAAATAGGAGATAATGATGGAGGAATAGGAAAAATGGATGAATGTGGGACAAAAGACCATGCAATGAGAGGAGGTCACTTGTCCACATGTGATTGGAGGAGGAATGAGCACATTTTGATGAAAGTGCAAATAAATGTGGTTAGGTGGAATTTGAAATTTGTGATATGACAAGTTGGAGGGAGAGAAGAATTGAGTAAATGCCACTTGGCTCAAGACAAAGAACATGTAAGAGGCTTTTAATGTCTTGTTGGATGTACTCATCCCTTTTGAAGGGATTTTTAGGAATATTCCTTTATTGATGCCAAGTTGAGAGAAAATAGAGGAATTAAATAAATAATTAAATTGATTTATTGTGCAAGTTGCAAAATCTAGAAGATTTGATGTATTAGGATTAGCACTAATCGGGATTTGATTAAATAGGATGAAGATTAGCTGATTTGGCAATTTTGACTCAGATTTTGTATTTAAATAAATCAAAGTTGAGAGGAATAATGGATTTAAATTTAAATTAAATAAAGATTGTTTTTTTTAATTAAAGAGGGTGATGTTAGTTTTAAATCAAATAAAGATTAATTTATTTAATTTAAGTAGATGAATTTAGAGAGTAACTAAATAAAATGAATTATTTAATTACAAGAGAGACTATCAGATTAATTAAATAAAATTTATTCAATTAATAGAAGCAGGTGACTCAATCAAATAAATTTGATTTATTTAATTAAGAGGGGAGATATGATGAACTTAATCAAATAAAGAATATTCAATCAAATTGATTAGTAAAGGGGGTGATTCAGGAAGAAGTGATGTTAGTAAGATTAGGATTAGATGTGTAAGATCAATATGTATATTTTTCGTGTCTACAATAATTACATTACATTTTTCATATCACTTTAGCCAATGAAATTTATATAATACATAACATGATCATAAAAATATTACATGTCATCCAAGTAAAATTCTCAATATCAAATCTTAAAACAATGGTGAAAAATTATTATTTGAGATGTTGGATGTTCTCTATCCAAATGTTGAAACCTTGGCCACTACAACCATGAAGAGGAGTGTTAGATATATAACATAGTATAATGTGATTTTTAATCAAGGTCAACATAAATCATATGAAAATTAATAACATAAGAACAAATATGTAATAAATCAACACAAACCATCAAAAACATCTCATTGCATTACATAAGCATATAGGTATTATGCAAACATATAACATGTAGTACATTTATTTCAATACATAAAAAAAAGACACAAGACCCCTATATAGACTAGTGACCTATTCCACATTGTTATATATGCACTATTAATCTCTAATTGGTTAGGAAATAATGCTAAATTAGTTTTCCAACCTATAAACTCAATATTTATAACTCATAAATCTCATAGATTGGCATATGATTAATAATTGGATGACATATCCCTCAAAGTTAGTAATATTATTCACAAGATTCTTTATAATGGGTAGCCAATTTACTAAATTAGGAAATGGATTTTCTCCAATCTAGTGACCTCTATGGAAATAAGAAACATAGATGGTTATGAAGGAATCCATTATACCCATTCCATCATTAGTTTTCCTTACCCAAAATTCCCAATTAGATGATATTTAATCCTAAAATATAAATCACAATAAGTCTCATCAAATTTTATTCAATGTCCTATATAAATTTTTTTGTCAACAAAACATAATTCTTAGAAAGGTAACTTGATAAAGAAATGTGATGTAGACCATTTTAATTCAATGTTTTATAAATTTCTTGATGTGCATGAGAAATTGAATCTTTCTCACTAAATGGGTCTATTAATTCCCATAGTAAATAATCATATAGTATTCATTTATCACAACTGATAATCATTATACTAGAGACACCAAGTGTCATAATTATACCAAGTTCATTTGAACATGTTGTTAATGTGAAAAGTGTCTTTATATATCTAGTTATCACTTATCTAGTTCCTACACCTAGCAATCCTATTTACACTAGCTTAAGTTCACTTAACTTGGTTTAGTTGTCTCACCTCATAGACACTTGACACATGTCTTCACACATGTCCCAAGTGTTCTTCATGTGTCACATCACTTGGAAGGTTAGTTAGTCTTTATGTTTCACCTTCCTACCTCCTTATCCTATATAAACAAGGAGTGATCATTGTATTCGCACACATTCTATGATAGTTATTTGGCTTTTGCATTGTGCTTGATTCATTTCATGGTAGTTTGAATATTGCATTCATTATTTGCTACTCCAACACATGCAACTTCATGCACACAAAATATTACATTACTCATAATATTCACTAACATGTACTATATGTATATAGTTCATAATGATACATGTGCATTTAGTTATTATTATGCTTTTGTGTGTATGTTCACCCATCAAACACGTGTATTATTCTATTGTAGGTACATTACATGTAAATATCTAATTATTTATCTTAGCCAATCTATTTAAATATTATACACATATTCAAAGAGAGTACATATATATACTCAAATTTAAAAAGAAATATTATCTCTAGATTAATACAACATCATCCTAGGGATTTAGAACAAATCTTGCACTATCCAAAAATATTTTCTTTAATTTTTATTTTTATTTTTTAGGTTTATAACTATATTCTAATCATTACAGACCTGCCATATTCAACCACACCTACATATTTTACCTTTTCGTTTAAAAAACACTCTAAATTGATCCTATAATGTTGTATAAAATTTATAAAAGTTTATAACTACCACAAAGGTCTAATTTAGTCTCCAACCTCATATTAGGTAAAATACACAAACACCTAGTTTCATTGTTCATAGCTTGTGACAATTTTTTGAAGCTTGTGGCAACAAAGGAACATATTATAAGGTATATTGGATTGAATCCAGATTATGGTGGGGACCACATCAAGATTAATCAATCCACCATCACTATATTCATTTCAAGAGACTCCTTCACGTGTTTGATTGACTACAATTTCCGTAAGACATCAAGATTTAAGCCAACATGTGACTAATTGATATCATTCCTAAGGCTAAAAGATTATATATAAACATTGTTCATAATTATTAGAGGAAAATAACATGATCTAAGGAGGCTAGTTCGGATTTGGAGTGTGACATTGGAATTTTATTCCAATATCTTTCAAATCTTATCATTTTTATATTTGTAATCAAATGAATGAGGCCTAACATGTTGGAAGTCCATTATGGAAATTTATAATTAATGAATAAGAATCAATAAAGATCATATTGTTATTTTACTATTTCAATTGATCTCTTTTGTGTGTTATTTATCATATTGCATGTTTGGATAATCCTCTATTGGATCCTCCATCCATGACTACGTCAAGTAGTATTATATTTAGTTGATTTAAAATAAATTTGTAGGTTTGGGTGTTGGTTCACCCAATAAAGGTTTCATGAGTTATGATATGATATTGGTACATTAAGATATAATTCACCTTGAATCTTCTAACAAGAGAGTATTAAGCAAAAGATTTGTGAGGCCTCAATTGATTATAAATATATTATTGAATTTAAGGTAGTTTACCCTAGATCCAAGATGCGTCCATAAAGGGGATGATGTATTTTTATTGTTGTTGGAAGGATGGAATAAATATGTGAGATGATGAAGGCAATAAAATTTTGAATAGATTCTTTCGAAGAATATTATAAAAGAAATCCTAACCCTAGAGTTACTCAGAGTGATGAACAAGAATCCAACCCTACCAAGTCAAGTGAAAGCAAAGAAGACAAGGAATAAATGTTGTTGATGGCTATACCAAGCATTTGTAAGAAGACTAGAGTATACATTCCAAATTATTCTAGTATTTTAAATCTTGAAGAATTGATAGATTGGATATAACTAATTTAGAAGAATACTTTGAGTATAAAGATGTAGATGATCCAGATATGATAAAAGTTTATTAGACTAAGTTGATGGGCCATGCTACCATTTTGTGGAAAGAAATCTAATTAGAAGAAAATAGAAAGGGTATATCGATCACTAGAAAATAGGATAGAATAGTGAAGAAGCTAAAATCTAATTTAATTCCTACAAATTATAAATTATAATTATTGGATTTGCACAACTTGAGAAAAAATGATATGATGTGAAGGAATATGTTGAGGAATACTATAGGTTGACAATATAATCAAGATATAATGATAAAGGAGTGGAAAAAGTTGTGAGATACACCAATTATTTGAAGTTCAAGAAGAGTTGAGTATGTTGAATATCCAAATAGGATAATAATATCAGTTGGCCCTAACCATAGAAAATAAATTATACAAAAGACTTAAAGACAAATGGAATTGAAAAAGAGGAAGAGAAAGATGATTATAGCGAGATGTATCTCAATGCAATGAAAATAGAGTATATGTGGAAGATTCTAATGGTCCCAGCTCATACCACAACAAAGGAGGGAGTAATAGTTCTCACTACAATAACGCATAAGGTAATAGTTCTTACCATAAAGAAAAGTATAATAGAAACCCAAATGTAATGATAAAATTGATCAATATTAGAGAGGTAGAGAGTAATGGTAAAGGCTATAAAAAAAATAGAGTAACTTGTTTCAAGTGTGAAGAGGAGGAAAACAAGGTCAAGGATATTTTAGAAAAATCTTAAAAGAAAAATAAATTTGCATATATTGATGAGAAAATATAGACATTGTGTAATTTGGAAAGTGAGCCAAAGAAAAATGATGAGGAGAGCCTTGAAAAAAGATGATGATTAAGAAGAACCAATGAGTGTAAAGGAAACAATTATTTAAAATAATATATAAATCAAGAGGTAAGTGTTGAAATTTTGTCATTGATAGTGTTTAAAGAAATGGTTGATAATTTGGAGTTGAGAAGGATAATATACCCTAGACCATTAGGATTACTTATTTACAAAAGGGACACAAGGTTTTGGTGGAAGAATAATGTTTGGTAAAATTCAACATAGGTTCATAGCATTATGAATTTTTGTGTGATATAATAGAAATAGGTGTGTGTCATCTATAGTTGGGGAATCCATGTAAATTTGATAAGAGTGATATTCATTATGGAAGAGAAAATCCTTACAAAATAATAAAGAATGGTAAAAAACATTAATTGATTTTGTTGAAGGAAAGAGAAGGGAAGTTTCAAGCAGTGATATAATTTATTAAGTATATTGGAGAAAGTTCCTAGATAGATTGAGACATGAGAATATGTGTTTTCCCTTCATTGCAAAAATACATAGAACCACAAGTATAAATGACACTGTAAATTCAAAGAGGAGATACCATAGGTAGAAATTTCATAACCACTAATAAAATATAAGGATATCATATTAGACAATATTTTAGATAGATTACCACCAATAAGAAGTATCAATCACCATATAGATCTAGCTCCAAGAGAAAATTTTCCAAATAAGGCGGTGTATAGGATGATATTAACAAAAAAATGAATAGTTAAATTGAAAAGTACATGAATTATTGAAGAAAGGTTTGATTAGAGAAAGCTTGATCCCATGTACATTACTAGAGGTAATAGTACCAAAGAAGGATGAAGAATGGAGGATTGTATAGACTTAAGAGAAATCAACAAGAATCATAATCAAGTATAGATTCCCATTTCCAAGAATTGATTAGGTAATGGATTGCTTGAGTGGAGTGAATTAATTTACAAACATTGACTTGGAGAGAAATTATCATCAAATCAAAAGTAGAGAATGAAATGAATGTAATAATAAAAATAAAGGGTTGTATGAATGGTTGGTTGTGTCCTTTAGGTTGATTGATGCAACACATACATTCATGATGTTGATGAATGAGGTCTTGAAGTAATTTTTGGGTAAAAATTTATATTGTTTGCTAGGATGATATTTGATTTTTTATGAAGACTAAGGAGGATCACTTGGAACATATCATAGTTATATTGTAGAGGCTTGGGGAAATTTTTTGATCAATGTGAAGAAGTGTAGTTTCACAAAGAAAGAGTTAGTATTCTTTTATGAACATGCTTATACTGAGAGGGGGGTGAATCGGTAGAAGAATATCTTTTACTTTTGCAAATTAATAATCATAATAAATTTAAATACACAAGAACACATGATTTAATTGGAAATACTTTCAGGAGAAAACCACAAAATAAGGACTACTTGGATCTTCTATCCAAATCCAATCACCAAAATAAATAATCTCTTACAACAATTTGTAAGCCCTAACTCACTAGAAACACCTATCCCTGCCATTGAGAACCAACTTAGTAAGAGATGCCAATATATTTAATGATGCACCAACCTCTCTAATATGACGCACCAACCTCTAACTCAACAAATTATTTTTCTTCTTGATAATTCTCCTTCAAAAAAATTCCTTTGAATAATCTTCCATTATATTATCTTCAAACAAATTTTTCTGTGTATATATGATATATCTATTTATCTTCCACACTTTCTTCTCCACATACCACAAAATCCTTTCATATCTACTTGAGAGGGGTCAAATTCAATAAATGATGCAATACTTGACAAAGGAGGTGAATCTTCTTTTAATATGCACCTCTTCAAACTTGGGCACTCACCATAAGGGGTTAGCCCCTTTTAAAATATAAATTTATTTTTATTTTAATTTATAAGTGAGGTGCCTTTATAAGGGGGGTCAACCCATAATTAAAATGATTTAATTTAATTTTTAAATCATAATGAGGGCACCAAACTTGACGAGGTCGACCAACATAAATATAAATTTTATTTTATTTTATTGTTGCCTTTTGAGGATAAAGTATTCCTTTGGGATGATTAGTGACCTTTGGCCTTCATTCAGTGTCCTTTAATTATAATATAAATAGTAGCAATTAGTTTTAGTTTTTCCTTTTACATCAATGAAAATAATGTCGACAATCTTCCCCTTTGTCATTGATGGCAACCTTGCAACAAAATAATTTTAATGCTCCACCTTTCTCCAATTCTCCCCATTTGACATGAATGGAAAAGGTATCCTTAGAGTTGTAAGATAGTGCAATGATCAGCTCTCATTGAATAATGTATCTCATTAATGACTAGATAAAAAGGATATCACCCCCAAATTTTGTCTAAGATACTCAAAAGTGTCTTTTCGAAGAGGTTTTGAGAAGATATCTGCAATTTTTTCCTATGTAGAAATATCTGCAATCTTCCTTCCAAATCTAATCACTATCATGCACAATATCTCTCACAAATCTGCTATTCGCAAATTCTTTTCACACAACTCATCATAATCATGACAAATTATTTTCACATATTTTTTTGCCTTACCATCTACTCAAGTTCACTTTACAATCTGTTCTTACTCTTCACATATATTTGTATTTACCCTTCATACATGGGCAAGATATATTCTTAATATAGATCTGAATTGCCTTTCATTTTTTGCCCCTTTATCTCTTTTCAATCTGCTCTTTTACTCATAAAAATATATTATTAAAATTCTTCTCTTCATATATTTTGATATAAATCTAAATTACACTTCATATTTTCCTTTTTGGATCTAATTTTTATTCACATAATATTCATTGGAATTGTTGCTTCTAATTGCAAATATCTTTCATTCTTTATATCATCTCAAGGGAGGCCACTTCATGGAGGGATGTGTTGTTTGGCAAAACAAGTTACTTTCATAAAATAAATATATCCTTTTGTTAGACTTAATCACTACCTTTGATTAAACAAAATCACTTCTTTATTTATTCATCATAATATCTTCCCAAAATAAATTAATTTTATTCTTTATATTCTTCTCCCTCTCCTTGTTGAAATTCAGAAATATTCCTTTTATTGCTTCACACCCTTTATAACATTATCGTTGCTCCTCACTAGCATTCTTTTTATTTCCACAAAATTCCGATCTATATTGTTACATAGATCTTTCTTAGATTAATTTCACCTTACACATCTGAGATATTTCCATATTTATCTTTGTGCCAATTCTATTTTAATTCATATAATATTTTTATTTTAATAACTCGCTTTCATAATACTCCATTCATCTTCTATTTATATCTCTTTATGTATCTTCACCAAAAGAGGCGACTATTCCATTTCAAGTCAACCCTAATTTATTTTAATTTTCCTTGAATTTGGCCTTAATCACAATTTATTTATTTTAGCCTCTATTCCATCAAGATTGGTGGCAATGAGCAGGGTCGGCCTTGTCCCTTAGATTTTAAACATGACGTTGCATTAACCATAGGATTTGAGTGATTAATATGCTTTGGACTTGGGTAATAATTAAGATCATAAATGCTTTTGTCTTGGTAAATAATTAAGAGCATATGCAACAACAATATGAAGCATTGATTATGGTCTATATCCTTGAAATTTGTCTTTATGAAGTCGGCAAGCATATGCCTTTAAACTTAATTTGCTTCTTCCTTAATTTAAATCATTATTCCTTTTCAAACTAAGTCGTTGCTTTTAATATAATTCACTACCCATTTTATTATATTATAATTGTTACTAGTGAGTCGTTGCAAATATGGATCATTCCATATAGTTTATATGATGAAGGTTTCATCTATGAAGTCAACTTTATCCATATTATCTATCCTTTGACATCAATACAAACATATTCCAACAAATATAGAAAAATGGCGTGCACCATTGCAAAGTGCTCAAAACCACCTTTTTGATGATATCTCATTTACAGAATTTTGATACCTTAACAAAAAGTTGTGGCATTTTGATTTTTTTCCCAATTAGGGCATTAAGGACAAAATCTTGTCCCCCTAGTGGTTGGGTGCTAGTAACCCATATGATTTCCAGCTTCGCTAGGGTTTAATCCCTAGTGGGTACGCCAAAATCAACCACCAAGCCCCAGTCGAGACCGAGTGCTAAATTGTCAATTAAAAAAGAATTAATTAGTACTAAGATGTTGAAATTATGTCACTTAAAAATCAATTACACAGAGTTGTGTAGTCAATTGCAACAAGTGATGCTAGTAAATATATCGAAGAATATGCCAAATGACAAACAAATATTCCATCTACAAAATAGCAACTTGTTACCTAATGACTATGTATGACTTTCCATATAGTACGGGTTTGTATGACTAAATAGATTTGTACAACTGTACATACACCTTTTATGTCAAATTTGCCAAAATCTTAAAAAATGGTTATTTCTTTGTTGCCCAAATATCAAGTATTTTATATGAAAATGGAGATTTATGGGGCTTCTAAACTGAATGGTGAGGTTTTTTTTGACTCAAAGTGCATCTAGTAAAATCTTGTGCCCAAATCACCCTCATATTTGAGAAGGGGTTTGTAGATTTGGAGCTCTAATACCATGTAATAATTCATAATGAACTCCAAATAGCCTAAGATCACCTACAAAACCAAACAAACTTCCACGAGATGGTATGACAATATAACAACTTGATTGATATACTGATGCAAAGTGTACACACCCTATCTTCTACAATGTACAAGAACCTTGCTTATATATGCAAGGTGAGAGATAGGATCAAACAAGATCATGACAAGTGTCTTAATCCTATAACATGAGATAACAAATATTAAATGACCTAAAACACAAAAATTAAATGACATAAGATAAGATAAGATCTCATGAAAACTAAAACTTCTAGAAAAATTCATAGGACCTAAGTAAAGCTAACATGTGAATAGGACCTACTAGGTGAAGTAGTTAGGTAAACACCTTATGCACACCAACAATCCCTTGGTCATAGATCAAAATTAAATTAAATATCATATTTTGAATATCTCTCCTTAAAAAACTTGTCCCTTTTTCATCTTTATAATGTAATTATTTTGGGCACTCATCATGGTCATATTAATGATCCAAATCCCTTATATATACAAATATGAGCTTGTCCCTCATGCAAATATCTTTTATCTATTTGAGAAATAAAACTATTCTTTGCTTTTGTTCTTCAAAATCTAATCCTAGAGGGTGTACTCTATCCTGATATTTTGTTTGTGATGGATGCCTACTTATGGTCCTCAAGCAAAAGTGCCCTATTTGTGCATTTGAAAACCATAGGCCTTGTTGATGTGTATTAAGAGTTCTATGCATTAATATTTTTGTAGAAGCAAGTTGAGCTAGCTCTAGCCACAACCCATTGTAATTAAGATTATTAAATGTTGAATACTAAAGGGGTTCATTGATCATTATTCTTTGGTGCATTGCTCTTTATTTATTTATCTCTAGTTCTCATCCCACATTATTTACTTGTAGTCCCTAACCCTTTTCCGTCCTAGTAGTAGAATAGAGGTAGATAAGCATTAGACTAGCTATAATTTCAAGTAATTTAAAGGTAGAAATCAAAATAGGAAGTCAAGTTTTTCTAGAGATTATATTTGTTTGGTGAAAATTATAGACATGATGGTTTACATAGTGTTGGGGTTTATCAAATCCAAAAAACTCATAGATGCATATTCTTCTTTTGATATGGTTAGCAATGTAACTGATCCTTTCCTACACCCAAAAATTTGGACCTTCACACTTGTCTAAGAGCACAAGTTCGACACTCTTTGTGACAACCACCCCTACACCAATCTAAGCCTACATATCTAACTACCCATCAAGTATGTTGTTTTGAAGCAATAATGGTTTTTTAGCACAACCAATGGAACTTGACTTAGCCTTCCCTAATATGTAAAACACAAAATTTATGCCCTTGTGATCACCAACAATAGATTCTTATATATGTCAACTCACTTAATGACACCTTCAAATAATTCCTAAAATCTCAAAATAGAATAAAAAATAGTATGCATGTTTTCATCATCTTATATCAACATGGTTTCAAGTAAAATAGAGCATACACACAACAAAGAATAGATAAGACACCAAATTACCTTAGAGAAAACCCTAACTAGGTGAAAATATTGAGAAAGAGTGTGCCATGAGCACCTCACTCACTATCTCAAGCATCATTTACAAGTGTTTCACCACCTTATAAACTAATTGGAGCTTTAACGATATTTACAAACCACTTTGTTCATATTCTTCAACCTTGTAACTAAGAAACCTTATTATTGTCCACTTGTTCATGCAATTTAAACCTACACGAAGGTTTTTCCAACTATGCCAACCCTTCAAATTTTATGTTTGCAACAATTTTTAATCTTCCTGCATCCCTTCATAGTATTAAAATGGAGAAAAGTATGTTGATCAAATCAATTCAAAGACAAAAACCCTTCATCTTCAACTCATTGTCTAACATAGTGTTTTCACCACTTCCATCAACTAAGAAATTGTCATAATTTTTATGTGTAGACACCTAAATTTGGACACCTAATTTGTCCAAATTTACCCCCCTTTTGTCTAAATATCCTCTTATTTGCATTAATTAAGTAATATCGCTATTATTTAATTAATACCCTTAATTCTTCTAAATCCCTAAGGTATTCAATTAATAATTAAATACCTTACCCTTTATTCTCCTTTTCACCAAATGAATTACTCACATGTCACATCATTTTCCTTAATCTTGATCCATCCTCTAATCTCATCATTAGAGATGTGCACGTGTCTAATCCTTGATTAAGACATGTCACATCCTCCAACTTTTGCAAATTGGCTTTTTAACCTTCGTTAGTCATTAATCATCTTCTAATCATTGATCAGTTAAGCCTAATTAGTACTTTGGTCAACACTCCCCATCTCCCAAAGAATTTTTAATTCCTTTTTATTCACCGAAGACTCCTCTCTTCCCCATGTGAATTTTGAATTTATCCTTCCAAGGAATCTTCTCTTCTCCATGCAAATTCTAGAACCTTTGATTTGTCACTTCACATGTGCCAAAGACTTCTAGAACATTTGACTTGTCACATCACTCACATGTGGCAAATTCCCACATTTTTGGGAACTTTGTCTTATCCATTAGATTCTTCCAATCATTGTGAATTTTAAATTCACTTTTATTCCTCCAAGGAATTTATTCTTCCTCATGTGATCATTGAGTGGTCACATCAAGGTATTTACAAGGTACTTGTCCTTCCTCCACATCATGTGCCTTCCTTCCACCTCACTTCCACATCATCTCATCATAGGCCATTTCATATTCCACATGTCAAGATATGAGCGCTTGTGAGTCCTCAACTCACCATAGCCCTCCATCTTGGCCTTGTTGGTTTAATCTCAACCATTGAATTCTCTAGAGAATTTAAATTCCTCTATAAATACCCCCTATTTTCTCTCATTTAGGGACTTCATGCATTTGATACCAAACTCTTGCAATTCTCTCATTTACACACTTAGCCATTTGCACCCTTATGTTACCAATTTTATTACTCAACTTGTAAGCATTTTCCCTCATATAATCAAAAAATTTAACTATTAGCATTTGCATTTTTATCATACTGTTCATCTTGCATCTAGCCATCTCCATAGCCATCCAAGGAGCACACAAGTTTTCAAACGTCAAGGGCCAACCAAGGGATTCAACAACACAAAGGTATAATCGTTTATTGTCTTCATTTCATCATCTTTATTTGTGTTATCATTCTCTAGGCTAATCTTGAGGTGTATCTTTTATGTTCTTCCATTAGTGCATTATTAATTTTTTTTCATCTTTAGAATAGGGTAGACATTTAAGGGATCACATTATGAATTTACCAGAATAATCATATTTTCGCCACAAAAATGCATTCACCCCTTATGGCAAGCAATGATTTCATCATTAGTATTTTTTTGCTTAATATTGACATATACAACTTCAATAAAAGTTCATTGAGATGTTCTATACCATCCTTGATACCCTCCAATCAACTTTATTAGTTGTTATGCATCATGAAACACCATTTTTTAGATGAGAAGATTCTCCTAGCTGCAACATTCTAAGTGAACCTTTCAAATGATCCCACGAATCTAGTTTAAGTGACCCAATATTTAGATCATATTTCCCCCACCAAGAATTTTTTGGTCCCTAAAATCTTAGGGACTATCCAATGTGGAAATATCTATCCCACGTGATTTGAAACCACTTGACCTTGCTCAAAAAATTTGGTGCAAGAGCACCCATGAGATTTTGGTTTTGTGTCTCTCTTATGTAATAAGGTTCTTTTGGATCATCTTTATGTTTTTAAGGGTCTAGATGAGGTCTTAGGAGGATAGGTGTGGTCAAATTGTAAAAAATGTACAAGTTGCTATAGGTTTTTTAAGTTATCAATATTGTCTAAAATGTTGCAAATTGTGGAATTTGAAGAGTCACATGGTGTCAATGAAGGAATTAGAACGGTTGTAGTTTGAAAATCAGTTGTAAATGGTTGGTACATGTTTAAATAGCCTTGGGGAGGTCGAACCCAAGGTGGTTGTGACATTTTTGAAGTGAAATCAATAAAAGGCATCCTTGTTTCTGCATTTTTTAACGTTAAATTATTGTTTTAGAGCTTGGTACGGATTTGTACAGCTGGTTCATGATTTAAAACCGACTAGAGTCAATGGAGAATTGAGTCTACTTTTTGTTGCACTTTGTCTCATTGAATTTCATTAAGATTTGTGTTTTAGAGCCAATTTACCCTGGATTGGTTGAAAACCCTAGGTTTAGTTCCTTGAAGGAAGAAAAAATGAATATCTCACTATTCCACCAGTGAAACCTCATGAAACTTGGTGGAATAGCTATAAATAGGTTTTTTTTGGTATTTATAAAATTGCAGGATCAGGGGAGAAGGTTTTCACGTGTTTTTATGATGCCCTAGATCAAATTTCTTTATGTTTTAGATCTAATTGCCAGAAGAAAAGCCAATTTTTGAAAGGTTTCGTACAAAGTGACCATCCCTGATTTTGAGGTATGTTGTATAAAGTCCAAATGGGTATCTGAAACTATGTTTATATTTCTTGACATCAAGTCTGATTTGAAATTTATGACCAAAAAACATGAATTTTCTGCTCCACTTCAATCCTAGTCAAGCGTAGAACAGTCAAGTTTTGAACCTTTCCTTCCAAAGTAACAATATTTGATTTATTCATATGTTGAATAAAGCCATAAAGGGTATCCAAATCTAGGTTTGTCTTTTGGGGATCAATTATTCCTGGGAAGTTGTTCCCATTTTAGTCAATTTGAAGTACTATTAGGAGATTGAGGCCTAATGAATGAAAACCATCATGTGAATGTTTAGAGATTGGAAGTTTGCTTGTTTGAGGATTGTTTGGATTTGTCCACCCCTAATATACATCAAATTTGTATCAGAGTCTAAAAGGTCTGAGAAAACAAGTTGAAAGCCCAAAGATCTAGGCAAGAAAGTTTTGGAGTTTGTGTTTTGTCTTTTTGTAGGTTGAAGGAAGAACCTGGATGCCAAAAGACTAGGCCAAGGGAAAAGAAATGGGCCTAAGGTGAGGTATCACAAAGAAAAGAAGAAGCAAGGTGAAAGAGACTTGTTTGATAAAGAAGAATGGAAGAGTTGAGGAGAAAAGTCTATGGAGACTTGCAGAGTATGGAGGTAACAAGTAAGAAGTTGTTGATGAGAAAAGAGAAAAGTGAGATGAAGAAGAAAAATGAGAAAGAAGAATAGATAAAAGTGCAGCAAGAGATAATGGAGTTGAGGCACACCTTGAAAGAAATAGAAAAGAGGCGCGAGAGAATGGAACTTGAGATACAACAGTGTCTTGAGAAGGCAAAACAAACAAGTGGTTGGCATTTTCCAATGAGAAAGAGGCTCAAATGGCTTATTAAGGAGATTATTCAGAAGAGAAGAAGGCAGGAGAGGACAACAACACCAGATATTCGAGAATCTTTGTTGATGAAGGAAGAGCAAAATCCATCTGAGAAAGAGGAAGAGGTAGGTAATGCAATGGTAAGCAAACCTAGGACTGTTTTGACATCAACAAGCATTGAAGAGTTGCCTTGGGAAGTTCAAGATGTCTTGAAGGATCATGTAGACATAGTGGTTGATAATTTTTTTGACTTTTTGCTTCCAAGGAAAAGTGTTAGTCACTATTTAGCTTTTTTTCTAGGCTCTAGTCTGTCATATACAACGGCCTATGACAAGCAAAATGAAGAATGTCATGTGTCTAAAGAAGGATATGGTGCCAATACAAATGATGCACTTGTTTGGAAGGTTGTAAATGAAAGAAATTTTGATGTTAAAGGCAAGAGGATTGTTGTGAAAGAGATTATAGAATTGAGAAAGCAATGTTTGAGTGGAAAAGGAAGTATGGAGCAACATAATGGACAAACTGAGTTGCAGATGGAAGATGGACAGTTAGACAAGCATCCACTACAAGTGGAGCAACAAAAGGGAGTTGCAGATGTTAGAGGCAAAGAGAGAAGACAAAGTGATCTTGATGAGATTGCAGCCTTGGGAGACAAGAAACCTAAGGTGAAAATGAAACAAGCCATTGAAGGGGAATAAGGTACTATTGGAGTGCATGACATCCATCAAGGACAAAGGGATCAATTACAAGGTAGAGGTGCAAATGGAGGATAGTTTTATATTGACAAGTTCAAATATCTTTGCCAAATGTTCAAGAAACCTACAGTGAAGATGAAGCGAGCATGAAATTTTTCCAAAGAAGACAATGTGCAAGGATTTAAAGGAATTCAACAAGAGTTTTCAAGCATGGTTCTCATGATTGCTACCTTTTATTCAAGTGAAGCTTGAATCTTTTCTTTGCCTAGGAGTATGGTGCAGGAGCACCCATGAGATTTTGGTTTTGTCATTGTTTTGGTTTTATGTATCTCTTATGTAATAAGGTCCTTTTGGATCATCTTTATGTTTTTAAGGGTCTAGATGAGGTCTTAGGAGGATAGGTGGTCAAATTGTCAAAAATGTACAAGTTGCTATAGGTTTTAAAAGTTGTCAATATTGTCTAAAATGTTGCAAATTGTGGAATTTGAAGTCACATGGTGTAAATGAAGGAATTAGAACGGTTGTAGTTTGAAAATCAGTTGTAAATGATTGGAACATGTTTAAATAGCCTTGGGGAGGTCAAACACAAGGTTGTTTGTGACATTTTTTAAGTGAAATCAATAAAAGGCATACCTGTTTCTACATTTTTGAACGCTAAATTGTTGTTTTAGAGCTTGGTACAGACTTGTATGGTTGGTTCACGATTTAAAACCAATTAGAGTCATTAGATAATTGATTCTTCTTTTTGTTTCACTTTGTCTCATTGAATTTCATTAAGATTTGAGTGTTTTAGAGCCAATTTACCCCAGGCTGGTTGAAAACCCTAGGTTTAGTGCCTTGAACGAAGAAAAAATGAATATCTCACCATTCCACCGGTGAAACCTCATGAAACTTGGTGGAATGGCTGTAAATAGGTTGCATTTGGTTTCTATAAAGTTGCAGGATTAGGGGAGAAGGTTTGCATGTTTTTTGATGATGCTCTAGGTCGGATTTCTTTATGTTTTATATCTAATTGGCAGAAGAAAAGCTAATTTTTTAAGGGTTTTATACAAAGTGACCATCCCTAATTTTGAGGTATGTTGTATAAAGTCCGAATGGATATATGAAAATATGATTATATTCTTGATATCAAGTCTGGTTTGAAAGTTATGACCAAAAAACATGAATTTGTTGCTCCACTTCAAGCCTAGTCAAGAGTAGAACAATCAATTTTTGAACCTTTCCTTCCAAAGTAACCATATTTTATTTCTTCATATGTTGAATAAAGCCATAAAAGGTATCCAAATCTTGGTTTTTATTTTGGAGATCAATTTTGCCTGGGAAGTTGTGCCCATTTTAGTTAATCTGAAGTACTATCAGGAGATTGAGGCCTAATGAATGAAAACCATCATGTGAATGTTTAAAGGTTGAAATTTTGCTTGTTTGAGGATTGTTTGGAGTTTTCCACCCCTGCTTTGCATCAAGTTTTTAGTTTAGGCTTATCATCCATGGCTGGTCCACCTTACCATCTTATCCAACACAATGTTATCTTCTAATTCTTGTTGGTCCTCAATTATAGAATCATCCATGGATGACAAGGCATCATCCTCTTTATCCAACAATTAAGGCTCAAACAAACATAACTTGTCAAAATTGATAACTAACAATATCTTCATGTTTTTAGGCAAGTTTAGCCTAAAGCCACTCTAACCCAACTATTATATGATCTAAACAAAACCATATCTCAATGGCTTGCACTTCCTTGAAGGTCATTGAAGCCTCTATTTTCCTAAGAAAACCCAAACCTTGTCACCAACATGGAACTTATGTTCCACTCTATGTTAATCATGTTGGCCCTTATACTTACTTGAGACTCCTTGAGTTTCTCGTGTACCTAGAAATGTATTTGCTTAGCTTTGTCAATGAAAGTTATATTTTTCACCTCCCAATCCCCTTTTTCCAACCCTTCTCTCGACTATCTGAAACATATGTCAACATGACTATATAGCAAGTATCCAAAACATTCCTCAAAAGTAGATATATTTGTAGATGAGTGAATGGCCCTATTGTAGGTGTGTTGTGTGTATGTTAAATAATCATCTCAACCCTTGGGATAATGATAATTGTATCCTACACCAACACTTTAAATTCACCAACTCTTTTTATTCATTTGGGTTTGTAAAGTTGTTGAATTTTTCAACTTTGTATCCCTCAAAGAGTGCACCAAAACTTGCTTAAAAATCGAGCATCCCTATAGGAGATTATGCTTTTGAAAAGCCCAAAGTGGCTGCATACATGCTTGAAGAATAACTTGATTGCATCACTCCTACTTGGAGTCTTTTTGTGAAGCATTAAAAGACACATTTTACTAAAATGGTCTACCACAACAAAGACAAAATGACCATGCTTAATCCTGGGTAATCCACATGTTGAATTCTATAGAGATTCTCTCCCATGGCCTCTTTGGCATAGGGAAAGGTTGGTACAACCCAAGCTTTCAATTGTTGGGATTTTTTGTGTTATGCAATTGATAAATCCTTATAAAATATGCAAAATCCACATGAAAATAATGTACATACAATTAAAGATTTACAACAAAGTATTGTGCAACTTGTGATGTATGTGTCTCTATTATAAACAACAATATTTGTTCTTTTGGAACACAGTTTTCTCACCTTTTATAGAAGCCTATCAATCAAATAGTAATTGAGGTTCAAAATCCCACTCTTCTTATTGCTAACTAATGTACCTTGTTGAAATCTACATTATGTATGTAATATTCAACATATACCTCTTTTTGAATAGGCTCCAACTTGCTAAACAAGCCCACCACGAAGATAAGAGGTAGCCTAGAAAGCATAGATCTACCGTACTTTTTATAACACCGTGCCTATACTGAATGACAAGATAGAATTGTTACAATAATATCATCTATTTGTAATGATGTAACTATTGCAACTTTATGTGTTCTTGCAAGTATTACAAAGTTTGGTGGTTGGTGTGCACAATCATCTCTTCACCCAAAAGATAGTTCTTCCACTTCTTCACCATAGAAACTAGTTAATGCACATAGCTCCTTGTCATATGTATTATGGTAAGAACAACCCCTTTGAACATTTTTGATTGACAATAAATAGGTCTAACTCCTTTTAGCAAGACCATGACATAGCATAATTGTTTGTGTATGTTTCTAATTCAAATGGTTATTGTGGTTGGAGAGAGGGGTCATGCTAATCATTTGCTTAATATCCCCCAAAGCATTTGTTGTTGTGTTCCCCAAATAAACATCTTACCATTCCCCATGATTATGTGTAATGGGGCAAAACCACGTAAGATAATGATTTGACACTTGCGAAGGTATTATAGCTCTCCACCAAAGTTCCTTGTTTTTGAAATAGTGTTGGGATTTAGTCAAATCCAATATTACTTTAATATTAAAGGGATCTATCCTTATCTCTCCATTGCTCACAAAATGGTCAAGATACACCAAGTACGTGTAAACTCACACTTTTAACATTCAAAAGCAACAAATTTTCAAGATGATTAGTGTTTTCTTCATAGGTCCTACTAAATATCAAGATATCTTCTAAGTAAATTATGACATGTTTGACAATAAGAAGCCTCAATACATCACTCATCGAGCACATAAAGGTAGTTGGAACATTACTCAATCCGAAAGGTAGAACCAACCACTCAAAAATACCTTGTTTAATCTTAAATTCCATCTTCCATGTGTCTTTCTCCTTCATTCAAACTTGATGATACCTTGATTTAAGGTCCAATTTCATGAAAAACTAGGCCTATTGGAATTGATCTCACAAATCATCAATTTGAGGCAACATATACCTATTTTTTATTGTATTTTGTTCAAGTCGCAATACCTCATACATACATGCCATGCCCCATCCATGTTATGGCTATTCAATAACCATAAAGGGATGTGCTTGGCCTTATCAATCATTGTTCCAACAACTTCTTCAACTAATCTTTCACCTCATTAGACTCTATCACACTTTGATGGTACAATCTAATGTTGGGTAAAGGACAATCCAAACTAATTGAATTTCCTGCTCTATTGCAATTTAGGGGGCAACCCTTTTGGCTTGAAGAATAAATATAAAAAAATCTTTACCAACTCACATATATCACAATGCTCATAATGAGTATAGAACTCTTGAAACCTCTTACCTTCTACCCCTTCATGCATACCCTTTCCTTTTATTAACGAGACGACAATTTTTCCACTAGCATTGATCAAGTGCTTAGCTTGTGATCGACTCACCATGGTAACTTTTAACTTCCTAGAGGATGCATTCAAGGTGTATGATACTCCATCCAACATATGCCTTGTTGGAAGTAAGGGGAAGACTATTGGAAGTTTTTCATTGTTGATGTTGTTTGGAAACATGAGCATGAGGTGCATATAATGTATGATCCAGTGTTGCCATTGATGTCAGCATTGTTATGATCATTCTAGCATGGATTGAAAGCATTCTTGAAGACATTTGGACAAAACAAGTTGATCCAAAAAATATGGCTATACAAGAATTTGGCTAAGTTTTCCTCCTAACAGTATTGTTGTTCAGTGCATCAATTTTTGGGTCCACACTCCACCACAAGTTGATATATCACTCTATGATTCTAACTATAGGTTTTGTTAGAACTAGAATTTCACATGAAAATTTTAAGGCCTTTTGCCCATTTAAACCCATTCATTTGCTATCTTTTCCATTAAAAAAACATTTTTGCCACTCATATATGGCCTTTACGCTTTACCGTTGCCTTAATGTTCAATTTTACATCACTTACCGCCTTACCACGGCCTCCCACAATGGGCTTGCGGTAGCGGTTAGCAGGCAGGTGTAAAGCGTTTACCTCACCACCACACGCGGTCTAAACATAGACCGTGGTATTGCAGTGGGCGGTGAGTAGGTGGCGGCGGTAATGGTTGAAGACAAGCAGTTAGCGGGCGATGTACAACGGTAGCGGCTAGGGATGAGGCATAAAGTGTTTACCGCGCCATCGCACGCGGTCAAACCACAGACCGCAGTGGCCGTGGTGAACAGGTAGCGATCAACGAAACGGTCAACGACGGCGTGGAAATGGTCAGAGTAGGAGCCACTGTGGTACCACAGGGGGTCATCTTGTAGACCGTGATGACCGCGGTGGATGGCAAAGCAGTTGGTGAAGACGGCTAGCAGTTACACCGCAATACCGCGGACGACCAAACACGAAGCCGCAGTAGGGTGGTACGAGAAAAGAACAGGCAACAAACAGTCACCATGGTATTGTCGACTGTCAAGTTTGAGACCACGGTAGAGTGGTGGGGGCAGGAATAGACCATGATACCGCGGCCAGTTAACAAGTTGACTGCGGTAGAGCAGTAAGCATGAATGAAGACTTCGCAGCAAGGCATAAAGTGAAACGTAAGGGCGAGAAAAGTATTAAAGTTAAAATTAAACGCAGAGCTATAGTTGAAAATATTAATTTGCCGATAAGGCAACGCAATTAATATTTTGTTACCACCAGAGAATGCAAACGGTTTTACCGGTTAATTCGAGGGTCACGCCCCTTGAGTTGGGTGTACAAATTTTTGAGAAAAATCAGTCACAGGGGTTCGATAGGTGGGATTTTTTTTCCACTGTAATAACAAAACTGGGATAAGAGCAATGAAGAGTCCTTCTTGAAACTGGATGTAATGGAGTAAACATTTTCAAACTGGTGCAATTTTTCTAAGTTTGTTTGTTAAGATGACATAATTGGTGAATTTCATATCAGGTTGCTTCAAATTAAAATTTCTTAAGTCATTTAAATCAAGATAACAAGTATATATCTGGTTTATCATGGTGCAATTTTCACTTTGTGTGGTTTGATTAATAGGTGTCTACAAAGTCAGAATTAAATTCTTTTAAGCAAGTCACAATGATTTTAAAATTTTGGTTGGATGTTTAAAGAAGAACTTGGTAGGGAGATATTCAAGGGTAATTTATGCAAGCCATAAATTGGGTGAAATGATATGCCAGTCATAGAATTTCATACCTTAAATATGCTTAATAATTTGAATTAAGTTGGATAGGGAAGCACCTTGAATCCTCATTATTTTGACTTTGTTGCCCAACAGATGGAAGGCACTGATCTGCCATATCCCAGAGGATAGAATTCCTAACAAACAATATATTCAAAACCTTTCATTTGTGTGGTAGGATTAGTTGTAGTTTTTGTCTATCCATTCCCAATTGCCTTTGTGGGTAGATAGTTTAGCAGGAAATTCATTTCAAATCTACATGTTTCACATAGGTTCACCCGCCTAGGTCTAGCAGAACCTAAAGAGTAGAAGGTTTAATTGTATAATTAGCCTTGTATGTTGTCCAAGAATGTTGTAAAGTCCTGGTAAACTTTTATGGTTAAAACTTGCATTTTTGAGAACCAACAGTTTGGCGACTCTTCTGGGGACCATAATCTGAAAATAAGCCTTGTCATAGAGTTAGTACCTTGTAGAAGACTCCACTGGGAATAAAGAATTGCATATTTTCTCACTTTTGGAAAGTGAGTGGCGACTCTAAATGAACAAATACATTGAGACTGATAAATTAAAGTATATATCAAAAATAAATCTTCCTAGAGTTCAAACCATCACAATTGCTTCCAAAATGCAAGGAAGAAGGTCTTTGTACAAAGATGGTGATGGCCCTAACGCCAAAAAAAAATGGACAGAGAAGAATGGTAAAGGTAAGAAGGTGACTGATGACATGGGACCATAAAAAATAAATAAAACATCAAAAGCATCATTGGAGATACACAATTCATATGGTACATTAGCAAATGAAGACAACCCTTCTAGAGAACCTCGCACTCCTGAGGAATAGAGGAATCCCTTTTATCAACCAGATCCTGAGAAGGTTGAAGAATTCATGGCAGAATGTGAAGCTGAAAGAGAAAGAAGACAACATGAATATGATCAAAAAATGGCATTTCTTGAAAAGAATCAAGATGGTCATAGCCTCTGAGGAGAATTATGAACTTATGGCTAGGGATGAAATAAATGCAAGATTGGAACATGAGAGACAAGAAGTGGAGAGAGCAAGAATAGAATATGAGCAGAGGCTCCAAGCAATTAAAGAACTTGAAGAGTTGAAGTTGAGGAAAGTGCAGATCAATACTCAAATGACTAATTTGCAAAAATATGTGCCACCTCGTAGGAAAGGGAGCAATAATGCAGGCCCATCAAATTCCTCACAGGCCTACCAAAATCAGCCAAGGAATCAAGGTAGATATCAAAATGTTCCACCACAAAATCAAGGTGTTCAACCACCTCCTTATCAACAACATGTACCCCCACAAGGTCAGTAATATGTGGCAAATAATAATCCATTGTACCAGCGTCAGTATTACCAAAATCCTCCTCCATAATATGCAACCATGATTAGGCAGTTTGACTTGGCTGGATTACAAATATGCCCTTACCCTATGGACAACAGTTGGAGAAGTTTGGTCCCAAAATTCACAAGGAGCAATGCTACTGCAGCTGAAGAGCATTTGAGGAGCTTTAATGCTTTTATGCAAGATTTAGATATGCAGTATGAAGATATACAAATGAGACTTTTTATGATGTCACTAATTGAAGATGCCAGAGATTGGTTTAATAGTCTGCCAACAACTTCTATTAATTCTATTCATGTGTTTTATGAACAATTTCTTGAGCAGTATGGGAATCAATATGCACCTAAGTTTGCATTGCATGAGTTGGTGACCATTCAAAAACATCAAAATGAGTCAGCCTATGATTTCAACCAGAGGTTTTCTAAATTATATAATAAGATACCTCCTAGATCTAAATTGGTTGATCCTGTTGCATTGAGTATTTATTTAAAGGCTTTTGATCCTAAGACAGGTTATGAGCTAAGGAACAGGGGTCCCAGAAATTTGGCTGAAGCTCAAAGGATAACACTCACTATTGAAAATAACAGGAAGGCTGCAAGGATGATTGCCAAGAGGGAAAACCCAAGGATTCCCCAATATGCTCCTCCAAATAAACAAGAAAACACATATAGGAATGAGAGGCCAAGACTACATGACATGCCTTATAATACAAATTGGAGAAATGGAAAGCTAGTAATGGAGGGGCCAAGAAATAAAGAGACACCTGACCCTTCGAAGAAAAGAGGGACATACATGGGTGATAATAGTCCTTGGTGTTCAGTTTGTGACTTGCCACATTTTTCAGAACATTGTGTTGTAGCTCAGTCAGTGCCAGAAAAGGACATAGAAGGAAATGATAATGAACAAGATCATAATATCTATCTGACTTCTCATACTCTTCACTCAACAAAGCAAGGATATTCATCTTTGAAGGAAGGAGGGTATGGATATGATGTTGATCATCAGAAATATAATGTTCACATGGCAGAACAACAAGTTTTTTCTGACTATGAGGAAAGTGATGATGAACAAGGTTTCCCTACTGCATCATATCAAACTAATAGGGGAAATATGAAGAGACCAACTAAGGAAGAAATTAAAAGATTGACTATTGCAGCAGTTGAGCTGGCTAAAAGCAAGTATCGGCTGAGGAATATAACAGTGAGTGAAAATGAAGGTGTTCCAAAAGGAATACTCTTGAAAGATAAAAAGATGTCCCATGAAATATCAAAAAAGATAAATGATGAGTGCCCTCATAAAAAAGAATAGAAGTATGTTCCCAAAGAAGAAAATAAAGAATTCCCCAAGGATAAACAAAAAATGGATCAAACATCAAAGAGGGAGAAGGAGGAGTACAAAGGTGAACCAGCAGAGAAAAAGAAGTTGATAAGAGTTGAAGGTGCATATTTTGATTTTGTGCAAGCTTTATCCCAGGTAAAAATATTTGTCCCATTACTTGAAATGATGAAAATTAAAGAGTATAGGGAAAGTGCTATTCAACTGATGTCTGGTGGGAGGAATCAAATTGTAAATTTTGAACAAAATGAGAATCCTGGAATTACTGATAAGAAAGGAAAGATAAAAGTTTCAGAAGTTGGTCTGAATGATGCATTAATGAACACACCACAAATTGATCCATTTTTTACTACCCTACTCATAAATGGTAAATTCGTAAGAAATTGCATGATAGATTCAGGTGCTTCCATGAATATTATGCCAGTAGTGGTAATGAAACAACTTAGTATGTGGATAGATATTGAGGGTGGTAAGTGTTATGCCATGGATAGTAGGCCTGTCCCAGTAGTGGGGATTATGAAAGATATAGAAGTAAAATTAGCAACCTACCCACAAGCAACTTATAACATTGATATAACTGTGATTGATACACCTCCTCAGTTTGGAATGCTTTTGTCAAGACAGTGGACTACAACAGTTGGAGGTAATGTGTAGTTTGATCTATCATATGCCACAATACCAGTTAATGGTGAAGAGGTAAAACTATATAGAGAACCAAGGGTGAATCAAATTGTTGACTGTGTTCCCCAAGAAAAACTTAATTGCTTTTGTGATGTAGATTTGGGGAGTTTTAGAGTAGAATTATCTCAGCCAGAACTTGTGAATACTTACCCAATTGATAAGCTTGTCTCTAGAAATCAGCAGGGTGTGTGGAAAATGTACTTTGATGGGGCATGCAGTCGAGAAGGTAATGGAGCTGGGGTAGTTTTCATATCACTTTAAGGTACAACATTTAAACATTCATTTTTGTTGGCTTTTGAATGTACAAATAATTTGGCCGAGTATGAAGCCTTGTTGATTGGTTTGAACATGGCTGTCAAACATAAGATTAAATTGTTGTTTGTCTTGGGAGATTATGAGTTAGTTGTGTCACAAGCTAGATCAAAATATGTTGCAAAGAACAAGAGGCTGAAACAATATAGAAATCTTGTGTGGGATACAATTGAACTATTTGATGCATTTTCGATTGATTCGATAGATAGATCTGAGAATTTGATGGCTGATTTTTTGGCTAATGTAGCCTTGAAGAAAGATGATATCACTTTGGCAAGAGTGTCTCAGGTTGAATTTAAAACAAGACCAGCAGTCCCTGACAACATATATAGTTGGCAAGTTTTTGATGATGATATTGACCTTTTGAAATTTCTTCATTGTATAGATCAGTATGAGGCACATAAGATTGATTTCAATGACTTTGTGGAAGAAGTGGATGGGAAACAGACTGTATTTGGGAAGAAAGTTTTGCAGCTTAAAACTAACAAGCTTCCCAAAGGGCTTGTGGCATTGGAGAGAGTGTATGATGGGAGTGATCGTTCCCTCATAAAGCAGACGCCTATTAAGAAAGAAGATATTGAAGAAATAAATTTGGGAACTAAATTAGCACCAAAACGGGTTTATATTGGAAAGAAAATAAACCCAACCATCAGAAGGATGTTAATTACATTGCTGAGAAAATACAAGCATGTGTTTGCTTGGTCCTATGAGGATTTGAAGGCATATAGAGAAGATCTTTTTCAACATGAGATTCCACTTGAGCCAGACACAAAGCCATTCAGACAGAAGCAAAGGCCTATCAACCCAACTCTGGAACCTAAGATGCAAGAGGAGCTAGCAAAGCTCAAAGATGGAGGTATTATTGAACCCATTAGGCATTCGACATGCGTCTCTAATTTGGTCCCAGTCAGGAAGAAAAATGGGGACATAAGACTGTGTGTGGACTTTAGAAATCTGAATGTTGCTTCCCTAAAAGATAATTATCCTCTTCCAAACATGGAGGCAATATTGCATAAAGTAACAGGGTGTGATCTATTGTCAATGATGGATGGATTTTCTAGATATAACTAGGTCAAAGTAAAAGAATCTGAGCAATACAAGACAACATTCACTACACCATGGGGAACTTATGTCTATATAAGAATGCCATTCGGTCTCACAAATGCAGGATCTACCTTTCAAAGGGCCATGGATGTGGCATTTGCAGATTTGATCAATGCTATAATGGTGGTATATCAAGATGATCTCACTACTTACTCCAAAAGGGCAGAGAATCATGTTGGTGACTTAGAGAAGATTTTCATCAAAGCTTTGGAGTATGGTATAAGTCTTAATCCTAAAAAATACCATTTTGCTGTCACAAATGGTAAAATTTTGGGGCATATTGTGTCAAAAGATGGGATTGGGATAGATCCTGAAAGGGTAGAAGCCATAGATAAGATTCCCATTCCTAAAACTGTCAAAGCAATCCAATCATTCTTTGGCCAAATAAATTTTGTTAGGTGGTTTGTGTCCAATTTTGCTGAGATTGTTAAACCTATATCTAAGATGTTGAAAAAAGGAGAAAAATTGGATTGTACTGCTGAAGCTATGGATGCCTTTATATCTATAAAAAGAGTTTTCAAAGAAGCCCCTATCTTAAAGTCCCCTGATTTTACTAAGCCGTTTCAGATTTTTTCTTTTGCCTCATTCCATACCATAGCTGTTGTCATATTACAAAAAAATGATGAAGGTCATGAGCAACCTATTTCTCTTTTCAATAAATCTTTGCAGGGGTCAAAATTGAAGTATGATATCATGGAAAAATAGGCTTATGCACTGGTCAAAGCAATAAAGGCTGTCATACCTTACCTTGTTGGAGCTAAGGTCATTGCTTATGTCCCACATGCAATTGTGAAGGATATTCTGGTGCAGACAGAAGTGACAGGGAAGAGATGCAGGTGGATTAACAAAATTCAAGAATTCAACATCGAGATTTAGATTACCAAGTTGGTAAGAGGACAAGGTCTAGCCAGACTGATGGCAGAAACAAATATTCAAGCAAACCAGATCTGCAATGTGGAAGGTAAGGATGAAATCATAGCAAGTATTGAGCATACTCTGTGGTATATGAATGTAATGCATTATTTGAAACATATGAAGTGTCTCGAAGGGTTGAATGATAATCAAAGGAGAACTTTAAAGTTGCAGGCTTCAGTATGTTTTTATAGAAGGGGACCTTTTCTGGAAAAATAGTGATGGTATATTGTTGTTATGTCTAGATGAATCCCAAACAAAATATGTTTTGAGAGAAATGCATGAAGGGGTGTGTGGGGGCCATTATTCTGCTAAGACTACTGCACACAAGATTCTCAGGGCTGGTTATTATTGGCCTAGGGTATTCAATGATTCCTTTGCATATGTGAGGAAATGTGAGGCTTGTCAGAAATTTTCAAGAAAGTTGAAGTATTAGGGAGCATTGCCACTTAGACCTTTGCAGGTAGAAGCACCTTTTCAACAATGGGGAGTTGATTTCATTGGAGAAATACAAGAAAGATCAAGTGGAGGACATAGGTGGATACTAGTGGCTACAAATTATTTTACTAAGTGGGTGGAGGCTATCCCAACTAGGCAAGCAACAAGCAAAGTGGTAGTGAATTTCCTGATGGAGAATGTTATGACTAGGTTTGGCACTCCAGTCAAATTGATCACAGATAATGGGATGTTTTTTAGATCAGATGAGTTTAAAGATTTTTGCAAAATATATGGAATTAATATTTCTTATTTTGCCCCATATCATCCACAAGCCAATGGTCAGATAGAGTCAAGCAATAAAAATCTTTTGAAGATAGTAAGGAGGATGCTGGATACAAAAAAAAGGGCATGGGATTCGAAGTTAAGATTGGCTGTGTGGGCAGACAAAATTACAGTAAAAAGGGCAACTAGAAAATCTCCATTTGAGTTGGTATATGGGACACAGGCTAGGATGTCATTGCTGAATATTTTGCCAGTATATAACTTTATTTTGCAAGAAAACTTGGATATTTCTAATCCAATGGAGGAAAGAATGGAACAACTTGCAGAGCTTGATGAAGTGAGAAGAGTGGCTCAGAAGCAGAATGTGAAAATGCAGTCACAAATGAAGTACCTTTTTTATAAAAAGGCCAAGAAGAGAAAATTTGAAAAATATGACTTGGTGTTGATGTGGAATGCTCGGTGTCAGGATAAGGGGAAGCATGGCAAGTTTGAAGCTTTATGGCTTGGCCCTTTTGTGATAACTAGTAAAGGAGGTGAAGATTCATATTTCCTACATAACATGTCTGGAGAGGAGCAGGAGTTGCATGTACATGAGCAATTCCTGAAGCATTTTTTCTTTTGAAGATCGGTAGAGGGTCAAGGATTGCCAGTGCATGGATAATTCTTAATAACCCTCTTTAAATGTTATTTCCATGCACAGTAGTTTAGGAAGTTTTGAAGGGTCTGGGTTTGTCAGTACATGGACATTCTCAGGAATTCCCTTTTTCGAAAGCTTTGCTTTCTTTCCATGTATAGTAGATTAGGGTCATTTTCACCTTCCATTCCCCATGCTCCACTTTCCCTCTTCCATCTCCTTCACTCTTTCATTCCCTCCATCCTCCATTGCTTTCATATTCTGGACCATTCATATTTTGGTCTACTCACCCAGTTGCGTTCTAGATTCTTGCAGTGATTTGTTAAACCACTCATCCCCAATAGGAGCCACTGTTAGAACTAGAATTTCACATGAAAAATTTAAGGCCTTTTGCCCATTTAAACCCATTCATTTGCTATCTTTTCCATTAAAAATTCATTTTTGCCATTCATATATGGCATTTACCCTTTACCGTTGCCTTAATGTTCAATTTTACATCACTTACCGCCTTACTGCGGCTTCCCACAATGGGCTCGCGGTATGGTGGTAGTGGTTAGCAGGCAGGTGTAAAGCGTTTACCGTGCCACCGCACACAGTCTAAACATAGACTGCGGTATTGCAGTGGGTGGTGAGTAGGCGGCAGCGGTAACGGTCGAAGGCAAGCAGTTAGCGGGCGATGTACAACGGTAGCGACTAGGGATGAGGCATAAACTGTTTACCACGCCACCGCGCGCAGTCAAACCACAAACCGCGGTGGCCGCAATGAACAAGTAGCAATTAGCGAAATGGTCAATGATGGCGTGGAAATGGTCAGAGTAGGAGCCACCGCGGTACTACAAGGGGTCATCTTGTAGATCATGGTGGATGGCGAAGTGGTTGGCAAAGACGGCTAGCAGTTACACCGCAATACCGCAAACAAGCAAAAATGAAGCCGCGGTAGGGCGGTAGGAGAAAAGAATGGGCAACAAACAATCACCGTGGTATCGCCGACGGTCAAGTTTGAGACTGCGGTAGAGCGGTGGGGGCAAGAATAGACAGTGACGGTCTCACCGTGATACCGCGGCCAGTCAACAAGTTGACCGCGGTAGAGCGGTAAGCATGAATGAAGACTTCGCAACAAGGCATAAAGTGAAACGTAAGGTCGGGAAAAGCATTAAAGTTAAAATTAAACATAGAGCTATAGTTGAAAATATTAATTTTCCGATAAGGTAACACAATTAATATTTTGTTACCGCTAGAGAATGCAAACGGTTTTACCGGTTAATTCAAGGGTCATGCCCCTTGAGTTGGGTGTACAAATTTTTGAGAAAAATCAGTCACAGGGGTTTGACAGGTGTGGGATTTTTTTTCCACTGTAATAGCAGAACTGGGATAAGAACAATGAAGAGTCCTTCTTGAAACTGGATGTAATGGAGTAAACATTTTCAAACTGGTACAATTTTTCTAAGTTTGTTTGTTAAGATGACATAATTGGTGAATTTCATATCAGGTTGCTTCAAATTAAAATTTCTTAAGTCATTTAAATCAGGATAACAAGTATATATCTGGTTTATCATGGTGCAATTTTCACTTTGTGTGGTTTGATTAATAGGTGTCTACAAAGTCAGAATTAAATTCTTTTAAGCAAGTCACAATGATTTTAGAATTTTGGTTGGATGTTTAAAGAAGAACTTGGTAGGGAGATATTCAAGGGTAATTTATGCAAGACATAAATTGAGTGAAATGATATGCCAGTCATAGAATTTCATACCTTAAATATGCTTAACAATTTGAATAAAGTTGGATAGGGAAGCACCTCGAATCCTCGTTATTTTGACTTCGTTGCCCAACAGATGGAAGGCACTTATCTGCCATATCCCAAAGGATAGAATTCCTAACAAATAATATATTAAAAACCTTTCATTTGTGTGGTAGGATTAGTTGTAGTATCCTTTTGTCTATCCATTCCCAATTGCCTTTGTGGGTAGCTAGTTTAGCAGGAAATTCATTTCAAATCTGCATGTTTCACATAGGTTCACCCACCTAGGTCTAGCAGAACCTAAAGAGTAGAAGGTTTAATTGTATAATTAGCCTTGTATGTTGTTCAAGAATGTTGTAAAGGCTTAGCAAACTTTTATGGTTAAAACCTGCATTTTTGAGAACCAATAGGTTTGAGATCATCATTTGCATCTACATTCAAGATTTTGTGATATTTGTGAAGTATTCTAAAAGATATGAATGAAAGAGTTCAGCTCTGTATATTGCAATCATTCCTTGTACAATGTATCAGTGTGGGAGATTCCACATTTTTTCACGGATAATTATTTTGTTCTGTGATGATGAGGATAAGCTATTAGTTGTCGACTGAGTGGGAATTCAAAGGAAGATCGAGTTTTGAAGTCACACGTATAGCGAATTGTATGTACATAATGAAGGTTTTATGTTTAGGTTTTATTTTGGGCCAACCTAACACGTTTGATGCTTTGTGGAGGACAAGCAACTAATTTTATCTTATGTGAGATCTATATTAGGTCCATCCCAACCTATCTTAAGGTCAATTGAATTTTGAATTATGGCACAAGATGTGGATATAATTTTTTTGAGGACATGTTTAATTTTGTGTGCTACTTCTAATTAGGCCGACCTAATTGAAGTTACACTTGATATGGATATATATATATAGGAGATTAAATTCAGAGTTTTGTATTTGGAAGTGGAGTGTGTGGAATGAGAATGATGATGAGGAAGGAATAGATAGAGCAAATTGTATGTGAGTAATGAGAGACATATTACATGTGTGTAATGTGAATATAATCAGAGTTGAGGAAATTGTGAGCAAAGCAGAGCATTGTTTAAGATCCGTGTGAAGATTATTTTGTGCCTTATTGGAACTATAATCCAACATATGATAGATGTTATTGTATCAGTTCAAATATGCTATGTATCCACCCCTTCTTTCTATCTTTCTTACTTTTTGCGGGCAGTGAGCTCACTTGGACAATGAATCCACCTAACAGTGAGTCTTTATGTAATATACTATATTTGGATATAATATATTTTGAGCTAACCCTCATCGTGCTTTTTCCCATTTTGAGTTTTCCACATAAAAATTTTGGTGTTCACGTGTCATGTGATTTTGTGGATGTCTTCATGCTTTCATTCATCATTGTAGTTATATTTATTTTGATAATTGAATGGATTATGTTTAATTGGTTTAAAGGAATACTGATTCACCCCCCTCTCAGTATTCTTTATGTTCAACATGCCTCTATTGATTAGGCCTCCTAAAGTAGATTGCATTCCTAGAAAATAATGATGACTCAAAAATAACCTCTCACACATCAAAAGGAATGACATCTAACAACACCCCATTCTTAAATTTAACACCTTTACAAAAAGATAAGTTGCAGATGTCCACTCTTCACTTGAACCAACCAAATGAATATGGCTAAGGATTATCCATTGCTTGGAGCCCAAATTCACCAACTTACTTTTGTGAGAGTAAATTCACTAGTTGATGTACATCAAATCATATGTTAAAAATCCTCAAATTAAATTTATTTCAATTCTAAAGAAAAAATATAAACTTACTATAATCTTTGATTTCATACTTTTTGAGTGTGAGCTTTCAGTGGAAATAAAACTAGAATATTTATCTCACACCCATTTTTCTTTTCATTCACCATTATTTAAGTCATTGGATTTTTTGTACAAAAACGTCTAGTTAGATATCTGAGAGGTTTGAATGCATATGCAACACTATCCACCAATATTAATTTTTGAATTTCACTACCCTACTCATGTAATGTCTCCACCAACCAAACTCCAGTCAAATACACTTCTATTGTAATTATAAAGCAACAACTTTTTAGTCAAACAAGTCTATAGTTAAGTATTTGAAATGAACATCGTGGAATGAATTTGCAACTTACATTTTTGGAATGAATGGTGCATTCTATTGTGCATGCTCCAAATCCATTCTATTGTGCAGGCTCCAAATCCATCCCTAATGAAAAGACATGCAGCCTCATCCTCTCCACCTACTTTGCCACCCACCAGGTCCCCTACACTTCCTTTACAAGGCTCTACCCTCTATCCCCAACTAGAATGGGTAGATGAGTTTTCATCATGATCAATATTTTTCCCTTTGTCTTAGCAACTTGCATTCTCAATCCTACATTGGAGGCAATTTTCCTTCATTGATTGACCATTCAATCTCAAATTTTGTACGAAGCCATTGGATGGGTGAATGCCTAAACAAATAAATCTAAATATAAACATTGATCGAGCTTTCAACCATTATATATGTTACAAGTTAGATATTCACCTAAGTCAGACATTCGACCTTGCCACTTCAAAATGATTGGGATATTTTTGCATCTACAATTGAAGGGAAATGGGAGCAAGGACTTCCAATTGTTTCTTGTCAAACCCATCCCTGTAAAAACACACATAGCCTCCTCCCCTCCACCATGTCCCCTACACCTTCTTCAAAAAGCTCTACCCTGTATCCCCAATGGGAGCTCCCATAACAAATTCGTCCCCTACCCTATTGAATAATTTATTGCAAATCAAATGAAAAAAAATATTGCAAAAATTTAAACTTAGAATGACGAAACAAAAATACAAATACAAAGAACACGAAGACACGATATTTATAGTGGTTCACCAAAACTGGCTACACCGACTTTAAAGCAGGGGAAATTATTTTATTAATCTTTCTTTCTCAGTTACACACAACAACAACATAAGCACACAATAATGAACAACAATTACATTATCCATTTTGGATAAGTCTTCAAAAAGGAATATGAAGGGATAATTGCAATTGGAGGGAAAATGAGAGTGTATTGTTGGTTGTTTTTAATGAACCAAACTTGGTCTCAACAATTGTTTATGAATTTTTCATCATTCAATGATCAACAATTGTGAGGATTGGCCAATGACTAGGTGAAAGCTTGTTAGGCTTTCCCTCTGCACTTTGGGCTCTATAGGACCCAACAGGGTGATCCTTACAATGTACTTAATGATACTCTTGTGCCATTTATCATAGAAATTGTGAATAACAAATACATTCTCATAGTTTGCAAATTAGATAAAATCCTTCAAGAATCTGGCTAATTCTCTAACAAATAATCATCTAAAGCAGAGAATGGACGACATCTCATGAAACTTTAAAATAATTTAAGGTGTATGAATGATTTTTCTTTAAGAATTTGTTCTTTGAAAGGCAAGGCCGACTCAACGACTTCAAAGTTTACCAAATTAATAGAACAATGCTTTATCCATTGGGTAATGAATTCAAATTTGGGACAAAATGTAATACAACAATGACTCAACTTGGTATTTACAGACTATTATGATATTGCATTACAATAAAACAACTCAGATCTCCCAAAACAAAAACTACTTATAAAATCCTCATACTTTAATCACACAAACCTATGATTTCATCAGAGCGTTTTAAATAATTCCTTGAATTAAAGTAGAGAAAAAAATATACATTCAACCAAAACGATTGAAGACCAATAAAAGGATCCTTGGTCATTTTATTAATCATTCAGATGAAAAAATACAAAAGGAGAGAATCTATTTTAGAATTTGCACTTTCTCATTCAAATGCCATCACTATTGTAAAACCACTATGCCTATTACAAACTCGAATTCAAACCTAAGACTCAACACTAATTCTATTAACTTTGTGCTTGTATTACAAAATGTTATTATATGAGTTCAATAACTTGCCCACCAAAGACCTGTGCAATTGGCCTTGAATTCCCTTTTATAAGAACAAGGGAGCAAACAAGCTTTGGGCCAAAATTAAACATTTAGTCACACTTTACATTTGACATACATTTCAATTTCATTTCAAACATCCCCAAATCAGTTATATTTGCATTTTGAGAGGGGGAAACCAATATAAGACAAAACTCCTTTCCTATTGCTAAGGAAGATAGTTCCCGCCCTCCAAAGGGCATCTTTCATCGTTGTATCAACACCAACCGTGAGCAAAGCATACTCTTCATGAGAAAAATAGTACTCCACATGCATACCAAGTTAGCAGAAACATAAAACAAGAAATAAATAAAAGAGGAAGAGCATACACCACGTCCACATCAGCACATTTGGTCATCACTTGACTGAGAGGATATAATTTTTACAATACTTTATTAAAATCTTGATCTATGAACTTTCCAAGCCATGCATTTTATTCCTCTTCAATAGGCCATTGCATATCCAGTAACTTTTGCACCTTGGTGTTGTGCTAATTGTACCTACCATCCATCAAGATCCAGGCCTCTTTAACAAATACATCTAGGCACACCTCAATTGCTATCATATTGTCAACCAGGACAACCAACAGTTTTCTCTTTGAATTCTCTTCGCCTGAAGCTCACCTTCTCCTTTTCCAAACTTGACCAATTCTTCTGCTTTCGAACAATTGTAATTGTGAAATAAAAGGACCAACTACCTCCTTTATGGCTCAAAATTGGAGCGTCTTCACCATTAATGCTTGAAAGAAAGCTCACATGAGCGAACTGACACTTAGCCGTTCAGGTTTGAATTCAGGTCGTTGATCATTTTGATTTAAAACATCATCAATGGTTCTCCTTGCTCATCACCTTTTTCTTTCCATAGTCGTGCTTTAAAACAACGATGATACCATAAGAGGTTGCCATGTAGCCACTCCATAGTCCTTTTGAACTCCATCACTCATCGCTATAATTCTATCACTTGATCAAGTGGAAGAGCGATGCAAAGAGTATCCCCGATGGGGGGAATGTTCACTAGAATATTCGCCCATCACTCTATCACTTGTCATTGTAATGTTTCAAAGTCATACTTATACTTCGGCTATGTGAAGCCCCCCAACGATGCAAAGAAACTTGTCTCTGCCCATCGCTCATCATTGTAGTTGATTTGGAAATGAAGAGGCTTTCAATGACATGTGATATGGGCGGCAACACAAGATGTTGACAAGTGGCATGATCATAGCCCATAGTTACTTACCTCCCATCGCTCATCATTGTAGTTGAATTGAGTGACAAAAGTTTTCTACGATGCAAAGGGGATGCATAGGCCATCACGCATCACAATAAAGATTTATTTAGCAAAAGAACTTCAATGATACGAAGGATAATAGCGATGCAAGACTCAAGCCATCACGCATCACAAAGTGAAATGAAAAGGCCAAAATATTTTAGCGATACGTGATGCGAAGGAAAATTTGGTTCATCGCTCATCGCAGAAATGAAACCGTTGAGTAATAACGTTTTAGCGATGAGCGACAAAAGACTTTAAGTGGTTGTATTTGAGCACATGCTTAAATGGTTGTTCATAAAAAGGGGTCACCTAGGCAAGACGAGGAATAAGGAATTAAGAGGACTTAAGACCACACTCGACCATAGATATAAAAGTGAAATATTTCAGAGCACCAAATTTATAAAATATTAAGACCCCCGACCAAAATAAAAGATAATACTGTTGCGAGTATGAAGCAAGCATGAAGGTGTTGTCATTGATGTCAACTGGTTAACTGGTTATCAGCTTCTTGTTGTCATTGATGTCATATATAATGGTTATTGGTTGTATATGTCAAGGATATTGAGAAAATTGTAATGAAGAAAGGTTGTAGGTGTTTAGTGGTTACTCTGGGTTTTGCTCCTATGTTCGTGTGGTTCAAATATGTTGATCATGGTTGTTGGAAGCTGTTATATCCAAATTTTAGAGTTTTGAATCGTTGTACAATGTGAGTTATGTTCACCAGTTGTGAACTGTGTTTTTCTATGTATCTGGTTGTGGTTCGGGAGAAATGTAGTTGCTCCAGATTTCTTCTTGTTCGAGTCTTATGCCTTGCGATTTTTAGGAAAATTTGTTGGGAATGTTTTCAAGTTAATTTTGTTATCTAGAAAGATTGGTTTGTGGTAAGGTTGTGTGTGCCTAATTGATTTATGTGTTTTACACTGGTTTGGCTGACCTTGTGTTTAACACTACTTTCAAAGTTTATGGAAACATGTTGAAGTGTGTGTTTGGGTCGCCCTCATTCTAATTCCACCCTAGAATTTTTTGGCGTTGACCTAATTTGAATTTGAAAATGTAAATGGTGTGTGAACGACTTTACATATGTTTCAAAGTTGAAGATGGTATAAATACAAGATGAGATATTGGTGAAAGTGAGACAGAGAATGCAAGCAAGCTAGATGTGAATCAGTGTGTATGTGTTGCGAGTTTGGGCAGATCAATGTGAAACATAATTGTTGAGTTTCCAGAAGTAGTGAACTGAAGGTGTACTCTTTCATTCATGCATGTTTGTGAGTGTTTGAGTGAATTTTGGTGAAAATCTTTGTTACATTGAGATTGTTTTTCTCTCTGTAACAAATCTCTTCTATCTTCATTGTAATTCTATGGCAATGAGCCCTCTAAGAGGTTAACCCTTGTTGGACATGGAGTCCTGATCCAAACAACGAGTCCTATTTTGGCAGCGAGCCTTTGTAACCAATTTTGATATTCTCTATAGTGTGAGCTAATCCTCACTGTGGTTTTTCTCTTATTGGGTTTTCCACATAAATCTGGTGTTATTGTGTATGTGTGGCATTCTTTTGTTTATGCCTTTGCACTTAATGATTAATCATATTAGCAGGGTAAAAGATCTGTGAGTGATCTATTTTTTTGTGGAAGTCTTTTAAAGGTTAAACTTTGTCACAACTAATTCACCCCCCTCTAAGTTTTTTTTTCAACAATTGGTATCAGAGCTTGGTTCCTTGGAGAGGAGTTTAACCCTTAAGGAAAGTTTGGGATGGAAGTCAAGATCACTTTTGAGTACCCGATGTTCGATGGAACTAATTATGCTATTTGGAAAATACAAATGGAAGGATATCTGGAGTATTGTGAATATGATGTTGAGAAAGCTTATAAGACTGCTTACACTCCTCCTACTAATGGTCTGAGTACAGTTGATGAAATCAAGGCGCATGAAGAGAACAATAAGGCAAAGTTCATTATGAAGAATAGTCTTTCACACTCTGAGTTGATTAAAGTTCAAAATCTAAAGACTGCTAAAAAAGTTTGGGATGCTTTAGAAAAGATGCATGAAGGAGATGAATAGGTCAAAGAAGCAAAATTATAGAAATTAGAGGCACAATTTGAGGTTCTGCATATGTTTGAAGATTAGAACATCAAATCCTATGTATAGAGAGTGGATGAGATGGTAGGTGGAATGTGAGGACTTGGTGCTACAGTAGATGAATCCCGAATTGTGAAGAAGATTCTTAGAACTCTCCCTAATTCATACAGTGAAAAGGTATCTACTATTGAAAAATATGTGGATCACAAGACATACTAAAGATCAGTTATTGGGAACTCTAACATCTTATGAGATGAGAAAACCAAATTTGAGAAATGGATCCAAATCAAAAACTGCTTTCAAGGCTACGAGAGCTAATGATCTGGATGAAGAGAATCTTGAAGAAGTAGAAGCTAACTTTGTGAGAAGGATGAGGAAAGGCTCTAGTAGTATGAAGGTAAGTTGCCTTTTAAATGCTTTAGTTGTGGAGGAATAAGTCATAATGCTTCGAGATGTCTAGAAAGAGCTAAGAAGAACAAATAAAGATTTAGCAAAGAAAACAAAGGTAAGAAAATCAACATAGCATATTATGTGAATGAGGATGCTAGTATTTCTCATGAAGAATCTGATTATAGAGATTTTGATGACAATGAATGCTTGTTCTTAGCTATAAAATATGAACCTACTTCTGCTAACTCTAAAAGACGGGTGAAGGAATGTCCTCCGAAGAAAGTTGAAGATACTATAATTTTTTCCTTACATGCTAAACAAGAAAATAATTATTGGGTTGTTGATAGTGGTTGTTCACATCACATGACTGGTGATAAGAGTCAGTTTGTCAAAACTTAAAAAATATGATGGAGGCTTAGTTATGTTTGGAGATGATATTAGTGCTAAGATTTGTGGGATAGGTTTAATAAGTTTTGATGGCAAGCATAATACTGATGATGTCTACTATGTTAAAGGTTTAAGGCATAATCTCTTGAGTGTTGGATAGATGTGTAGTAAAGGATACAATCTTGTTTTTGAGGATGATAGATGTGAAATCAAGAAAGGATCCAAAATAGTGATTGTTGCAGGAAAAAAGTCTGAAGGAAAAATATATCAACTTAAGGGTGTTGATGGGTGTTGTTTTATGACTCAGATTAATGATAGTTGGTTATGGCACCGAAGAATGTGTCATATGAATTTTGATAACTTGACGAAGATCAATGTAGTGCAAGTCGTGAGAGATTTACCAAAGATTACAAAGCCTGTTAATGCTATGTGCAGGAATTGTCAGTTTGGAAAGCAAGCGAGAAAAAACTTCAGATCAAAGGAACAATCTACTACCAAACTAGTGGATTTGATTCACACAAATCTATGTGGTCCTACAAGAGTGAGAAGTCTACAAGGTAAAAATTACTTTATGCTTTTGATTGATGATTACTCTAGGTATACATAGGTTACTTTTCTTAGAGAGAAGTCCGATGCATTAGATAGATTCAAGACATTCAAAGCTATGATTGAGAATTAAGTGAATTTGAGAATAAAATGCTTAAGGTATGACAAAGGTGGTGAATTCACCTCTCATGAGTTTAATATGTTTTGTGAAGTTCATGGAATAAAAAGACAGTTATCTGCTTCAAGAACTCCTCAGCAGAATGGAGTTGTTGAAAGAAAGAACATAACTATTCAAGAAGTTGCTAGATCAGTGATTAATGAAGTTGGTCTACCAGAAGTGTACTAGAGAGAAGCTATTAACGCTGCTTTTTATGTGTTCAATCGAGTTCAAGCAAGAGCAAATAGTACTAAAACTCCCTATGAGCTATGTGGAAGAATTCCTACTGTTAAGTATTTCAAGGTATTTGGAAGCAAATGTTATATCGGACGGGATGAAAAAAATTAGGAAAGTTTGATGCTAGAAGTGATGAAGGTATTTTTCTTGGATATTCTACTAAGAGAAATGTAATGCCCCATCGTGGAACCTTGGGAATGAAACGTCCATAAAGTTAAACATCCAATTTTATTTTTTTTTAAACATTTAATAACAATATGTGATCAATAACTTAACATGAACGTTCTCGGGTCCCACAACTACGCTACTAAAGTAAATAAACAACATAACACATCAAGAAGTTTATATATTAAATCATGTGAATAATCATATCAAGATTCATTACATCAAGACTTGCATTACAAGTTCATTTACAATAAGCGAGATTGTGATAAATCTCAAAACAACACAAGTGGTAATACAATGAAACCTCATGTAATATCATGAGTGTGTACAATACATAATATGAACAAGAATAGCTGATGACCAAGTCCACGAGCTCGTCCAACGAACAACTCCGTGAACGATGTGTATCCAAGATCCTACCAAGAACAAGCATGTCTCGAACAATATCACCTACAGGGGACCCAATGGAAGAAATGACAAGTTCCTCCCAACCGTGTGGTACTCGAAAGCCCACCCCCTCATGCTAGGAGATAGAAACAGGTCCTCAATTCAAAACAGACAACAAGAAGAGACAACATACAACACATGGTCGACATACATGACATCACAATGACATGACAGCTGACATACTCCCAGAGGCAACGATACAGTCACAAACGACTCTACACAAGAGATCCAACAAGTGTACAAGGACAAGAGTGTCATCACATAAGCGTAATAGGTTACCCTGGAGAACCTTTCCTAGGTTACCATCCCTCAACCTGAGTTACCCTGGCAACCTCTTACGATTTTTGGCCCCTAAACGAACTTATGTGACATCGAAACACTTCTCAAAGTGACAAAGTGTTTGATTAGCCATTCCAGGCCTTCTCAACCTACCCTTAGTCCATACAAGCTCTAAGGCGTAAGGCGAGGCATTACATTATCTAAATTAGTTATGAATACCATCCAACCCCCAATACATTAACTAATGCTTTCACTTAATTACCAACTTCCGATAGGTTACCCATGCAACCACTTTCGGGTCCGGCCCCTAACGAAAGCCACTCCTCCTAGGTACAAATTCTTAAACTGAAAAGACAAATAAGCCAACATGCATGCAAGAGATAACTTCTTTCCTCAAAAACTCAAAATCATTGGAATCATGACATTTATACAACTCAGTAAAACCATTAAACATGCATGGCAAGTCTTTCACGAACAAACACATTTCCATGTCATGGAATTCAAAACGTTCAAAAATAACATCATAGGAACACTTAACGTGCATGACTCACATTTTCACATTAGGTACGACACAAAATTATCCATACAACACTAGCCATGATTCAAATCAAAACCACTAATTAAAGCCTCTGGAAGACGATACCCTAATATATTTCAATACAAGAAGTAAGAATAGACTCTTAAAAAAGATACCATTTGAACATAATTAACAAGTTTCATTCAAGACTCTCAATCATACATGTCTTACTCAATACATTTAAGCTCGTTGAATGAGAGGATAATAGATTCTTCCACATAAGATGGTATTTTTAATTCACATCCATACATATGATGATATTAAAAAAAAAATCAAACCCTATTAACCAAACATATACATTCATTGCAATAATAAGACAATTCATCATTCTTCCACATAAGATGGTATTTTTAATTCACATCCATACATATGATGATATTAAAAAAAAAATCAAACCCTATTAACCAAACATATACATTCATTGCAATAATAAGACAATTCATCATTCTAATCTTAGCAATGTAAATGTATTTAAATTAATAAGCTGTAAAATAGTAAAGAGGAACTCATTTAAAATATATAATTATCCAAGTGCCAATGTCATTGATTGAAAATTAGCCAAGTATAAACTAAATTACTAAATAAACATATTTGTTTATTATCAATACTAACTATATTTATATTTTAGGTAATATACCCTTTATGTTCGATTACATAGAGTCTTTAATTCTTTCCCATGAAAATACTTTTATTTCTAATAACCACAAGAAAACCCAAAACTAGAACTACGAAGTTGATATGACACTTCATAAACAAAGATAGTAATCGCGCTTCATGTTACATAACTATGAAACCAAAAAAATTATACATTTCAAGAAAACATATCCTACTCAATCTAATACTTGTATTAAGAGGTAGATATTTCCAAATGGTTTGTGAATATGACAACCAATACACAATTACTCCAATAAACTCAAGTCAAACAAACAAATCCCGAACACACCCAACTCTCATGCAATAATGTGAAAGTAGAACATACTCCACCTTATGTCACAGTCGACTCAGGGATTGCAAGCAATATAATTGCATGTCGATATACTCCAAGATGTGAAGGATAAACTCAACGAATAATACAACTTGTTTACGCAACCTAAAGGGAATCTATGTTCAATCACCATTCTAGACAAAGGATCGGCTAACCATGAGTTTCAAAGAAAGATGTTTATTTCCATTCCATGCAAGAATGATGTGGACTAAGAGAAAGACAGGGGTTTAACTATCGTTAGGATCTCACTCGAACAACCGCTTAGTCTCTACGTTGAATCCAAAAAGAATATCTTAAACATAAAAAAATTCCCCATGCGAAAAGAGAACTATCGGTTTGATATGCAAAAGTTTTAAGGAATAATATTTTCCTCAAGGTTAAGGCAAGGAATTAAGTAAACAATAAGCATAAATCGTTGCAACCAGTCATGCGAGTGTATAAAAGAATGAAAAGATAGAAGCTAAGATCTAGAGTTCGAAGCTCACAGGAAACTGATGGCAAGATGGGTGAGTATGCAGAAGAATTGAAAACATAACCAACGTATATTAAAGAACACGCTAACATCTAAACCAATGGTTGCGCCCAAACACATAACAGGTAATCTCAAGGATAATTACAACCCTACGCAGTAACTATAGTCCATCCAAAAGATAATAATCACAAGGTACGATCAGAAGGTGAAAGAAGAGCCACTCAAAAGTACGCGTTACAAATCTTTCAGGAGTTAATGCGAATCAGAAGATACAAAGAAAAGTAAACTCAAACTTGGAGTGCAAAGAAATGCGCATGCATATGCATGGACCTCTTTCAGATGTTCCTCAAAGATTACGCCACAAGACTAAAGAGATAATAAGCAACAAGAAATAAGTTCATAGGTTGCGCACCACATTCATACTCTTCAAATTAAGATCGATTCGACACACAATTAAAGAGGAAAGAACTGTAAATACAAAAGATGGTAACAAACGACGCGTAGGGTAAAAGCATTAACAAAAAGAAATCAAAATCAGAGATCCGCATAAGAATTCAGACAAAGCCCTTAGATATAGTCCTCTGGCCGTAGCAAATAAAAAGAATATGCATTAAACTGAAGAAAGAACCCAATCCCTTTACGTCAAATCGGCCATTAAGCAAGCTGAGACTAACAAAACAAGTTAAGGAGCTTCAGAATTCAAACATAATCTAAGCCGCAGACCTCAATATGAAGTCGACAACGAAAGTCTCAAGGAAACGACATAACCTAAGGCAATGACACAAAAAGGTGCATGCATCGAAGATACATGAAGAGCTTAAAAAAAATGGAGAAGCTGACTCCCACATATGCATGCATCCAGATTTGAGATTAATTATAGATGCAACAAGCACCAAAAGCAGTTCGTCTACCATCAATTATACAAACATCAAGAGAATATTTTCAACCGGTTGCCTTGTCAAACACCGCAGGACGGAAATCAACAACAGTCCATACAAAGAGAGAGACATAACTAAATTGAAGGTATAAGCCAGAAACAAATTGAAACATAAAAGATTTAATCAAATCATCCAGGAACCAAGACAAATCTAAACAGGGATGCATAGAGGCAAAAACATTAAACGCATAATTTCCTTAACAAAATAACATTTCGAGGCTAGGTTTGTAAGATTCTTTTCTTTTAATTTAATTCCCTATGAAATTAAAAACAAACAATACATTCACATTTACGTTTTCAGTTGTTTGTACAGATTTTGAACAAGATATCACAAAATCCAACAACGGATCACAAAAATTGACAATTTTTTTTTTCAATTAAAATTTCAGAACAACAATACTAAGAGGAAAACTTGGAGTAATGCTATGAAATCCGACAAGTAGCGAAGCCAAACAACATTTATTCAGTCCTCAAAATTTTTACAGCACGAGCAAAACTTCCAATTTTCAATTCTTCAACTTTTCGACCAAAACCTCAAAAATACAGAGACAAACTTCTTCCCATGAAAACAAACTTTTTCTTCGAAAACCAATTGCCATTCTAAAAATCCTTTTGCTCCTATGTTATATCATTCATTTTAGGTCACAATACAAATCCATCACTTAACTGATAATTCGCATGCAATTTAATCAACAAGTTCAACTTTTCTAACATCATGTTCAAAACAGGATATTTTTACAAATTCAATTCACAACTGCTTGTTATAATTTACCAACTTTCGAAAACACCGAAGTTGCACAAACAAAACAATTACACATAATTATTCTCTCAAAATATTATATTTTAATAATCCTTAATAGAATTAATTCTTCTAACATTTAAAATAATCTTTCAAATGAAATGTAACCAAACATAACCTTAAATCTAATAAAGCAATAATCACTGATAAATTTAATGCATACTAAGTAAACCCTTTGATTAATTTAAGCAAATCAATACCAATCAAGACGAACATAGAATGACATAACATAACAACAAATACATGATAGGACAGACGTAAACTAGACAAGTGGGTAACAAATGATACTCGTTCTTTCTAGAACGATGGCTCATGACAGAGGACTAGACTATCTCCCTTCAATTAATTCCATTGGGCCTTAGCACGCTCAGACCTGACGAAGCAAGTGGATTTGATGCCTATACCTAAAAGCTGCATCAAACTACACGGTCAACCGAAACAACATATATAATAGAAGACACATCGTGAAGAAGAATCGCAGCGTAGCAGGACACTCACGAATGAGTACTACTACACTGACTCCTTCACCGAACTGGCATAAAATAAAGCATCTAACATCAATAACATCATAGTACCATCATCAACATTCAAGAACAACATATGCCATCATAATAATGTCATCTCAAAGAAATAAACAGAGCATCATAAAGTAAAGTGTATCATCAACTGAGTTTCACAACTAATCATGTAAACCATGACATAATGCATCAAAGTAACATAGTCTCAAGTAACTAACAACTAACAACAACTCAAAACAACTGAAATAGAAACGTCATTAGGAGGGTCACTTCAAGCAAAGCTTACAAATGTTTCAATAAAAGGCTGAGAAATATTGTAGAAAGCACAAATGTCAAGGTTGATGAAGCAATGAAGAATTCAATTGAAGTTGATGGATATGTATCTGATGAACTTGATTGTGTAAGAGTTGAAGAAATTGTGGAAGAACAAGAGAAGCATGATGATGAAGAAGAAGAAGCCCCAGCGGTGTCCCTTAAGACACCTAAATATGTGAAGAAAAATCATTCAAAAGATCAAATCATTGGAGACGAGAGGAAAGGAGTATTGACAAGAAGCATAACTGCTGCTACCAGTGAGATAAATCTGTGTTTGCTTTCTAAGATTGAACCAAATACCATAAGTGAAGCATGCAAAGATTAGCATTGGATGGAAGCTATGAAAGAAGAACTTATGCAGATTGAGAAGAATAAAACATGAGAATTGGTCCCTAGACCGAAAGATAAAAACATAATTGGATCAAAGTGGGTATTCAGAAACAAATTGAATGAAAATGGAGAAGTCGTCAGAAATAAAGCAAGGCTTGTATGTAAGGGTTACTCACAAGTAGAAGGTATAGATTTTCAAGAGACTTTTGCTCTGGTGACAAGAATGGAAGCTATCGGGATGTTCTTAGTGTTTGTTGCTCATAAAGATTTCAAGGTCTATCATATGGATCTTAAGTCCGCATTCTTGAATGGTGAATTAGAGGAACATGTCTACATGGAACAACCAGAAGGATTTCAATTGTTAAATCAACTAGATATGGTTTGTCGATTGAAGAAGGCTTTACATGGATTGAAACAAGCTCCTAGAGCTTGGCATTCAAGTTTAGAAAGATATTTGATTCATCAAGGTTTCAACAAAGTTTGTCTCGTGGCTAGGTTTCAAGAAGATCTTAAAGAAACACATGTTGTTGTTAAGAGGATAATCAAATATTTGAATGACACTCTGGATTATGGCTTGTGGTATCCTAGGGATATTGACTTTACACTAAGTTCTTATACAGATGCAAATTGGGTTGGTTGTGTAGATGACAGGAAAAGTAAAAAAGGTGGTTCATTCTTTCTTGGTTGCAGATTGGTATCATGGTTGACTAAGAAGCAAGATTCAGTTTATTTATCTACTGTTGAAGCTGAATATATTGCTACTGCATCTTGGTGTACAAAAGTGTTGTGGATGAAACAAACATTGAAAGATATTAGAGTAATGCATGATGATCCTATTTCTATCTTCTGTGATAATACAAGTGCAATTAACATTTCATAAAATCTAGTGATGCACTCAAGGACAAAGCATATATCTATTAGTATCACTTTTTAAGAGAGAAGGTTGTGGAGAATGAAGTAAAGCTTGAGTATGTACCTACGAAGGATCAAGTTGCTGACATATTTACAAAAGCTCTTCCTAAAAATACTTTCAAGTATCTCCGGGAGAAGTTAGGGGTCATTACCCCTCCTTGAACTAGATGCATATGAAGATGCATCGGTGGGTCTATGGATCTATCTTTCTTCTAGACTGATGTTTTGGTGGCTACCTCTTAGGGGGAGTAGGTAGTGTCATGCGTTGTCATGGAAAGAGTATTTTGTTCTTAATGACAAAGGGGAAATCAATGTAATACACTCTTTTTCCTTTGCCATTGATGTCAAAGGGAGGAGAAATATGTGAAGAGAGAGAGAGAGAGAGTACCATGTGAAAAATATTATCTACTGAAGGGAGAAACGGAAAGTAAAATCATGAGGAAACGTGTTCAGAGTTGTTGTGTTGTCTTTGATGGTTTTTCACATCATGTGTTGCCATCAATGACAAAGGGGAAGATTGTTGCAAGTATGAAGGTGTTGTCATTGATGTCAACTGGTTAACTGGTTGTTGTTGTCATTGATGTCATAGATAATGGTTATTGGTTGTATATGTCAAGGATATTGAGAAAATTGTAATGAAAAAAGGTTGCAAGTGTTCAATGGTTACTTTGCGTTTTGCTTCGGGATTTGCAATGTTTGTTTGGTTCAGATATGTTGATCATGGTTGTTGGAAGCTGCTATATCCAATTTTTGGGGTTCTGGATTGTTGTATAGTGCAAGTTATGTTCACCAGTTGTGAACTGTGTTTTACTATGTATCTGGTTGTGGTTCGGGAGAAATGTAGTTGCTCCAAATTTCTTCTTGTTCGAGTCTTATGACTTGCGATTTTCAAGAAAAGTTGTTGGGAATTTTTTCAAGTTATTTTTTTTATCTGGAAAGATTGATACGTGGTAAGGTTGTGTGTGCCTAATTGATTTATGTGTTTTACACTAGTTTGGTTGACCTTGTGTTTAACACTACTTTCAAAGTTTATGGAAACATGTTGAAGTGTGTGTTTGAGTCGCCCTCATTCTAATTCCACCCTAGAATTTTTTGGCACCAACCTAATTTGAATTTGAAAATGTAAATGGTGTGTGGTCGACTTTGGATATGTTTCGTTGAAGATGGTATAAATACAGGATGAGATATTGGTGAAAGTGAGATAGAGAATGCAAGCAAGATAGATGTGAGATAGATGTGAATTAGTCTATATGTGTTGCGAGTTTGGGTAGATTAGTGCGAAATCTAATTGTTGAGTTTCTGGAAGGAATGAGCTAAAGGTGTACTCTATCATTCATGCATGTCTGCAAGTGTTTGAGCGAATTGTGGTGGAAATATCTGTTGCATTGAGATTGTTTTTCTCTTTGTAACAAATCTCTTCTATCTTCTTTGTAATTCTATGGCAATGAGTCCTCTGGGTGGTTAACCCTTGTTGGACAGTGAATCATGTTTTGGCAGTGAGCTTTTGTAATCGGTTTTGATATTCTCTATAGTGTGGGCTAATCCTCACCGTGGTTTTTCCCTTATTGAGGTTTCCACATAAATTCGGTGTTATTGTGTATGTGTGTTGTTCTTTTTGTTTCTGCCTTTGCACTTAATGATTAATCATATTAACAAGGTAAAGGATCTGTGAGTGATTTGATTTTATGTGGAAATTTTTTAAAGGTCAAACTTTGTGACAATTGATTCACCCCCCTTCTTAGTTGTCTTATTCAATAATTACCATACGACAGGGTAAATGGGAACCCTAAGCACAAGGGGTCAGTGATCAAATGAATTCAAAGGCTCAAGATGTAACTTAGACAACTGCGAACCTAGCCAGCAGGTCAATGAAAAATTAGACCAAGGAGCAAGGACTAAAAAGGAAGGGAAAACATGTTAAGTAAAACCCACTCAGTAGCATAAAACCCTAAACCCTTGCAACATTTCAGACCAAGAAACCACCTTAATGAAGACATTCAGACTAGTGGAACATGAAAATTTGAGGGTTCCACCATGTCCATTGGGCTTCAATATCCAACAATCTCCCACTTGAAGTCCAATGTTTGCTCCAAAACTCAGAGATATTCCCCCACTTCACCCTTATTCTCACATCTTGACAATGTTGAGAGAAGTCCTACAAAACTCGAACTTCTCCCTTGGTACTATCTTCATCAATGCATCTGCCAAATTCACCTTTGTATCGATTTTTCCCACCTTTCATCTTGCCCTCGTCAAGTATATTCTAGATGAAGTGATAACACAACTCTATATGCTTGGTCTGATTATGAAAAGTTGAGTTCTTTTCCAAATGAATAGAGTTGTTTCTATCACAAAAAAGAGTAAAAACATTTTGTTTGAATCCCAATACACCCAACAATCATTGCAACCAAATCATCTCTTTTGCACCTTTAGTGAGTGCAATACATTCAGCCTCGGTAGTGGGGAGTGCAACTACCTGTTGCAATCGTGAAACCCAATTGATCACTGCCCCAGTAAATGTGAACACATAACCTATTGTTGACCTTTGTTTGTTCAATTCACTAGCCATATTAGAATCAACATAACCTCGCAGTTGTGCATCTCTCCCTCCAAAACACAAAACATAATTTGAAGTGCCTTTTAGATACCTTAATATCCACTTCATTGCTTCCCAATGAGTCTTGCTCAGATTGCTCATAAATCTGCTCACTACTCCTACTACATGCGCAATGTCTGGATGAGTGCACACCATTGCATACATAAGACTCCCAATAGCTGATGAATAAGGAATACCCTTCATGTTTTCCTGATCTTGAGGTGTTTTGGGACACATTTCAGATAACAAACGAAAATGATCAGCAAGAAGAGTGCTCATAGGCTTAGCACCCTTCATGTTAAATATATCCAAGACTTTGTTAATGTATTTTCTTGTGACAATTTGATTTCCCTCTTGCATATGTCCCGAATTATGGTCATACCAAGTATCCTCTTTGTTGCCCCTAAGTCTTTCATTGCAAACGTTTGAGCTAACTGTTGTTTCAAATCATGAACAACTCTCATGCTAGTGTCAGTTACTAGCATATCATCAACATAAAGTAACAATAAAACAAATTCACCATTATCCAATACCTTGTAGTAGATACACAATTCATATTTGCAGCGTGTGAAGTGTTACTCAACATGAAAGAATCAAACTTAAGATACCATTGTTGTGGGGCTTGCTTGAGCCCATACAAACTCCTCCTCAACCTACAACACAAATCTTCTTTACCTTGCTGCTCAAAACCTTTAGACTGATACATATAAATTCCTCTTCTATATCACCATGAAGAAACAAAGTCTTCACATCAAGTTGTTCCAACTCAAGATCATACACAGCTACCATACCAATCCCAAAACCACTCTAATGGTGGTCATCTTCACAATCAGTGAGAAGATTTTATTAAAGTCTACTCATTTTTGTTGATCGTATCCCTTCACCACTAATCTTGCCCGATAACATTTCCTGCCTCCTTCCTCTTTCAATCAGTACACCCATTGATTCTTCAATGCTCTTCAATTGGGTGGAAGCTTGACCAAATCCCAAGTATGATTGACCATGAGTGAATCCATTTCCTCTTGCATTGTGTCCAACCATTTCTCATGATTAACATCGTTGTAGGCTTCTTTGAAAGTGGTTGGCTCTAACTGATCATAAATCAACAATTGATAATCATCAAATTTTGTTGGAGGTAGGTGCTCTCGAGCAAACCTTCGCACTTGAGGAACTAATTCCTACAAGTTACCTTGTTCTTGAAAATTAACTCCAACATTATTTCTTTGTAATGGCTGCAATTATAATGCATTGTTTGGAGACGATTGAAAAAAAGTTTCATAATCAACACATTGGTTGGCAGGTCATGATGAAGACAAATTGTGCATCCCAAAAGACAAATTTCCATCGCAATTACCAATATAACTCATTGGTATTGCTTGCAAAAGACCATCCTACGTGGGATTTTCAGTTTGAAAATTTTACACATCTAAAGTAACCATTGGTTGCGTGGACATTTCAAGAGGCTGCGGAGGAGTATAAACAAATTTTGATGGCAGAAGATAATTTTCTAAGGGCCGCATGGGATTAACTCCTCCCAAAACAGGTTGTAAGCGACCATTTTCATTTCATAGACCAAAATCATAACCGTGTGTAGGCATAAAGCTTCTTATATGTGAATATTGTGCAGGTCGCGTGGAGGCAAATTCATTAGCAGATGGACAATGAACAAAAAATTTTGAGGCTTGTGTGGGAAAAACAGGGGCAAATGAAGACAAAGCATTTGAATTTGTCTGACTTAAATAATGTGATGGGTAATGGACAACAAAATCACTTTCATCGTGGCTAAAGACAGGGTATGGCGTGGAATTAATGTTGGCATATGTATGAGATTTAGCAGGCCGTGTGGAGGAGGCAAGGGCAGGTCCCCTAATGGTTTGCATGGGAATAAGGGAGTATGTTTTGGCAAAGATAATTGCCCATCGAGTGAGGCAAAGTTCTCATTGTAAGGTTGTATTAACTGCTACATTAGATGAAAGTTAAACATGTTTGACTACAATTTTGAATTCAATGATGCATGCAAACTACAATCCAAGGGAGGCAACAAAGGATGTGGTGCTCCAATTGAGCTTTGCATAGATGATTGCAAATTTCCTCCAATCTGTGTGTTACCATTTTGTTGTTAATGCACATTTGATATTAATTTTGGATGTGAAAATTGCAAATTGCTTACACTGTCAATTTCATCAACAAACACATATTCATTCGTTGATGACCCCTGTTTGTGCAAACCTAGAAACACCTTTTCATTGAAGACAACATCCCAACCATGAACTAATTTATTTGTAACTGGATTCCACAATCTAAAACAAAGATACACCACTCAAATTTGAAATCCAACTTCGTTTGCTTCTCTTTCCGAATATGAACGAAAGCTTCGCAGCTAGAAACACGCGGATGATTGAAGGAAATTAATCTTCCTAGCCATCCAATCGAGATGAAGGGTTGTGATTAATCAAATAGACTGTTGTGTTGATTGCTTCCACCAAAAATTATTTTCCCAAACTTGCATTAGAGAGCATACTCTAAGCCCTCTCTAGAATCATCTGATTCAACCTCTTAGCTACACCATTCTCTTGATGTGTGAATGTACAAACTTAATTCGACAAAAACCATTATTTGCATAATAACTATCAAAATCCAAAAAACAAAATTCACCCATATTAGTTTTCAAACATTTGATCTTGTTCCATGTTTGGTTCACAACAATAGCTTTAAAATTTTGAATTTGCTTAAGACTTTAGACTTCCTATTGAGCATATAAACCCATACCTTTCGAGTACAATCATCAATAAAAGTAACAAAATAATCGGCTCCTCCATAAGAGGTTACCTCTGTAGGTCCAAACATGTCAAAGTGCACAAGCTCCAAAGGCCTTGTCTTTTTATCATGTTCGGTCTCTAAAAAACTAATTTGCCTATGTTTTCCATAGAGACAATGCTCACATAGGTCCAAATCCACAAATTACAACCTTGGAAGATTATCCCTTTTGAGCAAGATTTTGAGTCCCTTCTTGCTCATGTACCTGAGCCTTCTATGTCATAGTTCTGCTTTGCTATCCACAACTGCCATCGCAACTCCCACTTCAATGGGACTATCTAGTACATATAAAGTGCCCAATTTTCTCCCTCTTGCAACCACTAATGCCTCTTTGGTCACCTTCTAAGAATTTGAAGAAAAAGTGATGCTACATCCTTGAGCATCAAGTTATCTAGCAAAAATCAGATTTATTTTCAATTATGGAACATGTCTTACATCGTGCAATAACCATTTATTTCCATTTTTCAACTTCAACATTATGTCACCTTTGCCCATAATCTCCCATGCCTTGTTATCACCAAGATAAACTTTGCCAAATTTGCTTTCTTGGTAATTTCGGAAGGCTTCCCGACATGAGATTGTATGGAATGATACATCGAAATCCAACACCCATGAATCAACTGTAACATCACTTATTGACAAGACTTAAAAACCTTCATCTTTTTCATATGTGGTGTTAACTTCGTTGTCCTTTGATTGGTTATGCACTTTTTTATATGACCAACAATTCTTTTTCGTATGACCTTTACCACAAAACTAGCAACCTCCATTTTTGTCCCTTGACATTGATCTTCTCGCAAATTTTGATATTCTTCCATGGTTATTTCTACCCTTTCCTTGATGTCTACCTTTATTACCAAAAATCAAGGCATCACCAAATGTGGTTCCTTGATTTTTCCTTCGTATATCTTTGTTGAGAAGAGTTCCAGGAACACCGTCAAACTTGAGTTTCATTTTTTCAGATATTTAGGTGTTGATCGCCATTACTACTCCTTCCCAACTATTTGGAAGAGAACACAATAGTAAGATGGCTTTGATTTCGTCATCCAAATTGATGTTTACCGAAATCAATTGGTTGATTAGAGTGTCAAATTCGTTCAAGTGATTTGACATGATGCCTCGTTCCTTCATTTTCAAATTATACAATTTTTTCATAAGATAAACTTTGTTCGAAGTTGAGGCCATCTCGTACATATCGGTGAGTTTGTCCCACAATTCCTTTGAAGTATTTTCCTCTATAACGTTGAAGAGGACGTTGTTGGATAGTGACAATATAATTGTTGCTCTTGCTTTCTTGTCCAATCTTTCCCACTCCTCATTAGCCATCATAATTGGGTTTTTTGCTTTTCCTTCCAACATGAGAGAGATCGACTCTAATTAGCAATGACTCCATCTGCACCTTCCACAATCCAAAATTTTGCCCAAAGAACTTCTCTATTTTTCATTTATCCGCTTCCTCCATTTTCCTCAGAAATTATCATAATTCCTTGATAACCTACTTCGTCGAGCTCTGAACTAATTGTTGAATAATTTATTGCAAATCAAATGAAAAACAAGATTGCACATATTTAAACTCAGAATGACGAGACACAAATACAAATACAAAGAACACAAAGACACGAGATTAATAGTGGTTCACCAAAACTGGCTAGACCCAATTTGAAGCAGGTGGAATTATTTTATTAATCTTTGTTTCTTGGTTGCATACAACAACATCATAACCACACAATGAACATAGATTACATTATCCATTTTGGATGTCTTTGAAAAAGGAATACAAAGAGACAATTGCAATTGGAGGGAAAACAGGAGTGTCCGTTGGACTTCACTATCCAACATGCCCAATCCACATGATGGAACAAAACACAAATAATTTGAGTGTATATGAAATTTTTAGCTTTACCAACATTGGATTGTCTTCAAAGGCCATGCCCAATGCCTTTTTCCAAAATTATGTTTTGAGGAACATCGTTGCAATTGATGCTTGAGACTAAATTTCCCTTTCCTTTTCCTTTGTGGAAGTTGTTTTTTATGAGATGAGGTCTATAAAATTCACCACCTATTTACACTATTTTTTCGGTAAGTTTAAATTTCGCACAAGGTAAACTATGGTGTGTATATGTAATTTTAAATTGCACATCCCATAGACCAAAAACCGTGCTACCCCATTTGGCAGGGCCTAAAATTGAAGGTCGAAAAGTTGTTAATGAAGAAGCCAATGACACGATACAAAAGAATATTAGTAGGTAAACAATTCCAAAGGCGTGCAAGACTTATGGGTAGCTTGAAATTCGCTCAATAATTGGATTCAACAAATGTCCAGTTTGTATTCAAGGTTTTTGGTATTCATAACTATGGCTTTTTCTCTCTATCAAAGGTTGCATATAATTTAATTTTGTGTGACTAAAAGACATTCTGAATAGTTGTTCATAATTTTATAGCGTAGTTGTTTTCATTTCATTAGTAGCCATTCCTTAGAGAAGCATGCTTTGAATAGATCCTTAGTGAGACCACACTTTTCTAGGACCGAAGTTGTTGGTTTGTATATTTTCAAATGGAACCACTAACTCATCTGCAAGTTTTACGAATTCTAGGGAGAGGATCTGGTAGTTGAGCATCTTAATTTTGCGCTTCTCAAAATCCTATGTGAAAATTTCAAATCACTTTCAATTTTTTACAGCAACTTACTTGACAAGTCTCCTGCTTATAACTAAGGTTTCAAGGCCACATCATCAAATATGATGCCACATCAACATGCTTTTTGTTGAGGTGTCCAAAAAGACCCCAAAAAAAGTGAGATCGATAGTTGTGCACTAAGTCATGTTTTATTGGTGCACTGATGTGGCATCACATGATTTGTTGCTTTCTAGATCTAAAGAATACATTTCATTTAATTATGGGTGATCATCATCAACACTAACAACTTTAAAGTCACAACCATTGGTCCAATATTGTTAAAAATATTGGGTATTAAATCAACAAATGCTATAAAAACTATTGAAACATGCTTGGGTCCTCTCCCCTATATGATCGATTTCTATCTGCTCAATATTATGCTTTATTTATTTATGTCACTTGAAGAGTCATAACATGGTCAGTGAGTTTTGAGATTTAGAAACTTTGCAACATCCTTTCTTATAGGACATTTGAAGCCCATGAACTCAAAAAATCCAAAATCACTTTCCCATAGTCCTTTACAAACAATGTCCTACTGATAGAAGAATTATATCACCAAACAATTTTTATTCAAGCACTACTTATTTTGTGGGTCAATTTTTTATCCCACTCATTCTTTCATTTATAGAATTGACTTTGTTTAAATGAAATATTTTAGATTATGCAAATCCATAGGTGAGGTGAGGTTATTTATCAGATCACACATAGCACGCTACCTAAGTGTATGAGACTACCTCTATGGGAACAATGAGGTTTTGCGTAAGTTCAAACTTTGTATTTCTTACATTTTGATCTCATGGCCAAACACTAAATTAAGTCTTGTCAATTATTAGGGGAGAGGATCTTCAACTCCCTAACTTCGCGCTTCTCAAAAACTTAAGTGGAAATTTCAAATCACTCCCAATTTTTTACAGCAGCTTACTTAGCAAGTCCCTTGCTTATAACTAAGGTTTCGGGACCACATCATCAAATATGATGCCACCTCAACATGCTTTAAGTCGAGGTGTCCAAAAAGGTCCAAGAAAAAGTGAGACCGATAGTTGGGCACTAAATCATGTTTTATTGGTGTGTGATGTGGCATCATATGATTTGTTGTTTTTTAGATCTAAGAAATACATTTCATTCAATTATGGGTAGTCGTCATCAACACTAACAACTTTAAAATCACAACTATTGATCCAATATTGTTAAAAATATTGAACATTAAATCAACAAATGCTATAACAACTATTGGAACATGCTCAATCCACTCCCCTATGTTGAATCTTATTATTCTTCCAATGCTCAAAATATATTGTAAATTTTTAATCCCTAAGAGATGAAGCATTGACCACTTATTTATAACCAAGATCATACATATTTAATATAATCCATTTGTATTTTGTAAAACACCATCTCTACTCCAATGATAAATTTCAGATTAGGTTTTTGACCCCTAATTTCTTCATTTGGAAGTAACGTCCTCATTTCAATAATGTATATGTTCAAATTTGAAATGACACTCCCAACTGTTGCTGAAACCTCGACGCAGGTGCGAGCCTCTGGTCGCATTAAGGGCAGGAATTACTCCATGCAATTTTTTGATCGAACTCTTTCGGCCGTTAACGCGAGTGTGATGGACATGGGGACTCTTCGTTTCCATCAGCGTGTGGTCTCTCCGACACTGCTCTTTTTGTGACCATGATATTCTTGATGTCGTTTTCGTACTGATGTATCTGGAGGTATCGGGGATAAATTTTTGTCTTCTCCTAGCCGAGTTCCAATAGGTGTGGGCATGAATGGGGCGGATCATGCTCAGTCTTACGCCGCCATGGCTGGAGCAAGGTCTCCTGTTGGTTCTGTTCGCCTTCCTCAACTAATTTCAGATTACGCTCGCTGTAATGTGATCTGCAGGTTTTATCACTTCTGGCCTTCTCTACCATAACTGCGTACGTGGATTTTAGAGTTCCAGAGGCCTCTCACTAATGGCAAAATCGAGCTTTTTCCTTGTGCCAGGAATTTATTTATTGCAGGTACACACCCTTCCTCTATAACTCTGGTTCCCTCCTCCTTTCAACCCTATGATTGAATCTCTCAATCATATGTTTTGGGTGAGGTAGTCTAATCTACCTCTCCAATTTTGTGATGATTCCTGCTTTGTGTATGCATCAATGCTATTGATCAATTTTAGAGAGTGGATTTTACCACATCCAACATTGTTCACTTCATTTTTGAATTATTTTGGTGGACATTGACATATATTTTTGCATATATTTTTGGTAGACATCTACATTGTCAACCATTTTTCTGGTGATTTTGTTGTAAATGGGTTTTAGAAGTCTGTTAAAATCTATTTATTTTTTAATAAAAAAGTAATGTATATGTTCAAAACATGTGTATATATATTGTCATAGTTGGCACATTTGCGAAAAATTTGCAAGTTTATTTTAAAAACGAGTTTTTTTGAAGTTTACTCGTCAAACTCAAAAAAGGAGTTTTTTCAAGTTTTAGTGGCAAGTACTCGCCAAAAACTCGCGAGTCTGACAGAAAGACTCGGCTGTGCAAAATATAAAGTAAAAAAACGTTTTTTTTATGTTTCATTTCATTTCGAAATTGCATGATGCTTTGTATGAAGAGCTAAACCCCCCAACCCCCAAGCAAGGAGATATCATTTCCAACGATTTGCCATCGAGGAGAGCAAATTCAAACGCCATTTTGTGTGGATTTTGAAGAGAAATTCGATTCACAAGTAGGGTTTTTGTTTTTTTTTTTTTTTGCTTAATCATTTTTTTTCATTCTTCTTGCAAAATACTAATTTCAAATTGAAAAAAAGTCATGATAGAGGACAAAGAAACAATTTTTTTGCATTTAGAATCCAAAAAACAAGATTCATCACAATCTTTTGTTGATTTTTTTCATTTTTTTCACTATTTTTTGAAATTTTCAGACCTAGGTTCATTTTTTGTGTAGAATCATAAGATTAGTTAATAATGTTAATTTATAATTCATTTAAACACGTTTATATCAATTTAAATCAAATTTAGCTCTATATCTTTTAAGTTCTAAATTTTTAATGATTTAAGTTGTTTTTAAAAAAAAAAATTATTAAAAAACTAATATGTTGTACATATTTTTTATATGTGTAGATTGATCATTGATCATTGAATACACACTATAATGGCTTTTGGCTCTGGTTTAGCATCAGGTTCCACCCTCGTCCCATCAAGTTCCACCTCACCTACACCATCATCATGGGTTCCAAGGCACTCGTCCTCTAGGGGCTAGAGACCCTACATGGAAGTATGGTGTGAGAGGGCACATACCTGGAACAGTTGTTTGCACTTAGTGCAAGAATACATATCATGGAGGTATTAATTGCCTCAAATACAATCTTGCAAGCATTCCTCAACGTGATGCCAAGCCTTTTCAGCAGCCCAAAGAAGAGATCAAAAGAGAGATGCTTGCACTACTTTCAATTGTTGAGGAAAGAAAAATGCAAAGGGACAAGGCAAAAAAAACCATAGCAGCTGCCATAGCTAGTGGACATGCGCATGCCCATGGTCAGACTCAGGAGCACGGGGCCGAGCACATGGAGATAGAGTCAGATGAGGAGGGAGATATTGGCATTGTGGGCTCTCTTCGTAGTCCACGGATTCACATTCATAGCACGACCACAACTGTACTGTCCTCTAGGCCTCCTGTTTCCTCTAGTTCGACTTCGACTAGAGTGCCAGTGCCACCACCACCTTCATCTTCACGCAACCCACAGAGTTTTTTTGTGCCTCAAAACACATCAGGAGCACAGGTATCATTGGAGGCTACACGGTAGAACAAGGAGGTGCATCAACATGTCGACTCGACGTGTGTTGACTTTTGGTATTTCAATAACATACCATTTAATGTGGCAAGTAGTCCCTATTGGTACAATATGGTCACTACATTGACAGTTGCGGGAAAAGGCTACAAGCCACCTTCTCGCAAAGATTTGAGTGGGAGGTAAGTGAAAGTCAACTTAAATTTTATGCTAAGTTTATGTTTTTTAAATCAAATTAATTTATAATTTATTATTTATGTTGAATTCAAGCTATTTTTTGTTTAAAACTTACAATTTTGTACTTATTTAATTATTTTACTTTGTACCTGCAGGTTGCTCACAAATGCAACCTAAAGGGCAATGCAAGTGGTTGAAGAACAAAAAATTAAATGGAAGAAATATCGCTGCTCCATTCTTTTTGATGGGTGGACGGATAGGAGAAACCGCACCATCATTAACTTTTTGGTTGCTTGCAAAGGTGAAGTTGTGTTTTGGAAGTCGATAGATGCTTCCAACAGGATAAAAACTACAGATACATTGTGTACATTATTGGAAGAAGTTGTGATGGAAGTGGGGATTGCTAATGTGGTGCAGGTTATCACAGATAATGCAGCAACGTATGTGGCAACATGAAGAATGCTTGAGATTAGACATCCATCACTCTTTTGGTCACCATGTGCGGCCCATTGCCTTGACCTTCTTTTGGAGGACATAGGCAAACTTGTTTGGGTGGCACCGATTGTAGATGATGCAAGGAGCATCACAAAATTTATCTACAATCACCCTTGGGTTCTTAGCTTGATGAGAGATCATACGCAAGGGAAGGAGTTGGTGAGACCAAGTGCCACAAGATTTGCAACAATTTTCATAACGTTGCAAAGCATTTTGGATTCTTTGGGCTCTTTAAAACAAATGTTTGTGAGTCAAGCATGGAATGACTCCTCATATTCAAAGAAGTCTGAAGGAGAGAGAGTTGCTACAATAGTCTTCGACCCCTTGTTTGCACAAAAAACTACAGAGATCGTGAAGGTAACTTCAAAACTTTGATTTTAATTTTAAACTCAAGTTGAATATAAATATACATATTTTTTAATTTAATTTTAAGCCTTTCATTATAAATTTCTAACTTTGATCTTTTTGTATTTTTAATCTAGGTGTCGAAGCCCTTGGTAAGAGTCCTTCGCTTGGTAGATGGGGATCAAAACCCCATGGGATATATTTATGAGGCCATGGATAGGGCCAAAGAGGCTATCAAAAGTTAGTACATGGGGGACAGCCTGAAATTTGATCCCATATGGGAAATGTTGATAGGAGGTGGAACAATCAACTCCACCAACCCATCCATGCAGCAGGGTACTTCCTCAACCCTTCTTATCTCTTCTTAGAGAGCTTCTTCGATTCTAATGGAGAGGTTATGGAGGGGCTCATGACATGCTTTTAGAGGATGGAATCCGAGGTTGCAGCAAAAGACCACATCATCAACGAGTTGGATATGTACAGGGAAGCAATTGATAATCTTTTTTCTTCGAAGCTGGCTGTCAGAGGAAGAACCACTCTGCCACCAGGTATAAAATTGGGAGTCTTTAACTTTTAAGTTTATTTCACATGCATCTTATAATTTGATAAAATGTGTTTTGACTTTGTTTTCTAACTCTTCAATATTTATTTGTTTTGTAGAGGTTTGGTGGAAAAATTGGGGTGGAAAAACCCCACATCTTCAAAAAATTGCCCTTCGCGTATTATGTTAGCCCTATAGTGCATCCAGTTGTGAGCGCAATTGGAGCTTGTTCAAGTCCATTCACACGAAAAAGAGGAACAAGTTAGCACAAAAGCACCTCAATGATCTTGTCTTTGTGCAATACAACCTTCGGTTGCGCACAAAGAGAGTAGAAGAAAAATCATTGGTTACTATTGATTTAGATGAGATGGATCCTTATAGTGATTGGACAGGGCGAGATGAGCATCCTCCATTGTTTAGCGCGGACGAGATCCTTGACTTTGAGAGACAAGCAATGGAGGATGTGGGTGCATCAGAAGATGTAAGGTTGGAGGACATTCTTGAGGATATGGATGAGATTCAACCAGAGCCACAAACACAGCCTTCCATGCCAGCCAAGGAGCCAGTAGTAGTAGCACCGCGAGTGTGATCACCACCACCACCACCACGCACACACGAGAGGACTAGAGGACCCACCCCTTCTTCCCTAGCTACTACTAGACTAGGGAAGAGGAAAGCCTAGCATGTTGTATTTAGTTACTGTTTAGTATTTGCTTCTAGTTCTAGTTTTATTGCTTTCATGTATCAGATTTTCAGGCTTTTAGCCATCAGGATTCTGCATAAGAATGCAATTTTGTAATCAATTTACATTGAATTCGATCAAAATTAATAGAAAACACTTTTGTACTCATTTATTGATTCATTGGATTCATCTTGTCATTGAATTTTGCAAAAAAAATGTGTTTATAATGAAATTTATGCAATTTTTTAAGTTCTCGAGATTTTTCCGAGTTTTTGCTTGGGGCGAGTTTTCCAACTATGTATATTGTTATGTATCTATATGTTGTTGAATTTATGCAAAACAAAAACAAAATTTATTTATAGGGTGGCTTCAGAATTTATTTCATTATTCTTATTTTACCATCACAATAAGCATATTGGTAAGTTTTATTTTCACAATCATGTAAGGTATTGCAATACCTATTTGGGAATGCTTGGTACTATTGCAATTGGATTAGCTATTGATGCATAGGGACTCTTCGATGACAATGTTGGATGAATTGTTGAGCTATGTGAAAGAATTGATGCTCTTGATGAAGCTAGCAATACACTTCATTGGCAAGGTAATTTTTTTAATTTGCTTGAGTGAGTGCATGCTTTTTAATGTTGTAATGTTATAATGATGTGAAAGTTGCTTTCATTATAAGGCTTTACAATTGGATTAGTTACATTGGTGTCACTAGCCAAACTAGATTATGGAATGTGCGAAAATATCAACCAATGTGCCAGGTGGGCCATTTGAACATGTCAATACACTTAGGCCCAAAGGGTTCTAATCTTCATAAGGTTGTTGTCATTAGTGACACCATTGAAGAACCCATCAAAGGACACATCTAGACCATCTCTTAACATTTTGATCAACCTCATGGATACTGAGTCCTTAGTGTTTATGTCTTCCCCTAATTTATCTATGAACTCGCCCATTGCACCTCCTTAAAGTGCAAGTGCTAGTTATGTAGACTTGTACAAAATTGGGATTGAACAATTAAAATAGTAAGCGAAGTGCTTGTGAGAGAAAAAAATATATATTAAAATCCAAAGAAGCTCCTAAAAAAAATTATGTGTACCATTCATTAGAGTTGGACATTATAATCAATAAGTAAAATAAAATCATATTTTGTTTGAGGGTCAATGAATTTTTATGACATCTCAAAATGAATAGCATCATTACGTGGTTGCTAGTTTGTATTGAAAATTTGTTATTTTCTTTATTAAAAAATAATAACAATTCATTTAGTATGAATGGATTTAAATTTTGTTTGAATTGATTTTATAATATAATATTAGTATTTTCTTTTATCATTTTAGTAATCTTTCTACATGTTTTATAAATCTTAGTAAATATTAAAATATACTATGAAGACATCATCATACTCAAATGATATATAGGTGTCTTAATATAGAATAAACCTTAATTATAAAAAATATCAAAATTATACATCACAAAATTTAAGTTGGACATTTGGGGGGAGACTTGTCAATTTATTAGCTCAAATTCTCAATTTTGCTCATGTTGATCAATCTTATATCTTGTCTTCTCTTGTTGTAAAGAATCGCATTGTTGCCATTGTGGGTAAGGGTCTAGATGGTTCTAGTGGCTCGAGTAAGGTGTCCCATGAGAGCTATGGGGGAGCATGCCAAGGTTTTTACATTTGTTGCTTATGCAAAGGAGCTAAACAATGGAGCTAGGGCCTTTCCTACCTCCTATGAGGTTTCAAAGGCTAGTGCTAGGTGTGGAGATAGTGACATGAAGGTTGTTAACAAAGAGCATGATTTGAGGGTTATGTTGCAAATCTTAGGCTCTATGATTGCTCGACTTGTGGGCTAAGTTAGCAAGGCACAATAAGGATCTTATTGTTTATCCTACATTGCCCTACTCTCCCCCTAGTCACTTAGTGCAAAATGATTCTCCTACAAGTACTTAGGGTTTGGAGGAAGGGGAGGTTAGTTTATCTTGAAGGGACCCATAAGTTCTAGGGTTGCTTTTGGTAACAATTGTGATCTTCACCAAAAGAAGTCTTGAGTTGGAGCTATTAAAAGTCTAGGTAGCCCCTTTTCTACTCATTTTTTTCTTTGGATCGTGTTGAAGAGGGCAATAGTTTATTGCTTAATGTCCTTGACTCCATTGTTGATAGAGCTTCCTACAAGCTGGGGAGTCCTCTTATGGGGAAGTTTTTGGGTACTAGGCCTAATATTAATGTTATTAGAAAATGAGTTGAGAGAAAATGAAAACTGTGACATGTTGGAGATCTTGGCTATTTTGAAGGGCTTCTTTTTTATCTTATTTTATTTGCATGAAGATTGTGCTCAAACCTTCTTGGGTGGTTTGTGGTTTCTTGACAATTCTAGCCTCTTCCTTAAGAAACTAAATCCTAGCTTTGACTCAAAGAAATAAAACATTACTATAGTCTTATTTTGGGTTAGACTCCCTAATTTTCCATTGGTATATTGGGTAGAGGAAGTAATGACAAGTATTGTTAGATCCTTCAATCACTCAATGTTATTGACAATGTGACCAAATCTAGAACTCACCTACTATTGACCTAATTTTGTGTTAATGTTGATGTGGATAGGTTGCTCCCTTCTTTAGCCACCTTATCCTCTAAACTAGGCAAATGGGTGCAAGAGATTATTTATGAGGATTCCTTGATGTGTCGTAAATGCCACAAGTCTAGACATGCTTCTAAATGATTTAAGAATATTATGCAAAATTTATGGAAGAAAAAGCTCAAATGAAGCCTCTCTATCTCAAGTTATGGATGCAATGCCCCTAGGGTGTATTGATGTGATGGTGTAACTCTAAGAAAATTAATTGTATCTTAGAGTGAGTCTCAACCTTATGTGTGTTGTTTGGAGGAGGCTTATAAGGAGAGCAAAATTGTTAAGAAGGGCTTGAGTGGGGAGGCCCATGATTTTAATGTTGTCAACCCTATGCTTGAGCCTCAACATTCACCCACATTGCTCTCTACCAATAAGGTAAATTGGAAGTTGGGTCCAGTTCAAAGGCAAGATAGGAGCCCCATGATCTCCTTGGACTCGAGATTGGTTCTTGGAAATGAGTACTACCAAAATGGAGGTTGGCTCTCTTGAGCCCAAGGATTGGGCAAACGGTCAAATTTAGAGCTCCTTGAAGTGTTGTGGCTTCCAATTGCCTTGAGTTTGTATCTTATCCCTACAAGTGTTATTTTTTCACTACTCATTTCAACCATTGTGTTGATTGTTCCATGTTGTCGTTTGGTCTTCCTTGATGTATTTTTTTCTCTTTGTAAAAGAGTGGGCCCCTTTCAAAACCCAACTTTTATCCTTAATTAAGAAAAATTTAAATTTGACATATCTTTTAAAATAGTCTTTTATACTAACAATTTAAATAAAATTGTCAACATTATTAGTGATTTAAAAAAATATATAAATATAACCTTATTGATGGTTTAACATAACCATATAACATATTATCAAACTATAATATTATTTTAAACCCCTTTAATTCTTCAATTTTATTATTTTTGGATTTGATTGTGTGCAAGTTTTTGTAGCAACGTTTCCCGTGATCCATCATCTCCTTGAGCTCTTTATCTTGATGATGGATCACAGAACGTGATCCGAAACATTGATACAAAAAATTGCACACAATCAAATCCAAAAACACCAAAATTGATGTTCTTCTGGATTGTGGAAATCTAATGCCATTTAATTTTTTTTCTTAAGATTTTCATTACATATAACTTATCACAATTTTTTTATTATTATTGTTCTAGACAATTATTATAGAATTATCTAAAAGTGCAATAGTGTTCTAGACAATAATTATAGAATAATCTAAAAGTGCAATAGTATTCTAGACAATTATTATAGCATAATCTAAAATTGCACATTTTAGTATTAGTATTAAAAATAAATTAATGACTTCAAATGCATTTTATGGTTTCTATTTTGAACTATATTAAAGGTCCGAACACCCATGTTGGATATAAAGATTTATTATGAAGACTTTAGTTAGAACCAAATTAGTTTCTATTTTGAATTATATTAAAGGTCCGACCACCCATGTTGGATATAAAGATTTATTATGAAGACTTTAGTTAGAACCAAATTAGTTAATTTTTTGCCCATATAAATAACACAACCAGATTAGGGAGCTCAAGTAAGGATAATTGTTTTTCCCACTTAAACTACTAGATTAGTGATTGGATACAACCCAAACAAAACATTGTCATACATGCAACACATCCAAATACAACATAATAAATTAATTGTATCCACATCCAAATACAGCTTAATAAATTAATTCTATCAGATGTGTATTCGTGTCTAGATACGAATCCAATATAGATATAAGAAGGATGACTTAAAATATTAGATTACTTAAATTTGGTGTATATTCATGCTTTGTTATCATGGCTCGAAGATGAGGTTTATTGATGATTACAAATGGGTTATAATTATGTTAGTTTTTTCCATCAAAAACTCAAATCAAATTTATTGAACTTTCTTATGACATTACTAATAAAAAAATTAATATCTCTAAAAAGAACAAGTGTTCCTATTTTAAAAAGCATCTCAAATAGCATTATTACATGCGAGGATAATGATAATCTAGTGATAATTAATATTTGCAAAACTATATTGTCCTCAATATTAATATTAATTAATCTAATAATAATCTAGTAAGATATCAATAAAATTAAAAATTAAAAATTAAAAATTTGCAAAACTATATTGTCCTCAACATTAGAACTCCATTTTGCATGGAACGTCTTACAGACAAATAAGAGCAAAATAATATTCCAACAATTCAGAATTAAAAAATAATTGAAAACATTCTTCCATAAATAGAACCTCCTTACAAATTATTTTGCATTGGTTTAATTTTCTCTAATAGTTTGTTGGCTTCTAGGAAAACTTCCACTGGCCCATAAGACAAATATTTAAGTTTCTTCCATCTGTTAAAAAAAAAACATGTTCTTTTAGGTATTTGTTACAAGTTTGATAATTTGACACTTCATCGTTTTTATTTTCCATTCTGGGCACTTTATGATTTTTTTGATTGAATATAAAAAAGGGTTTCTTCTAAATAAAAAAGATACAACTAATAATGCTGATGCTATCAATCAAAAAACGAATTGAAACAAATCAATGCATAATTAAATACTTGCGTGGAAGCTACAGACCTTGGTGTGTAAGGAAGAGCAAAGCAATGAAGATGAAGATGGTTTACGCTATTGAATGGAGGTTGATGGAATCCAAACCTGCATAAATTGTATAAATAAAATAAGAAAACATTTATACGATATAACAGTACCATCAACATAGATGAAGTATATTATTTTGAATTTTCATAGTAACATAATTTTAAGATAAAGAAAAACTAGGAAAAATATAAAAAAGAAGGATGCGTATAATCCATCAGCATCCCAGAGGCAGAAACTGACAAGAGCAAGAATTGAAGGTTTTTCCAAATTTTCAAAATGTGTAAGTACTAATTGTTTCAACACAATAAAAACCGTCAATTTTACAGAGTCAGTGGTTTCAGAAAGGCAGCAGCAGTAATGTAACTGCCAAGGTGGTTTCATAACCTCTTGAGCAGTCTTTTGACTGTTAGAAAGCATCAGTTTCGTCGCAAGGCATAGAACAGAAAGGGGAAGTGAGCAGTCATGCCTTTTGGTGTTCCAATTCACTTAAGAAAGTTTCTGGTGCACGGGAAAGATTTCCAACATCTTTCAAAAGGGCATGCAAGTAACAGAGACAAGGTTAAAGAGGTTAGAGCATTGATTTGTATGCAGCATCTAGAAGGGAAAACTCAGTTGTAGTTCAGAGGAAACTTGACGGAGCAAGAGCAGCTTCATGGCTGTAATCCACTCCATGTAACTTGTTTTCCAACTAATAGAAATCATGTGCAGGAGCTATAAGCCTCTACCAACTGATTTATCCTCCATTTGCAGGTTCTCCAAGGTAAATCTAAGTGTTCGCCATTCATGAATGTTCATCTGAATGGTTTGCTGCTGTTTGCACAATCAAACTCACTTCCAGATCAATTTCATAGTTCTAAGCAGAGCAAGCATTGCAAATTTTGATGATTCCTAGTTTCAATTAATGTTTGATGAAATTAAAAATCATTTTGGTATCAGAAATAGTTATTAACTGTAGGGAACTCAGGAGAAATTGAATTGAATGACATTGATAAGGTCTTCAAAGGATCAGTACTTACTCCCTTACAATCTGGAGACTGGAACATCTAGGAAGAACAAAAAAATAAGAATGGAATGAGACTTGAATGCATGGATGTCTGCTTGGAAAGCCACATGGAACAAGTGATGAAACACCAGCAATAGATAACTCAACAACAGAAGCACGTGACTCAGCAACTAGCCCAAATTACTCAGGAACAGTCATCTACAAACATATAGTGTGTGCTCTAGCCAAGAAATTTAGCATTGGGGTCAATAGAGAAGAGGAAAATAGTGACAAGGAGAATTTCTGGTACAAACAAGGGACTTGGAAAAATGAGGTAAAAACTAAAATTACTCCATTCGAGGTTGTAACTAAAGTAGAAATCAAAATTTTGTAAAGGTCAAGTAAATGCAGATATATTAAATTCATAGACAAAGCAAATGGAAGTATATTTCTCTGTTCATAATATGAGTGAGGCATAAAGGATTTCCTTTCCACACTTCAAGATGAGTGGTCATGCTCTTGTACGGTGGGAAAGTCACCTTGCTTCTTATGAGAAGAAAAGGAAACCAATGGTATGTAGTAGGAAAGGTTTCAAAGATTTGCTACAAAGAAATTTTTATCCAATTGAAAATGAAAGGAACAAAAACAATAAGCAGATATATTTCAAGCAAAGGTAGTGGGCAAAGTGTGCAAGACTACACAACCAAATTCAAAATATAAACCATGTTGCTTGGCATATCTTGGTGGGCTACACTCTAATCTCAGAAGAAATCATCACCACAAATCCAAAGGACCTAGATGAAGCATGTGTTTTGACATACTAAATAGGGGAAAAAAGAAGGGTTAAGGAGAGTCTTCCAAGCAAGGGCAAAGTAATAACTAGCTGAAAAGGAAAGCATTTCAAGAGGGGAAATTGGAAAGGTAAGAAGAGCGACATTCTTGTTCATCGATGTAAAGACCTCAAATATCATTTGTCTCGTTGTAATATCGATGATCACATCAACAGTAAATGTTGAAGGTTGCAACTAGAATTGATCCTAAATTAATCCATCACATTATTCTTATTGTAATCTTAATCAATCCATCACATTATTCTATTTGCATTCTTCATAGGAATACAGTTTATTCTTGTCATATTGATCTTCTCATTTCTTTGTGCTTCCCATTAGGCATCTAAATCTTGGGTAGCTATCTCCATAGCCAAATCTTACAAAAGGAGCAAAACTACACTTTTGGGCAAAAACACTCAAATAGTAGTTTATCTTCAGTATAGGTCACCCTCACCAGCTCTTCAAATGAAGACTCCATATGAAATTTAGTGTGGTCATCTTCCATTAGTGTGACATCTTTAAATTTTTGGTTCCTCATGTTATGCATTGATTCCCAAGGAGAAAAGGAATAAGTTGGACCACATGAGTAAAAAATGCATTCTTTTGGGTATTTTGAATCTTCAGAGGCCTACAAACTGTTTGATGAGAAAAACAAGATATTTCTCATTGCAAGAGATGTTTCTTGTGAAACCACAAAGGACATGGCCAACAGTGATCAACAATTGAGTCAACTTGAGAAATTTGCAGAATTTGATCTTTTTAAGGAGAATGATATGGAGATTCAAAATATTAAGGGAAGGACATATAGTTTAGAATTTGTCGAAACTATTTTGCCTCCTGCAATTGAAAAAGAAACTCCCCCTAAGGAAGAAACTAAAACTTCATCAAATGATGAAAACATGTTTCCTAAGTAACAACCAAAACATGAACGAGCTTCAAATCACGAAAAATGAGGCATGGATTATTCTGCGAGAAATACAAAAAGAGATGCCGAAATACAAAAAGAGATGCCAAAATGGGCCACATAAAAATTGAAAAATGTCGAACCTGATGAAGTTAGAAAAACATGGACTAGAAGTACATACAAAGCCAAACAACAAGAGAAGTCCCTAGAAGAGATTCAAGATAAGCTATCGAACATTACCTTGGGATGGCATCAAAAAGAAGAAATCAATATTGCTTTTGATTCAAAACCAACTTCCTTCAAACAAGTTAAAGAGCTTGATGCATGGATGAAGGAATGAAAATTGAATATGATGCCTTGTTCAAGAATGGAACTTGGGATTTAATTGATCCTTCACTTAATTGTAAACCCTTTGGTTGCAAGTGGATCTTTGAAACAAATACAAAGCAGATAACTCACTCAAAAGACAAAGTAAGGCTGGTTGCAAAAAAGGATATGCTCAAAAGGAAGGGTTAGACTATAAGGAGACCTTTGCACCAATACTGAAATGGACTGCCATTCAGGTTTTGTTGACTTGGGCTACACACAAAAAAATGGAAAGTCGATCAAATGGACTTGAAAATTGCTTTTCTAAATGGTTTACATCACTCAACCAAAAGGTTTTGCAATTGAAGGTCAAGAACAAAAAGTGTGCAAGTTGGTAAAATTGTTGTATGATTTGAAACAAGCCCCAAGAGCTTGGTACAAAAAACTCACTGAGCACCTCTTGAGCAAGAACTTCAACCATTTTGAATTTGAAGATGCGAATCCTTTTGTCAGTTGTCTAGTTGCATATGTGGATGATCTACTCATAACAAGAAATAATGGAAGGTACACTACAAAAGTCAAAGAAAAACTAATGAAAGGTTTTGAAATCATAGGTTTAGGCCATCTTCATTACTATTTAGGTATTGAAGTAATTCAAAAATCCAAGTATATTTTCATCACACAACAAAAGTATATTGGTGAAATTCTAAGCAAATTTGGACTAATAGAATGTAAACAACTCAACATGCCCATGGTACAAAATATGAAGTTGACATCAAATGATACTGCAAAGTTTGAAGACACAACTAAGTATAGATAGCTTGTGTGAAGTTTGATCTATGTAAACACAATTAGACTAAACAATGTGCCTGGATAGTGGCACACACCTTAGCAAAGAGTAGAAATTTCTTATTAAAATGGCAAGTAAAGCAGGATGCATTAATACAAAGGGGCAGAATTTGTATCGTTAAACACCTCCAAACCATTGGCACACACTAAAGGTTGTTAGTGCACCAATACAAAGGCATTTGGCTTCTACAACAAACCAAAAAAAAATTGAGAGTACAAACACATGGTAGGAAATCAATGTGCATTCAAAGAAGGAAGATTTTTTGAGGAAATGCTAGTTAAAACATCTGCATGCACCTCTTAACAAGACACACCAATACAAAGGAGGAGAATTTTTTTTTGTCATTTTGCCTAATATTCAAGTGCACATGTAAGCTTAGGTGCAGCCAATACCAGTGAAAAAAAAAATTGTTAGCTCATATTCAAGCACACCTAATACAAGAATGACACACCTATACAAACGAGGGATGAATGAGTAGATTTTCAAGGTATTTCAAAGGGCTAGCCATGATCAGAGGGTAATCTACAAAATCATCAAAGTCATATAGAGCCGCTTGATGAAAAGTCTATTTTTATCCATCATCATTTCCAAAGAGAAAAACATATTCAGGGATTTGTTAAGTTATTTTTAGTAGTCTCTATTTTTATCACAAGCTCGTGATATTTTGAGTGTGCGATATTTATAGCTCAAAGTCAACTATTTTTAGATCATCTACATCATCATGCAAGAGAATGGAGCTTTTAAGAGATAATTATAATATTTTGATTATCAATTCAACAAACAGTCGCATGATTTTAATTTTAAAATTAGTGCATGAGATTATTTGTAATAAAGCTTGCATGCCATGCAAGCAATTGTAGTTAGGGTAGAAATGTAGTTAGTTTAACTTATTTATTTTTATGCAATTATTTCTAAACAGTATAAATAATTGTCTTTTTTGCACTTAGTTGGGAAGAATCGATTAATGCCAATTCTCGTGCCTACATATTGCTAGAGTTATTATTAATCAACTATCTAGTGTTATTGTGACTTACTCAATGACATTTATTATGCCTATTTTGCTTATGAATGTTTATTGAGATGTCTCATTATGTGTGTTAAAGGTTCAACGCTTCACTGAATTTGCAATTTTTGTATTACAAGTGAACTTGAAGGTGTAGCTCATGGCTATGTACCAAGTCCTACATTTAATTTAACCATAGCATTCATGTTTATATGTTAATATATCAAATTTGTGTGCACCTGCCCTACTCAATCTCTATTTTTTACTTAATGGTGTACGTATCTTGTTGTAGGATTTGCTTTTAGTATAAAAACATAAAATCCTTTGCCTTGTTTTGAAAGAGCATCTTATCCTTTTACCTTGGGCAAAACAAAAAATTATGCATTTACATTTTATTCAACATAACTGTAAACCAACCCAAAAACCATTGTAAAAATTGTAAATTAGGCACAACCAAAAAGATATGCATTTACATTTTATTCGGCATAAATGTAAACCACCCCAAAAATCATTGTAAAATTATAAATTGCAAGTACATAATGTTAATTTTAGGTATGTTTTTACTTTACAAGGAGCTTCTTCTCAGTGGTTTTACCACATTTATTTTGTTGTGTCCTACTGAAAGGTGCAAATTAAGATGCTAACAAAAGCCAACCTCAAAAAACAATTTGACAGATCCATGAACTTGAACCAAAACCAGCAACATAGGTAAATGAGTGTCCACTATTCATGTAATGCCCCTACCTAAAAAATAATAATAACAAAATAAAATAATTTAATGTAACGCTTAAATTTAAAAGGGAAGGTACTTGCAATTTCATTAAAAACGATAAGGAAGCATATTGAATACATTTTATACATCTAATTCTTACTCCTTGTGGACTGTGGATTGTGGTTCAGCAACTTGAGTATGAAACCCCTCAAGGTCTGAAATTAGAGGACAAAAACTCCCTAATTTCCATTCCTGAGTTGGTGGATGAAAAACTCTGATTCAAGCAGATTTGGAGACAATTCAAAGACATTTGAGTGAAGATAGATCAATGCAGATTTGGGATAATTAGCAGCAAATACATAGGATAAGTTCCCTCTTTTGCAAAATATATTCTAAATATTATATTTAAAGATAAACTATTGAAATTGTAGTTTCTGAAGTTGATATCATATTTATAATTAATTGTGCTACTACAATGTGAGTTCGATTTTATTATTTAAAGAAACATAATGAAAATTTAAAGGGTACATTACAAATGGTATTAGAGTTGGATCTTGCCAACCTATGAATCATCTTACATATGCAAGTTAGTAATAGAACCAGCAGATATTATCAAAGAGAACTTAGAAAAACTCAACATCAATTTTCTAAAGACGAAGAGAGAAACTCCCTTGGAAGTTGAGGCAGCAAAAACAAACATGGTTAGCGAGCATGACAACTGCAATTATGCAAATAAGATTGATAGGAAACTTGACCTTATGTCAGATATGATGGGACAAATGTTACATATAATGCATAACAACCAAAAAAGGTAAGGCAAGTTCTTTGAAAGCTAATAATAGTAACAATCATAGTTTGAGGACTCTTCAGGACTCGCCACGGACTCAGCAGACTCGGGAGTCCGTGGCTGAGCCGAGTCGACTCACCACGGACTCGGGAGTCGAGTCCAGGAGAGTCCTGGGTCGGGACTCCCGAGTCCCGACCCAAGACTCTCCTGCGCGGTGGGCGTCAAAATGGGTTAAAACCCATGTTTTTTTTAAGTTTTTACTTCAGTTTAACTTGAGTGTTTGTGATTTTCAGGTCTGCAATTTGATTTCAGGTTGAAAGAAGCCAGGAGAACGAGCTAAGAAGATCAAAATAGAGCCAAGTAAGTGATCTAACAATTTTTTTTTTTGTTTTCTTGCATTCAAAATCAAAAAAATCAAGAAAAATAAGGGGAAATGCTGCCAATTTTTTTTCTATTTTCCTTAATAGCCTAATTCCTACTATTTCTAGCTTGGTTTTGCATTTATTTTTTTTTTGCAAATGTTTGAAACTTTGAATCACATTTATTTGCTGATTTTATTTTTTTCCATGTTGAACTTGAAACAACAATGTCGTCTTCAAATCCAAAGGGAATGAGAAAAGACCCTGCATGGAAGTATGGAATACCAAGAAATAAAAAAGGTGAAGTGACGTGTACTGAATGCCAGAAATGGATGACGGGAGGAATAAACAGATTAAAATACCACCTTGCAAGAATACCTGGGCAAAATGTGGAGGGATGCACTAAGACAACTCCTGAGATTATTAGAGAGATGAAGGCCCTTCTTGCTGAATATGAGCTAAAAAAAGATGAAAGACAAAAAACAAAGGATGCCCTAGCAACAACGATGAGTGGATCCCATTCTACACTATTTATGCCCCATGGTGTTGCAAGTCCAAGCATCCGTGCTCCACATTCATCTTTTGGTGAGAGTCCTAAGGGTTCCTTTTCTACTGCTAGTGCTAGTCGGGGTCCTTCATCAGGACCAAATTATTTTATTCCACGTAATGTTCTCGGAGCACAACCTTCACTTGAAAGTACTGGTTGGAATAAGTAAAAGCATCATGAAGCTAGGATGGCCGCTGCAAACTTTTGGTACTACAATAATCTACTTTTCAATGTTGCAAACAGCCCTTATTGGGAAGGTTTGGTGAACGCCCTTATAGTTGCAGGAAAGGGGTTTAAGACCCCATCAACTAGAGATTTGAGCGGGCCATTGCTTGAGGAAACTATGAAGAATACACAGCTTGTGGTTGATGAGCAAAACAAATTTTAGCGAAGAAAAGGTTGCATCATTTTATCTGATGGGTGGACAGATGGACGAAACAAAACTCTCCTAAACTTTCTAGTGGCCTCCAATGGTGGATTGGTGTTCCTAAAATCAATAGATGCCTCCCATGAAGTAAAAAATGTTGAGACTTTATGCAATCTATTGGATGGGGTGGTCCAGGAGGTTGGAGTTGATAATGTTGTCCAAATTATCACGGACAACGTAGCTGCATATGTAGCTGTAGGTAGGCTACTTATGGAGAGGTATCCCACAATTGCATGGTCTCCGTGTGCTGCACATTGCTTGGACCTATTGCTTGAGGACATTGGGAAGATTTCATAGGTCAAAAGAGTGGTTGAAGATGCAAAAAGTGTTACAAAATTTATCTACAACCATACTTGGGTGCTTTCTTTGATGAGGAAATTCACAAATGGCAAGGACCTTGTGCGACCTGGAGTGACACGATTTGCTAGCCACTTCCTCACATTGCAAAGCATTCTTGGTGCCATTGGTCATCTCAAGCAAATGTTTGTGTCTGATGCTTGGAAGGAGTCCTCATTTTCTAATAGAGCTGAAGGGGAAAGGATTGTTGCCATAGTTTTTGATGAGACATTCATCAAAAATGGAGAGGAGTTGATGGGGGTTAAGTAGCAATCACACAAAAAAAAATTATACATGATAATCTATTTGCTGTTTTTTATTTTTTGAGGGGTTAATTTTGTTATACTTTAACATTTGTTTTCATTTTTTTTAGGTGACAGAACCTTTGGTGAGGGTTCTTCGTATGGTGGATGGAGATGGCATGCCAATGGGTTTCATCTATGAGGCCATGGATAGGGCCAAAGAGGTCATATCACATTACTCTGGCGGCAACAAAAAGAAATATGAAATCATATGGGGCATCATTGACCAGAGATGGACAAACCAACTCCACCAGATGATTCATGCTTTTGCCTACTTCTTGAATCCGAAGTTCTACTTCTCAGACACATTTAAGGCGGATGAGGAGGTCATGGAAGGTCTTGTCACTTGCATTGATAGGATGGTGCCTGATAGTGAGCTAAGAGATAGGGTGCTTGATGAGTTGGAGGTGAGATTTGTTACATCTTATTTATGAATTTGCAATGTTGAGCCTTGACTATCTATGAATTTTCTATATTTGATTTACTTTTTCTTTTATCTATTCAAGGGTGCAGAGGGGAGACTCTTTTCCTCCCAACGAGCAATTGAAAGGAGAGGAAAACAACAACCAGGTAAAAAATGAAAATAGAAACTTGATTCTTACATATAGATTTTTACTTTATTCTTATTTCTTAGTACTTATATTTTTTAAACATGTTTTTGTAGATCTATGGTGGGAGCATAGTTCGCACACTCGCAGAAAACTCACGAGTTTTTTTTAGGTTTACTCGCCAAACTCAAAAAAATGAGGCGAGTTTTTAGTGGCGAGTACTCACCAAAAACTCAGCTGTGCAGAAATAAAGTCAAAAACGTCTTTTTTAGTTTCATTTCATTTCGAAATTGAATGATACTTTGTGTGAGGAGCTAAACCCCCTCCCCCCCAAGCAAGGAGATATCATTTCCAATGATTTGCCATCGAGGAGAGCAGATTCAAACGCCATTTTGTGTGGATCTTAAAGAGAAATTCGATTCACAGGTAGGGTTTTTTTTTTTGGCTTTATTTTTCTTTCATTCTTCTTGCAAAATACTCATTCCAAATTGAAAAAAAGTCATGATAGAGGACAAAGAAACAATTTTTTTGCATTTAGAATCCAAAAAACAAGATTCATCATAATCTTTTGTTGATTTTTGCTCATTTTTTTCATTTTTTTCACTGTTTTTTGAAAATTTCAGACCTAGGTTCATTTTTTGTGTAGAATGATAAGATTAGTTAATAATGTTAATTTATAATTCATTTAAACACATTTGTATTTAAATCGAATTTAGCTCTATATCTTTTAAGTTTTAAATTTTTAATGATTTAGGTTGTTTTTTAAAAAAAATTGTATTAAAAAACTAATATGTTGTACATATTTTTTGTATGTGTAGATTGTTCATTGATCATTGAATACACATTATATGGCTTTTGGCTCTGGTTCAGCATCAGGTTCTGCCCCCGCCCCATCAAGTTCCACCCCGCCCACACCATCATCATGGGTTCTAGGCACTCGTCCTCTAGGGGCTAGAGACCCTACATGGAAGTATGGTGTGAGAGGGCACGTACCTGGAACAGTTGTTTGCAGTGAGTGCAAGAATACATATCATGGAGGCATAAATCGCCTCAAATACCATCTTCCAGGCATTCCTCAGCGTGATGCCAAGCCTTGTCAGCAGCCCAAAGAAGAGATTAGAAGAGAGATGCTTGCACTACTTTCAATTGCTGAGGAAAGAAGAATGCAGAGGGAGAGGGCAAAAAAAGCCATAGCAGCTGCCATAGCTAGTGGACATGCGCATGCCCATGGTCAAACTCAGGAGCACAGGGCCGAGCACATGGAGATAGAGTCAGATGAGGAGGGAGATATTGGCATTGTGGGCTCTCCTCGTGGTCCACAGATTCGCATTCATAGCACAGCCACAACTGTACTATCCTCTAGGCCCCCCATTTCCTCTAGTTCGACTTCGACTAGAGTGCCAATGCCACCACCACCTTCATCTTCACGCAACCCACAGAGTTTTTTTGTGCCTCGAAACACATCAGGAGCACAGGTATCATTGGAGGCTATACGGTGGAATAAGCAGGTACATCAACATGCCGACTTGGCATGTGTTGACTTTTGGTATTTCAAGAACATACCATTTAATGTGGCAAGTAGTCCCTATTGGCACAATATGGTCACTGCATTGACAGTTGCGGGAAAAGGCTACAAGCCACCTTCTCGCAAAGATTTGAGTGGGAGGTAAGTGAAAGTCAACTTAAATTTATGCTAAGTTTATGTTCTTTAAATCAAATTAATTTATTATTTATTATTTATGTTGAATTCAAGCTATTTTTTGTTTAAAACTTACAATTTTGTACTTATTTAATTATTTTACTTTGTACCTGCAGGTTGCTCACAAATGCAACCCAAAGGGCAATGCAAGTGGTTGAAGAACAAAAAATTAAATGGAAGAAATATGGCTGCTCCATTCTTTTTGATGGGTGGACGAATGGGAGAAACCGCACCATCATTAACTTTTTGGTTGCTTGCAAAGGTGAAGTTGTGTTTTGGAAGTCGATGGATGCTTCCAACAGGATAAAAACTGTAGATACATTGTGTACATTGTTGCAATAAGTTGTGATGGAGGTGGGGATTGCTAATGTGGTGCAGGTTATCACAGATAATGCAGCAGCGTATGTGGCATCATGAAGAATGCTTGAGATTAGACATCCATCACTCTTTTGGTCACCATGTGCGGCCCATTGCCTTGACTTTCTTTTGGAGGACATAGGCAAACTTGTTTGGGTGGCACCGATTGTAGATGATGCAAGGAGCATCACAAAATTTATCTACAATCACCCTTGGGTTCTTAGCTCGATGAGAGATCATACGCAAGGGAAGGAGTTGGTGAGACCAGGTGCCACAAGGTTTGCAACGATTTTCATAACGTTGCAAAGCATTTTGGATTCTTTGGGCTCTTTAAAACAAATGTTTGTGAGTCAAGCATGGAATGACTCCTCATATTCAAAGAAGTCCGAAGGAGAGAGAGTTGCTACAATAGTCTTCGACCCCTTGTTTGCACAAAATGCTACAGAGATTGTGAAGGTAACTTCGAAACTTTGATTTTAATTTTAAACTCAAGTTGAATATAAATATATATATTTTTTAATTTAACTTTAAGCCTTTCATTATAAATTTCTAACTTTGATCTTTTTGTATTTTTAATCTAGGTGTCGGAGCCCTTGGTAAGAGTCCTTCGCTTGGTAGATGGGGATCAAAACCCCATGGGATATATTTATGAGGCCATGGATAGGGCCAAAGAGGCTATCAAAAGTTAGTACATGGGGGACAGCCTGAAATTTGATCCCATATGGGAAATTGTTGATAGGAGGTGGAACAATCAACTCCACCAACCCATCCATGCAGCAGGGTACTTCCTCAACCTTTCTTATCTCTTCTCAGAGAGCTTCTCCGATCCTAATGGAGAGGTTATGGAGGGGCTCATGACATGCTTTTAGAGGATGGAATCCGAGGTTGCAGCAAGAGACCACATCATCAACGAGTTGGATATGTACAGGGAAGCAACTTGTAATCTTTTTTCTTCGGAGCTGGCTATTAGAGGAAGAACCACTCTGCCACCAGGTATAAAATTGGGAGTCTTTAACTTTTAAGTTTATTTCACATGCATCTTATAATTTGATAAAATGTGTTTTGACTTTGTTTTCTAACTCTTCAATATTTATTTGTTTTGTAGAGGTTTGGTGGAAAAATTGGGGTGGAAAAACCCCACATCTTCAAAAAATTGCCCTCCGCATATTATGTCAGCCCTGTAGTGCATCCAGTTGTGAGCGGAATTGGAGCTTGTTCAAGTCCATTCACACGAAAAAGAGGAACAAGTTAGCACAAAAGCGCCTCAATGATCTTGTCTTTGTGCAATACAACCTTCGGTTGCGCACAAAGAGAGTAGAATAAAAATCACTGGATCCTATTGATATAGATGAGATAGATCCTTATAGTGATTGGACAGGGCGAGATGAGCAGCCTCCATTGTTTAGAGCGGACGAAATCCTTGACTTTGAGAGACAAGCAATGGAGGATGTGGGTGCATCAGGAGATGTAGGGTTGGAGGACATTCCTGAGGATATGGATGAGATTCAGCCAGAGCCACAGGCATAGCCTTCCATGCCAGCCGAGGAGCCAACAGCAGTGAGTGCGATTACCGCCAGCACCACCACGCACACGCGGGAGGACTAGAGGACCCACCCGTTCTTCCCTAGCTGCTGCTAGACTAGGGAAGAGGAAAGCCTAGCATGTTGAATTTAGTTACTGTTTAGTATTTGCTTCTAGTTCTAGTTTTATTGTTTTCAAATTTCATGTATCAGACTTTTAGGCTTTTAGCCATCGGGATTCCGCATAAGAATGCGATTTTGTAATCAATTTACATTAAAGTCAATCAAAATTAATAGAAAACACTTTTGTACTCATTTATGGATTCATTGGATTCATCTTGTCATTGAATTTTGCAAAAAAAATGGGTTTCTAATGAAATTTATGCAATTTTTTAAGTTCCCGAGTTTTTTGCCGAGTTTTTTCCGAGTTTTAAAAACTCTCCAATTTTTGGCTTGGCGAGTTTTCCAACTATGGGTGGGAGAACTATGGTGCTAGCACACCAAATCTTCAAAAGCTAGCCATACGTGTCTTGTCGCAGCCATGCAGTGCTTCTGGGTGTGAACGCAATTGGAGTTCATTTGAAAACATTCACACAAAGAAAAGAAATAGGTTGACTCAACAGCACCTAAATGATTTAGTTTTTGTTCGATACAACCTTTGCCTTCGAACTAGAAAGGTGGAGGGTGTTTCACACGAGTCCATCGACTTGGATGACATTGATCCATATGGTGAATGGACTATTAATGAACAAAATGATGAGGCTGATGTCTTCCTTACTGATGAGGATCTTGCTGAATTAGCGAGAGCAGCAGCAGAAGAAGAAGCAACAAGATTGGATGCCATGGAGGATGACGAAGACACATTTGAATATCATGATTGCCTTGCTCGATCTCCTAGTCCTCGTTTGGATACTATAGCATGGGCACCTTCTAGTTCTAGGCCTCCAATATTGAGTACCATTGGGAGGGGGAAGAGGAGGATGTAGATTACATGTGGTTGTTAATGTTTTCCTCTTTTTGACATGATTATATGTAAACATTTATAAACTTATGATGCTGTTATACTGAGTATTTGATGACTATTAATGATTAAATTTCAATTATTGAGTGTTTGATGATCATATGACATGTGTAATCTTTGAAATATGAGTGTTTGATAATCAAATTAAGCTCTTATGTTCTCTAAATGCATTAATTTGTTCTAGTTTTTTTGTAAAACTACGGTTTTTTTTTTTGCCGAGTTCTTGCCGAGTCTTTTCCCGAGTCCGTCCCGAGTCCCGAGTCTTGAGTCCAAGTCATATTTTTGGGCTGCCGAGTCCGCAACGAGTCTGAGTTTGCAAACTATGGTAACAATAATAAGCAAAAGGGTCACACACAAGGAACCAAAGGTGGGTCTGTTAACATGCCTTTTTTCCTACTTTCATTCAATGGGGAGAAGAAGTTTTAGTTCAATGCAAGACAATGTCATTGCCCATTAAAAAGAATATAGAAAACTCCCTGCAAAGATTCAAGAAGCAATGTCTCTCACAAACTACATGAATATAAAGAATGGTAGAAATGGATCAAGAATTGAACCTAGACCCCGACCATTCTAATAAGTGTATTGCTCGTGCATGGGTGTAGAAGTTGGACATATACCTATCACTAAAACCTATGACCAAGGATGACACCATCAAATTTGCCACCTTACACTTGGAGCGATTAGCTCATGAATTGTGGTACCGTGGGTTGGTTACCCAAGGTCATGGCCTAATAGACAAATATGATGAATTTTGTAAAAGGTTGATTGATAGGTTCAAGATAAAGGATCCTAAAGTCCATTTTAGAGAGTTGGCCCAGCTAAAACAAGAAGGAATGGTGGAGAAATATGTAGAAGAGTTCCAAACTCTATCTGTAACAGTGCCTGATGTTATGGAAAGACGATTAATTGTCCTTTTTATTGAAGGGTTAACTGAACCTCTTAGGGGTCTAATTAAGGCATTTGATCCATTAACCCTTCAAGAAGCTATAAAAAGAGCTTTGAATTTAGAAACTTCCATAGCCAAGAATAAGTTCTTTTAGGAAAAACCCTCCTAAGTTCCAAACTCTATCTATAACAGTGCCTGATGTTATGGGAAGAAGATTAATTGTCCTTTTTATCGAAAGGCTAACTCAACCTCTTAGGGGTCTAATTAAGGCATTTGGTCCATTAACCCTTCAAGAAGCTATAGAAAGAGCTTTGAATTTAGAAACTTCCATAGCCAAGAATAAGTTCTTTTAGGAAAAACCTCCTATAGGGGCGAATATGAAACCTTTTCAAAAAGGTTTTTTCTCAACAAAAGGTGTTACCATCAAAGAGTAATTTTGATGAAGTAACCAAAAATGAGCTACGCTGAAACAAATTATGTTTTTCTTGCAAAAAACCATGGGAACTTAAACACCGTTGTTTGGGAAAAGGGCAAATGCATTACATAGAAGTAATTTCTGACGAGGAGGAAGAAGCAAAACCTAGAGTATAAGAATGTGAAACTAAATCAAAAATAAAAGGAGGTGAACATTCAAAGGGCACACAGGCAACCTTGTCAAGTGTTCCTAAATATCATCCTTTTCAAGTACAAGGTCTTGCAGGGGCAAAAAGTTAGAGTCATAATTGACATGGAGCAATACAAAATTTCATTGATAAAAAATTAGTTGCTAGAAGAGGGTTATAAACAGAAAATTTCAACATATTCAATGTTATAGTGGCTGATGGTTTTACCATTCCATGCACTAAGAAAATTCAACAATTGGAGGTTACCCTTGGTAGACACAAGATGCAACATGACTTCTATGTGGTGGGCATAAGAGCAACCAATGTGGTCTTAGGAGTGCAATGGCTACACTCTTTGGGGGAGTTTACTCAAAATTATCAGACAATGGAGTTAAGGTTCAAATCAAATGGTAAAGACGTTGTGTTATAAGGCATTACCCAGTGGAGCTCCTAGAGTTATAATAGCAAAAAGAATGGAAAGATGCTTTAGAAATGGACAAGTAGCATGGGCAACACAATGTTTAGTAATATCTACAACCACTGCAAGAAAGAAAGCTTTAGGAAGTCAAATCATTCGTTCGTTAGAACTACCACCATTGGATGATGAAGGAAAATTGATTTTAATTTCTAAGGCCATTATAAATTTTAGAGAAAGAAAGCTAAAAAATAAAACAATGACAGAATATTTGGTTTGATGGAAAAATCTTCCAGAAGTGGATGCTACATGGGAGATTGAAGAAATTCTTCAAGATCCAAATTTAAGATTGTTTGAGGACATGCAATCTTTGGGAAGGGTAGACTGTAATGCCCTTGCCTAAAAAATAAAATAATTTAATGTAGCACTTAAATTTAAAGGCCTATATATCAGATCTAGTCACCACTCACCAAAACAGATCTATAGATCAGATCCAGAGAGCAGGAGGATTTCAAAGGCCTGTTGACTGACGAGGTCATACTGGTTCATACTCGGAATATGTAATTTCCTTCATAACAGCATGTTTCCAATCATGCCTTGTTGTCCAGGTTCATAACTACTATTTTGCCTCAGACTTGGATATAATTAATAACTGATTATCATTATCAGTTGTGCAACTGGGTGACAGGATTTCAATTTGATTGACTGTGTAATAGTAACAAGCAGAAAATTGTTTGGTTATGTAGTTCTGGTTGGTAATGTAATTATTTAATCTGCTTACATCTGTTTGAGTCTGGTTAGGGCAGAGGATTAAAACCCTACAAATGTTACAAAATATTCCAACCCATCATAGTGTAAAGTTGTCTACATCTGCGACTTATACCCATTATGACAGCGAGAGACTCATCAGGCATTTCGCACCAGCACAAATTATGCTTTGAGATCTCATAGGAAAAATAAGCTACCCAACTCAGAGCTTGTGACTGAAGCAATATTACTAACTTTTCACTCCCCCTTGGGGTTATGTAAAGTTGTAAACCTTGAAGTTAAGTGTTTCCTCTTTAGTCCCTATGGAGATGAACACTTTCATCCCACTGAAGATAGATACATTAGACTCTACAAAAGCTACACAGTTGATACCAAATGACTCTCACACTGTAAACACTAAAGAATCACTCAAAAACAAAATTTTACTGATCAAAGACACAATTTGGATAGTCTCATGCATAGCTCTGGTTATCATTAAGTATGATGTGTTGCAGATACTTTTGAAATATAAAGCTAGGTGTAAACAAGGGGTTATGTCTCCCTCCTTTGCTGCCGTTCTTGCACTACCTAGCCTTTGATTCTCTTTTTCACTCTATTATTTACGCAAGACTTCTATTATTTCTACAGTTCACATTTTTATTAAAACCTTTGTTTCTATTGTAGATAGTTCTTGCTTTAAGCACGTGCTGCTATACTTGATCTGTTTTGAGACTTTTAGTCGATAGTTGAACATTACTATTATTTCTTTCCATTTATAAGAAGTGGACATTAATTTGAAAAGAAAAAGAACCTGTATCCAAGGGCTCCAGGAACATCTCTCTGCAATAATGATTGCCCAATTTTCAGCATGTGTTCCACTGTAACAGATAGACAGTAAGTAGATTTAAAATGTTGGAAACCTTGATGAAAATAAAAATAATCTATATATGAAACCAAGAAAAGTTATTTTGCTTAGCAGACTCCCATCAGATAAATTCACTAAGCACATAGAACTCTTACCTAAAGCATAATCTTCTTTTCTTCTCTGAAGATTCTTAACTGTTGCTATATGATCCACGGGAATTACCAAGTAATGCCTGTACTAAAAAAATTAATTTAAAGTACTTGAGTAGATAACAGTCTAACAAATGAGCATATGAAAAGAAGCATGCACTAAAATCACATCAACAATTTCTATGAGATAATTGAGAACTTTTGTGACTAAATAAAGACTGGTGGCAATTTCCTACTGGACCCCTGGAAAATCTTAAACTTCATATGTTATAAGATGAACAATACTGAACTTAAGTTGTAAAACACACTTTAAAAGCAATCAAATGATATTGTCGACTAGATAGAATTTTTCTAAATAATGAACAAAATAAGCATTACCCATCTCCTTCATACTTGAATGTCATCACCTCAAACTAAATTCTATATGTTTGAACTATTGATTCCTATATGATTATTATATGTAGGACCATAATAAGTGATATGGAAAAGATTAACGGACTAAAAGAAGCCAGTGTGCAGATAAAAAATTATTTATTTGATTGAATGGATTGGTATCTTGGAATAACAGGGAAATGCACAGCTTTGCAGGTGTGGTCACTAAGCACCATGCTGGATTTTATGTTAATTGAATCAATACACTTACAAGATACAAGTGGCATCCACTAATCTCCTCCATAATACCATCTCAACTTCAATGTCGCATTTTTCAAAGGGTGGAGTAGTCTAGCATTATATGCAAAATGAATCGAAATCAATGAACAATCTGTAACTAAATTGCAAGGTTTATTATCATCCTTTACAAGCCAATGAATGCTGCCTTTGCAAATTGCCAATTACATTTTAAAGATCATATGCATGCAATAAACACACACTCGTTGATTTAATAGATTCTCAGATAGCCTTGGTCCTCCTTTTGTTAGAAATGAGGCGAAGTTGGCATGTGTGAGATTTTGGTACTACAATAATATTTTGTTCAATGTTGCTTCTAGTCCTTATTGGGAATAGTTGGCCAATGCATTGACCGTGGCAAGTAAGGGGTTCAAGGCCCTAAGTCGTCATGAGTTGAGTGGGCCATTATTGCAGAATGAGGTCCAAAACACACGCTGACTAGTGGAGGAACAAAGGAGAATTTGGGAAAACAAAGGCTACACCATTTTATTTGATGGGTGGATGAATGGCAAAAATAGGACACTCATCAACTTTTTAGTGGCTACAAGGGGACAACTGGTATTTCTAAAATCAGTTGATGCCTCCAATGGAATAAAAAATGCAGAGACCTTGTGCAACATGTTGGATGAGGTGGTGATGGAAGTGGGAGTTCAAATATCATTCAAATTGTGACCAACAATGCAGCTGCATATGTGGCAGCCGATAAACTTCTAGAGGCGAAGTATTCAACATTATTTTGGATCCCTTGTGCTGCCCGCTATCTTGACTTGCTCCTTGAGGACATAGTGAAGAATGTGGATGAAAATGGAAGGAATATCACAAAGTACATCTACAACCACACATGGATCCTAAGTCTCATGTGAGAGCACATTGATGGTAAGGATCTCGTGCGGTCAGGAGTCATACGCCTTGCTACTAATTTCCTCACCTTGCAGAGTATTTTAGCTACATTGCCCAGCCTTAAAACGCATGTTTGTGAGTGAAAGATGGTTGAAGAATCCTTATTGTAGGAAGGTTGAAGCAAAGGTGGTCATGAAGACCATTTTTTATGATAGATTTGCCAAAGTAATGGACAAGATCACCAATGTAAGTTTTCAAACTTCAATTGATGATTTATTTTTTTATTTTCTAATATTACAACTTGTTGATTTTGTTAAATTTTTTATATTTTAGGTGTCATAACCGTTGGTTAGAGTTCTACGATTGGTGAATCAAAACCCCATGGGGTATCTATATGAAGCCATGGATAAGGCCAAAGAGGCAATTCAGCATTTGTATGGATCAAACAAGACCAAACATGAACCCATATGGCACATAATTGATCAAAGGTGGAACCGACAACTCCACCAACATATCCATGCTGCTGCCTACTATTTGAACCCCAAGTTTTATTTCTCTCCTAATTTCAAAGTAGAGAGGTTTTTGTTGGCCTCAACACATGTATTGAAAGATTGGTTGATGATGATGACCTTCGAGATCTCATACTTGATGAGCTACAAAGCTATAAGAAGGCTGAAGGGGCATTATTTTCTTCCAATTTTTGCATTCGTAGGAGAGACACTCTATAGCTAGGTAACAAATTCATGTGTTTAATATTATTTTACCATTTATTTTAATTTTTAAGTTTATTAAAATCCTTTACTAAGTTATAAATGGCAATTGTTATCCTTGCAGATTTGTGGTGGGAAGATTATGGTGCCACAACACCTAATCTTCAAAAGCTTGCCATTTGCAATTTATCTCAGCATTGTAGTACTTTTGGTTGTGAGTGCAACTAGAGTGTCTTTGAGGCCATTCACACAAAGAAGCGCAATAGGTTGATTCAAAAGCGCTTGAATGACCTTGTCTACGTGTGGTACAACCTTTGGTTGTGTGAGAAGGTACAAGGGTAGGGTTCAAATGAAGTACTTGAGAAGGTAGGAGGTGAAGTTGGTCAGCCAATAGAGGCAATTTCCTCACATACATAGTTTGATCCTATGACCTTTTATATTTGTCCCTTTGTGCTCACTTTTTCATTTCCTCATGCCCTCCATCATAAGCACACAACACGTGTAGTAGATATAATTCCTAGTGTTTGTTTATCTAAACACCATTGTTGCACACATCACATCACCATCATTAGTACTATGCACACTCAACTTTTCCATTAATATTTTGAAATACCACCTAGGAGACTAATTGAAGCAACCTCCTATATTGCTCAACTATCTTCACTTTGTCACCATACTTATATCTTAAGATCTCAATATTTGGAGCAAATATGAGTTACTTGCAAGCAAAGACATTATATGGATGAGGCAGCTATTGAGGCTCCTATTAAGGATATTGCACCTATACCATCTACTTCAACAACACCCACACAACGGCAACAAAAGGTTTTGAATTTTAGTCGTAGAAGAAATTTATGATTTTCAATTTTTGTTGATACCGAAACTTGAAGTTGATATGTATTTAGAAGTTGAACTTGTTTTTTGGTCTATGATATGTATTAAACTCTAATTTTGATTTATATATGATGGAAATCAACAATATGCTTTACACAATTAGTAATATGTGTGTTTTTGAAGAATATTTTCAAAAAAATTATGTATTTTAAAATGTTCGATAAAATTGCCGAGTTTTTCTAGGAGTTTTTGATCCCGAGTTTTTAAAATTTTTGGGCCTACCAAGTTATTGTTGAGTCCGAGTTTTTCAACTATGAGACAAACTATCTTCTCTCAAGGTGGTAAGCAAGTTGATCATTTAGCTTTATTATGAGCATTTTAACTTTTATTATAAACTTGGACTATCTTCCCAAATTCCTATTGTAAATTTTATCAAGAATTTGAGAACCATTTCTTAACAATTTGAAATATTTTCCTTCACTTAGGTTGTTCCATTTTGTGAAAAGACCATCCGGGGAGTCTTTGTACCGATATCAGTAAAATTTTGCACTGTGAAAATTGTTTATTTATACGAAAAATTCCATCCAAGAATTCATTGGTCATCCATATCATCTCACATGTGCCAATGCTTTGTGAAATCTTTTCCGTTGTTGGCCCTATAAATAGGCCATTGTTGGTAATATATTGAACTCAACAGCCCCATGTTTTCCATCATGTAAACTTACTGATTTTTTTCTACAAGGCTTAGATTGTGTTTCATGCAACTTGTTTGAATCAGATAATTGTAAGAGATGTAAAAACATTCCAACTTAGACTTCTAAGCTGTGAAAACAACTGCTAAGCAGCAAATTAACTTAATCCAGACATCAAAGAGGACACAAAGGAAAGGCCATCATGCTGGAACTTATAACTATGCCACTATGGGAAACTACATAGGAAAGTATGGCTCTCCAGGTACTGATCAGAGAGGTAAATGGTTGCAGGGAAGATAAGGAAAAAATAAAAATCAAACATGAATGATTTGCCCATGCCCAATCCATCACTGATGCAAAGTGTCAAACTAGTCCATAATGCCAGACCTGTCCAGGAAAGGTTTATATCCCCACTAACTCCATCTGTGCAAATTCAGTACCTGTTGAAACGGTCTGGAGAAATGTGCAGAAAGTGTAAAAATTCTTCAGACGAGACTCTTCAACTCCCAGGATGTGGTAGAAAGAGTGGCACCTCACTTAGTCAGTGTCCTTTGACTTCCATGGCATGTCAAAGGCAAATTGTAACTATTTCAGCCTCCTAGGACTTAAAAGATTCATGTAGTACATCCATATGTGATCACCTAGAGGGTTTTGCAGCAGTTGTATGAGAATCCCAGAAAGTTAACAGGTCATCATAGTTTGAGTTTGCAGAACAAACTATTGGAATGTTGTAGGAGTGTTGATAGTTCATAATGGTCAAATTGCTCTTTTTGGGAACCACTCTTTGTGATTTGCATTGCTGATGCAGAGTTGCACTGAGAGACTAGGAGCAGAGCTCATTTCCATATTGGAGTTTCCATTGTGTGTGAAATCCTATCAATCGTATTGGCAGGCATCAATTTCCTGCACTGTTTTGCATAGTTCTTGAAATCTACTTTAAGATCTAAGTTCGCATATTGTCCGTTGAAATCTAAAGCAATTGCAGACATTATTATTATCAGAGCTGATTTTTCTTGGACTGTGTGGATTAATAATTAAGTCTATGCCCTTAAACCAGCAAAGGAAACGAATGGGTAATGGACAAATGTAGCATCTGCATCCAAAGATATCACTTGGGATGAGGAATTAAAAAGCAATAACTTCAGCAAGAATGGAGCATCAGGAAGAGCAGTCACAATTTACAACACCAAAATATGGAGAATTGGCATGAAGACACATTTCTCAAGCTAGAATCTGATATGACCAACATTTCCCAAGACCATGGGCATGTTTGATAGATTGAAGAGATAGATGGCAGCTCTAAAATGCAAGTAAAGAGTTCCCTTTGAATCCCCAAAACAACATGAGAAGGAAAGGAAAGAGTAGCCCAAGAAAGTAGAGGAGCAGCCCAAGGACAACGGCAAAGAGACATAGCCCCCAAGTCAAGGAGAAGGCTAATGAAAATTAGGACCGTTTACCAACCTGAACCTGCTTCACACCCACACACATGCTTTGTATCAAATAGATAAAGTGCACCTGACTATCATATAACCACAGGCATGCAAAAATGTTATTCTAGTGAGAAAATTGACAGCTTTGGCAGAATTATTTTCTTTGAATGATAATGAAGTATTGATTCGGCAACATTTTTAGTCAGCCAAATGACACGATTCAATAAGTGTAGATAAGTAGAGTGGAGAAATGACTCCACAATATATACAGAACAAAGCTAAAGCATGGCAGACATGCAATTATTATTCACAAATGCAGATGGGCATTTAGCACATGAGATTGTAAGTTTTAGTGTTCACAGTCTGCAAGAGGACTGGAGACCAGAATGGAATTCCCAGAAGTATATAATAGTTGACAAATCCTTCTGTCTTTGATAACCTACGAAATACAACAATGAAAGAATAATGTTAAGAATAAATAAATAAAAGTTACTACTAATAATTGTAACTTTTGGTTAATACAGACAATACAGGTATATTTTTAAATATAAGAGTAACTAAATTTTTGGGTGATATTTGTAGAGTTTAATTTTGGAAAATTCATGTTGAAAAATGGTAGCCAATTGGTGAAAAATGGCCCATAGATTTTTCCTTGCTTCAGAAATGACGTCATCAAGTGATGCTAGTTTGCAGCTGAATATAGGGAGCACATCATATAAAACCAACGAAATAAATCATACTCATTTATTATAACTATAAACAAATTATTGACTGCAAGATCATCTAGCACGGAGGCATATGATTTTACTTTTGGTTTATCTGGATATATGCTTGAAGAGACAATAATTGGTTTTAACTTTTGAAGCTTTTCCTTGCCTATGCATGGTCTGATAAACAGATTCCCATTAAAGAGAACAAATTAGTAATTTTACATAGGTACATAATTTTTCCTCACTATAACTTAGATTCAGTCATAGTAACAAGAAATGCTTGTATGACAGAGCTTTACTTGTATTTGTGCATATAATTAGGTGACCCTATTTTTTTCTGTATTTTTTCATATAATTTTCTCCACAGCCTAAATGCTACGCATTTTGGACATTCACTTAATTCTTTTAAAGGCACTGAACTTCCCATGTTATAGGCGAGCATGAGCCTGGCATAAAGAAGCCAAGATCATAACAGTTTTCAGCTCCATAAAACTAAAAACCTCACGAGTGTTGTCTATAAAGTTTTTAATTCTTGGGTAAATACTAAATTGTTATTAACTATTATACAAATTAAAATTTATATTTTACAGAATCTTTTCCTGTACCTAAAGTTTTTCTGGTAATTTTTGGCTGACTGCCTTTAGTTCTGTACAAGATTGAGATTGGACGCAGTGCTTACCGATTCTTAAAAGTAAATCATCATCATGGGCCAAGGTTTTAATATTTTGTAGGGGACCCTAAACAATTTGTGAATATTCAAGATATAATGGAGCAAAAAGTTTTGAAAGGCTTGGTAAAGATAAATAAAAAAATAAACCCAATAATAGACATGAGTTTTCTACGGTCCATGAAGTTGATTTTAAGTACTTTTGGATTCAACTGTGTACAATTTTTGCATGATGATGAGACCCTAAACACATCGAGAATATTCAAGATATAATGGATCAAAAAGTTTTGAAAGGCTTGGTAAAGATTCATAAAAAAAATCAATAATAGGCATGAGTTTTCCACAGTCCGTGAAGTTGATTTTAAGTGCTTTTAGATTCAACTATGTACAATCTTTTGCATAAAAAATTTTACATACACAGTTGAATTCAAAAACACTTAAAATCAAAACAAACCCAAGAAAAATAACAAATCACTTCCTAGAAAATCTAACAAGAATCCAGGTAAACCAACATCTTTAATAGAAGAAAATCTATAATTTTGATATTGAACGGCTAGGGCTCTAGAACATATGACCCACACTTAGTAGGTTCCATGTTCTATAATGGCTTAAAGGATGTGCTCTGATCACACTGCAAAAAATTGTAACAGTTGAATCCAAATGCACTTAAAATCAAAACAAACCGAAGACAAATAACAAATCACTTCCTAAGAACATCTCACAGGAACCAAGGTAAGCCAAAATCTTTAATAGAAGAAAATATATTATTTTGATCTGGAACAGCAAAGGCTCTAAAATGTATGACTTGGACTTAGTAGGTTCTGTGTTCAATAATAGCGTAAGGGATGTGCTCTCGTCAACATTACTCCTGAGTTCGGCCAATGGCCAATTGAGCAGGGAAAATTTTCTCCACAGCCTAAATGCTACGCATTTTGGACATTCGCTTAATTCTTTTTAAGGCACTGAACTACCCATGTTATAGGCGAGCATGAGCCTGGCATAAAGAAGCCAAGATCATAATAGTTTTCAGCTCAATAAAATTAAAAACCTCACGGGCGTTGTCTATAAAGTTTTTAATTCTTGGGTAAATACTAAATTGTTATTAACTATTATACTTTTTAAAATTTGTATTTTACAGAATCTTTTCCTGTACCTAAAGTCTTTCTGGTAATTTTTGGCTGACTGCCTTTAGTTCTGTACAAGATTGAGATTGGACTCAGTGCTTACCGATTCTTAAAAGTAAATCATCATGATGGACCAAGGTTTTAATATTTTGTAGGGGACCCTAAACAATTTGTGAATATTCAAGATATAATGGAGCAAAACGTTTTGAAAGGCTTGGTAAAGATGAATAAAAAAATAAACCCAATAATAGACATGAGTTTTCTACAGTCCATGAAGTTGATTTTAAGTACTTTTGGATTCAACTGTGTACAGTTTTTGCATGATGATGAGACCCTAAACACATCGAGAATATTCAAGATATAATGGATCAAAAAGTTTTGAAAGGCTTGATAAAGATATAAAAAAAAAAATCAATAATAGGCATGAGTTTTCCACAGTCCGTGAAGTTGATTTTAAGTGCTTTTAGATTCAACTATGTACAATCTTTTGCATAAAAAATTATACATACACAGTTGAATTCAATAACACTTAAAATCAAAACAAACCCAAGAAAAATAACAAATCACTTCCTAGAAAGTCTAACAAGAATCCAGGTAAATCAACATCTTTAATAGAAGAAAATCTATAATTTTGATATTGAACGGCTAGGGCTCTAGAACATATGACCCACACTTAGTAGGTTCCATGTTCTATCATTGCTTAAAGGATGTGCTCTGATCACAATGCAAAAAATTGTAACAGTTGAATCCAAAAGCACTTAAAATCAAAACAAACCGAAGACAAATAACAAATCTCTTCCTAAGAACATCTCACAGGAACCAAGATAAGCCAAAATCTTTAATAGAAGAAAATATATTATTTTGATCTGGAACAGCTAAGGCTCTAAAATGTATGACTTGGACTTAGTAGGTTCTGTGTTCAATAATGACGTAAGGGATGTGCTCTCGTCAACATTACTCCTGAGTTCGGCCAATGGCCAATTGAGCAGGGAAAATGCTAATGCTTTAACATTTGAGGACCGGGTGACTTTAGAATTACTTCCAGAAATTTGTTCTGGTCAAGATTGCCCCTATTATGCCCACACTCAATTGGGTAGGGCAAACCCTCTTCCCAGCAGAAAAGAGAAGATTATTAGACGTTTTAACATTGCAGTGCTGGATTATTCCTCCTCCAACTGTGTGTAATCACTGGTCACCAGGATTTCCACGCCTTGGCAACCAGGGTGCAGAATTCCTCCACAACTAAGCTTTGAATTCAGACGTCCTAATGATAATAAACATGGGGTCAGGATTTGAGCCCAAAGCCAAATATAGTCCTGAATAACATATAGATTGCAGACTGGTGACATCTATGTGGAGATTGATTAAAAAACATTCTGCTAAAAGGAATTATTTAGTCTCCGTCTCAACTAGCATGATGCACAAGCTAATCTAGAATAGATATGAGACCCAACAAGAATTAAAAACTATACACCAATTAGACCATAAACCTAGTTACGATTAGGTGTACTTGTAACATTGTAGAGCAAGAGGACAAATACCCATCAGTTAGACAAACACTAATCTGTCTCAATTAGCATGATGCACAAGCTAGTCTAGAATACATATGAGAGCGAACAAGAATTAAAAAATATACACCAATTAGACCATAAGCCTGTTTAGGATTAAGTGTGGTATAACATTGTGGAGCAAGACGACCAATACCCATCAGTTAGGCAAGCACTAATAACCATAGATTCCATGAAAAGACTGACAGAACCATGTGGGTTTCATCACCTCGGAAGGAACTATCCACATAGCATCCTGAGCTAAAGAGAGATTGAACTTTTTTTTGCGCGACGGAGATGTGATGAAAGTATCTATTACCTTAGTGCTGCCGGTTTGATGTCCTCGATTGCAAAAACCTTATCATCCTGCTTTCAACTCAAATGCAAATGGAATTGTGAGGCTCGTACTCATGAATTTGTTTTCCAGCATTGATTAAACAAAAAGACAATTGACAGAAACAAATGCACACCTTATATAAAACCTTTGCAGCAGAAAAAATTGCAGGGGGGCAAAATATACAATGTGTCATCATCCCCTTCCCCTCTCCTGCCTTTCTTCCACGATTTTCAATGCCTGCATCGTTTGCCTTCGCTGCTCAACGAACTTCTGGTTTATTTATCCATACCTTCCCATACATTCTGAGCACGTTCAGAATTATAAAATACATTAAATAACTTCAATTAACTTACATAGTTTGCCGTGAGCTGGGTAGGGGAGCCGCTGGTTGTACTCCCTAACTGAAAGTGGACAGCCACGTAAGTGCCACGTTGCCATTAAAATAATAACGTTAGAGAGCTAAGGATGTTGGAGTCGGTTCGTATTTGAGAAAGCAGTTCTCTTTGACTATGTGGGCTCTAAATTTTGAAATATTTTTTAATTAAAAATAAACAATCATATTGAATTAACCATTATTTTAATTGGAGTCGGCTAACTGCTAGACAAAATTCACCTATGTACATCGAAAAACACATGAAAAACATACACATGAACATACATGGATACATACATAACATGACGAGACCGTCGCAGTGCGGGGCCCGCCAGACGCATGAAATCTGCGGAGGGGACGAAACGTCCGATCTACGGTCAGGCAAGAGTTAACGGCGCCATTAGGTGCGTTTTCCCGCCCGTTGTCGGGCGCAGAAAGCGGGCGGGTTAGCTTCGTCGGCAAGTTTCTTGTGCGGCGCGAGAAAAGTGGAAGGGAATGACGTGGGCCTTTTTTGTTTGGAGAAAGCAAGGCCAAAATACTATTTGTTTCCTGTTTCCTGTCTGCACGTTGAAAAGGAAAGCTGAAGGTCTGAGAGCACGTGCATGAATTCGAGGAGAATACCGACCAAATTAGCTGAAGTGTGGAGTGCACGTGGAAGATTTGTAGGAGAATACACACGAAATTGAGGTGAGGGGTAATTTTGTTGCAAGCAAAGGGTTTTACAAGTTCTTTGTGTTTGAAATTTGGGAAACAGAATGTGGAGTATTTCAGTTGTTCGAATGTCTTCAAAATCACACATTCCATTGTTGTGTTTCAATTTCGCACCATTGAAAAAAGATACTGCAAATAATAATTCTGAATGGGAAACGCAGTGTTGGGTTTCAATAAAAAAACTGTACAAAATTATTCTCAATGGGAAACATAGTGTTGGATTTCATTTTTTTGAATCTCCTTGTTTTAATGTAGAGGGTTTTACAAATTCTTTGTCTTTGAAATTTGAGAAACAGAATGGGGAGTATTTTGGTTGCTCGAATGTCTTCAAAATCACACATTTCATTGTTGTGTTTCAATTTCGCACCATTGAAAAAAGAAACTGCAAATAATAGAGGGTTTTACAAGTTCTTTGTCTTTGAAATTTAGGAAACAGAATGTGGAGTATTTCGGTTGCTCGAATGTCTTCAAAATCACACATTTCATTGTTGTGTTTCAATTTCGCACCATTGAAAAAAAAAACTGCAAATAATAGAAGGTTTTACAAGTTCTTTGTCTTTGAAATTTGGGAAACAGAATGTGGAGTATTTCGGTTGCTCGAATGTCTTCAAAATCACACATTCCATTGTTGTGTTTCAATTTCGCACCATTGAAAAAAGAAACTGCAAAAAATAATTCCGAATGGGAAACGCAGTGCTGGGTCTCAATAAAAAAACTGTCCAAAATTATTCTCAATGGGAAACACAGTGTTGGGTTTCATTTTTTTAAATCTCCTTGTTTTAATGTAGAGGGTTTTACAAGTTCTTTGTCTTTGAAATTTGGGAAACAGAATGGGGAGTATTTTGATTGCTCGAATGTCTGCAAAATAACACATTCCATTGTTGTGCTTCAATTTCGCACCATTGAAAAAAGAAACTGCAAAAAATAGAGGGTTTTACAAGTTCTTTGTCTTTAAAATTTAAGAAACAGAATGTGGAGTATTTCGGTTGCTCGAATGTCTTCAAAATCACACATTCCATTGTTGTGTTTCAATTTCGCACCATTGAAAAAAGATACTGCAAATAATAATTCTGAATGGGAAACACAGTGCTGGGTCTCAATAAAAAAACTGTCCAAAATTATTCTCAATGGGAAACACAGTGTTGGGTTTCATTTTTTTGAATCTCCTTGTTTTAATGTAGAGGGTTTTATAATTTTTTTGTCTTTGAAATTTGGGAAACAAAATGGGGAGTATTTTGGTTGCTTGAATGTCTTCAAAATCACACATTCCATTGTCGTGTTTCAATTTCGCACCATTGAAAAAAGAAACTGCAAATAATAGAGGGTTTTACAAGTTCTTTGTCTTTGAAATTTAGGAAACAGAATGTGGAGTATTTCAGTTGCTCGAATGTCTTCAAAATCACAAATTTCATTGTTGTGTTTCAATTTCGCACCATTGAAAAAAGAAATTGCAAATAATAATTTCAAATGGGAAACGCATTGCTAGGTCTCAATAAAAAAACTGTCCAAAATTATTCTCAATGGGAAACACAGTGCTGGGTTTCATTTTTTTGAATCTCCTTGTTTTAATGTAGAGGGTTTTACAAGTTCTTTGTCTTTGAAATTTGAGAAACAGAATGAGGAGTATTTTGGTTGCTCGAACGTCTTCAAAATCACACATTCCATTGTTGTGTTTCAATTTCGCACCATTGAAAAAAGAAACTGCAAATAATAATTCTGAATGGGAAACACAATGCTGGGTTTCAGTTATTTTAATCATCCACTTGAAATGTAAAGGGTTTTGTTATGGTCGGTTGCTTGTTTCTTAACAGCCACGTTTTTGTTAAGGTGGCAGATTTTTGATCCCAAGTTTTTGTTCGACATGGTGCTTTCTGGTGAAGTTGCAGAACACGAAAACGAGTCAGTACCAATCATTCAGCCTAATCTAATTGGGCTCAAGGAGGAACAACTCGACATTGTTTCTGAGCTACGTTCGCTTGCATGGAAAGAACAGTCCAGCTATGCTGAATATTCGAGGGTGATTCATGTCCTAGATAGAGAGGAAGAGGAGGTGGAATTTAATAATTTGCTTGATGAAATGCTTGCAGAGATTTTACGGGTTCCACTTCCTCTGGATGTTTAGTGAACTTGTTTTCTATCAACTAAAACTTTATCTTTAATTTACATGCATGTAAATTTTGTAATTATGAATAGTCATCGATTTCGTAGGGTGTAATGGAAACAGTGTCTGTTACGCAGCCATGGAGCCTTTGAACCCATATTTTGTATTGAGAAAAAAGGAAATAAGATTGAATCCTTTAGTTTTTTAATATTTTCTTGATCAGAAATGTCTTTGTGCTTCTGCGATCGTTCTTGAATATGATATTTGCTGAGTCGAATAGTGTTGATTTTATATTTGTTGAATTTTTGAATTCTAAAAGAAATCATCTTGTCAAATTAGTTTTTGTTTTTATCTTTCCTTGTCTCAATATGGAATGTTACAATACAGTATGACTATCTTCCAAATCACACATTCCATTGTTGTGTAGAAATTTTAGTCGATTGATAAGAAAACTCCACAAAATAATTCTGAATGGGAAACACGGTGCTGGGTTACAGTTATTTGAATCTTCTTGTTTAACTGTAGGGGGTTGTATCATGGTGGGTTGCTTGTTTCTTAACACCTATGGTTTTGCAACATGGAATGTCTTCCAAACCACACATTCCATTGTTGTGTTTGAATTTTGCATGATTGAAAGAAAATTGCAAAAAAAAATTGTTATTCGGAAAACACAGTGTTTGGGTTGTTGGATTGTCCGATTTCCAACATGCATTTGTGTTATATTTTATGCATAGCTCGATTGAATCTATCACCTTTAATTTTCATCGGTTGAAGCCGGAATGTCATATTGGTTTTACGTGGGTGAGAGCAATGCAAGCACATTTTATCTTTGTTTAATGAATTATTTTTTCCTTCTTCACACAATCCACACTAATTTTAAATATTCGTCCAAAGTTGTGATTTCCTAGAATGGGGAGAGGTTTGAAATGGAAGAAGCTAGACGAATTGGAGGTGCAAGAAGTACAAAATGGAGGCTCTCCTTTTTTGTCTTCCGATTTGGAATGGGCTACTATTTTCGTCAACAAGGATAAGGTCCCTGACCTTGTTGCAGCAATTCCTCTTACAAGACTTGATCAGTTCATTCATGGTGAAACGTACGTTGAAGGTGTAGAAACAAAATTTTTGGACAAGAAAATAAGAGAACCTACCACCTCTTGTGCCATCTACGAGAAAACCTATAGCAAAACAATTTTGTATAAGAGGTTTGTATATATCGACATTCGTTTCTATGGCCGAATGATATTTTACTCTCTTGGTTGAACATGATGAGATGATGCCTTTCTTGCAGCTACTGGTGTCAATACGGTCCTAAAGACAATAGAAACCAGCCTCCACCAGAGAAGAAACCACATAAGAAGTTCATACAAAAGCGAGGTTGTCAATACCACTTCATGGTAAAGGTTATGGAAGGCAAACTCGATGTTGCCTATATTATCTACAAAGAAATGTTCCACATAGATAAAAATGGTGAATTTTGCCATGACATTCATGACGCAAGTGGAGAGAAGCGTTCTATGTTTGCCTCTAATCTATCCACAGAGTGCAAAAGCTATATTGAAAGCCTGTTGCTCATGGATGTTAGTGTCAATGCAATAATGGATAGACACGTCAGCGATCCTCTATTATGTGGCATGATGTCCAAGAGGGATCAATTCCTTACAAGAAAGGATGTAATGAATGCATGGTGAAAGGTGCGTTGTACTCATGCACAAAAACACAAAGTTGATTCCACAAGTATCCTACTGTGGAGTGGAGAAGACTTTGAAAACTTCTTCTACTTTCAACGGCCCAATGGGAACAATACACCTTTTGTTATCGGGGTTCAGACTCCATGGATGTTGGATAGGATGGTTAGTTGCTCGTACAATTCAATCATCTCGATGGATTCCACGTTTGCAACTAACAAATATGAGGTGAGGCCTTACAAACATTGACAAATAGTTCGTCGTGTTTTCAATGATCTTACTGGCCGTAAACTTCACAATGCTCATGCCGAGTTGTTCTCTCTACAGTACCCATTGTATACTCTCCTCGTTTTCGACGAGCAATAGAGTGGTGTGCCAGTTGCGTGGGTAGTATCCTCACAAAACAAGATTGAGGACATCTCTGCGTGGCTACGCGTATTGCTCGAACGTGGAAGAAGAGCCAGGCCCGATTGGAGAATCAATTCATTTTTGACCGATGATGCGAGTGCAGAGATCCAAGCCATACAGTATGTGCATCTCTTTCTTCATTTGTGTACCTTTCTCATTTGCTATTCATTTTCAATGCCACTTTCTCATGCAGCCGAGCGGTAAACAATATCGTTGGTATTGTCTATTAGGGTTGTCTTTCAATGTCGTGTGCTTCTATGCCTTTGGCATGTCAAAAGGGCTTGGCTAAAGAATGTATACAAGTATGCAGCCAAGGAAAGGGCAATGGACGTCTTCCGCAGTCTTGGCACGATCATGATGGCAATCGTTGACACCGAAGATTCCATCACTCAGCTATTGAACTCTTTCTTTGAGGAGTTCAATGATCAAGCCCGATTCTTAGAGTACTTCAAGAAGACTTGGTGCGAAGGAGAAGGTCGAATTGGTCAGTTGACAATTTTCGTCACCTCGCATGATTCGCACCATTCAAATTCTTTGATGTCACGTCTAATATGTTGTGGCTTACTTGACTATTGGATGTTTTTGTTCACAGCCATATGGGCAAAAAATTGCAGACTATTCCTACATGCCAACCAGGATACGAATGCAGCCATTGAGTCATACCATTGCGTACTAAAAACTCGGTACTTGTGCGATCGTTTAAAAAAATGCAATAGGAGAATGGACTATTTGTATTACACACTTGTGTATAAAATGGAACCATTCTATAGGCAAAAGGAAAAGTTGCAGCATTATGGTTTTTTGACGAACAAAAATTATTTAAATATGCAATCTAGTGTGGAGCGGGCCAAGGCAATTTTAGACGATGACTGTATTCCCAATGAAACAGATCCTGGACGCTACTAGGTGAAAAGTCAAAGTAGGTCAATGCACTACCTTGTTCAGAAATTTGGGGAGAACCTTTATGTTTGTGACTGCCCTTGGAATTTGGAGGGGAACACTTGCAAACATGTCATGAAGGTTGCTCACTTGATTAAAAGATCATTTGCCACTGAAGGGGTGCTCCATGGTAAGTGAATTTCAATTCGAATTGCGTTACTTTATTGGTGTCAATTTTGTTTTTTATTTTCTACAGCCTAATACAAATTTTTTTTGGGTCCTCATTTAGACAGGTGAGGTCAACCAATTGATTCAAACATAGATTTCAACGAGACATTGTCAGAGGGGGCCGTAGAATAAAACAACCCTAATGTTTTGACCCCTGTGCAAGCTCCTTCTATGACTCATGTATATGATGAACATGTGGTGACAATGTCTCTTTGGAATGACACTAACGAGCTCTTGAAGAAAGTGATGCGTACACCACCACAATCTCTACAACAGGTGTAGTCATATGCAAAATGCGTGGACAGGTTTGTAGAAGACCTACGACAATCAAATGCATTTCCGTTTGAATTCATTATGGATCCTGATCAAGCTGCAAGTAGCACCGTTTGCATGCGTCCATGGTTTAGTGCAACCAGGGATCATCGTCGACGTCCAACCCGGCGTACGAAGCATTCCACACAACAGTCAGATCACCGAACCCCTTTGGATGACTCCTTTCCATTGTCTGTGAACAATAGCTTGAATTTGAATGTCAATATGCAATGTCAGACTTCAGGAGCAACTGCTATGGATGTGGCAGAGGATACAACATCTAATACGAGTGAGTATGAGAAAATCCATTTCAATTTCTTTATTGTAATAGGAACTGTTTTTGTAGATTCCTTTTTCCAGTATGTGCTTGTACCACGCCATGAACTTTATGATTTCGTTTATGGATTTTTTTTTTTCACTTCAACATTCCAAACTCGAGAAAGGAGTCCTCGTCGGCGACTGCCTTTTGCGGGTGTAAACCCAATGGAAGGTATGGTTCGAATTTAATAACTTTGCTTACATAAGTCCATTTTTTGGTATGACGTTATATAATTTAAGAAGTGTATTTGTTGAATGATGTAGGGGAAGCAAACCATTCAATGTTTGGTTGCTGATCTTTATAAAATACAGAAGATTTCAAATGAAAAAGGATGCGTACAAGTTGGTAACTAAGGAAAGTGCATTCAAAGGGGCTGAAAGTTTGTTCCTAAAGCATGGGCAGACATTTCTAAACATGTTTCATATGGTGGTAGAGCATGGGAAGGTTTCGAATACAGTATTCTATTAAAGCCTCATTTGATAGAGATTTTTTTGTGCATAAAGTAAGGGTTTAGTAGATCAGCGTTGCCTTGAGCCTTTGTATTTTTAAAAGTAGATGATGATTTAAGACTTTCTCCTTTCTAGATTTCGGCTAATTGAGTGCATTTCCAGCAGTAGAATAATGTTTTCAAGCATTCTTTTCAAAACAATAGCATCTCAATTTCTGGTATGTAAAAATTTGGCACAGATGGGTTTCTGGAACATAAAATACCTTATGGAACAAACACTTCAAACAAGCTCTTCTTTGCTCTCATGGACCCCAAAATAGGCCTATTTTACAAACAAAATAATTAAGCCTGTAAAATTCTTCAAGCACGACAGTCTGCAAAAAATAAAAATGTCAGGCAGAACCCACTGTGTTTTCCATCCTCCAATTGTGATTATTTGCATCTTGTGTTCGTAACAAAACTATATTTTGTACAATTCATTACTTCAACTCATGTGATTGCAAGAAATAAAATGCTCAAATTATTTTCCATGTTGGAAAAGACACCGTCCATACACAGTTACTTAGTTATGAAAAGTTTTCTTTCGCTTTCAATATTTTTTACCAACTGTTTCGTGTGTTTCCAATTAGAGAATGTTGTTGTATGTGCTGAAATTTTTGTTCTCTTTCCTTTCAGGCATTGTTCTTCCCACTGTTCGAATCGTGCATTGCCATATGCCCTTTTGAGATACTGCACGTGTCGCCTCGTTCAGTTGAAACAATAGGTAGAATATCTTTAGTGCATACATTATCTAAATAAGTCCACTTTGCTCACTTATTTTTTCACTCTTTCCATTGCATTGACAATGTCCTTCTAATTAGAGAATGCATGTCTACTGTCTAAAATAGTTGTTTTGTCTTTCATTTCAGCAATTTTACAACCTGTTGCTGCAATCCTATAGAAGATGTCTCACAGTTCTCAAGCATGGGTGGCTAGTTGGTTGAAGAACTACAACTCGTATCTGCCATGCAATATTCTTGCTCGAATCGAGGAACTCAGCCTCCCGTACAGGTTGCGTGAAAAGATGTTAACGAGAAATAATAGAAAAGGTCCAAACCGCACAGATTTGCAATATGATAATTATGCTCACTTCTTCAATAGCGTCTTTGGAGTTTGGGCGCATATGGGCATGGATGTTCAATATTACAATCTACAAATAGAGATTGTCAATTTATGTGATTGGCCAATGTCTGTTTATCGAGAAATTCGAGACCTTTTTCTAGCTGGATGCATATGGAAGGTGTGCATTAGACCAACAGTTATCATATAGAGGCACAATCTTACGGATCAACTGAGCATGAGGTTTATGAGATTCGTCAAGGGGGAATCTGTAATTAGTAATCACAAAGGTCCTGTGGAGGAATGGTTGTTGGTCATGTTCAAATTCAACCACATTGTCAGGTTTGAGATCCATCGTGTGAGGCCCTCCTTCAGGCTGCTACATGAGAATTACGGGGTGGCAAGATTGTATGCTGTCAATTCTACCTTGACAATCAGAGTACGACAAATGCTTCAGAATGCTGAGAACACAAAGATTATACCTGTTCGTAAATGGTTGACATAGTCTTCAGTGTGACCAGTATTAAATGTGCATTGTAATTTTGTTCAAATTGTGTAATATTGACGTGAAATATTTTTACATTTCATTGTCTAATGTGTATTGTTATTATAAAATTTGACGGTGAACTTCAATAAACTACTTTCTTACAATCTTTGTTTTCCATTCTACAACTTTTCTTGTGCATCTTCTCATCGAAATGTATAAGGATATTGAAATGGAATGCTGAAATGGAATATCAAAATCTGCAACTTTTCTTGTCTTCTTACTGTGTGCATAACAGTAGCTGCTGTCATCTTACTGTTTTTCTTAAAGTAAGGGGTTAAAAAAATTATGCTACTGTTATGTGAATTTTGTGTTGGGCAGAGATCGAGCAAGAGTGTTTTGCTAAAAGTAAGGGTTGTTAAAAATTATGAAGCTCGGATTCAATACATTTTCCTCTTACTCTGTGCATAACACTACCTGCTGTCTTCTTACTATTTTTGCAAAGCCAGGGACAACCCATTGTGTTTTCCATACCGCAACATTTAAGTAAATTTTTTGTTGGAAGCATATGAACAGGTAGTGAGCAAGACTGTTTTTCTTAAAGAAAGGGGTCTCATAAGACAAGAAAGGGAAGTTGAAAACATTATTTTGTTTCATTCCAGAAATAAAATAGAAGAAGTGAGCCACAACCCACTGTGTTTTCCATGATGCTACTGTTATGTTAATAATGTGTTGGGCAGAGATCGAGCAAGAGTGTTTTGCTGAAAGTAAGGGTTGTTAAAAATTATGAAGCTCAGATTCAATACATTTTCCTCTTACTCTGTGCATAACACTACCTGTTGTCTTCTTACTGTTTTTGCAAAGTCAGGGACAACCCATTGTGTTTTCCATACGGCAACAGTTAAGTAATTTTTTTGTTGGAAGCATATGAACAGGTAGTGAGCAAGACTGTTTTTCTTAAAGAAAGGGGTCTCATAAGACAAGAAAGGGAAGTTGAAAACATTATCTTGTTACATTCCGGAAAAAAAACATAAGAAGTGAGCCACAACCCACTATGTTTTCCATGATGCTACTGTTATGTTAATTTTGTGTTGGGCAGAGATCGAGCAAGAGTGTTTTGCTGAAAGTAAGGGTTGTTAAAAATTATGAATCTCAGATTCAATACATTTTCCTCTTACTCTGTGCATAACACTACCTGCTATCTTCTTACTATTTTTGCAAAGCCAGCGACAACCCATTGTGTTTTCCATACCGCAACAGTTAAGTAAATTTTTTTTTGGAAGCATATGAACAGGTAATGTGCAACACTGTTTTTCTTAAAGAAAGGGGTCTCATAAGACAAAAAAGGGAAGTTGAAAACATTATTTTGTTACATTCCGAAAAAAAAATATAAGAAGTGAGCCACAACCCACTGTGTTTTCCATGATGCTACTGTTATGTGAATTTTGTGTTGGAAACATATGGGCAGATATTGAAAAAGACTGTTTTGCTCGAAGTAGGTGTTGTTAAAAGAGTACAACAGGAACTTCAAAACATTCATTTCTCACAGCCTGCATTACTTGATTGAGATATTTTGATGGGCCTATTGTAATCACCTTTGCAATTGTTGACATGAGTCTGATTTTCATCATTCTTTTCTTAAGGCATAGACCTTGTTAATTCGGAAGTTGATTTGATCTTGTGAGTGAGTCATGGATAGTCCTTATTTCCATGTTTCCAGGATTGAGACCCAGCAATATTTTTTAGGTGGTTATATATATAATATGCATTACAAATGGTGCATTTGAAATATTAGTATATCATTCTATCCACTTGTATGGATTATCACAATCCAAAACTCGATTACCGACACTTGATGGGTTTCAAATCCCATACCTCATGGATTGTTTAAAAAAAATCTCAAATTTATTGATAAATGGTGGCATCGATTGTTCCCATACCAACCACTTTAGCATTAATAACCAAATGTAAAGTGCAAGCTCTAGAGCGATTTAGTTATGAAGCATGTTTGATGATTTTTAACTTGTATGAACATAAAGACCATAACTAGATCGCGGAGACTAAACATTATACAAACCGAAAAGCTGAAATATTTACAAGATAACATAATCTTACAACAACTTTATAACTGAATGACATGATAAATAAATGAACATGAGGAGAAAAACTGTCTTCATAACTGTTTCAACTCATATAATTCTATTTGCATATACTCACAATTTTAGATCCTTATCACAATATGCAAGATGAGTGAACATGAAACAATATGCAGTGTACTAGAGTTGAAAAACACTTGTATGCCAAGTCAAGTGATTATCAAAGAACTGAAATGAAGAGACCATGAACTGAATTACCAAACCAATACTGACTTGTTTACCAATCAAGAACATCTTATTGTCTTATTGTTTTGACATTAATGCCAACACATGCCAGAGGGGACAACACAAGAGTCATGTAAAATATGTGTTCCAAACATATTAACAGATAGTGAACAAGACTGTTTTTCTTAAAGTCTAATATGAAATGGATAACAATTATTTGTTCCAATGACATGAAATAAGTATATATGCCTATATGTTCAGCATAATTGTACAATAATAAAATAATTAAAAAAGCCCATGAAAAGTCTCATATCAAATGTATAACACCATAGTGGTGAAACATATGCAAATGGTGTATCTCTACACCACAATTGTTCAATATTGAAATATTTAAACCCACAGAGCAGAATCAGTACTTCGAGCTTGTCTCATCAATTCCTACGCTGCCTATTCCTTGCAATCGAGTTTAGGCCTGCGTAAAATACGACACGTTTCTTAGGGTCCTTGTGTATTTCGGCGGGGGGGGGGGGTGATTCCAGATCCACGAACCCTAGCAGATGATGAACGTGAAACAACAAATTTCTTCGTACTCTATGCTTTGTCCGTGTCAGGTTTAATAGCTTCACCCTATAGCAAATAATTAATGAGAATTAATGTACGCATGGAAGCAATATACGTAGTATGATATATATACAACAACATATCATTTATGTGTACCTCTGGAACATAATGCTTCATCTCCGCAAGCTGCCATATGACAAAGCCGCCCACACACTCTGCAATGGTATCTGCGCCAGGCATGGGAAAAGGCACGTGGCATCGACCATCAATGGCCTCAACAATGGTGACTCTCGCACAATTTTCTGGGTGCCTCAAGAAGTGGGTGTGAGCGTTTCTGGCGACAACCTGTAGAATGCCTTTCGCAACCCGTTTATGCCGCCTCCAAAGGTCGACGTGATCACCGACCTTAAAAGTTATGCTATTGAACTCTATCATCTGTTCATCCACCGGATTTTCCTGCAATGGAAACATCATTGACGTGAAGCATAATTGAAGGCACATTAAAAGATTCCTAAAGAAATAAGAACAGACCATGGAAGTGTGTTTGGTTTCATACCGATATAGATGGCACACCGCACCTCTCCCCGTCCCCATTTCCATCTTTATTGCCATCTCCCCCTTGCAGGTCAGCGCTCTCCTCCTCCCCGGGTCCATCCTTATTACCCTCTCCCACTTGCAAGCCAGTGCTCTCCCCGTCCCCATGTCCATCTCTATCACCCAGTTCCACATTCAGCCCACTGTTCTCCCCATCCTCATGACCATTTGTGTTACCCTGTCCCACTTCATGGCCAGTGCTCTCCCCATCCGCATGTCCATCTGTATTAGCCTCCCTCATTTCAATCGCAACGATATCGCCAATTAGGTCAAGGCCAGCACTTCATTGTTTATCCTTGCCTAGTAATAGCAGGAATTAGAAGGTCACTTAAAATTCAGGTGCATGCAACCAATTCATTGAAATAATCAAAACAAACATTAAATAAAGGAATTGACATTCATCGTTTCTTCTACTTCCTCCATGTCAAGGCACCTTGACACATTTGATGGCATATGCTCATTCTTCTTCTTCTTCTTCTTCTTCTCAACATTTTTAGACGGCGACTCGAGAGGAACAACATCATCTGTTGCTTCCATGGGCAATTGTTCACCATCAAAAATCACAAAAACCTGCTTGAGGGTAGCAGTTTGTTGTTCATCATTGTTGTGTAATAGAAGGAACTGAAACGTTGCACCAAACTCAAATGCATGCAACCAATTCATTCAAATTAGAAAAACAAACTTTACTGTAAACAAAAGATTTGGAGATCACCGTTTGTTTTCGTTTCTTCTTCAGATGGTGCCTTGAAACTTTCAACTGTGTAGGATGCTTATTCTGAATCTTATACACAGGGGTGGGAGGAACAACACCGTCTTCGCCTTTTGTGGCCACAGCTTCCTCTTGTGAATGAGCCCTACTATGGTGGCGATAAGGAACCGCTTCTCGACCATCACCCTGGCATGTCATGTAAGTTAACATTAAGTGAACCTTCTATGCAACCAAACACAAATGATTTAGCAAGGAAAATTCACATTTAACAATTCAGTTCAACATTACCATTCCTTCCTGTCTCTTTCTCTCCTGCAATCGTATTATTCTTTGCCTTCTCTGCTCCTTCATCTCGTCAGTGTTGTATAACGCCATTTGCTTCTTCACCTCGTCCTTTCCTTCTTCGGGAAGTTCAAGGAAGTTTTGTTTCCCGAACTTTTGACAGACACGTCTAACAACACTCTTCTCCAGTAGACACTGTCGTATATTCATTTGGTACTCTATATTTTCCACCTTCTTTAGAAGGTACTCTTTCAATTTATCAGGGGGAGGAGCGGGTTGTTTTGGTTCCCCCCCCCCAACACAGCTCGGCCACACTTTGGTGCATCAAGAATAGGAAGGTGGTGATGCTGAAACCTATGCATGTTGAACACTCTCCAATCATAATACTTTCTGGTACATTCTTCTACAATACAATAATATATATATATCTGCCAGTCACCGTTTCTCTTCTGTATTCAGCAGCAACCTGCACAGCAAGTTTGGAAAAGAAAATCGCTTAATATATTTGATATTCAATCAAATTTAATGCACAACATATATACACAGCCAAACGATGCAATAATTTGGTTATTATATCTACCTTCCCGCCCAACACATCACCCCGTGCTTCATTGGATCCCTCTCCATCATTAGGGTCTCGCTCTGCACGGTTTTCCTTTCGGTCATGGACTATGGCAAGAGCGAGATCATCTCCCTCATTATTTTCCTGAATCAAAGGAACGATATATGCGAAAATTAGAATATTTGTAAGAGACATGATATTTTCGAACTGAAATTAAAAAGCATTTTGATTCATGCATAGGAAGGGAAGGGCAATTGGAAGTTCACATTCAATTACCGAAGACGTCGCTGCCTTATGGTTGACTATTTTCGTAAACCAAGAGGACTTCCTCCGTACCACGGTTGCTACCTCCTGAATAAAACATTCCCACTTTCCAATCAACCTCATAACCACTTATGAGAGATTAAAATTGTACATTGGATTGCATCTTATAATCACCAGATCTTACCTGCACGTTTCGTGAATGGGACCGCCCCAAAGAAGATGCCCTACTAAACAACCTTTCAAGTGTGTTGTCCACGTCAATGATGTTCTTCACTGCAGGAACCACTTTCCGTTTTACTGCACGCATCGTTGCTTTCCTGTAAACTGTAAAATTGTTGCAAGTGTTATGGATAGTTAAAGTTCAAAAATTTATTGCACAATTTTGCAGTAATCAAGCATATATTGTTTTCAATGAAAAGTAGAAATTGAAAATGAACAAATGAAATTGAAACGCTATACAAGTAACAAAATGTTAAAAGACAACACTTTTTGTTATGTAGACTGTTACAAAACACTGTATTGAAGTTCACATTCATATTTTATAAGAATCCATCACATGCACTAAACATTCCATTTCAATATCGGAATATGTTTCAAACAGAAGATGCACAAAAAATATTGCACGATGGAAAACACACTGGGTTGTCCTTCACTTTTCAAATACTGTTCAATGACAACACTTAGTGTTATGCACACCATAAGAAAACAATGTATTGAAGGTCACTTTCATATTTTATAATTGCCCTTGCTTGCAAGAAAAGTTGCACACAAAAAAAAAGTAAAGTTGCAGTATGGAAAACCCAGCAGGTTGTCCATCGCTTCTCAAAAGCTTAAATAATTATGGTTATTTTTTAGCTTTAGGATCATTTAGGTTATATATAATGGGAGAAAGCTAAGTCATGGACAAAATTCACATATGTATATAACATAGGATATGCCGGTTTGAAGCATTTTTTTTTGTGTCGAGGGTTTTGAAATTTTTGTTTTGTTTCCTCCCCGTTTGCTGGTTATCGAATTTTGCCCTTTCCGAATGAAAAAAGCGACAACCCATTGTATAAATATGAGTGAAATTACTGAATAATGTTTGTAGAAAGTAGAATCACCTCCAATAATCAAATGTTATATTTCAAAAATCATGTAAAACCCGCAATGTCGCCATTGTTCGCATAGTTTTTCAGAATGGATAGAAAATGGCATAACGTGGCATTCGAAATCATAATTGGGAAAAATAGCAAAAAGCCCACATCCAATCCCATTTTTGCCGCCATTTTATACACTATTGTTTTGGGAAACACACCGTCTCCTAAAACTCAGACTATTGTAAAACCCACTGTTTGACTACGACGTCTCCTCATGTTATGTATGTGTCCACGTATGTTCTTATGTATGTTTTTCATGCGATTTTCAATGTGCATAGGTGAATTTTGTCTAGGAATTTGAAACCGGCATAACTCGTAGACAAAATTCACCTATGTACATTGAAAAATGCATTAAAAACATGCATGGATACTACACAACATAACGAGACGTCATAGTTGGAAAACACACTGTCTCCTCTCTGTTGCAGAGGAACTGGCATATCCTATGTTATATACATATGTGAATTTACGCCTAAAACTGGCATATCCTATGTTATATACATATGTGAATTTTGTCCAAGAGTTAGCTTGCTCCCTCTTTAACTTGTGGACAAAATTCACCTATGTGTATATGATAGCATATGCGGCCATACCGCATGGAGAAAAGAGCCGTGACGGAAGACGTGGGACCTGCGACGACGGAAAAGGTTGTCGGACGGAAGGAAAGACATGACGGCCGCACGTCTCATCCCGTGGGCCGTTTGTTGTCTCGTTGCCGGGAAATCATGTCAGTGCCGACGGTTTTTCAAAATAATCATTCGGCGTGGATGGACAAAAAGCCTAAAACATGGCCAAACGAAACCATTATTAGCAAATAATAAAAAGGGCCGACAAGGTCCCATTTTCGCCATTTTTGGACGGCGACGTTTTGGTGGATAGCGAGGGCAAGAGTAGCAACCATGCGGAGCTCCTTCGGGTATGTATATCCGCTCTGTGTTATGCACACAGTAAGAGAAAAATGTATTGAATCTGTGCTTCATAATTTTTAACAACCCTTACTTTCAACAAAACACTCTTGCTCGATCTCTGCCCAGCACATTATTCACATAACAGTTGCATCATGGAAAACACAATGGGTTGTAGCTCACTTATTATTTTATGCAGGCTGTGAGAAATGAATGTTTTGAAGTTCCCGTTGTACTCTTTTAACAACACCTACTTCGAGCAAAACAGTCTTTTTCAATATCTGCCCATATGTTTCCAACACAAAATTCACATAACAGTAGCATCATGGAAAACACAGTGGGTTGTGGCTCACTTCTTATTTTTTTTTCTGGAATGTAACAAAATAATGTTTTCAACTTCCCTTTCTTGTCTTATGAGACCCCTTTCTTTAAGAAAAATAGTCTTGCTCACTACCTGTTCATATGTTTCCAACAAAAAAATTACTTAACTGTTGCAGTATGGAAAACACAATGGGTTGTCCCTGACTTTGCAAAAACAGTAAGAAGACAGCAGCTAGTGTTATGCACACAGTAAGAGGACAATGTATTGAATCTGAGCTTCATAATTTTTAACAACCCTTACTTTCAGCAAAACACTCTTGCTCGATCTCTGCCCAGCACATTATTCACATAACAGTAGCATCATGGAAAACACAGTGGGTTGTGGCTCACTTCTTATTTTTTTCAATCTCCTTGTTTAAATGTAAATGGAAAGCTTAAGGTCTGAGTGCACGTGGAGGAGTTGGAGTAGAATACCGACGAAATGGAGGTGAGGGGTAATTTGAAATTTGGGAAACACAATGTGGAGTATTTCAGTTTCTTGAATGTCTTCCAAATCACACATTCCATTGTTGTGTTTAAATTTAAGTCGGTTGATAAAAAACTTGTCCAAAATTATTCTCAATGGGAAACACAGTGCTGGGTTTCATTTTTTTGAATCTCCTTGTTTTAATGTAGAGGGTTTTACAAGTTCTTTGTGTTTGAAATTTGGGAAACAGAATGAGGAGTATTTCAGTTGCTCGAATGTCTTCAAAATCACACATTCCATTGTTGTGTTTCAATTTCGCACCATTGAAAAAAGAAACTGCAAAAAATAATTCTGAATGGGAAACGCAGTGCTGGGTCTCAATAAAAAAATTGTACAAAATTATTCTCAATGGGAAACACAGTGTTGGGTTTCAGTTATTTGAATCTCCTTGTTTAAATGTAAAGGGTCGTCTCATGGTGGGTTGCTTGCTTCTTAACACGCATGGTCTTGCAACATGGAATGTTACTTGAATGCCTTCAAAATCACACATTCCATTGTTGTGTTTAAATTTCGCAACATTGAAAAAAGAAAAGTGCAGAAAATAATTCTGAATGGGAAACACAGTGCTGGGTTTCAATAAAATTTTAATCATCCACTTGAGATGTAAAGGGTCGTCTCATGGTGGGTTGCTTGGTTCTTAAGACCCATGGTTTTGTAAGATGGAATGTTAGAAAATAGTATGAAAGTCTTCTAGATCACACCTTCCATTGTTGTGTTTAAGTTTCAAGTATATAACAAATTGCATGCTTCATAACACATTGCATTTTTCAACCTCCACATACCCTAGCCCTTTCTGGTTTTTAGACCAGTATATCAAGGTGTGCACATTCTGAAGTGCATGTCAGAAAATAAAATGTGTTTTGAAGCATGCCTTTACTTATTTTGTATACCCAACCTTTGTCTTGTAATGCAAATATACAAACGTATAGATGGTGTCTTATTTTATCAAATAGCACATATCTCATTTAACGGGGACAATAATAACCCTCAACACAGTGTAATTCATAGTACGCACTTCATTTTGTTTCGCAACAATTCATGTTGGAAAACCCTACGTGTTAAGAAAGAAGCAACCCAAGTAGTGTTGTCAAACCCTCTACAACACTATTGGATAGTACACGTCACCTCAAATTGGTCGGTATTCTCGTCGAAGTCATCCACGTGCACTGAGACCTTCTGCTTTCCGTTTTAACATGCAGACAAGAAACAAAACAAATAGTATTTTCGCCTTGCTTTCTCCAAACAAAAAAGGCCCACGTCATTCCCTTCCACTTTTCCCACGCCACACAAAAGAAACTTGCCGACAAAGCTAGCCCACCCGCTTTTGGAGCTCGGTAACGGGCGAGAAAATGCACCTGCCAGCGCCGTTAACTCTTGCCTGACTGTAGCTCAGACGTTTCGTCCCGTCTGCCTATTTCGTCACTTTTTGTTTCCATGTATGTTGTTATTCTAATAGCTCTTTTACAATTTGTCTATAATATTTAGGGCCAAGTAATGGGAGTAGGCCAAATTATCAATTAAGTTATTCCTACCCATTGGCTTTACGAGTTCTATTTAATACAGTGCATAGAACTATTTGGAGTAGTCGCTTGTTATATGTGCACATCTTTTTGCAGTGTGGTGGTCAGATCAAAACATACTGAAAAAGAGCAGAAATAGAATATAGAAATAGCATTCTACAAATTTTGCATCGGATGTTGTTAAAAAATGAAACATTTATAACTTACTAAATATTGTATACAAATAGCGAAAATGTAAAAAGAACTATTACGAAAAAACTTATGCACCACATATATACTCTTTCGGTGAAATATTTCAAATTACCGCAAAACACTTTCGAATGACATGAAAATGACAGCTGAATGAAAACCCCAACATTTCACAATTTCAAACAAATCGGCACTTCTAAATGCATATTAAATTTTGGAAATTTAACCGTCCACTACACTTGCGATTCAAGCTATGGAAGCCAGAATCACCTGTATTTACTACAGAAGGTTCACATCTCCTGAAGCATCCTTGTCAATTCACCTGCCCTTGTTTTGTTGAATCTTCTTTCGTGGCCTATATAAACCACCTAGAAGAAAGACAAGTGTTAGCGATAGATTAAATTGGCAAATTAAAGACAATTGGTGCTAGAAATAATTGTATTTCTTCCAAATTTCCCCAATATAAAATTTATGTGTTCTGCTTAGTGCAAAATGATAGCTTGCACAGACAATAAACAAACATATTAAACTGTACATTGGGAATTTAATTTCCAATTTAACCTATCGCTAACACTAGTATATATATCAGCAATCATATGTGCCATTTTTCCATTCTGCTAGAACTATGAAGCAATGAACGTGCATTCTGTTGGATAAATTCATTTCTTCCAATCAGGAATCAGGAGAAAGCTAACTCGTAAATAAAAAGCACCTATGTATATAACATGAGATAAAAATGGCGTTTTGTTTTTGTCATCTAATTCGACCAAATAAATGCTCGCACTATTTGCAGTGTTGGAAAATACAATGTCCCCATATAAGGTGTTAAGAAACAAGCAACCCAAATAGTGTTGTAAAACCCTCTGCAACAGAGAAGAAAAAGTGTGTTTTCCAACTATTATGTCTCATCATGTTATGTATGTATCCATGTATGTTTTTCATGCATTTTTGGATGTACATTGGTGAATTTTGTTTAGGATTTAGGCGGATCCTTAAGAAACAAGCAACCCAAATAGTGTTGTAAAACCCTCTGCAACAAAGAGGAGACAATGTGTTTTCCAACTATGACGTCTCCTCATGTTGTGTATGTATCCATGTATGTTTTTCATGCATTTTTTGATGTACATAGGCGTAATTGTATGTGTAGGAGTTAGTCGACTCCTTAACAAACAAGCAACCCAAATAGTATTGTAAAACCCTCTGTGACAAAGAGGAGACAGTGTGTTTTCCAACTATGACGTCTCCTCATGTTATGTATGTATCCTGGTATGTGTTTCAAGAAAGAAAGGTGAAAATACTATTTTCTAGCAACAAATAGCCGTTCTTATCTTCGTTGTTCATTGCACAATGGCAAGATGGCACATACACAGATCAGATATACATACCTGAAGGAGCTCTGCATGGCTGCTACTCTTGCCCTCGCTATCCACCAAAACGTCGCCATCCTAAAATGGCGAAAATGGGACCTCGTCGGCCCTTTTTATTATTTACTAATAATGGTTTTGAATGCCACGTTTTAGGCTTTTTGTCCATGTCGATAAATTATTTTGAAATCTCGCCAGCACTGACACGTTTTCCTGGCAACAGTTGTAGGTATTGGTCCTTTTCTGTTTCGAGAAAGAAAGGTGAAAATACTATTTCTTTCCACTCTGCAAATTGAAAGGGGAAGCTGAACGTTTCAGTGCACGTGGACAAGTTGGAGGAGAAATCAGACCAAATTCAGGTGACACGTGCTATACAATAGTGTTGCAGAGGGTTTTACAACACTATTTGGACTGCTTCTTTCTTAACACCAATGGTTTTACAACATGAATTGTTGCAAAATAGAATGAAGTGAAGGAAGGCTTCAAAACACATTGTATTTTCCAACATGCACTACAGAATGTGCACACCTAGATATACTAGTCTAAAAACCAGAAAGGCCTAGGGTATATTGTGATGTCGAGGTTGAAAATGCAATGTGTTATGAAGCATGCAATTTGTTACATACTTCAAACTTAAACAAAACAATGGAAGGTGTGATTTGGAAGACTTTCATACTGTTTTGTAACATTCCATCTTACAAAACCATGGGTGTTAAGAACCAAACAACCCAGCATGAGACGACCCTTTACATCTCAAGTGGATGATTAAAATAACTGAAACCCAACACTGTGTTTCCCATTTAGAATTCTTTTCTGCACTTTTTTTTTTCAATGCTGCAAAATTTAAACACAACAATGGAATGTGTGATTTGGAAGACATTCAAGTAACACTCCATGTTCAAAACCCATGGGTGTTAAGAAGCAAGCAACCCACCATGAGACAACCCATTACATTAAAACAAGGAGATTAAAAAAAATGAAACCCAGCATTGTGTTTCCCATTGAGAATAATTTTGTACAGTTTTTTTATTGAAACCCAGCACTGTGTTTCCCATTCAGAATTATTTTTTGCAGTTTCTTTTTTCAATGGTGCAAAATTGAAACACAACAATGGAATGCGTGATTTTGAAGACATTCGAGCAACTGAAATACTCCACATTCTGTTTCCCAAATTTCAAACACAAAGAACTTGTAAAAGCCTCTGCTTGCAACAAAATTACCCCTCACCTCAATTTCGTGTGTATTCTCCTCCAAATCCTCCACGTGCACTCCACACTTCACCTAATTTGGTCGGTATTCTCCTCAAATTCATCCACGTGCTCTCAGACCTTCAGCTTTCCCTTTCAACGGGGGAGTCGGCTAACTGCTAGACAAAATTCACCTATGTACATCAAAAAATGCACGAGACGTCGTAGTGCGGGGCCCGCCAAACGCCTGAAATCGGCAGAGGGGACGAAACGTGTGATCTACGGTAAGGCAAGAGTTAATGGCGTCGTCAGGTGCATTTTCCCGCTCGTTGTCGGGTGAAAAAGCAGGCGGGTTAGCTTCGTTGGCAAGTTTCTTTTTGTGTGGCGCGGGAATAGTGGAAGGGAATGACATGGGCCTTTTTTGTTTGGAGAAAGCAAGGCGAAAATACTATTTGTTTTGTTTCCTGTCTGCACGTTGAAGGCGAAAGCTAACTGCTAGACAAAATTCACCTATGAGTATATGATAGCATATGCAACCATACCAAATTTAGGTATGGCAACAGTTGCAGGTATTGGCCCTTTTCTGTTTTGAGAAAGAAAGGTGAAAATACTATTTCTTTCCACTCTGCAAATTGAAAGGGAAAGCTGAACGTTTCAGTGCACGTGGACAAGTTGGAGGAGAAATCAGACCAAATTCAGGTGACACGTACTATCCAATAGTGTTGCAGAGGGTTTTACAACACTATTTGGGCTGCTTCTTTCTTAACACCAATAGTTTTACAACATGAATTGTTGCAAAACAGAATGAAGTGAAGGCAGGCTTCAAAACACATTGTATTTTCTGACATGCACTATAGAATGTGCACACCTAGATATAATGGTCTAAAAACCAGAAAGGCCTAGGGTATATTGTGATGTCGAGGTTGAAAAATGCAATGTCTTATGAAGCATGCAATTTGTTACATACTTCAAACTTAAACAGAACAATGGAAGGTGTGATCTGGAAGACTTTCATACAATTTTGTAACATTCCATCTTACAAAACCATGGGCGTTAAGAACCAAACAACCCAGCATGAGACGACCCTTTACATCTCAAGTGGATGATTAAAATTTTATTGAGACCTAGCACTCCGTTTTCCATTCAGAATTATTTTTTGCAGTTTCTTTTTTCAATGGTGCGAAATTGAAACACAACAATGGAATGTGTGATTTTGAAGACATTCGAACAAGTGATATACTCCGCATTCTGTTTCCCAAATTTCAAAGACAAAGAACTTGTAAAACCCTCTATTTTTTGCAGTTTCTTTTTTCAATGGTGCAAAATTGAAACACAACAATGGAATGTGTAATTTTGAAGACATTCGAGCAACCAAAATACTCCGCATTCTGTTTCCCAAATTTCAAAGATAAAGAACTTGTAAAACCCTCTACATTAAAACAAGGAGATTCAAAAAAATGAAACCCAGCACTGTGTTTCCCATTGAGAATAATTTTGGACAGTTTTTTAATCAATCGACTTAAATTTAAACACAACAATGGAATGTGTGATTTGGAAGACATTCAAGAAACTGAAATACTCCACATTGTGTTTCCCAAATTTCAAATTACCCCTCACCTCCATTTCATCCGTATTCTACTCCAACTCCTCCACGTGCACTCAGACCTTAAGCTTTCCATTTACATTTAAACAAGGAGATTGAAAAAAATATGAAGTGAGCCACAACCCACTGTGTTTTCCATGATGCTACTGTTATGTGAATAATGTGCTGGGCAGAGATCGAGCAAGAGTGTTTTGTTGAAAGTAAGGGTTGTTAAAAATTATGAAGCTTAGATTCAATACATTTTCCTCTTACTCTGTACATAACACTACCTGCTGTCTTCTTACTGTTTTTGCAAAGTCAGGGACAACCCATTGTGTTTTCCATATGGCAACAGTTAAGTAAATTTTTTGTTGGAAGCATATGAACAGGTAGTGAGCAAGACTGTTTTTCTTAAAGAAAGGGGTCTCATAAGACAAGAAAGGGAAGTTGAAAACATTATTTTGTTACATTCCAGAAAATAAAATAAGAAGTGAGCCACAACCCATTGTGCTTTCCATGATGCTACTGTTATGTGAATTTTGTGTTGGAAACATATGGGCAGATATTGAAAAAGAGTGTTTTGCTCAAAGTAGTTATCCATGTATGTTCATGTGTATGTTTTTCATGCGTTCTTCGATGTACATAGGTGAATTTTGACTAGCAGTTAGCCGGCTCCCATAAGACAAGAAAGGGAAGTTGAAAACATTATTTTGTTACAGTCAGGAAAAAATAAGAAGTGAGCCACAACCCACTGTGGTTTCCATGATGCTACTGTTATGTGAATTTTGTGTTGGAAACATATGGGCAGATATTGAAAAAGAGTGTTTTGCTCAAAGTAGGTGTTGTTAAAAGAGTACAACAGGAACTTGAAAACATTCATTTCTCACAGACTGTATAAAATAATAAGTGAGTCACAGCCCACTGTGTTTTCCATGATGCAACTGTTATGTGAATAATGTGTTGGGCAGATATCAAAGAAGAGTGTTTTGCTGAAAGTAAGGGTTGTTAAAGATTATGAAGCTCAAGTTCAATACATTATCTTCTTACTGTGTGCATAACACTAACTATTGTCATTAAACAAGATATTTGCTAATAATGGTTTCGAATGCCACGTTTTAGGGTTTTTGTCCATCCAAGAAAACAATTAATTTGAAAACCTGCCGGCACTAACACGATTTGCCTGCAACGGGACAACAAATGGCACACGGGATGAGATGTCCCACCCTCAAGTCTTTCCTTCTCGTCTGACAACCTTTTCCCTCGCCAGTCCCACCTCTTCCGTCACAACTCTTTTCCCATGCGTTATGGGGGCCATATCCTATGTTATATACATAACTGAATTTTCTCCAGGAGTTAAGGAGGGAGCAAGCTAACTCCTGAAAAAAATTCACATACGTATATAACATACAATATGCCAGTTTCAGGCATAAATTCAAATATGTATGTAACATAGGATATGCCGATTTTAAAATCCTACACAAAATTCACCTATGCACATTGAAAAAACGCATGAAAAACATACACATGAACATACATGGATACATACATAACATGAGGAGACGCCATAGTGAAATAGTGGGTTTTACAAGAGTCCGAGTTTTAGGAGACAATGTGTTTTCCAAAACAACAGTGTATAAAATGGCGGCAAAAATGGGATTGGATGTGGGCTTTTTGCCAGTTACGAATTATGAGTTTTAGGAGACAATGTGTTTTTCAAAACCCTCGATAGAAAAAACATTATCAGACCTGCATTTCAACTAAATCCTAGACAAAATTCACCTCTGTACATTGAAAAAATGCATGAAAAATACATAAGAACGTACATGGATACATACACAACATGAGGAGACGTCGTAGTGAATCAATGGGTTTTACAATAATCTGAATTGGAGGAGACATTGTGTTTTCCAAAACAACAGTGTATAAAATGGCGGCAAAAATGGGACTAGATGTGGGCTTTTTGCTATTTCCCAATTAGCTTTCACCAAATGGCCGGGAGTCGGCTAGCTGCTAGACAATATTCACCTATGCACATTGAAAAAACGCATGAAAAAAATACACATGAACATACATGGATACATACATAACATGAAGAGACGCCGTAGTGAAACAGTGGGTTTTACAATAGTCTGAGTTTTAGGAGACAGTGCGTTTTCCAAAACAACAATGTATAAAATGGCGACAAAAATGGAATTGGATGTGGGCTTTTTCCTATTTCTTTTGTGTGGCGTGGGAAAAGTGGAAGGGAATGACGTGGGCCTTTTCTGTTTGGAGAAAGCAAGGCAAAAATACTATTTGTTTTGTTTCCTGTATGCACGTTGAAAGGGAAAGGTGAAGACCTGAGAGCATGTGGACGACTTTGAGGAGAATACCGACCAAATACGCTGAAGCATGGAGTGCACGTGCAGGATTTGGAGTAGAATATAGATGACATCAAGGTGAGGGGTAATTTTGTTGCAAGCAGAGGGTTTTGCAAGATGTTTTAATTTGAAATTTGGGAAACACAATGTGGAGTATTTCAGTGGGCTTTTTGACTATTTCCCAATTAGCTTTCACCAAATGGGCGAGAGCAGGCAAAATGCTAGACAAAATTCACCTATGCACATTGAAAAAACGCATGAAAAACATACACATGAACTTACATGGATACATACATAACATGAAGAGACGTCGTAGTGAAATAGTGGGTTTCACAATAGTCTAATTTTTAGGAGACGGTGTGTTTCCCAAAACAAGAGTGTATAAAATGGTGGCAAAAATGGGATTGGATGTGGGATTTTTGCTATTTTTCCCAATTATGATTTCGAATGTTGGGTTTTACATGATTTTCGAAATATAGCATTTGATTATTGGAGGTGATTCTACTTTCTACAAACATTATTCAGTAATTTCACTCATATTTGTATAATGGGTTGTCGCTTTTTTCATTCGGAAAGGGCAAAATTTGATAAATAGCAAACAGGGAGGAAACGAACAAAAAATTTTAGCAGATGTGGGCTTTTTGCTATTTTTCCCAATTATGATTTTGAATGTTGGGTTTTACATGATTTTAGAAATATAGCATTTGATTATTGGAGGTGATTCTGCTTTCTACAAACATTATTCAGTAATTTCACTCATATTTGTATAATGGGTTGTCGCTTTTTTCATTCGGAAAGGGCAAAATTCGATAAACTGCAAACGGGGAGGAAACGAACAAAAAATTTCAAAACCCTCGACAGAAAAAAATGGTTTCAACTAAATAAATTCTTCGGCAAACCCATAATTTTAAAAACACAGACGGGAGGAGACGCAAAACTAAAACCCTCAACTGAAAATAACAAACCCTTAATGGAGTAATGAATGTCGTTCATTTCTTCACTATTCATAGCATAATGGCAAGATGGCACATACACAGAGTTGATATACATACCTGAACGAACTCCGCATGGCTGCTACTCCAGTGGTACTCTTGCCCTCGCTATCCACCAAAACGTCACCGTCCAAAAATGGCGAAAATGGGACCTTGTCGGCCCTTTTTATTGTTTGCTAATAATGGTTTCGTTTGGCCACGTTTCAGGCTTTTTGTCCACGCCCAACGATTATTTTGAAAAAACCACCGACGCTGACACGATTTCTCAGCGACGGGACAACAAATGGCACGGGGGATGAGACGTCCAACATTCAGGTCTTTCCTTCCGTCCAACAATCTTTTTCGTCACGGCGGGTCCCACCTCTTCCGTCGCGGTTCTTTTCTCCATGCGCTATGGGCGCATAGGCCATGGTATACACATAGGTGAATTTTGTCTAGCAGTTAGCTTTCACCATTTTAATTATGATATAATATAGATATCTTAAATATATTTATTTTTTAAAATAGATGTATTTAAGATATTTATATTGATTTATTTATAATTTTGTTAATTTTATGAAAATAAATTATTTTAATAATTACATCGAGAGGTGTACTATTATAATGAAAAAACATCAGTGTACATTAAAATTAAAAAATAGAATAAAAAAATGTGATTCCACTGTTCATTAAATTTATGGGTATGTCAGTCCTCACTATTACGCGAATATAGCTTGTCATTCGTAGTGTTGTTCTTATCCAAAGCAGTTACACTTGTTAGAATAAATTAATCTGTCAGACCAAGGCCTACAACTATCTGAACCACCTCCTTCTCTGGTAAGCCACCTTCTTTCAATAAATGCTTGAGCTAACTGCTTGACTTAGTAGCTGTAGAAGTTATTGTATATTTTTTTATAAATTGAATACATGGGCTTGTAAGATTGATGCAAGAGAATCCAGCAGTGTAGAGCAATCTTGCATCACTCAAAAAATTTGTTTTATTTATTTTTATTTAGTTGTTTTGAGTCCCATGATGGCACTTAAGAGGTATAAGACAGTCAGAAGTTAAAAATAGCGAAAACGGTCACTTACTATTTTTAGTAAGTTGGCCTAAATGGGATTGTATGGGCCTAAAAATTTACCCGAAGCAACAAAGCTGAAAAACATTTTCGGTCACGAAAGAATCACCTCAATACCCAAAACAGTTTGGGAGAAATTAAAGTTTTTGTCTTGAGAAATTTCTCCCGTGCAGCTTCAAATTCAACTATAAAACTTTAGAGGCCCTGAAATGGCTTGAAAAGTGGACAAACCGACTTACAGTGGGATCATGTGTTGTAGATCTCTTCAAGAGTTTTCCAACAATATGCAATAATAGCAAATTGGACACCTAGATCAAAAGTTATGGCACTGTGAAGTTGCCCCTCTAAAAAGTGAATTTCATTAAAATTTCTTCCTAGACCAAAAATCAAATGGCAGGACTTTTGGCGCCAAAACAAAAGGGAAAGTTGCACTTTCTAGAACATTCTAGAGCAGTTATTGGGTAAAATAAAAAGGGATATGAGGGAGTTGTAGAAGGTGGATCCAATAGTGTAGATTGTGGCTCTGAATAATATATTTTATTTTTAGAGTTGATTTTATTGTAATGAATCAAGCCCATGAGGTTGTAGCATGTAAGTTTGAATCTGTAATTTCATTTTCTGAAAATAATTGAAAGTGAGTTTTTTTCTATCTCACATCTTTTCTGTTGGTATCTATTGTTTTGTTTTGCAGGTTTAGGTAGTGTGGCCTTCATCAAGTGGTATTAGAGTAGGAGTTCTTGAGTGTGTATACAAATTTTCAAACGTGAGGCAGTTTACACCAAGACTTGTGGTTGTGGATCTATGAGAAAAGATGTCTCCACGAAGAAACCGTAATGGAAGAAATGTTGGGGTAACATAAGAGGGTTTTAGAGCCCTCCAGAGACAAGTTCAAGCACTGCAGGTGGAGCTGCATAGAGGAGTTGATGTCAGAAGAAGAGATGAAAGTGACGATGTGGTTGAAGATGAGGAGCCATTCGAAGAGGAAGCACGGGATGCAATGGATCCTGGAGAAGTTGGACTAATTAGGGCCATTTCCAAGATTGGAAAGAGGTCGAAGATGGAAGTTTCTAATTTTTTTGGAAACCTAAATCCAGAGGATCTGATTGATTGGATCAATAACATGGAAGAGTATTTTGAAATGAGAAAATAGAAGACCCAGATAGGGTCAAATTTGCAAAGGCCCAATTGAAAGGCCATGCTAGAATATGGTGGAAAGAAATAGAAGAGGAAAAGAGAAAATAGCAAGATGGGATCAAATGGTGGAAAAATTGAAGATACAATTCATTCCTAGGGACTATGAGTTGGATTTGTTGAAAAAGATGCAAGCGTTGAAACAAGCAAGAAAATTTGTAAGGAGTATACAGAATATTTCTACCGAGTCTTGATCAAAACAGGTCATTTTGAGGCTAACAAGGAGAAACTTGCTTGTTACATAAATGGGTTGAAGTTGAGCATTCAAGAAGAGATGATTCTGGTAAGAATGTCTACCATTGAAGATGCATATCATTTTGCTTTGAAGGTAGAAGAAAAGTTGAATAGAAGATTTGAAAGCAAGCAAAGAGGTGGGGTCATGGTGGAAATACTAGTGGACAGTCATATGGAGGTTGAAATGAAGATCAAAAGAAGGGTGAAGAATCCAGTAGCAACTAGAACTAGAAAGGAGATAAAACCTACCGTCCTCATAATCAGAATAATGAAGACCAAAGAGGAAGAGGAAGATCTAGACGAGGACCGAGAAGAGGAGGCTTTCGTGGAACCTATTTCTAGTGTGGAGAAGAAGGACATAGAGCCTATGAGTGTCCTCAACATCAAGGAAGGACAAATAGAAGACTTGAGGGTAATGCATAAGTAGCACATGTAGATGAAGATGCTAAGTCTTCACATTACGAGGATGCAGAAAGAGGAGAGGTTCTTGTTACTAGAAGAGCCTTGTTGAATGAGGAGAAAGAGCCAACTCAAAGGAATAATTTGTTTTGCACCAGATGTAAGTGTGAAGGTAAATTTTGCAATGTTATTATTGATGGAGGTAGTACTGATAACCTTGTTTCAGAAGAGATGGTTAGTAATTTGTAGTTGGAGAGAAGAAGGCATCTGAATCCATATCGGATTGCTTCATTGTAGGACCATAAAGCTTTGGTAAATGAACAATGTATGGTAAGGTTCAAGATTGGAAATTACCATGATGAGGTATTGTGTGATATTATGCTTATGGATGTTTGTCATATGTTGTTAGGAAGACCATGCCAGTTTGATCAGCGAGCAGTACATGATGGACATGTCATCACCTATTCTTTGACAAAGGATGGAGTTCATCATAAGTTGAAGCCCTTGAAAGAGGCAAATGAAAAGTTATGCAGTAATGCAATAATTTGTTTGGTTGATGGAAGAAAGTTCTTAGAAGGTATGAGGCATGACCATATGTGTTTTTCATTGATCCCTCGAGTTGATAAAGAAGATACTAATGAGGTACCTGTAGAGGTTTCAAATTTGTTGAATGAGTTTCAGGCTATTATTTTTAATAATGTACCCAAAGGTTTGCCTCCAGTAAGAAAGATTAGTCAATAGATGGACTTGATTCTCGGAGCCAGTTTGTTGAATAAGGCAGCTCATCGTATGACTCCAGCAAAGAGTGAAGAGTTGAACAAACAAGTGCAAGAGTTGTTGTGGAAGGGATTGATCAGAGAGAGTTTGAGCCCATGTGCAGTACCTATAGTACTAGCACCAAAGAAGGATGGGGAATGGCGGATGTGTACAGATTCTAGAGCCATCAACAAGATCACCATCAAGTATAGATTTCCCTTGTCGAGAATGGATGACATTATGGATTGTTTGAGTGGAGTTGAGTACTTCACGAAGATAGATTTGAAGAGCGGATATCGCCAGATTCGGATTAGAGAAGGAGATGAATGGAAGACAGCCTTTAAAACCAAGGAAGGCATGTACGAGTGCTTAGTCATGCCTTTTGGGATAACCAATTCACCGAGCACATTTATGCGGCTTATGAATGAGGTGTTGAAAGAATTTTTAGGAAAATTTGTTATTGTTTATTTGGATGATATTTTGATTTTCAGTAAGAAATTGGAGGAGCACTTGATGCATATCTGAACAGTTTTTAAGAAGCTAAGGGAGGAGAAGTTGTTGATTAATTTGAAGAAATGTAGTTTTGTGAAGAGAGAGTTGGTGTATCTTGGATTTGTTGTCCCATCATAGGGTCTTAAAATGGACCTAGAGAAGGTGAGAGATATCATTGAATGGCCTACCCTGATGAGTGTTACAGAGATAACATCATTTCATGGTCTAGCAAGTTTTTACAAAAAGTTTATCAAGAATTTCAATATTATTTGTGCACCTCTAATTGAAGCAATGAGAGGGGATAGAAAAGAGTTTAAGTGGATTACAGGAGCAGCCAAAAATTTTAATATGTTGAAGAAGAAAGTTACAAAGCAACTTGTTTTGGTACTTCCAGATTTCAATAAAGTCTTTTAGGTAGATTGTGATGCTAGTGGCATTGCCATAGGAGTTGTTTTGAGTCAAGAAGGTAAGTCAGTTGCCTATTTTAGTGAGAAGTTGAATGATGCTAAGAAGAAATATTATGTCTATGATCAAGAGTTCTATGCTATAGTTCAGACTTTGAAGAAATGGAGACACTAATCGTTGCCAAAATAATTTGTTTTAAATATTGATCACCAGGCTTTGCAGTATCTCAATAGTCAAGGAAAGTTAAATCAAAGGCACTTAAAATGGGTTGAGTTTTTGCAAAGTTATACTTTTGTTTTGAAGCACAAAAGTGGAAGATCAAGCAGAGTTGCAGATGTCTTAAGTAGAAGGCAAAATTTGTTGATAGAGATGAATATAGAGGTTGTTGGATTCAATGAACTTAAGAATTTGTATCCTGAAGATCCAGACTTTGCAGAAGCTTGGAAGGCTTGTTTGGAACCTATTACTTTGGATAGGACAAGATGGTTGGTTTTCTTAATCCAAGATGGGATTTTGTTTAAAGGAAGCCAATTGTGCATTCTTAGGAGTTTTATGAGAGAGAACCTAATCAAGGAGAAGCATAATGGAGGATTGGCTGGACATTTTGATCGAGATAAGACCATTGCTTTGGTTAGTGAGAATTATTATTGGCCATAGTTACAATAGGATGTGAAGAATTTTATACAAAGTTGCAAAGTATGTCAGATGGCGAAGGGAACAAGTCATAATAATGGATTGTAAAATCCATTATATGTACCTAAGAGGCCATGGGAGGATATTAGCATGGATTTTGTTCTTGTCTTTCCAAGGACACAGAGAGGGCATGATTCCATATTTGTGGTGGTGGATATATTTTCAAAGATGGCACATTTCATTATGTGTCATAAGACTAGTGATGTTGTTCATGTTGCAGATTTTTTTTCAGAGAGGTGGTGAGGCTACATGGTCTACCAAAGAGTATAGTTTCAAATAGAGATACCAAATTTGTTGGTTATTTCTAGAGGAAATTATGAAAGAAGTTGAAGATAGATTTGAAGTTCAGTTCTGCACACCATCCATGGACTGATGGACAAAGAGAGGTGGTGAACAGGAGTTTGGGTAACCTACTAAGATGGTTAGTAGGAGATAAGCCCAAGGGATGGGATTTGATTATACCATAGGCAATTTTTTCTTACAACAATTATGTCAACAAGAGCATTGGTAAATCACCATTCTAAATTGTGTATGGGAGTAGTCTAAGAATCGCTTCTTAATTAAGGAAGATGGATAAGGGGGAGAAGAGTAGTGTTGAGGCTGAAGATTTTGTTGAGCAACTGAATAATTTGCATGAAGAGGTGAGCAAACATATCAATAAGATGAACTCACAATATAAGGCTAAGGCATATCAAAAAAGGAGGCATAAGGAGTTCCAAATGGGAGATGAAGTCATGGTTCATTTGTGAAAGGAGAGGTTTCCAGTTGGTACATACAACAAGTTAAAGATGAAGAAGTTTGGACCATGCAAGCTCCTGGAGAAGCATGATTCAGGAGATGCATATGAGGTAGAGTTTCCTGATGAAATTCATATTTCACTTATGTTTAACATTTATGATTTAACAAAATATCATGAAGGGGGAATTATTGAAGAAACAATAGAAGTATAGTGGAATATTCCAGCACCTACTTCAAAAATGGAGGAGATAGAAGAAATTTTGGATAGTCGTGTGGGTAGAAGTAAAAGAAACAAGCAGTATGTAGAGTACTTGGTGAAATGGAGAGGAAGGTTTTTTGAAGATTCATCGTGGTTGTTTGAGGCTGAGGTTAACCGTCTTGGTTTTCCTCTAACTCTTGAGAAGTGACAGGGTCACTTTTCAAATACCCTAGTTGTCTAATGTAGGAGCATCCAGTGGTGTAGGGCAATCTTGCATCACCCAAAAACAATATTTTCTTTAGTTGTTTTGAGTCCCATGATGACACTTAAGGGGTATAATACAATCAAAAGTCAAAAATAATGAAAAACAGACACTTACTATTTTTAGTAAGTTGGCCTAAACGGGATCGTATGGACCTGAAAATTTACCCGAAGGAGCAGAGTTGAAAAACATTTTCAGTCATGAAAAAATCACCTCAATACCTTGAACGATTTGGGAGAAATTAAAGTTTGTCCTAAGAAATTTCTCCAATGGAGCTTCAAATTCAAATATAAAACTTTAGAGGCCCCGAAACAACTCAAAAAGTGGATGAACCTACCTATGATGGGTTCATGTGTTATAGCTCTCTTCGCGAGCTTTCCAATGATATTCAATAATGGAAAATCGGACACCCAGATCAAAATTTATGGCTCTGCGAAGTTGCCCCTCTAAAAAGTGAATTTCATTAAAATTTCTTCCTAGGTGAGAAATCAAACGACAAGAATTTTGGCACCAAAACAAAAGGGAAAGTTGCACTTTCTAGAACATTCTAGGGAAATTATTGGGTAAAATAAAAAGGGATATGAGGGGGTTCTAGAAGGTGGCTCCATTAGTGCATATTTTGGCTCCGAATAATATATTTTGTTTTTAGAGTTGATTTTGTTGTAATGAATCAAGCCCATGAGACTGTAGGATGTAAGTTTGAATCTGTAATTTCATTTTCTGTAAATAAATGAAAGTGATTTTTTCTGTCTCACATCTTTTGTGTTGGTATCTATTGTTATGTTTTGCGGGTTTGGGCGGTGTGGCCTTCATCAAAGATTAAGCGCTCCAAATCTACTATTCTCTTTGTTTCTCTGTTTTTGTTATGTTTTCATGGTATCAGAGCCCAAAGACCCTGGAAAGAAAATTTTTTGGTGGAGTTTGTAAAAGTCTGAGGCATTCATGTAAGGTGAAATATTATTGGTTGTTATTTTGGAACTATTGGAGCAATTGGAAGGAGTTGTCAGCTAGTTGCATAAGTCTGAAAGAAGATGGGTAATTGTAGCCTAGTGTTTGCCATAATCTAGTGTTGTTTAAGTCATCTTTAAATGAAAATAAGAACTATAGCAGCAATTGAAGATAGCAAGCCATTGCATAAAGGCTATCGATTTAAAAGAGGTTGCTAAAGATAGAGAAAAAAAAGAAACGCGGTTTGGAAGATGTTGTTGAAGAAAGGAGAAATTATAGCCATAGCTAAAAGAGAATCCACCAAAAGGGAGGGAGTCACCAAAAAGGACAAAAGGAGGAGAAAAGTTTGTTGTTTTGCAGTTAAAGATCTAGTAGTGATCAAAAGATGTATTAAACCAATAGTAGTTGAAGATAAAGAGGTTCATCGAGATAAAGAAGTCGACAAAGAGGCACATAAAATTATTCAAAGCTAGCCATACAAGGAGGATCCTAGATTAGTGAAGATAGTTTGTAGTCAAGCCGAGAAACGAAGTCGTCAAGATAGAGAGGATTGTAGAAGATGAGTACTCCGATAAACTTGTGTGAAAAGGAGACGAAAAATTAAGTGAGGCACTCTTATTGTGTTGTTGTAATTTTCCACGAAAGAGGAATCACCATAGTGTCATCGCCCGTGAAATGTGCAAAGGAGATTAGACATGGTCATAGTCATGTCATTCTTGCCTAGCAAGGAAGCCGTCCAAAGGTAGAATTGCAGCCAAGTGAAAGCAAGAGATCAAATAAAGGCGATGCAATCCAAAGGTGGTTGCAGATCAATGGTCAAAAGAAGTCCTCAAAAGTAAAGAGAGATTGAAGCTATCAATTTAGAGAAGAGAAGAGGTCATTTGAGAGTGTAAGTGTCACATGAAGCTATTGAATAATAGAAATCGCAAGAAGATAGATCATGGTTTAAGGGAAGGCCACTGTATGGATGAAGGAATAGTTCATAGGCATACAAAAAAAAGGGGACTGCAAGGGAAAAGAAAGTGGAGTTGTTAAAGGAGATCAAAAGATCAAAGGAGGATAACATTGTGTATTTGTGTGAATAAGGCCAATAGAGCCAACTGAAGTTAGGATCCCTGAACACCTAAACTGTAGCTCAAAGGGAGGTGTTGAGAGGAAACAATAGTTTCACACCTAAACCTACAATGGACTGGTGACAAGAAGGCCAGAGCTCGTTGTTAGAGCACCCTAACAGAAATTTGGGATTTCCTAGGTTCGATCCATAAAATTTGAAGATTGTAGATGTTGACACATCAATGGAAAAGATCAAGAAAGTAATTGGAATTCATAGTTGAGACTAAGGGGGAGAGGAAGAAACAAACACATATTTTACATTAATCAAAATGCAACAATTACATTCTTTTTTCTCTATTATAAATTGAGCTTCAATGAAACACCATTACATTCATAACCAATTTCTTACAGCTTTGCAGAGCTGGACTCCATTTGGGAGTGCATAAAAAAACTGACTCCAACCAATATATAGAAAGCTAAGCAACTACGGTGAATATAAAATAATATATTTTAAAGCACCCACAAATTGTGTGAAAACTACTGATGGGATAGCGAATAGACTAGAGAAGATAAGATGAAATCTTATTTGAATCCTTATCTTTAATGTTGGAATGGGACTAAGATTGAATGTTGATATGGAGGTTGATACAGAGCATATGAGAAGACGGGTCTAGCTAGAGAAATTAATGAAGTAGTTAGGATTACACTTCCAACAACACTTACCTTTCACTTGCATGCACAACCATTATTCCAGTTATAATGAACGTGGAGAAAACATAAAAAATTATGGTTCATATGTAATGACAATCCTTTCTTTAAATAGGCGGGATATCATCTTCATGCAAAAGAAACACAGGCATTAGAGTTGAAATTCCCTTGGGCCCCAAATATCATCTTCATGCAATAGAAACACAAGCACCAAAGATGAAATTCCATAGATTTAAGGCATTCATAAAAAAAGTGGACTGTGAAGATGAAGCAAGAAGCAAAAGCAAAAAAATTCCTAGGCATTTTGTAGAAGATAACTACTAAAAGTAAGGTTACTCCTTTCAATTGCCACCTCAAATACCTTATGTTCTTTAATTCATGAAAAAAATCTTTATATGCATGTTTCCATTTCCTTTTAACAAATATGTAGGAAAATTTTGAGTATGAAGATCTAGAAGAATTTCTTGTTTGGCAAAAAAAAAAAAATTGGTTAGTTGAAAAGAGGGAGGAGAAGAAATCAATCAAAATTTGTTGTTGTAGAATGGTTTTTGTGTTATTAAAGTGATACACCAAAATGAAAAGAATTTTAGTAAGAACACTCTAGAGCGTCAGTCCCAATTCCCCTGTTACTACACTTGCAATAGTCACGAGGAACTCATAAAAATACAGGCCAAATCCCTTTTCTAGCCTTCTAGATGCATAAAATGCTTTATAATTTTTCTAATCCAAGTGTACAATGGCTATACACAACCTTACAATGGAATATTCAGTTGAAATGACCAAGAAAAATAAAGAGACATAAAAAAATAGAATGTCATATGACTTTAGCTTAAAGATTTATTTTAACTCCAAAAACCCTTTAAAAAGTGAATAAAATCGAGATATTATGGCGAAAATATGAAAAATGGAGAATCTTACCATAATTTTTTTTTAAGATTTTGTTTTATCTATGTTGGAGAATATGGCATGTCAACCACACTACGAAGAAGGTGAGTTGATACATATTTGGGAGATTTTATGATTTGGGATGGTTTGCTAAGTGTTTGAGGGGTTCATTCATTGAGATGATTTTGGATTTTTTTGGTTGTTGGGATAATTGCAAGCGGATTGGGAGCAAAAGAAGAGGATGTAGAAGTAGTGCATGGAAAGGGGGAGGAGGGATGTGGTAGAGGATATATCAAAGAATTCATCCGAGGGGGAAAGGTTTAGGGCAGATGGTAGCAGTCATGGTGGGTTGGGGATGAAGTGATCTAAAAGCCATTTTAATTTGGAGTTACCAGGAAAGCAGGAGGAAAAATGGTTGTACATTGTCATGCTTAGGTACTTTTTTCTATTTCAACTCAAAGGGTTGATGCATGGTTGTTACTTTGTTCAATTTTGCATAGCCTTCAAATGATCTATACATATTTGTAATGATCTTCAACTTCTTTTTTATTATCCTCACTCTATATTGTAATTTTTTTGAAATTATTTAGTAGTTCAACACATTGTTTAGACAGTTGATACTTTGAACATATTTACTATGGATTCTCCTATTGTCTAGTCTGAATTGTTTCTTTGTTGAATTATTATTTTTAATTGCCCATTTTTGAACTGGAATGACATGCTACTTTTGAGAAAAACTTTTGAATTTTTCATTTTATATACTATATCATGATTTTTTGCATGCTTTCTACACTAGATCTAATATTATTTTGCTATTGTAGAGAAATTGAGCAATCAAATTGCTATCACAAGAATGGACATGATTATCAATTTCAGTATTCAGCATAGCCCTTTCTACTATTTTTTTGAATAATTCAAGTGATCTTCTCTCAAATACCAAGATTTCATAAATTTGTGGGCCTTTCAATTGCAACCATAATCTCCATTTCATACTCGACAAGAGGACTGGGTCTTGGCATTACAAAATTAGTTGGTATTATTTTACCCTATTCTCTTTCAATTTAATGAAAAAAGATTTCAAGGACACCCCTATTTTGTTTCAACCTATATAATTAGGTTACAGATGTTTGAAATCCTATGTGATGCATTACAATCCCTAATCTTGTCCATGCACCTCAAAGACTGCAAAGTATTATGGTTTTATTTAACTTACACTTCTTAAAAGATTCAAAACTTTTGAGAAATTGTAGAAAATGGAGTTTTATGGAATATTGGTAGAATCAGCATGTCAGTGTCACAAAAAGTTTGGAACCTGGTCCTCTAAGCTATTGGTGACATTGCATTTTCACATGCATTCCCTGTGCTTTTCATAGAAATTGACGTGTTGAAATACTAATGTGTTCTTTTGTATGCTAAAACATTTTTGTAAGTTGTAATCCAACTATGCAGATAATTGTGGATTTATGGTACAATCATGCAAAATGCTTTAAACTCACAACCTCCAAAAAACAAAACTATGAAGAAATCATCCATGGTTGTTGTAGTAATAAGGATTTTCTTCTATTTGCTCTATGGTAGCTTAAGGTACATCTTCACATGCTTTGGTTTTATGAGCCTTACTGGTTGATTGACTTTACTAATATATGTATTGGGGTTCACCTGGTGGGGGCATACCAAGTAAGAATTTTCTAGCCCTTTATTTTTTATAATTTCCATCAACTACCATTTTCAAAAAGCTATAAGCCCTGAAGTTAGACCCTTGAAACATGAAATCCTATTGCCTTGGAATCTTACTTTCTTGCAAGTATTTTGTCAGGTCCTATTTTCTTTCATTAAAAATTGGTTTTGAATAAGTAGCCAAATCATAGGATCATCGATTATGAAAATGGTCTACCCATTCCTCTGCTTGGGTTATATAATGTTAAACTATTTAGGTTTGTTGGAGAATTGCATTTGTGATCTGAATGACTTGTATTTCCATTTTGTTTCTATTCTTCAATCAAATTATTGGACTTTCAGTTGTAGCTAAGTTTTGTCCATTGGTAGTTGACTGGATCCTTTTGCAAGCATTTAGTTTCATTTGTCTTCTCATCTTAGTGGCATCTACTTTGGCATCCATAGAAGGCCTTGTGAAAGGTCAATAGACAATAAGCGTAACATGCCTTTGAGGTTTCCATTTTGAATGCACACTCTAGGTATGGATGATAAAAAATAGCTCTAGAGAGATATATAATTTGGAAATATCTTGAGTATGTAAAAGATAGGAGAAGCCTATTCATATTGTCTTAAATGTACATCTCATGTGTTTATATTGTGCCACCAAACTTTTTTTTGAGATTATTATTTGTTTTGGGGTTGTGATGGAATTTATTCTCATGTGTGGTACATGTAAAAGGCTTGATATGTTCTTATTTATATCATTCTTATAAGCATATAACTTAGAAAGTAACATTGATTCCTTTTTTACTTCTCATAGAAAGTAAGTCAAATGATGCATCAAGTGGCTCGCTTGAAGGAAGCAATTACTGGTCATCAAAAAATACCAATAAGGAGAAGTTTCTCTGGATAAATAGATTTGATGATCTTTGAGACAATGAAAAAAAAAGTTACCTTAATTTGTACGGGATGTAATGGTAGCATGGATGCCTATTGTACACATAGGCTTATATTGCTCAAATATTATTGTGTATATAGCCTAATCAAAATAATTACAAGTAATTTAATGAGTGATAAGAACATGTATTCATGGTTCTACTATAGTTTAGTTTGTTTATATAGATATGTTTTCTAAGTTATGTAAGTATTACTATTCTTTTTTCTGTGAATGAAATTATTTTAAGTTACTCTTTATTATTGGTTCCATTTGTAGCTTCTAATTTTCTCTATATAGTTTAGTAAATTTTATTAAGAGGAATAAATGTTCGATTTATGCATAGGTTTATTATCATGAAACTACAACTTTGCAGTAATTTTAGTTTTTGTTAATTCCTCCCTTAGACAAGGAAGTTTTATTTATTATCTGCTTTCATTTTGGGATTTGAAGGTGATATGGCATCAATATAGTTTTGAAACTTTTCTTGCACGCAAATTTGTGTCTGGTATTAGAGTCTCACGAAACAAATTGAACCCTTGAACTATAATGTTCTACTAGGCACCAACTTAATTACATATAAACAACTATAGTTAATTATAAATAAACAGTTACCAATTATATACAATTAGTATTTAGTGCATAGTTCCTCATTGAATTTTTTTAATATTAATAATTTTATAATCGGTATTTATTGTATACTTCCACCCATTAGTGTGGGTGATAACAAAATTTCTTCCATGGCTCTTACTCCATTAGCATCTTTCATCCCACAGTGTGGATTTTAGCAAGTTCATGCCAGGAATTGGGACTCCAAGGACAAGGTTAAGGAGTTCATAATCATAATGAGAAAGCTCAAATATAACCATGTACACATCACCTAGATGGATGATGATTGATTCAATATCTATGGCTATGCATTGTAAGATGATGTTATGATATAGAAGTTGAAGGATGCCTAGAGATAGAACTTGTTGCCTACATCAATTGCTCTTGTAATAGGGCCTTCTTGGACCACACGTGTGTCTCACTATTACTATAAAGCCATCAATATGGCAACAACCCATATCACTGGCATCCAAGAAGATTGATTATTAAATATGTATGAATCTCTTAATGAATCTCATATTACTAAAGTGAAACTAAACATCCTATGCATCTTCTTTTTAAATAGAGTGAAAAATCCATTAGAAGCAACCGTACAAAGATCAATAAGAATAATTCCAAAAGCTATAGCTGATTGTATAAAAAAAAACTATGAATTCACCAGTTATTTCTCAAGAAGTTCTACATAACAAAATCAAACAGTGCAACTCACTAGAGAAAATCGAACACTTGCAATTTAATAATTTTTTGGATATATTAAACATACTCACATTTTGACAATGTCATTTTCTTCCAATATGGTTTCATCCCCCACATTTGGAGATAAATGGCATACAGTGCTCTTGATTGACATACAAGTAGGAGACACTACACCTTTTTTATCTTCTTTTTTGAATTTTTACACATATTTCCTGTTACCCTACACAGAATGCAACAACAAAAAACAAGACACAACATATCATCTCAAATACCTTGGAAGCTGAAAATAGTCATTGTAAATTAATTTTGATTGACATTACAACCTTCCTTTTAATGTGATATGGAGTATGAATGGAATTTCAAGGTATTTGAACATAATTTATGTTTGGATATAATTCCTTTGATATTTATGACAAGCAACAAGTGTTAAAGGTCACCTTATTATGCGAGCATTGAATATATGTTTGTTGGTTTTAGATGATAAAAACTAAATGATTTGGTTTCCCATATCAATGCTTTAAAAGATTGCCTCACATGTGTATATCATGTAATAGATTACAACTGTAGGTATGACACATTAGCATACATGTGGATATCATGCAAGTGGATTTTAGCATGGATTTTAGCTGACTAAACTAATTGATTAGTGATTTATTTATTTGCAAAGGTTTAGTAAGACACTTATTCTTATGCTCAAAATGTGTAGTCCCTACTAATTATAAGAGATTTTGATTTATTGTTGTTGAGAAGGTTGGATTTAGCAGATACTTTGACTTTCTTTGGGAGCTGGAGAAGATTTATTTGTGAAATTTGATCTCTTACTACATATTTTATTAGCACAATATTGTTTTGGCTATCTTCCTACTTAAGAATTCTCTGCCTCATGGAACCTTACGTTGACAATAAATTCTATGCTAGCTCAATAATCACTATTGTAGAAGTTAAATAGAAGACCTCTTGATCTTGCCTTATAAGCCTTGCATAAAGTATGCTCTACCTCCATAAAATGATATTAAATTGAATTTTGAAAATCATTTCAAAGTTCTTTGTTACTCCAAAAGTGGACCTCGTATGTAACATGTCATTGCTTGCTAAATGTATGATAACACAATATTTGTTTTAAAAAATTCTATATACATGCCTTTTAGGAATTGAGTAAAATTATTTTTTATGATCATCAAACATTAATAACTGGTAGTTGATATGGATAAGGTCTTTTCAAAAAGCAGACTATGGAGTTGTGTAGTTTTTTTGTCAATGAAATGTTACTTTTCCTAGAGCATCAAGAAATAGTTATTTGTTTGTGATTTTTCTATATGCAACCTCCCACTTCTTGTAGTGTTCAATCAATACCTTTGGATATCTTTTGGAACTTTTATTTCAACCGAGATGACTTCCAAACATATCGCATTGCCTAATGCCTATTTAGGTTTACCTCCTAGAATGTACAACTAATTTTTTTTAACTCTGTTGATGGATCTAGTGGTGTCCGTGTGGTTTTCTTGCCTTTTTGTTTGTTGCATTGTCTAACTTCAGTTTCATTAAATTCAATTATAAACATATAAAACATTATAATAAATACCAAATTAAAAATAATAATATTATAATAATATGATATTTACTTTAATTAAAATCTTATTGTAAATATAAGCGAACATTAAATTTTACTGATTATCACTCCTAATTCAATCATAAATGAGAACTTTAACTTAATCCTAATTTATCCACAATCATAACCCTAACCCAAACAAACAAAAAGAGAAATATATTCTTAACCCCAAGATTTATACTAGAACTCTAATTGAACCCTAAACCTAACCCTAATTCAACCATAACAATAAGATTTAATTACGGTTAGGGTTAGAGTGAGAAATTAATTCCTCATGAGATAATGAGGAACCAATATTTTCCAAGGAAAAATTTTCATCTTTGCATTTTGTGTAATTACATTTTTTCTTCTTGCACTCAATAAACCTTTTAGATCATCCAAAAATGAATCCTCTATCTCACATAGGCCAACATTAAATATCACCATGTATTTGAAAATGGTCTCTTCAATTGTTTCCTTATCTATATTATTAGCTTCTAGATACATTTTTAGTTGTATCCTTCTACAAAAAACAAAAACAAAAAAAAATAAAAAATGAATGCTTGGAATGTGATATATCTCAACGTTTTTATACAGATTATTGAATAAGATGGATAAGCTAGTTTTATATATTATTTTATTTGAAGAGTTATATGTTAACTTATTAAGTAAATAGATATTTTTAAATAAATGAGATTTATTAATTTAAAAAGTGTAAAAATTAGAAAAAGGGAAACCAAAATGATAAATAATTCAAAATAGAAATTTATAATTTAATAAAAAATATTTTAATTATTTTTTTAAATGAATATTAATTGAAAAAAGATAATATTGTTTTATTTATAGATACATAAATTTCATTTTTGGTAATTACTTATTTTATTTTTACATATAAAGTGCAATAGATATTATATACTTATATATTGCTTTTAAATAGTATCTACTTGCATGTAATATTATATATTTAAATCTAAAAAATGTCTTTCTATTACGTAAATCTTAGCTCACACAACTGTATGGAGAGGCACAAAAATAACGATGACCGCTCTCAATCGATGTAGGGTTTCTCCTTTGAATGTCACACTAGAGTACAAGTGCATCAGTTGCCTCAAACCCTTCTCAATGCTTCCAATTGCGGCACTAAATATGATAGGGGGAGTAACAGTTATGGCAAGATGCAGAACCCTTTCATTTTTTAGCAATTGACACAAATTCCAAAGATTTTTTTTGGTGGATCCATAAATGACAGGGAGGAATTTTGTAAAATCATGCCCTTATTTGTAGATTTGTCAAAACATGGACAAAGCTTTGTGCTCTTGATGCTTAGATCACAACAATTTGGAAAGATAGCATGGAGCAAGAGCTCTATATTTACCCCTATGCCAGGGGTTTCTTTATCCTTAAGTTTGACTCCCTTGAAGATAAAGAAAAGGTGTTAAAAAACGGCCTATGGGACTTCCAGGGAGATTTCCTATGTATGAAACCCTAGTTTTCATCTTTTGATCCTTGCATAGAGACTTTCACTTTCCTTCACCTATGGGTTTGTTACCCTACCTCCCCTTGAATTTATAAGAATTAGAAAGCCTGCAAGCTATTGGAGATGGTTTAGGCAAGTATGATTGTACTTTAAAGGAAACAATAAACTATACAAGCTCAACCTATGCACACTTATGTCTTGAAATGGATCTTTCCAAAGGACTCTTGATTGATATTTTTTTGAAAGAGAAATAAACATTGGAATCAACTAGTCGATTATGAAATAATTTCTTTTAGGTGCAAGAAATGCTTCTCAATAGACCACTCTTCCCTTTAATTCCCAAAAATAAAAGCATATAGCAATGTAAATTATGCTCCCTAAGATAAGCCCACTTGGTGGAAGGGGGTTGAGCCCCATCATTATGTCATTCCACCAAAAGCTTAGATGGAATCAAATCCCTCTTAGTTTCTTGCATTGGCCAACCCAAAATCAAATACTCCCTATTCTTGTAAACTGCAAGGCATAATAATGGAGTCTTCACATGGGGATTTCATTAATAGAGACGCTTCATAGATCCCAACAATTTCATAAGAGAAATCAGATTTCAAGATTATAGACAAAGTTGTGGCATCTCCTAAGTCTATGGTATCCCCAACTATCAGTGGTCAAAGAGATGACAACACAAAAGGAGAATTTGAGCAGAAAAAAGATACATATTCTCAAGAAGAGGAAGAAGTCCCCCTTGCAAAAGATGCACATCATATGATCCTAAGGTCTTCAAAGAAAGGGGAAAACTCGTAGAATGCTAGAAAGCTCTCTTTTAGTGATTGTTGTGGCTGATAGAAAAATGAAATAGAGTTAATATTTTTTATCGCATTCTCCATTTTTGGTAGACTAAGCCAAAGTAGTGTTCATTATGTACCCCTATATCTAGGGCATGCACTATACCAATTTGTTTCTCCAACTTTATGGAGTATGACTCCCTTATGCCTAATTTAATGAGCACAAAAAAATATTTTTTTTAAAATTTGATGTCTTATATTTATAAATAAATGTAGGCTCCAAATATTTTTTATTTTATTTTTTAGATGTTTCTCCTAGTGTCACTATAATACCTTAGCTTAAATAAATAAATGAGGAGTGAGATTGCATTAGTTTTAGAAAAATAAAGAGGATAGAGTTAAAGGAATTGTGTCTAACCTTTTTAAGTTGGAGAAGTGATAAATAGTTGAGAAGAAAACAAAAAGAGGCCTTTAAGGGCTAAATTCATTTAATTCTACAAGTCTATTTTTTGTATTAGTTGTTAGTGTCCTATGTGGAATGGTAGTGTTTGATATGGCATGGTAGTATCTTGTGGAGTGTGATTATTGTGTGTTGTGGGGTGTGGATGCCTTTTAGTTTCTTGTACTCTTGTGATTGCATCATCGTGTAAAACACTTATGACCATCAACAAATTTATCTTAAATATTATAAAACATGTTTAATCTAAACAGAGGTGAAAAGGGGATGTTAATAGCATATTTGAGAATTAGCCTCAATCAAGCCCCCAATAGCATGTTTCAACTTGGAGAAATTCAAAAAGTTGTAGGTGTGTCCTGTAGACACCTGAAATGTGACCTTAACCTAACCACACTTGACCTTACCTATCATATTATTTAATTAAATAAATATTATTTATTTATTTAATTAATATAATCTTTTCCCCTATCTTCATATTTAATTAAATAAATATTTATTATTCATTTAATTAATTCAAATTTTCCCCTTATCCTAATATTTAATTAAATAAATATATTATTTATTTAACTAATTTATCCATTACCCTCATCCACTACCTTTAATTAAATAAATTTCATATTTATTTAATTAAGTCTAGCCTTAACCCCCAAACCTTCCAACTAAATAAATTATTTAATACCTACTTAATTAATTTATTTAGGTTAATTAATCTTCATTACAATTTTCTTATTATTTAATTCCACCTCACCTTCAATCTTTGTCCACTCAATCCTAGCCCTTGAATCCATCTACATGGATCAAAATTTAAACTTGTCACCATTTGACAAGTATCCTAACCTACCTATCCTACCCCATGCTCACACATGTGTGAGAATATCTCTCACACATGTGAGGCCACCCTACCTCTTACACATGTCATAGATACGTCACTTTCCCAAGCCACCTTGTCTCTTACACATGTCATAGATGTATGTCTCTTTCATAGTCTTCCCTATGTGTGCTCACACATGTGTGAGTACACCTTGATTTTATACCTCTTTTCCTCTCGTGACACTGTTACAAGGCTAAGTCTACATCATCTCACTCAATCTTGACCTTCCATTTAGTCAATGCATCTTGGCCATTGATTCCACCCATCAAAAATCTATAAATTGAGACATTTTCTCTCATTTTATCTGTAGACATGGAAAATGTACAAGTTCATTTTGACATACCTGATCTCGATTACTAACAACATTTCCTCATAAATCACATTCTATCTTTTAATTTAATAAATCATTATTTATTGGATTAAGTCTTCCTCTTTCAAGTGATTAAATTAATCAATTTAATTTAATTAACCTTGCATCTCTGTTTAATTAAATAAATCTTTTTATTTGATTAAATTCCCTAAAGTCTTCTTATTAAATTAAATAAATTAAACCTTATTTGATTTAATCTAACATGTTCTTTCTTGATTAAATAAATTAAATCGTTTATTTAACAAATCATTTCATCTCAATTCTTGACTTAAATCAATTCATAAATCTAAGTCTAAATTGTCACATCACTTAATTCTTCATTAATTTAATCAAAACCATGATTAAGTTAATCCCTCTCATTAAAATTCTCTAGAGAATGCAAATTTCACAATAAATCAAATACTTTGATTTATTAATTCATCTATTTTCCCTCACAAAGCATCAAAAGGGAATATTCTCTCATTTGAATTCAAAAAGACCAAGTGGACTTAGTCATTTCCAACGAGGCATTTAAGACCTCTTACATGTCCTTGGCCTTGAGTCAAGTGACATTAACTTCATTTCCCTTCCCTCTTCAACAAGTCATCTCACAATTTCAAATTCAAATCTATGCATTTATCATGCACATTGACCAAAATGTGCTCATTCCTCATTCAATCACATGTGGACAAGTGGCACAATGCCATTAGATTATCTTTTGTCCCACATTGCTCAAATCTCACTTTTTCTTCCAAATTGAAAGTTATAAATTGGAGACCTCTCCTCATTTCTCATCCACAATCTTCATGCAAAGTTACTCTCTACAATTGAGAACTAATTTTGCTCATTTCATCCAAGCATTCACCATTTTTCACATTTGCAACAAGGTTATGCTCAAATCTCTTTGGAGATTTGACCATTTCTAGATCATCTTCATTGCAACCTAGGAATTGGGAAAGGTCCAATTTCAACACTCCATTGGCACCAATTTCCCCCATGGGATCATCAATCTATTAGCTAAATTAGGATTTACTTTTATATTGTTTAAGTTTTGTTCTTCATTTTCCTAATTTTAGTTTAAATAGGTGGATTTCATGGGGAATTTCTCACTCTTGTATGCATTTTGATATAACATCTAACCATGTTTGTTGTCTTTGTGCATTTGCAGGTTTAGGGGTTCACATTTTGGCGCTAGAAGGAGGGCATAATTGAAAATAAAATCACGTTTTTTCAAAAATTCTACGGTTTCTGACTTTTTTTTGTAGACACAACAAACTCCACCACGCGGCACTATACTTCGCCGCTTTCAGCACCGTGGCGCGATACTTCGCCGCTCTTAGAGACGCGGCGACATACTGACCCGTGCTTGAATCTCCAAACATCACCGCGGATTTCTACCTACCTATCTTGTTTTTGAATTTCCCTAACTCCACCGCGCAGGTCTATATTGAGCCACTTTCAGTGTCGCAACCCTGTATCGCACTGCGTGTCCTCCAAACTCCACCGCTCTATTTGTCCCGCCTAAAAAATTTAAAATTCCAAATTGGGCCGCTTCTAAACTTCGTCGCTTGCCTCTGTCGCGTCGCTTTTGCACTCCCTGTTTCTGCAGAGTGTCGCGCGACGCTATATAGCGCCACTTTTGCAAACTTCACCGCGGGAAAATAGTGAAGTTTAAATTGGCATGTGCCTTTTAAATTTAGTTTTTTTAAGTCTTTAATCTGGTTTTCTGTCTTTATTGCTCTCTGGTTTTCTGTCATTTTGCAGGTTGGAGCAAAGGAAGAAGTTTATCATGATACCATGTTCACCAACCCAAAGTGTTTTTCAACACTCTTTAAGAAACTTGTTAAGAAATATTTGGCCTTAGGAACACTAAACTTACTTTGGGTTTAAAAAGAACAAGCAATTTTTTTTTTATGACACCATACTCATTTTGTACAAAGTGTTTTTAAACACTAAAGTGTTCTTCAACACTCTTTAAGGAATTTGATAAGTTCATTTGATCTTAGGACACTAAATTTCTTTTGGGTTCTAAAATAAACAATCAAATTTCTTTTCAAAAGTTGCCAAGGGGCTAAAAAGAACTTTAGATAAATATACTAGATTTTGTTTAAAGGTTAACAAATTGAACAAGGCAATCTCACATTTCATTTGGTGCTTAAAAAGAATTCATCATTGCTTTGAGGTCTAAAATGAACAAGTGTTTTCAATGTTTTGCAATCTTTTTCATAAGTTAATATCATTTAAAATGTGTATGCGCTTCTCTCGCGCTTCATTGCGGTCTTGAGAATCAAAAACATTTTGGTGATATTAGGTTGTTAAAAAGATTGCCTCCACATTTCAATTTGGGCACTTAACAAATGAACAAAACATGCGAGTGTGAATAAACTTATTGCGAGTGTTCTCCTTTTGTTTTTAAACAAAGGTTGATCGAACTACGAATATGTTTATTCGCTATTGTTTATTTTAGAGGGTCTGCCTTGTGGGAAAAAGTACTCACCCAAGGGAACGACCCAACCGAGAACACGCTAAAGTCAAGCGACTTCCAACTGGTATATAAGTGTGGATTTTTTAGGAAAGTTCAAGAATCACGAGGATTATTCCAACGAGATGGACAGAAATGGACTCTCGCCGAAGTTGGATAATCCCCCGCGAACGAAATGCTTGCATTAGAACCATTTGTTTAGAAAAAGGCCAAAACCTTGTCTATCTTGTTGGTGCAAAAGGTCATGTCCTTTGAAGCCGCCCCACGTTATACATGCGGTCTTGTTGTAGAAATGGAAGGTATGCCGTGGGAGATTCATGGGTACTAATGTTTGGCTGACCTGAGAAGTGTATCATGGAGGGGAGCCAGCACGGTCAAGCATTTAGCCATTCGCACAAGATATCCGCAGCTGGATTTATCCAAGTGGGAACCCAACAAGATATTGCCTCATCATCCTAGGGTTGTGAAAAGTGCTTGGAAATAGAATACATTGCTTGGTTCTCGAAAACATTTGCAAAAAAAATGAACATTCACAAAGCCTTCAAATTTCAAACCCCTTTAGGGAGACAAATACCTTTGACGAATTTGAACACTCTTGCTTTCCCTAGGGATTCTATCCTTAGAGGTTTCTAAGTGTTTAGATTCTATCATCATTTGTTTTCAAAAAGGTTAAGCATAGGTAACTTTTGCCCTATTTTCCTCGATTTCCACACAATGGACCTTGTGGGATGAGAAAGAAAGTGGGACATTAGACATATAGTTTGAAACATAAGCAATCAAGTGTCTTTGATAAAATGAATTAATTAAGCCAAGATAAAGAGACAAATTGAACCACATATGTGTTGTTCCCAATGATTTCCCAAAAGATCAAAATCCCAAAGCCAAAGTTCAAAAAGATAAGCCTAAAAGCCCGTGAGCAACGCCTTGAGATGCTCTTTGAAGTAAGAGAAAGACTTGTGTACAACTTCTACAAAAAGGCTTCAAGGAACAATCTGACTTTGTATGCGTTCTACTACCAGCAAAATCCCAAACTCTTTGAAAGGTTTGCTTTTCTCCCATAGGAAGTGTAGCGTGTTCTTCAATAACCGAGTTCTTGTAAAAAGAGTTAAGTCTAGGATCAAAGCATCATCCTCACTCATCTCTCCACCAAACCAAATCTCATCCCATCATCAAACCTTCTTGGGGACTCTAGAAAAATCACTCATTCTAAACTAACAGGGCTAAATCAACATCATCCTATTTTGGCTTAACACACCTAGCCACAATAGTCAAAACCCTTGGATGAATTTACCTCTAGATAACGCAACTTCCTGGTTCACAATCACATTGGCTTAACACACCTAGCCAATTCATCCACGTGTGCAAGTTCCCCTAGGATAACACAACTTCTTAGGGAATACAACTTCACTACAATCCTGTTTGGCTTAACGCATCTAGTCAAATTATTACAATCAATCTAAGTCCTAACAGTTTAGCATACCCCTTCAAAAGTTCTCCAAAAGGTTTCATTCACTCGTTTCATCTATTTACCACATCATCATTACCACCATCTTTGATCATTAACTTCCCTAGTTCTTCTCTTTTGGGCCTAAAAGGTTAGGATCAAACAAATCCCTATTTTTTATGGTCCAAACAAGATCTCAATACAAGAAGGACATGGAGAATATCAGTGAAATATCAACTTCCATGAACATGAGTCAATTAACCTCCGAAATAAACCTTGTGGGATCAAGCAGTCCCCCAATTAACTCTCCTTTATCATCACAAAATCCTCAAGAGGAGAGTCATCAAGAGGACATCACCGATGAGGACATAGGGATGACACAATCCAAAATAATGAAAATGGTTCAAGATCCAGAGAACCACAAAATTGTTAGTGCCATGTTCAAGTACTTAAACGCGATAGCAGGAGGAGAGGTCCAGTTTCCTCCCGACCTTGGTGCAGGCACTAGTACAGACATGCCCATTACAAGCGCATCCCCAATGTCAAATATCAATCAAGAAATACCTCACACCACCTTAGCCATCACACCAACCTCACCAAATGCAAACAAGGGGAGTGCCTTGTTTCAAGAGTTACAAAGGCATTGCCTTGTGGCCAACAAAGAGGTGGTTGTCAACACCACACCGGATAATTTAGTTATGGAAAATCCATTACACCCATACGTCCCACTCACATTCCATAAACCCACTTGTTCATCTTCATTTCATGCCTCACCAGCATATCAGTTAAACATACCAACTTCTCTACCACAAGGAGAAGTTGATTTGTTTAGAACAACTGAAGTCATTGACCCCTTTTCTTTCCAGGGTAGCCTACCACCTCTACCCCCATTTCCATTCACAACCACATCACCTCTCACATTGGGTTTTCCTCCCCCAAGCATCGATAGCTTCTCGGATCTGGGCAATATGAACATCCCATCAAGTTCCCTCTTCTCGCCCACAACATCACAACAACAAATCACGACCATTCAAACCACCCCCACAAGTGCATCAATTGGTCCTCAACTATCTCAAAACATGCCCTCTCAAGGAACAAATATCTCAACCACCCCTCCAACAACCCAAATCCCAATCACCACCATAACCCCTTCACCTATCACAATGGTTGGCGTCATTCCCATTCCACCACCAATCCCACCAAAAGCCAACACCACAAATTCATTCACCACCCTAATCCAAACTCTTCAAAAGGCCAACCGATAAAGAATACTCAAGCAAAGGCAGCAAGCTCAAGCACAAGCACAAGCTCAAGCCCAAGCTCAAGCGCAAGCACAAGCTCAAACCCAAGTTCAAGCTCAAACTCAAGCCCAAGCACAATACCAAGCGCAATTGCAAGCAATCCATCTACAAGCATACCAACAAGCCTTGCAAGACTTTCAAGCGCAACAACAAGCCAAACAATAAGCTTTGTTGGCACAACAACAACTTGACCAACAATAAGCTTTGTTGGCACAACAGCAGCTAGACCAACAACAAGCCTTGTTAGTGCAACAATAGTTTGACCAACAACAGGCCTCATGGGAACAACAATAGATGGACCAACAACAAGGCGTTGTTGGAACAACAACAGCAAGATCAACAACAAGCGTTGTTGACACAAATGCAGGCATATCAACAGGCTTTGAATGCACAACAAAGCTTGCAGCAAACGCCCTCTAGTACTCTTCCCACCCATCAAACACCTCAAACACCCCACAACTCATTCATTCCACCTCCTGACCCAAGCAAAGATGTCGCAACACAAATCAAACTGCTTTCACAACAAGTGTTGGATTTACAAACAGGAAAAACCATGAGAACATCGGGCAACTTGTGCCCTTACCCTTTCGACAAAAGTCTCACCATGATATTGTTCCCAAAGGGATTCGAGATCCCCAAATTTGACAAATACAATGGAACGGGTAACCCTGAGAACCACGTCAGGGAATTTCAGGTGCACTGCATGGAGGTCGCATACGATGACACGTATCTAATGTGACTCTTCCCCCGTAGCTTGATTGGTCCAGCCATGGAATGGTTTTCTCGCCTACCCATGGGCATTAAAACATTTGAGGAAATCGTGGAAGCTTTCCTTAAGAATTATGCTTTCAATATGGGTGCGGATGTTAGTTTGGAAGAACTATCAGCACTTAAACAAACCAAAGGAGAGCTATTCACATCATTCTTGCAAAGGTGGCGATCCAAAGCTTATCAAAACAAATGGACCATGCCAGAAGAACAACAAGTTTGCACCATCATAGCCAATCTAGATGAAAACTTGGCGTTCTACCTAAAAATGCAGTGCATCACATCATATGATCAACTCATCCCAAAGGCGCTCAACATCGAAAGAGCCCTTAATGTGCAAGGAAGCACATCAACATTCACTCTGCCATAGGACAACTGCCCGTCCAACAACTATAATGATAAACCTTGAACATGGTCGAGGAATAAAAATATCACAAACGACGACGTTGTAGATGCTAAAGTGGTCATTAGTGCCCCTAAGCAGAACGTCCAAACCCACCACAATCGCAAAATCATAATCACAACAACATGCAGACTAATGTGGTAGTGGCACAACAACCACCTTCCACCAATCAAATCAATAATGTGGGAAATCAAGGAGGACCGCCTCCCCGCAACAAGTATCCTCCCAAGCGGAAATTCATAGCTCTTAGAGAATCAATTGAGTCCATAATGAAAAAATTGGTTAAAGAGAACCTAATCAAAATCTCTAACTTCGAGCAATACACGGAACCCATGACCAAGCCACCGTGGTACAATGAGAACCTCCTTTGCGAATTTCACAAAGTCAAGGGACATACCATCGCCAATTGCATGAGGTTAAAGAACATCATCCAAGACCTCATCGAGGATAAGGTTATAAATATCGAACAGCCAGCCGGAAACAAAGACTTGAAAATATACACGAATCCGATGCCGAACCACAACCAAGGGAACAATCAAGGAAATAATCAAGGGAACAATAAAGGCAAGCAAAATTATGCTAGCACTAATCTAGTGTACGAGGAGATAGCTGGATGTGTCGATGAGATGGTCACTGTCATAAATGTCAAAGGAACTAACAATGACTGTGGAGTCACCACACGTGGCGGAAATGTCACCATTGTCGGGGCACTAGCTAAGACCCCCATTTCTAATACAAAATCCATTCCCTATGATTACAATGTTATTGACCAGCTGAAGAGAACTCCCGCCCAAATCTCCATCATGGAACTATTGAAAATCTCCACAGCCCATAGGAAGATCCTTGATGAAGCATTAGCTACATCCACCGTCTCCGCCACCCTCGACACATATCAGTTTCAGACTATGGTTGGAAATATCATCACCCCAAATCTCATTACATTCTCTGACCAAGATTTCCCCCCACAACCATCTCATAACCGCACACTCCATCTTCAAGTGCTTATCCATAAAAAGAAATTCAAAAGAGTCTTGGTGGATGGAGGTGCAGGCCTTAACATTTTTTCTCTAAATCTCATAAAAAAATTGGGATTCGCTGAGGATTCCATTAATAAGAACAAAAGCATCACGATAAGGGCGTATGATGACCAAGAAAGAGTGTCTCAAGGCACTATCAAAATCCCCATTCAAGTGGGACCAACAACTATGGAAACCACCTACCAGGTCCTTGACCTCAACCTACCTTATAATGTCCTCCTTGGACGCCCATGGATCCATGGAATGAAGGCAGTGGCCTCAACTTATCATCAATGTATCAATTTTTCACACCAGAATGAGGAGGTTACTATATATGGGGATCCTGAACCTTTCGCCTACTGCAAAAACTTGGAAGCCAAGTTTTATAAGATCCCCCAAGTACCAAAAAATGATGAAGGCTCATCCACATCATACATAGACCCAGCCAACCTTGCTTCCACTTCTGTGACAGAGACACCTGCCATCCCTGACATATCCGAAATAAAAAACATGATCCAAGACAATGGATGCGACGACTATAGAATGAAAAGGAATGCATTTGTTGTAGGAGAGTTACCACAATCTCCTAGGTCACATGGGCAACCTCATCCAGTTGAAACACCTGTCCACACTGATAGGGCAGAACCCTCTGGATTCCGCCGTTGGGGGGATCTCAGTCAAGAAAATGTGGATGAGGAGGACATCTCAAACACATTGTACCAAGATGAAAGGCCCACCCATACCCTACCCATGGATGAAACTAGCAGAGGACTGCAAATGATGTTCATTATGGGCTACAACAGGAATGAAAGCCTTGGAAGAAATAGTGATGGACGACTGGAGCCCATCATTGTAGAAAGAAGAATGCAAAACCTTGGCCTTGGGTATGCTCCTCCGAGTATAACCATACATGGCAGAGGTACTCCTAGAAGGGCAGTCAGGTCCTCTCCTCAGGTAACAACAACCACTCCTAGACCACTTGTATGCTTAGGCATCCCACTTGATAACTTCACCTTTGACGTCACTGATGTTTGTGCTAATAGTGACGACGATGACACCCTAGCCGACCTTCCTAGGATCTTTGAGGATTCCACCCTATTAATGATTAGTGCCTCCACAACTGAGTCAAGCCAACAAACCCACCGAATTACCTTAGTGCACCCGCAACTCATCGATCACGACCAACGAGGACCGCCAGTTTTAGACTCATTCGAAAATGATGAGGCGCTCTCGGAATTCATGGGACTAAGGGATACAGTCCCGTGTGGGGATCACAAAGCAGGCTTCAACATCACATTGGACACCAAGGCATATTATGGGGAGATGATTGATTCCTTCAATTGCAAAAGGAAAATATCGAGAATAAGCTCGGGGTTATTAAGTGAAAACCACACTGTGGCACTCTCTAACCACAAAACAGTAAAATTAAAGGATGCATCAAATGGTGAAAACCTCTCAGAGGCACCGGAGGATGAAGGATTCAATCTCCCCTCTATTGCTCTACATCAAGAAAGGTCAGCAGTCCTTGTAGAGCAATGCAACCCTGTCAACTTGGGAACGGAAATAGAACCGCAAATCACCTTCTATGTTGAATCTCTCCTATCAGAGGAACAAGAACTGTTAGCAACATTACTGAAAGAGAGAAAGGTAAACTTTGCATGGACATATGCTGACATGCTAGGAATAGATCCTGAGGTGGTGGTTCATCATTTGGCTGTGTACCCTAGAGCGAAACCAGTTAGACAAAAGTTAAGAAAGATGCACCCACAAATAGCCTTGCTCGTCAAGATTGAGTTACAAAAAATTTTGGATGTTGGCTTCATATGCTTGATTGACTATCCAGAATGGGTATCCAATCTTGTGCCAGTCTCAAAACCAAAAGGAGGCATCTGCATCTGCATAGATTTCAGAGACTTAAACAAAGCATGTCCTAAGGATGATTTTCCACTACCCAACATTGGCATGATAGTGGATATGACGGCTGGACATGAGATGCTATCCCTAATGGATGGCTTCTCGGGGTACAATCAGATAATGATAGCCAAGGAGGACTAGCACAAAATGGCCTTCACATGTCCTCGGGGCACCTACTGCTGGAATGTGATGCCGTTTGGGTTGAAGAATGCAGGAGCTACATACCAAAGAGCCATGACATTGATCTTCCACGACATGATCCATAAAATTGTCGAAGACTATGTAGATGACATATTGGCTAAATCAAAGAAGCGACATGATCATATAGCAACTCTAAGTGCAATCTTTGATAGGCTAGAACAATACAAGGTTAGACTCGACCCAAAGAAATGTGTCTTTGGAGTACAATCAGGAAAGTTGTTGGGGTACATAGTTTCAATGAGGGGGATAAAGGTGGACCCTGCAAAGGTAAAAGCAATCCTTGAAATGGAAGCACCGAGAACACTAAAGCAACTCAAAGGATGGCAAGGTAGACTCCAGTCCATCCGGAGATTCATAGCACAACTGGCAGATAAACAGATCACCTATTCACACCTGCTCCAAAAGGGAGTAGTATTCAGATGGGATGACAAGTGCAAACAAGAATTTAACAAAATCAAAGAATACTTACTTACACCACGTGTGTTGTTGCCACCAATTGTAGGGAAATATTTGATTCTATACATCTCAGCAACCACATCTGCCCTTGGTGCCCTTTTAGCCCAACATGATAAAAAGGGAACCAAGCGGGCCATTTATTATATCAACCGAACAATGGTGGGGCACGAGCTCAAATACACATCAATAGAGAAAGTGTGCCTAGCAGTGGTGTTTGTAGCCCAAAAATTTAGACACTACATGCTAGCTCATCAAATTAAGTTGATTGCCAAGATAGACCCCCTCAAATACCTATTGTCAAAAGCAATGCTTAAAGGCAGAATGGCCAAATGGGTAATGATACTATCAGAACATGATATTGAGTATGTAGAATGAAAGGCAATCAAGGGACAAGTCATCACAGATCAGCTAGTAGAGGCTCCCCTCTACATAGACAACCCACTCATATCAGAATTTCCAAATGAGTCCCTTTTTAATCTTAGTATAACTGACCACTTGAAATTGTACTTTGATGGCTCCCACACGCAGCATGGATCAGGAGCCGGTGTGTTCTTTATCACCCTAGAGGGAGACTGTATACCAAGATCCTACAAGTTAGCATTCCCCTGTATGAACAATATTGTAGAATACAAGGCCTTAACCATAGGTCTGAAGATTACAACACAGTGGTGAATAATGGCACTAAAGGTCTATGGAGACTCACACCTTATCATTAACCAAGTTAACGGCGAATACCAAACTAAGGATGATAAGCTCGCACCATACAAGAAGGTGGTAGAAGGAATCATTCATCGACATCACTTTTGAGCAAATACCGAGGGAAAACAACAGAGTAGTTGATGCAATGGCAACAATCAGATCCTTACTAGACATCCCTCGCAACGTCTCAAAACACGAATTCCTTGTAGAACAACTTCTCGTACCCACTTTCGAGGTACCAAAGTCAAAATACACATGCGAACTCGTTGGTCCTAGTGATCTTTGGTACCATGACGTCTACACCTATCTAAGATTAGGAATCCTCCTAGCTGACATTACCCCGAACCTCAAACAAACCTTTGTCAAAAGGTCCTTATGATTTGTCATCTTAGGAGAAACCCTCTTCCGTAGAAGCATCGATGGAACCCTGCTACGTTGCTTAACACCTGAGGAGGCCTTGACAGCTTTAACTGAGGTACACAATGGCACATGTGGTTCACACTCAAGCAGTATGACCTTGGCTAAGAAGTTACTGAGAACCGAGTACTATTGGCCGACAATGGAGAGAGAGGCACATGACTTTGTCAGAAGGTGTCTACAGTGCCAACAACATGGAGACCTTATTCATGCACCAGCCCAAGAGTTGCATCCTATCGTAACACCATGGCCCTTTTCACAGTGGGGGCTCAATCTCATTGGTAACATCTCACCCACCTCATCTAATGGCCACAAGTTCATTACCACCGCCATCGAATATTTCACAAAATGGGTCGAAGTAATTCCCATGACCTACGTCACTGGAAAGCAGATATCTAAGTTCATCCTGAACTACCTCATTTGCCGATACAGTGTTCCCCAATACATTATCTCTGATAATGGGACACCTTTCAAGAATCAGGATGTCCGTGATTTATGTGAAAAAATAAAAATCCAACACCGCTTCTCCACCCCATATTACCCACAAGGCAATGGCCAAGCAGAAGCTACTAATAAGACCATTCTGAAAATCCTCAAGAAAACAGTCAATGACTCTGGTCGTGACTAGCATCTGTAGTTAAATCTCGCCTTATGGGTCTACCGCACCAACATCCGCACACCAACAAGCGCCACCCCATTCTCCCTGGTCTACGGATCAGAAGCCATATTCTCAATTGAGATCGAGCTCCCATCACTGAGGATATCACTACAAAACCTCATCATGAATGAGGAATACAGGGTTACAAGACTGAATGAGCTGGAATTACTAGATGAATGGCACATGGATGCCTTGAATCATCTACAGGTCTACCAGAATTGCTTGAAGTAGAGCTACAACAAGAAGATTAGGCAACGCACCTTCCAAGTTGGTGACCTTGTGCTAAAAGAGAATCAAAAGAATGTGCCCAACCTATATACAAAAGGAAAGTTTGAGCCTAACTGGTTGGGACCCTTCATCATCACCACAAGCTACAAATCGGGGGCATATCAGTTGTCGACACCAGAAGGCGAGCCTCTGCTTTCACCTCAAAAAGTTTTATGCTTAAGAATCTGCAAGGCATAGAACTAGAAAATACAAAAACAATCAGAAAAAGTCCTGAAAAAATGGTTGCCTTGATGAAAACTTGGCAAATAGGCATCTTGGTGACAACAAAAAAAATCAAAAAATACAAAAAAAATTAAAAAAATCAGAAAAAGGATTGAAAACAGTAAAGAAAAAAATTGTCCTCTAGTGAAAACCACTTTGGTGGCGCTTTGGACAAGTACCTTGGTGAAAACCTGGCAAACAGGCGCCAAGTGTAAATAAAGCACTCCCCATCTACCAGGATCTGCATGACTCACCCATCCATTAATCCTCCATCCACCCATTCATTTGCATCCATACCATAGCCTGAGCTAGTGTCCATATCACATTCCACCATAGTACTACTTGGCATATTCCTAAGGTTAGTTTGTCCAGCCTTTATCGAAGTAGTCTATCACACCACGCTGGGGGCATGTTCCTATATCAGCATCGGATCGGATTCGTGTATATTCTTGAGATCTTCTCGAAACATCAAAAAATTCAAAAACATTCAAAAAATTCATCAAAAATCCAAAAACATGGCAAAATATAAAAAAATCTTCAAAAAAGATTCATCATTGAGTCTTGTTAGTCTTCCACCTTGTCGAACTACGTCGTCTCTGAGCTTGAATGTAGGCAAGTTTGATCTTTGATCATCCCCCAAGACAGTTAGGGTCAATCCTTAGGCGTCTGTCGCATTGGCAATCTGTTTGCCCATCTATTTTGATATTTAGATCAGTCCTTAGGCGTCTGTCGCATTGGCAATCTGTTTGCCCATCTATCTTTTCATTAAGTCAAGTTTGTCGTCAGTCGAATTACGTGGTCTCTGTGTGTATAACGTAGGCAAGGTTAATCTATGGATCAGCTCCCGAGACCCCTAGGATAGGTCTTTAAGTTAGTCTGTTTGTCATAAATCCTGAAAATACCAAAAACATTGTAAAATGTGAAAATACCAAAAACAGCCTCAAAATATCTGAAAACCCAAAATGGTGCATCCATTTCATCTCGCTTTCACCCGTGATTGTCATCACTCATAATAAAGTCAATCATCGCTTTCACCCTTTGGTGAGTCAGTCAGAAGCAAGTTTAGCAAGTTCACAAGTGAACACTTAATCGTCAAAGTCTCAAGTCTAGATTAGTGAATCAACAAGTTGGTCAACTCAGAATATCAATAGCTTATCACTCAAATTAGTCCCATCAAAACCCTGATCACTACATGTCCTAGGATGAATCCTTCCATGATGGACATAAGCATCAGGTACCTCATAGTAGTTAGTCTTGGCTAGCAGTACGAAGAACATTAGCTTGTTTGTTTACTTTATTTGGTCTTGTTGACTTATCTTATTTTGCACTCATTCCAAGGACCTCTCGATGATGTCTAAACAAAACAGGTTTAGAGAGAAAGGAATGGGGCAAATATCATTATCTTTTTTATCTGTTGTGCTTGTTGGATATTATTGTAAAATAACTTCGTCATACGTACTTTGTTTTGTTTGTAGGGAGGATGTTTTAGGTGTCTTGTTGACCACATAAGAAGGCTTGCCTTCTTATGTTTTGGCCCGAGATGTCTAGAATATCTGAACTACATTTTGAATAAGGTTACGTTTGTCAAGTGTGAACAAGAGTACTCCTATCTGATTGTCGAGTCAAAGTCCATCACACTAGGTACCATGCCATCCTGGTCCTTTATACCTTGATGCATCGTACTTACATGTGTTATCAAACATAACACAAATGACCCTTTGAAAATCCCAATTCCTAGCAATGCAAATCGCCATCACCATTCTAACTAACTCATCAATTTTGCAATTCTTCTATCTTCTTTCCACACTAACATGGTATCATAACAGTGATCAAAACATCGCCCATGCATACACCCCGCATCTGCATAATCATTAGCACATTGCATCATATCATTATCTTAAATAAGGAGGAATAATATAAATTTGTTATTCTAAACATCTTGAGACAACATTACATCATACATAATCATTTGCATCCATTACCATCGTTAACATCCATTACATCATTAAAACATGAAAAATATACAAAAAAAAATGCATTCATTTACATACATTACATCGCATAAGCATAAGAATAGAAACATCTCATAACATCATACATTTGCATATCATACATCTGCATATCATACATGTGCACCATACATATCATAAAAGGGCACCATCTCATATATATCATCAAAAAATACTGTTATGATACAAATCGGATCAAATGTACATCGAATAACATGGTACAATAAGGCCAAAGTACTACAGCCCGAATGTCAAAAAATTGGAAGAAAACTGTCATATGATCAAAAGGGGCTAGCCCTGCTGGCTGCTACCCTCCCCATCCTGCCTCTCACCATGAGCCTTTATTGGCTGCCTCCTTGTCTGCTGGGAGAAGTCTGGCACTCTGCTGACTGATGGCACTGCTTGTCGATAGTGCTACTTATAGTACTCGGCCTCTTTGATGGCCTCTTGGTACTCTCGAAGGTCAACTGAATGACTGCGAGATGTGGAAGCGACACTCTCTAACTGCCTCCATCGGCCAACCTCCTAATCCCTCTCAGATCGGGCCAGGTCTCTCTCTGTTGTAGCTGCAACAACCTACTGCTGAGTCTCATTCCGCTTAGCTATCAAAACCTGTATCTGGCCCTGTAGCTGTTGAATCAGTGCATCATGGGGGCCTGGATGTCCTGCTAGTTGCCCACCTAGTTGTCTTGTTGGGTGCCCACCTGGCTATCCTGTTGGCTGCCCTCCTGGCTATCCTATTGGCTGCCCTATCGGCTGTACTGTTGGTTGCTACTATGGTGGCACCTAGGGCTGCCCATCCTGTGTGCTACCTGATGTGCCTGGTCCCTCAGAGGTGACTGCTGAGGAGGTGGTACACCTCCCCGACCTCCGCCTGTTGACCTACCTCTAGGCCTCCGATATGGAAGTACTGTCCCAGGAACTGTCAATCTCACTGACGGACTGAACCATGCCCTATACGCCGAGGTCACCCCTGCATCTGCTGGCCCCTGATCATATGCCCACAGTTGAGCAACCAACTGCCTGAATGAGTTCACTGCCTCATCTGCCGGAATAGGCGGTCCCCATGCTATCTCCTTTGTCGTGCGGGCAAAGATAGCCGTATACTAAGCATCAGGTATATCCTGCACCTCGCTAAACTGCCTGGACACCCAGTCAGGAGGTATCTCTCTATCAAAGTATGCTCCTGGCCCTGCATAAGTTTGTCATGGCGAGCAAAGAAGAGCTGCTCTGCATCATCCATCCATGAGCCTATACCCATATACGGCCTCAAGATGAATACTGTCATCTCATCCAGAACCCGCCGCCAATGAGCTATGTTGTCTGTACCCATGTGGGTGAAGCGAATCCTCGCCACGCCATACCGCCACACCACAGGATCATCAATATCTAGAACAACCGGTGTCACAAACGGGCAAAGCACTGGAATCCGCTCAAATACCCAAATATGCAGAAGGGTCAATCCGACCCCAAGAGCTCGACCATCCAAATAAGCAAACTTATGTAAGTCTTGGTACAAAGAGGCCAGCAGTACTGGTCCCCAAGCATAGCACACCCAACAAGCACACATTTGTTGCCATGCTAATCCCCAACCCGGACTAACGTATCGACCACGCCAATCAAGAGCTACAAGGCCAGAAATGATGGCAACCACAATCAGGCTATAAGTAGGGGCTATACCCCAGTACCTCTCCAAATCTATCTGACCGTCGCAGAGCATGAGCTTGTCCACACCCATGACACTGAATCAGGCATCCCTACCCTCCTCCAAATCATAAATCACTCACTCTCCATGAATGGGTAGTCGCAACATGCGCCAGACATCCTCGAGTGTAATAGTAGCCTCGCTAGTGGGAAGATGAAAAGACAACGTCTCGTTGTGCCACCGTTCGGCTAGGGCATGCATCATACCCAGATGTGCTTGAATAGGAGGAACATAAGCAACGAACCACAAACCAAGCATCCCAAGCTACTCTTGGAGGAATATGTGCATATCCTGTAATCGCTCAAGTACTGGCCATCGGTGCTCCCTCGAATGAATAACCTCGGGTCTCTCTTGCGTAAAGAAAAGTATCACGTTAGCTTCCCTAGAAAAAATCTGTTGTCCATATCGCCTTTCCCTTTTGAAACAAAAAAATAGCATCACGCGACGGACTTAGATAGCAAAATTTTACAAACTGCACCATGCGGCGGACTTAGCTAAATTGGACAAACGGGCCCGCGCGGCAATGTTTGAGAAAGTGGTTGAGTTTACCACCCTAAAATTCCTAAATGGCAAATTGCATCGCGCGGTGCTCTAGGCACAAGCGGTCTTATATAGGCCCACGCAGGCCAATTTGTAAATTTTTCGTGGCGCTATATTGCATTGCACCGACTCGACCATACCTAAACCCTAATAAATGCACATGAAACGAGAAAAATAAAAGTTGGATAGGGGTACATACCGTGGGTCTTGCGGTGACTGGTCGCTGATATATTCGTACCCGCTCCAACACGTGCAGAGGAAGCTGTCATTGTGCCATTTTCTCTAGGACTCAAAGCTCAAGTGTCAAATTTTTCAAGGTTAAGATTGCAAATGTATTGAAAGTGACCCCTCGAGGTCTATTTAAACCTGAAAATTAGGGTTTTTTGACCTAACTTGATCTTTTGGAGGGGGTTTTTGGTCCCCCGAACCCATTTTTGTCCAACCGAGAGTCATTCTGCATCCCTCTTGGCATTTTAATCCATTTTTTGTGGTATTTCTGAGGCATTTCTGAGTTGTCGGGTACCTTGTCATTTTTTTTCGCGAGATCATCTAAAAAATCAAAATTTTCGTTCGATCTCTCGAGGGGCAATATCCTTCCACTGGGGCAGTAGTGGGGCATCTGAAAAAAATTCAAGAAAATCATGAACCTTTGATCACAATAGTTTAGTCTTTGAAACTTGCATTGTTTCAAAGAGGGGCAAAATATAGACATGGAAAATATACAAGTTCATTTTGGCATACCTGATCCCGATTACTAACAACATTTCCTCATAAATCACATTCTCAACATTTCATCACATTATATCTCTTAATTTAATAAATCATTATTTATTGGATTAAGTCTTCCTCTTTCAAGTGATTAAATTAATCAATTTAATTTAATTAACCTTGCATCTCTGTTTAATTAAATAAATCTTTTTATTTGATTAAATTCCCTAAAGTCCTCTTATTAAATTAAATAAATTAAACCTTATTTGATTTAATCTAACATGTTCTTTCTTGATTAAATAGATTAAATCATTTATTTAACAAATCATTTCATCTCAATTCTTGACTTAAATCAATTCATAAATCTAAGTCTAAATTGTCACATCACTTAATTCTTCATTAATTTAATCAAAACCATGATTAAGTTAATCCCTCTCATTAAAATTCTCTAGAGAATGCAAATTTCACAATAAATCAAATACTTTGATTTATTAATTCATCTATTTTCCCTCACAAAGCATCAAGAGGGAATATTCTCTCATTTGAATTCAAAAAGAGCAAGTGGACTTAGTCCTTCCAACAAGGCATTTAAGACCTCTTACATGTCCTTGGCCTTGAGCCAAGTGACATTAACTTCATTTCCCTTACCTCTTCAACAAGTCATCTCACAATTTCAAATTCAAATCTATGCATTTATCATGCACATTGGCCAAAATGTGCTCATTCCTCATCCAATCACATGTGGACAAGTGGCACAATGCCATTGGATTATCTTTTGTCCCACATTGCTCAAATCTCACTTTTTCTTCCAAATTGAAATTTATAAATTGGAGACTTCTCTCCTCATTTCTCATCCACAATCTTCATGCAAAGTTACTCTCTACAATTGAGAACTAATTTTGCTCATTTCATCCAAGCATTCACCATTTTTCACATTTGCAACAAGGTTATGCTCAAATTTGGAGATTTGACCATTTCTAGATCATCTTCATTGCAACCTAGGAATTGGGAAAGGGCCAATTACAACACTCCATTGACACCAATTCCCCCATGGGATCATCAATCTATTGGCTAAATTAGTATTTACTTTTATGTTGTTTAAGTTTTATTCTTCATTTTCCTAATTTTAGTTTAAATAGGTGGATTTCATGGGGAATCTCTCACTCTTGTATGCATTTTGATCTAACATCTAACCATGTTTGTTGTCTTTGTGCATTTGCAAGTTTAGGGGTTCACATTATCAATCCTCGTTGATCATACCTTTATGCTACATAAATCATAAGCAACCACATTTCATATATTATGAGCATATCAATAGGACTTAGGTGCATCCTATTCTAGCTCAATCATGGAGTTTGGAGATGATTTGGTGTAAATATTTATGTGTTTATGCATTTATCTTATCTCTTTTACTTCATTTCATTTTCTTTTCCTCATTTTGGCATGCTAGGTGGAACTTGTGTCTCTTGCTAACTTTTTTTATGTGAGTTTTGTTGAGCTTTTACTCGTAGATTTAATTTTTGTGCCTAACTTTGCAGAATGGTGCTTTCACAGTGATAAGTTGTGCTTGCGTAGCGACTCTCGATGTTTACACCTTGCCAAGTTGTGCTTTAGATTCGATTTTCTAAACCTCTGCAACGACAGATGGTTCCTGTGACTCACAAAACTAAACTCGCGTTTATATGCATAATTTTATCTTTTGAGCTAACCTTTTTGTTTCGTTTGTAGGTTTTTAGTGCTTTATATAAGTTGTCTTGTAGGTTTTGAGTTGGCTCTAATATTTTACACTACTATTTAACTTAGAATTGCCTTACAAGTTTTGAGTTGGCTCTAATATTTTAGATTGCAATTTAAGCTATAATCTATCTTTGATATGCTTTCTTCTTCTTTTTTATTAATCATAAATTAACAAAATTACCAAAACATATATATAAAAAGAACAGAAAAATATTTATGCTTACATTAACAACACTTTCAGGTTTTTTTAAAAATACTTTAACATTCAAATACACTTGTATTTTTTTCTATTTTCTACCACTATGAAGTTGTGCCTATGTAGAGACCTACGATGCTTCTATGTTGACTTGTTGCACCTGTGTTATGCTTGTCAGCACTAATGTAGATACTTGCTATGCCTCCACATTGAATCCTGATGCTTCTGTCTAATAAAGTTGTGCTTTTATCTAGTATATATTTTAGTGTTTTTTGTGTTTTCGTGCTTTTGTTTCAACTTGTTGCGATTTTGTTTTGACCTATTGTGCTTCTATTTCACAAAGTTACACCTTTACGTGGGTATTATTTTCTTTTTGTGTTTCTGCACTTATGTTATGTCAAAAGACACCTGTGTTTTACAAAGTTGCACTTTTGTTTAATTTTCTTTCATAAGTTTTTTGAATCATATATTTTTTCTTATCCAAAAAACCCCCCCTATTTTTGGGGTTATTGTACCAATCCCCATTGCAAAAGGGGTTCCAAAATTGTATTGTTATCTTCATGCTAAAATCATTTATTTGATCATTTTTTCATCTAACCACTTGTTTTTCAACTTGAAATTTTTAGTCAAAGGAAAAAGCATCAAACTATTAACATATTTCTTACAAATTCACTTGTCCAAGGCTTTCTTTTTTTCCACTAATCTAGGCACATTTTATTTTTTAAACAATAATCAATTAAAAAAATAGATAGCTCGATCTAGGAACATTTAAATTCGACAAAATAAAACTAGTAAGATCATTTTAGATATTATAGATTAATCGTCATTAAGAAACACAAGGAAAATAAAAACCATAAAATTTAATTTCAAATTAAGTGTTAACAAGATCTTCTTGTGTCCATCATATCTACAAGAATTTCTTAGGATCCTACTTTTTTTGACATGCATTATAGGGATTCTCCTATTCATCATGTTGATTATATTTGTGTAGAGCATCCCCTACTCCTTTTGTCTTTATGGAAATCACTATCTCAACCTTACCTTCATGTTTAGTGCTATTTATCCATTTAAGAATGAAATGTTTGAAACTCTTGCTAATGTCCTACGTTTTTCTTTCATCTTTATGGCTAGTGTAAATTAGCTTTCTACACATGTTACTTATGCCAATGGCATGGAATTAATATATTCTTTTATATTTGTAGCCATTGGTTTTGAGAATTATGACCTTATGGATGATAGTGACTTGTGTGAATGCATTAGTTTGAGACATGTTTCTTGGTGTTAATATATTTTCCTTCTCTATTATTTCATTATGTACACTTGTGCTTGTTTCCTCCAGTTATATTGGATGAGGTATCCTACCTTTGGGTATATGCTAATACATGGTTGGGGATAATTTTTAATATTATGTGTTGTATTACCTCTAGCCTACCCCCATGCCCCCCATGTTATTTTGGTTTGATGTTGGCATCATAAAAAAATTCTAATTATAATTTCATGCTAGGTTTGATAATCAGTTTAGCGTGTGTGCCTAATTTTATTTCTAATATTCTTGTTTCATAATATTTCTAGGAAACTTGGTTTAGTCCTTTTTTAATGGGCCCTTTAAGAGAAAATTATTCTCGGACACTAGCACAATGCATTAGCATCCTAGCCATATGTACCAAAAGTTTTGAATTCAAAAGTCGACCTTGTTATGATTAAGGACATGACCTTGCTTGTAAAAAATTTCTAAATGGTCACTTGGATATGTGCTTGATCTTATATATAAGTATTTTCTTATCTCCTTCACTAGTCTAGAGTAAGTTAGAAACAAACAAGCAATAAAGAAAATGATTAGAGATATAATTCAAGCAATTTATAGTTTGCAATCTACTAACTTATGGACTCCACTACAACAATTTTATGCTCAAGTATCATGTGATGTTCCTTATTTATTTTTATTATCATTGTTATATGTACTAACACTTACAATATCTCAAGGAAGTCTCTTCCTCATCCTTTTACATGATTTGTGTGGCTACATCATTCCAACAAGGGTTTAAGATCTGAATAGTAAAATATGCCATGTTATGTTGTTATCATTATCATTTGTTTCTCCTATGCTCATTGCAAGTATGCACTATCTATCATCATCACTATTATTATGGAGGTGGTAACACCAAAGTGGTGTTTGATTGAGGTAATCCGTATACAACACAACCCTTTCCCTCTTTCAATTTTTCAAGTATCTAGTTCGCTATTGTGGAAGAAAGATTCAACATCTCAATTCATTTGGAGACTCCTAAAACCCTATTTTTATTCTTGCTATTTCATCATTGATAAGTTAGGGCATGTTAATTATTCAAACATATTCAAACCCTAATTCTTGATTTTATCTATCTCAAGTGTGTAGATCTTTTTTGATCCATACCAACAAGCAAACCTAATTTTTGGCATCTTTCAGACTATAGTGTGATGCTTTGGCATCCATGTGACACTCTGATGTTCTTCACATTCGGCCCCAATTTCCTTTGCTAGGTTCCTCTCTATATTTTCTTCTTAGATCCAGTTTCTATTTTTATTCATTTATTTTGTAATATCTCTATTTTGTCACATTTAGTGAATTTGGTCATTACTATCCTAATTCATTGTGTTATCCCCTCAATCTTTGCACTTACAAAAAAAGAAACCAAAACCTGCTTGTCTCTTCCTTGAGGTCAACAACCAAGAACAACCCCTTGGTTGATTTTGTGTTCTAATGTTTGGGTTGAAAGATTGATTTAGATTAAGTCATTTAGTCTAGATCCTCCTCTTTTCACTTACAAATATTTTGGTGAACTCAACATAACTTATATTTGTAGATATTCTAGTTAAATTTCACATATTATGTAATATGATTACTTGTTAATTCATTAGATTATTGAATATCTTATTTATCATTTGCAAACATTGTGTGTTTAGTTTAAAAATCAAAGCACTTAAAGTATTTTTCTTTTATTTTATTATAAAATACAAAACTAGAAAACCTTTTATTCTTCTAACATGTCATCAATATATTTATCTTGTCATCACTTTCTTTTATCTAACACTTCTTGGGAAAATTTGTGTGTCCTAAAACTTATACTTGATTTATGAGTTTCATGACCCGATGTTCTCAATTTGAAGTTTCTATGAGAAGAAGTTAACGAATTATGGATTTTTGTGCTTTGAATAGCTCCAATGTTGAACTTGAGTTTTGTTAGATCTTTCGCCCTAGGAACTTCTACAACACAATCATCTTTCAATCCCATTCCTACCTTACTGATGATCTATGAGTCACAACCCCTTCATGATTTTCTTGGGTTTGATAACTATGTGGCCTATATTCTTAAGGTTCAAATTCAAAAACTAGACGAGGAATTGGCTAGTCTCCAACGATTCTTGAGTGAAAAGCTCTTGGTTGGAGAGGTTGTTCCTCTCATAAATAATATTGGGATATTGTTACTTAATGATTTTCAAGGCATGGAATTTAAATGTAGTCTAGTTCACATAATGGATACAAACATCATGACGTTAGCCAGTTGTACAAAAAACGTTAACAATATGTCCTTTCTAAACCAAATGGGGGCACAAGTGTCAATACCCATGTTGACATCTCTTATTCCAACGTTCACTTCTTTTATTATAACCACTGCTGCACGGTTTGGTAATAGTGTTAACACTAGTTTTGGGAATCCTATAAACTAATATAACTTTGTCAACCTTCCTCCGACCTCCAATTTACATCTCAAAATGTGAATCTAGATGTTTTACAACATATTGTTAGCCAACCTCATTGATAATTCACTCACCAAAATGCTAATCCACATATTGCTAGCTCTATTCCTTCATATTCTATCCATTCTCAAACCATCTCACCTACCAATCCTATCATTAACCAACTCTTGTAAAATGTGAGCTCATTACAACAACAAATATTGAATATGAATCAAAGGAAATCTCAATCCTATCCTCCATCATACTACACTCACAGTCCATCTTCATTCACAATTCTAAAAACTCTAATAACACATAACATTGAAATAACATGTTTTAAGTACAATGGAAATGAGACCCTAATAACCATGTGTCGATATTTACCGCACTATGTAGTGATTTTATTTTAAAGATGCTTTATTAGTCAAGATCTTTCCTCGATCATTAAAATAAAAAGCCTTGGATTGGTTGTTTTCACTGCCTAACAACTCAATTCATTCTTTTCAACAACTTGTCAATCAATTCCTCCAACGTTTCCAAGCCAATATTGGACCTCAAGTCACATTGAATGACTTAGCTCATTGTAAGCAAGGAGTGTAGGAGAAGGTGATAAATTTTATAGGGTGATACCAAGCTCTTTGCACCAGTCTTTGGGATAAAATATTGTTGATGCAATATCCTTCATTCACATCTTTGCACAACTCTTCATGATTACCAATTATCAGTTAGCCAATATGAGGGATTTTCCTCACCAAATCTCATTGGTTAGTTTGAGGTTGTTGCTCCAAATTTTGAATCATTCAAGAAACAAAATAAAAAAATTATTGTAGAGCTTCCCCTAATGTCTAGTTAACTAATGTAGATGATCATACATGCAAATTAACTAACCTACAAATCCCCAAATTAAGTTGTTCATTGTTCAAAAGAGGGTTTTATTTAATTTCCAACTAGGGAGTCATAGTCTTAAGATGATGCTAGAAATATATATGCATTCAAGAATCCTATACGTCCTATATCAACTAAGTATAGGTGATTGAACATGAATAAACTCATCAAAAAAAAAAATTGAAAATAATTCCTACCTAAAGAATAGGGTAAGCAAATGCTAATAATTGTTAATTGCTATGGATACTTATCATTGATGACTTTAACTGATGATTGTTTATGTTGCATCATGTCCTAATTCATCTAATCACTCAATATTTTGAACATAATGTAGCATTCAATATAATGTAAGCTGAAAATTCTAAATTAGAAATTACAATGCATAATCTAATTAATTATCTAAACTAACATGGTTCTACAGTGCCTCAAGTGGTCCTTTCTTGAGCTATTGTATTCATAATATCTTCTTTAATTACTTGACTTAGGAAAACATGCAACTGAAATATCTTCTCTACTAAATTCATTGTATGCAGAGTTATGAACAAAATGTAAGAAAATCTTCAATTCAATCTAGTGCATGCAAAGATCTAGTTGTGTGGCTTCTCAACATAATACCCTCCTATATAGGGTCTGTGAGAGTCCACTTATTAAAAAACTATAAAAAAAACTAAAAGAATATGTCGACTCTCCCATGAAAATAGAAAGAGGACCATGTCCTTTAATATAAAATAACAACTAATGAAAGAAAGAGTGTAGAAGTCGAACAAGGACTCTTCACTATTTAAGATAAGTGTTATAATTTGGAAACGTGCCCTAATAGGAAAACCCTTATTATAATTTCTATTCCTTATTGGAACATACTCCTTCCTCCAAAATTTATTGAAGAGATGGAGTGACATGTGGCTATCCATACTCACATATTCAAATCATCGCCTGCATCTCATTTTGGGAACATGCTCGTGTTGTAGTAGATTAACTCCTCTCGCTATGTTGAACTGTCATCCTTCTACTGTGGGTTGAGAATCTTTTTGTTGTAGGTTGATAGGTTTTTCACTTCAGGGGCTACTTTTATTTATTTAAGGAATTTTTCATTGTTAGCAACTATGATTAATCATGAAATTCTACTAAACTCATAGACATTCACAGTTCACACACACATTCATTAATATAATGTGTATCATCTTCAAATGATTTGAAATACTTAAAGAATATGAAAAAGGTTTGATAATGTCTTTTGAATTTTAGCATAAATGAGATAAAAACATGAAACTAGAACAAGGAAACTGGACATCCTTATGGTTCCTCATTCATCAAAATTAATCCTTCTTCTTCAAACAATATTCAAGCACAGGTTGCAACCACAACACCTTCTATTATGGCTCCCTATCAATTTAAACCAAAGACTCAATAATTCTCCCCTTTCTAAATCTCATCATTCCAATTGTAGTTTCTTAACAATAACTTGATTTAACTTCCTCCTATTCATATTGTAAATACTACTAAACCTCTACCTCTTCTTATGACCCAAAGGCCTTTTGTTAATATCATTGAACACTTGGGCATGATACTGAGCAATGCATGCATCTGAAGCACCAAGTGCTAGACCTCGTTGACTCTAATGTTATTCAAATGGCTGGTGTGAATGAAAAATAAATAAATTTGTGGCTCACCTTTGAATCAAAACTTGCAAATCTATACCAACCCACTACCTAGCCATTCAACTAACCTTGTAGAACCATTTATTGATACAATGCCTAATTCTACAACCTTCAATCATAAAAGAAAACCATTAGATAACATAGTTGTCATGATAGATGCTCGCCCTTACCAAGAACAAGATAAATGCTTTCTTGATAATACCTTCACCCACATTGATTCCTTTATTCATGCACCAAATGGTTATCTTTACATTACCACCAAAATTAATGACAAACCCATACGGGGAGTACTCGTTGATCTTGTATGCTTAGTAAATGTAGTTATGGATGAGTTACTCTACATGCATAATTTATACAAAGACAATTACTCCCAAACTTTTGTGGTTCCTTTTGTTCCTCCTACAAAGGAATAAAATGAACCAATGTTGGGAAACACCCAAGATGTCGCTACAAATTCTCTAAATCATATATGACAAAATCAAGATGCACAAGAATTCAAGAGACGACATCATGTTATGGCTTGCTAGCTTGCTACAAGAATTGAACCTTTGCCTAAGCATAAATTTAAGCCCTACCTTTCCTAAACAATCCAAAAGATTAAGTGCCAATCGCCTTTTCTACCGTCAATTTCACAAGATTATTTTATTCATCCTATTAAATATTCTTCTTTTCCTGTGATTGATAGTGCTCACGACCACGTTGTTAGCATTACCATATCACCCATTATGGTGTATTCAGACAGTGATTTGGATAACATGGTTGAGCCATTATAAAATCATTCAAAATTATCCTTGATTTTCACACAATCAATGGAATTGGATTATGGGGGCATGCGTGATGAAATTTCTCTAGTGAACAATCCTTCATGTATCAAACCAAACACCTCTCCTCATACCACACTTGTTGCAGTTCCTCTAACATCTTTCCCACCATATCTTTATGATGAGAAAGATTGAGATGTGAATTATTTTCTATATACTGGCTCGTAAGGTGGTACCCTTTGTCTTTGTTTTACGCTTGCATGTAATGTTATCCCCATAATGTGCCTTCTAGTGTGTATTTTGTTTGTTAGTTCTTCTTTGATGAGCCTTGATGCTCTTTTGGCACAAGGATACAAAGGGAATGAATCGTTGTGATATTCCCCTACATTATCTTCATTCTTCCATTTGTCGTAAATGCAATTTTTACACCTTTTAGGGACAATGCAAAGCATTGGGACATTTACTCAAAAAAATTATTTGTTTTCATATGCTCTTCTTCCTTTGTACTCATAGTTCTATTGTATCCGGGGAATGATGTCAATTAAAAATTATTATTTTGATATACATTATTTATCATACATTCATATTAACCTCAGGCTTTTGGATCCCTTATGTTCTATGGTATGATATTGCATGTGGCATCACCTCGATTTACTTATCCTAGGGGCAATCCATTGTCATGATGTGCTTGTTTTGCATGTATCACTTTTTCTACCTTAAAGGTAATTGACCCTAATTGGAATTAGCAATTACTTTCAGGTGGGGGCATACATTCTTTTATGCACTTCAATTTGTTCACACACGACAAAGCTAGTTGTGCTATCACAACACCTCTTGATCATATCTTTGTAGCACTTTATTGAAGTTACGCAACAAACAATGTGTTTTTCTTGGCCTATAATTTCTAATGTTGGTGACATGAAAATCACCTAGTAATTTTTTTTACTAGGGTGATCCCACAATACTGGTTTACATTTTTTGGCCAAACTGGACACTGAAATTATTTTTTCTAACTAAATCTTCACTTTCAGGCACCTATAGCGGCTAAACTGTGAGGAATTTGAAGATGATGCAAACTAGTGATTTGTGATATTTTGTCTGCGGATTCTAAATATTATTTTTTTCAAAAAATTTGGAATCAGATTGCACTTCTTTTTCCATCTCCTTCGAAAACTAGATTGTTTTCAGCAAACAACATTTTTAAGGAGTGACAGTCACCATATACAACATAACTTTTTTTCCATGAAGGATAAAATTCTATTTTTTTCGAATTTAGATTTGTAACTACAATGTCTAGTGCTTACAATTGGTTTCATATTGTTTTATTGAATATTTTTTCCTTAATCAAGTTTTTAAGTCAAACCAATTACAACTCAGACATAGGCGGACCGTATACAACGTAACTTTTTTTGTATGTATCGATTTTATTTTTTTTGTTGGATCAAGGACTTCAATATTTTGTGCACTCATATTTTTCAAATTTTCTTTTTGATAATCTACTATTTTTCCACATGTGGAGAACAAAGAGCTTGATTTTTAGTGAAAACCTATGTTTAATAAAACTAAAAAAAATACATAATAAAACCAAAACATATTAAAATTATATTTGTTGGATAGATCGTTCTGAGGACTACTATCATCCAATTGGGTCTGTGAAGTCTCCTCTATTTTCATCCTCAACCCGAGCTTCGAAGAGAAAAATTCTGGAATTTTTTGGTGCCAGAGGGTGAGAAGGTGGGAAAAGGGGGGTTCGGTTGAACTAGGGGGGTTTGAGTGAACCCCCTTTCAAAAAAGGTTTTCTTTGTGTTTTTTTTCAAGAATGGTGGGACCTTGCATTTAATGGGTTTTCTCAAACCAATAAGTTCGTTCGAACCCCAAAAACCAATTTTTTTTGCATGGGGCCATTTTTTGCAGCTTTTCCTTCCTCACTCAAATTGTAAGCCACTTTTGTGGGTTTAACCACTACTCTTTGATGTTTTCACCTATTCATGAGCCACCTAGCAAACATAGAATTTTCTATCCTTTGACTTATGAATTCCACCTTTGGTATGAATCCTAGTAAGAATTTGTGAATCTTACAAGTCCGAGAGGCCATACCTTGTATGCTTTTTATTTGTTGTGTATGTTTTGCATATTATTTGTGTATACTTTGCATATGTTTGGATACTAATCATATTTTTTTGCTAACCATAGTTGATATATATATGTGTGTGTATGCATTCTTGCCTTGTGTCTTGTGTAAATGTGGCCTTTTTATCTTAACATCGGTAGGATCCTCAGCTTGGGGGCTATCATATCTCCCAACTTAGTGTTATCTTATCTCTTCAGTGTTGTGATTAAAATACATTGGCTTCTCTGTACTTTACCATGTGTATGGACATGAGTGCATACCCTTGCTAATGTGGGGGCTAAATGTAGTACCGTAAATTGTCACCACTTACAATTTCACACTAGGTTTGACACTCAATTTAACACATGTGCCTAATTATGTTCATAATATTCTTGTTTCATTGCATTTTGAAAAACTTGGTTTAGTCCTTTGTTATTGGGCCCTTTGAGAGAAAATTATTCCTAGACATGATTACGATGCGCTAACATCCTATCCATACACATCAAAAAGTTTTGAATTAAAAAGTCAGCCTTGTTGTGATTAAGGACGCGAACTTTCTTGTTGGCCTCTCCCAAATAGTCACTTGGATACGTGTTTGGTCTCATATATAAGTAACCTCTTATCTCCTTTACTAGTATAGAGCAAGTTAGAAAGAAAAAAGCAAGACAACAAATGATTAGATATATAATCCAAGCAATTTACAATCTACGATTTGCCATCTAATGGAATCCATTATTACAAAAAATGTATGCTCAAGCATCATGTGATGTTCCTTATTTATTGTTATTATCATTGTTATATGTAATGACACTTGTAGGATCTCAAGGAAGTCTATGTCTCCTCCTTCTGTGTGATCTGTGTGGCTACACTAGTCCAACAAGAGTTTAAGATATGAATGGTAAAATATGTTATTGTGTTGTTTTATCATTTGTTTCACCTTTTCTCATTGCAAGAACAAATTATCTATCATCATCATTATTGTTGTGGAGGTGGGAATACCATGGGGTTTGACTGAGGCAAGCCCCTATACAACACAACCCTTTCCCTCTTTCCATTTTGTAGGTATCTAGGTCACTATCATGGAAGAAAGATTTGACATCTCAATTCATTTAGAGACTCCTAAAAACCTTATCATTTGTTCTTACTAGTTCATCATTGATAAGTTGGGGAATGTTAATTATTCAAACATATTCACACACCAATTCTTCATTTTCTTTGTTGCAAGTGTGAGATTGTGTTTGATCCGTGCTAACAAGCAACCCTAATTTTTGGCATCTTTCAGACTATAACACAACACGCTAGCATCCATGTGACACTCGAGCATCCTCCACAGTCAACCCCAAATTCTTGTGTCAAGTTCCTCTTTACATTTTCTTCTTAGATCCTCTTTTTATTTTTGTCTATTTATTCTATAACATCTACATTTTGTCACATTTAATCATTAATAACATAATTCATTGTGTTATCCCCTCAATCCTCAAACTTACAACAAAAGAAACCAAAACTTGCTTGGTTCTTCCTTGAGGATATCAACTAACCACAACCCCTTAGTTGATTTTGTGTTCCAATGTTTGGGTGGAAAGATTGATTTAGATTGTCATTTAGTCTAGATCTGCCTCTTTTCACTCCCAAATAGATGCAAGGAATTAGGTTTTCATATCTCTTTGATGTTGACTAAAATATTAAGAATTGTTATACGTTCCATTTCCCTCTATATGTTTTTTCCTTATATGTGACTACTATTATGTGTCATTTACATTCTTTGTCATTTCTCCTTGTGCTTTTTTGGATGATGCAAAGAATTGGGGTATGCAATCCCTTCTCATGTTGACCCAAAACCTAAACATATTTGTTCACTATAAATTTTTTCATGTTGTGTTTCCCACCTTGTTCTTTGTATGTGTATGTGATGTTCAATGAGAATCGAGGATACATAATTCTATTAGCACCTTGTAGATAAATATCAAGAGGAGGATGCTCTTATTGGTTGGGAGCCTATTGATGATGATTCCACCCTTACTAACCTTTAAGGAGTAATCTAGATTACCGTGATCTCCCTCTTGTTGATACTATTCTCGTCGCTTAATATATTTTTATTTTAAATTTGGTCCCACATAAATTCTAAGAACATACATTCTTACGATCAATCTTTCTTTCTTAAATAATATATTTTATCTTTTAATTCTTAGAAACAATAAAAACCTTATTCGTTAAAAAATAACTAAAAAAACTCATTGCTAGTAGTAACTTACATTTCAATAGAAGGCAAAGTCTATTGCTAGAGTATGCTTGGCTTGTTATTAGGCTTCTATTGTATGTTGATGATCTTATTTTGATTGTTGATCTAGCCAAGGGTTGAAAGTGCATTTGACTACACTTTCAAGCACTTTTACAAAGATGTGAGCATGTAAGTTAATATTACTAAGACCAAGATCATGACCTTCTCCAATAAAAGGAAAAATAATCAGTTTGACTTTTATTTTGAAGGTAGTATCTTGGAGGCAGTAACATAGTATGAATACCTAGAGATTGACTTCAACAATAGGCTTGGTTGGGAAACTTGTAGAAGGAAAATAACTTTGGGAGGTTGGAGAGCACTTTTGACCTCTTCAAAATAGATAGAGAGACACAAAGTTATGGGATTGAAAAACTATTTAAATTTTGTTTGAGCTTTTAGTAATTTCGGTGGTACTTTATGGATGTGAAATTTGGACTAGTAGTATTTTTGATATCAAATGTACACAAATAGAGAGAATTCAAAAATGCTTGATCACAAAAAAATTCAAACTAAAAGCATGGGTTCCCTACGAGATTCTTTTGGCTGAAATAGATGCAATTCCTATTGAGGCCATCACTATGGTGTGTCTTTTGAGAAATATAAGAAAGGTTGGATAGATGGAAACACTTTATTGGCCCAATATTGTATTTAAAGATGTCTTGGGTGAAAGAAAGAAGACATGGACGAAAACAAATTCTAAGTGGATGAATGAGTGGCACATTCACTTGAATGCGTGCTCTAACAATAGTAAAGAAATAAAGACTTATGTGGTTGAAATTTTTGGCAAGGTTATGTGGGCAAAGGTGGTTGGGAGAAAGAATAAGTATTACCTTGAAGAATTTAACCCCAACATGGATCATTAGCAAAAGGTATATATAGAGGCCAATATCCCTTGAGGGTCAAAGATTCTCATTGCCTAATTGAGGACTAAATCACATCATCTTCAATCTGAAACAAACGAAGGTGGAAAATGTCAAAAGAGGTTTGGGAAGAGAGGGTTTGTATCTCGTGTATAGTGAGAATTATGAAAAATTGAAAATCATTTTATTTTAGATTGCAAAACATACAATGACATCAAAGACAACTACATAAGTGATTTAACAACAATTTATTTTCATGATATATTCAACATAGTATGAGTGGAGAAAATAAAAGAACTCATTAAACTAAACAAATTGGGGAGAAGAGTCCAAAGTAGGTCGGGAGCCTATACTGGGGACAAAAGTAGTCCCACGTAGGCCCCACATTAGAGTGCCTTAATATGCAATTGTAAAACAATTTTCACCCAAAAAGTCAACAAGGGTACTCATATCACTGTACTGTCAAAATTGTATTATAATTGGTGAACATTTGTCCCATACACAAATAGATATTCACAGCCTTACATGTCAAAGAATATTCAAAGAAAAACTAACAACACAATCTTACATGCTCTATTGATTTCATATTGCCCATAGCATTAAAACATGCAGCCAAAATAATAAATTAGTATAACCCACACTCCCCTTTAATATCACCACTTCCATTACATCACAACCAATATTTTCATAAATCTGATGCCATGAGAACAACTAGGAGTTGAGACTATCCCATCAACAAATCCAATCCAACCGAACCCCTGTCCTACTTACCCACCAACACAACACTCAAACGGAAATCAATCATTCATATGTGTCCCATTGGTAAAATTGATGCTCACTAATACTAGTGCCTTCTCATATTTTTCCACCTGCAACCACCAAAATCACTTGTCAAGCAAACAAGGATTGCATGTCATTTATATTCTTTTTTTCCTTGGAATGCAATTATGTTTGTATGTGCTGACAATGTTTGTCACAGTAACATGTAACTCAATACCAGGGGTTTCACCTTACACTATTTATGAATGTCAAGTCATTTCAGTTCAATTTCGGGGTTTTTTTTCTATATGCATGTGAATATAGATCAATTGTATGCATTGTAAATGTTTGTCAGCAGCTACCCTGTAACTCAATATCCGAGGTTTCAACTTATACTATTTATGAATATCAATGCATTTATGTTAAAAAATGCATAACTCATTCTTTACTAGTTGGGTTTATCATTTATATAAGTTATGCGTTGGGGTACAAATATGTTTGTATGCCTTGTCAATGTTTGTCACAATAACATGTAACTCATTACATGGGGTTTCAACTTACACTATTTATGAATGTCAAGTCATTTCTGTTCAATTCTAAGGTTATTTTTTATTCTATATTCCTACGAATATAGATCAGTTGTATGTACTGTAAATGTTTGTCACCAGCTACCCTGCAATTAAATATCTGGGGTTTCAACTTATACTGTTTATGAATTTCAATGCATTTCTGTTAAAAAATGCATAACTAATTCTTTTTTAGTTGGGTTTATCATTTATATACGTTATGCATTGGGATGCAAATATGTTTGTATGCACTGTCAATGTTTTTCACAATAACATGTAACTCATTACATGGGGTCTCAGCTTACACTATTTATGAATGTCGATTCATTTCAGTTCAATTTTAGGGTTCTTTTTTTTCTATATGCCTACAAATATAGATTAGTTGTATGCACTATAAATATTTGTCACCCTTTACCCTGTAACTTGATATCTAGGGTTTCAACTTATACAATCTATGAATGTCAAGGCAATTCAATTCAAATTGTGGATTTTTTTTTATTTTCTATGTGTGGGTTTCAATATAGAGAACGATGTATGCATTGTAAATGTTTGTCACCCACTACCCTTTAACTCCATATTTGGGGTTTCAACTTATATTATTTGTGGATGTCAATGCATTTATGTTCGGCTCTATGCTCAAGAAAGCTCCCTTTGTCTTTCAGTTGAGGTTTTCTACCTCGCTATGCTTGTACCATTGTATTTTGTTTCAACAATGGTTAACCAATGTTTGTTCATGCCTCACTAACCTAGTTGTGTAATATATATGTACAAATACACACACATATATGTGTGTGTGTACGTATATATATGTGTGTGTGTGTGTCTGTGTGTAGTTTTTTCAATTAACAATATATATAAAATGCAATTGTTAAACTTGATCTGCTCTAAGTCATTTCAATTCAAATAATAAATCAAACAAACTATCAACATGCATATATTCAATAAAAATTAACTCTTCATGCACATTAAAGACAATTGCATTAAAAATTGTTCATGTATACTAAGGATTGCATTACAAACTATCAACATGCATATTAAAGAAAAGCAAACTGCTCATGCATCATTGTGACTTCGATGGTGTTCAATTATTATTATTTTTAACTACTCCAAACATCTTTTCTAATATTTGCAGGTGCAATCTAAAGGTAATATGAGGTCCAATATTAACAGTAACAGTCCCCCATGTGTATGAACCAGTTGTAGAAGCAAACAACAATCCTTAACCTATTGAGGTAGTCCCAGATATTTTTGCACCTGTAATCAGGTGGGAAAGAGCATCAAAGGAAAGGGAATGGTCATCATAGGACATGGACGAGGCCCTGGAGGATGTTCAAACAAATGGGATGTTGATGAGAGCTGCTGCAAAGAAATGGAAAATCCTAGCTACTATTCTTAGCAATTGGTTAGGCGGCCTGCCAACTACTTCAAAGAAGGGTCCACCAATAGTCCTAACAAAAGAGGAGGGGGGTCTGGTTGTAAATTGGTGCACAAATATGACAGATGTTGGCCACATGCTTGAGATTATCAATCTCAAGCAAGAGGTTGCTCAGATATGCTAGACCAGGCCCAACCCTTTCATGGAGGGGCTGCCTGGAAAATCATGGTGGACTGGATTCAAGAGGTGCCATCCAGAATTGACCTTGTGCACAACTGAAGGTATTGAAAAAGATAGGGCGATAAACCTAAGACTCATAATAGTAGTTGAATTTTACAGAATGTTGACAACAACATATGAAAGTAACCCATACCATCTTAACAAAATATGGAACTATGATGAAATGGGCATTCAAGATGGCGAAAATGGAACAATGAGGGTGTTGGCACGATGAGGCAACATGAATTTCTCGTACATAATTCCAAAAAGTAGAGAATGGATAACAATTCTCTATTGTGTTAATGTAGCTGGCAAAGCATACCTGGTTTCTATTTGTTCAAGGGCAATATAGAGATAGAGAATTATTGTGAACTATGAACCACTAGCATGTATGGCAACCCAAGCACACACTTAGATGATAAAGGATATTTTTTTTACTAGCTGAAATATTTATGTCTCTTAGTTCCAAGGTGGTGTCACCAAGTAATATGCACCTTCTCATTTTTGACGGCCTTGGAAGTCACGTTGCACTGTCAACTATCCAGGAGGCAAGGAGGTTAGGAATTGACCTCCTTAAATTTCCTGCTCATACTTCTCACACACTACAACCTTTGGATGTTAGCGTGTTTGCACCATTCGAGGCATATTTTAAATCAGAACGAGCTGTATTTCTCACTAGATTCCCCAATATTGATATCAAAAGGGCAGAATTGGTGGAGTTAGGTAGTAAGGCACTAAGAAGAGCACTGACTCCATTGAACATAAAAGATGGCTTTAAAAGGATGGGGATATGGCCCCTCAATTATGATGCACTCATGGGCGATATGCGTCCCAACGAGACGTATGAGATTAATGACACCAAGGATGCTTCTGCAGTGCAGAACATCCTTAGTCTTTGGGGACTTGATGTTTCAACAGATGAATCATCACAAACATTGCAGACTATAACAGATACTCGAGTGTATGAAGGTGCAAAGAAACAACTTCAAGACATGGACAACCAACCCAAACAAGAAGACATGGGGAATTTCACATTCGCATCTTCAACAACTACACCTCTAGACCAAATAGTGCACTATTATGTAGATGGTGGCCACGAAAGTTAAGGTTCAATGAACCAGGAGGAGTTCACTGACTCCCAAGTCAATGAAACAATTGAAACCCAAAATGGTTTGAGGATCAATAACTTCCTTAATCTACCAGTTCGCATAGTCAAAGGAAGAATGATAAAATTTGTTGGTGGGGCTCTTTGGGTGAGCTGACAGTCTCAGTTGTTGACTGTTGATAGTTACATGAATCTCATAATGAAGTAGGAGCGAAGAAAACAAGAACTGGAAGAATTAAAAATCAGAAAGAGGCAAAAAATTAAGGACAAAAAGGCAGCACAAATTGTGGCCTTGGAGCAGAAGGAACAAAGAAAAATTGAAAAGGAAATTGAGCACAAGGAAAGAGAGTAGTTGAAACAATTGCAAAGAAAGGAAAGAGAGAAGAAGGAGAAAGAGAGGGTGCAAAAAGAACAAGACAAGAAGGAAAGGGAGATCAAGGCTGCCCATAGAGCATTGTTGTGAGATAGATGCTTAAGCAGTCCTGCAACCCCCTTATTTGATAATCACGGTTTCTTTCGAGAAATAACGAATAATAACTTCCCTCTCTTTACTGCAAGCAATGTGTGTTTGAGTCCCAACCCATCTCAAGTTAGCTGCACTCAATTTCTAGTTGGATTGACTTCTTCACCAATAACCCCTTCAAATGTAAGTTGCACACAATTGACAAATGCAAATCATTTAATGGCAAGTGTAAATGCAGTAGCAGGAGACGAGAACACATCTCCAGATTCTTTTCTTGGAGCATTCAATTGAGGTTGGGAGTGACCAACTGTAATAGTCCCTTATATTTTGGTTTTTTTTGGTTGTAGTTGGGGATGCCATTTTCATTGTGTTGCAACTCTATCATTAATATATTTGAACTAAATTTGTTTATCAATGTGATTGTTTTACGATGTTATTTTGTTACCCATTGCAATTTAATGTCTGCAATGTAAATGTTAGTCAAATTGTAGTCTATATGAATGTTAGAGTTGCTTTTTGAGTTCAATTATTAATCCCTACTAATGCTTTTAGTTGAATAAGACCAACCTGTTCATGACATGCATAGGTCCGTTGAACTAATTTTGTTTTGGTACAGTGATTCGAGTACTCTTGTTTACTTTATCAATAAAAAATATTTTACAATTGGATATTAAGGGGCTCTACTATGGGGCCCATTGATGACTATGTGAATACCTTTTTATGGTTGTCATATAATCTACATTTAAAAAAATATATTCTATGCAGATAATCTGTTTCAATTTTGTTTACAACAATTACTATGTTTATAATACCTATTCTATATTTCTGAAAATATATTCAATGCTGATAATCTTATACAACATTTCATACAATACAGTCTATGCTGGTAATGTAACATTTGAAACTTTATAACAAGACATTTCATATAGTCATTGAAAAGGTCTACTAGACATGTCTAAATTCCAACATATATAATTTTTCCCTAGATTCAAAGAAAAATATTTATAAGATACAACATTCCAAGTAACTAAAAACTAAATATTACCACCCACACAACACTTCATAAAGAAATACTTGATGTAATCTATCCTTTTGTATATCAATAGCTCAATTGAAATTTAATTTTAGGCTTCACCTCTACAAAAGTTAACATGTTTTCATGTCTTATGTCAAGTTTATTTGTTTAGGTTCGCATCTAAAATAAACATGTATAGTTTTAACGAAATATTACAGTTCACTCTTTTTTTGTAAACCAAAAAACACATTAGGTTTAGGGGTTACGATTATGATTAGATTATGTTGGTTAACACTGACAACATAATTACACTTGATTATGAGGGTATTTCTATGGAGGCATGCCAAGGGAGGTTGAAGGAGTCAATGGTAGAGATGAATGTGACCTATGTTTGTATGGATGAGTATGAAGTTACTTTGAGGACTATATATATATATAATGAAAGAGAATATTTAATGGCAAATGGTGCTACTTTGAAATGGGCATGTCATAAACAAGTTGGACCTATTGGACTGTAGCTCTCCCCTATTATTGTGTTCATCATTGCACAAACTTTAACTCTGCAATTTGATTTTAATATTTATTTGTTATTTCAAAATATGAAAATGGTTTCATTGGTTTTCATTTCGAGGAGATTCTGCCATGCAATTGCCTTATTCTATTCTTCATTACACAATAATTCATTTTCCAATTATGTATTTCATAATTGTGTAGTGCATATATGTATATATATGTGCATAAGTATGTACATTTATATCTATGTGCATACGTATTTAGGTGCACGTATATGTCAATACATATGTACATATATATCTATGTGCATACGTATGTGAATGTATGTCTATGTCAATATGCATGTACATAAATATCAATGTGCATATATATATACATATCTGCCATGTATATATATATATATATATATATATATATATATATATATATATATATATATATATATATATAAAGATAAATAGATGTATAGATACATACATTGATAGATAGATTGAAAGTTATATATAGGTATAGATAGAAATTAAATGAAAAGATTAAACCCATTAAAGTCACAATGATGCATGAAGAGAACCATATTTTTCGTTGACAAATTGACTATGTTTATGAACACAAATATTGCAAGTGTTCATAAACACCCTAGATGCCATATGCATCATGGAGCACATTGTAGATGCACCTAGAATGCAAGAGAACCTTTGAACTATGGATAACAACATAAACACTTTAAATATTATGTTCAAAATAAGCAACAAAATAAATAATAACCTTTAACTTAAGTAACACAACACACTAACAAATCAAATAAATAATAAGAAGAAATAAGTAACAAATGACATGAGACAATGGTACAACCTTAGTGAGGTTAAAAACCTCACTTCTATGAATTGGAGATGGCCAATTATATGGTGAATTTCTCCAACTCAATCCTGTAAACATATATGAAAGGAGGCATTAATCAAAGACATGTAGCAGTGTTTAACTTATAATGAGAAAGTATAGTAAGGAAAACATTTACCTTTGAAGTGCAATTCACCATCACCAAGCCAATAATGAATTGAAATTGCACACCATCGAAGAAAATTGAACAAGACACAAATTTAGAACAAGTGCTAGCCGAATATACCAACATGTCTAAAAGAATGAAACAAATAACTTCTTGAAGAAACATATATATACCAACATCTTTATATGAGTTAAATGAAATGAAATTGAACAATCAAATTGAACAGTAAAATTGAACAATCCAGTTGAACAATGTAATTGAACAATCCAATTGAACAATCAAATTGAACAATGCAATTGAAAAATAAAATTTAACAATCCAATTGAATGATCCAATTGAACAATGCAATACTCCCAATTGAACTTCTCTCCAATACTTGCAGGCAACACTTCCCTGAAACAACAACCTTATTATATATGCATATACATATACAATTACATATGTATATATATATACATATACATATACATATACATATACATATACATATACATATACATGTGTATATATATGTATATATACATATACATATATACATATACATGTGTATATACATATACATATACATATATACACACATATATAATGAGTATATATATGTACATACATAAGAACATAATAATACAATGGCATGACAAAATATCTTCGAAATGAGAACCACTCAAACCATTTTCATATTTCAGAATAACAAACAAATATAAAAAACAATTTGCTGGGTGAATGTTTGTGCAATGATGAACACACAAATAGAAGTGCATGGGAGAAAACCCTCTAAAGGATAATTGGTCAAACACTTAGTAGAAAAAGAAAGAAGTAGAAATAATATTTCGTAGTAAGAATGAAGTAGAAAAAGAAAATAGGAGAGTGAATTATTGTGCAACACTTACTCTCTATTTATATGCAAGTGATATACATTGAAAGGAGTCTTAAGTTAATAGGAATGAGCCCTTCTATTGTAATAGGATGAATAGAGATATACATACATATAAGTCTTATCTATTCAAGACAAACATGATGTGCATGGATCAAATCATCCATGGTATATCTTGTATATTTTGAAGAGATAAGGCTTCTTTCAATGTTTATCTCTGTTTGTAGGGCTCTCTAATGATTTGGCAAGAAAACAACATAAAATAGGTGGTAAATTTGAATTGTTAAGGATTGGGGAAAGTATTGTGCAAGGAATAACAAAATAATAGAATTGCAAGGCAAAAATTATTCGAAATGAAATGCATTGAAACCATTTTCATATTTGGGAATAACAAACAAATATTAAAGCCAAAATGCATAGTTATAGTATGTGCAATGAACAATGATGAACACACAAATACAAGTGCATGACATAAAACCCTCTAATTGTGAACCATTGAAACCCTTTACATATTTGGAAGTAACAATCAGATATAAAAAAACATTGCGCAGAGTGAATTATTGTGCAAGGACGAACAAAATAATACAATTGAAAAGTAGAATATCTTCAAAACGAAAAGCAGTCAAACCATTTTCATAGTTGGGAATAACAAACAAATATTGAAAGCAAATTGCATAGTTAAAGTTTCTGCAATGACGAACACATGAATACAAATGCATATATGCATTATATGTACATATATGCATATATACATATATGTATACATATTTATACACATGTGTACACACACACACACACACACACACACACACATATATATATATATATCACCTCTAACTAGTCTAACCCTTTCCATATTTCATAATAACAATTACATATATATACATAAACAATTATATATATATACAATTACATATATAAGAACAAAATAATATAATTGCATGGCAGAATATCTTTGAAATATAAACAAGTGAAACCATATTCATGGAATAACAAACACATATTAAAGGCAAATTGCAGAGTTAAATTTTGTGCATTGTCGAACACACAAATACAAGTGCATGGCAGGAAACCCTCTAATTGTGAACCAGTGCAACCCTTTCCATGTTTAGTAACAATCAAATAAAAAAAAAACATTTCGCATATAGAACTATTGTGTATGAAAGAACAAAATAATACAATTGTATGGCATAATATCTTCGAAATGAAAACCAGTGATACCATTTTCATATTTCAGAATAACATGAGAATATTATAAGCAAATTGCAGAGTTAAAGTCTGTGCAATGAGGAACACATGAATGCAAGTGCATGGCAAAATTCCTCAAAATGATAAACATTAAAACCCTATGAATATTTCATAGTAACAGTAAAATATAAAAATGAATTTGTAGTGTGATTTATTGTGCAACGAAGTGCATGCAAGAATATCTTTGGTATAAATACTAGTGTAATTATTTTCGTATTTTGGAATAACAAACAAATGTAAAAAGCAAATTGTAGAGATAAAGTTTGTGCAATGACGAACACACAAATACAAGTGCATGGCAAAAAACCAGTCAAACCCTTTCCATATTTCATCGAAAGAATCTAATAGAAATGAAAAACCATTTAAACCCTTATCATAGAAGGAAGTCAAAACAAGTGGAACCCATTTCTTATTTCCTATAAAGAAACAAATATGAAGAACACAATGCAAAGTAAACGTTGTGCAATGAAGAACAAAAGATTAGGAGTGCATGGACGAGTACAGAGGAAACGAAAACTAGTGAAACCCTCCCCACATTTCCTAGTATTAATCTTTTTTTCAAAGACAAATTTTCGCAACGAATTTTTGTGCAAAAAATAAGTGCATGGCAAAATACCGTTGTATTGTAAGACATTGGTACAAGCTGAGTGAGGTTAGAAACCTCACTTGAAAGAGAAAGGGAGCTCTAGAGAGTGCAAAGCCAAACAAAGAAGTGTGGAGAGCCAAACAACGAATGGTAGAGAGTCGAACCTGTATGGGTTAGTAACCAAACAAACACTCGAGAATAAACACAAACAAAAGGAATGAGAGTGAGTAGGATATGCAAGAATTTGAAGCATTGAATGAACCTTGATATTCGATTTACGCGTTTGACAATCCGAGTAAATGCAAAGGGATGCATAAGGCAAATTAGTTAGTGGAGGTAACAAAGGAGGCGACGAGTGATTAATGCTCTAAACTATTTGTTTAGGTTGGCGAGGCTGTTGAAGCCACACGTTCGTTCGATCCAATGCACGTAGATTTGTTCGATGATTAAGGAGGCATATGGGCTCCACTTTCAAGCGGAGGGCAAAATAGACCTGTTTTGAACATGATGGACGAATCGGTGCATGAAAATGAGGGATACACAAGTGACAAGGTGACGTGGTGGGCAAATCTTTTTTTGTCCACGTGAACTGCCACATGGACCTCCAAAGTTTGACTGCCCTACTTGGGCCCCTCTCCCCTATACTGTCCCATAGGCTTTATTTCACCTCGTGACCGTTTTGAAGTCTTCTACTCTATTCTGTCATTTATTTCCAATTGATTTAACCCATATGTTTCTTCCTGCTGTCATCCTGTTCCCTCCGAACATATTGCGACTGTGATTTGAACCTGGGCGTTTTCATTTCAACATGATCCAGCCAAATAAGCGAAAGTAGAGGTAAACATCGAACATTTTTAGCTTTCAGCCTGTAACCTTTTATTAATTTAAAAAAAAAATGGGCAAAACCTATGTTAAATCTGTACATTTAAGAATGCAAAGATTTCTTGCTAAGCAACGACGGGTATTCGGTATTTGCAAACAGAAGGAACACGCAACTTTTTTCTTTGTCAATATTGCGGTCTCAACTGCATAGCAGTTTTATTTGGGCAAACAGGGCATATAATTAGTTCAATAATTGGGCCTATTTGCCGCTTTTACACAACGCTTTACCGTTCCATTCTTCCAATCCCCCGCTAAAGAGATCTGTGGATGTATAGATTTTTCAGTTTTTTTATCGGCTTTTTTCAGATGAGTTAAAAAAGGAGCTATGCAAGTGTTATATTTGAAGCCCACGTCCGGTCTCTTATAGCTTTATTCTTCTTCTAAAGGTTTTGATTTCGAGCTGGTGAGGCTTAGGATTCGAACACACGCCACCGCATGGTGATCGGCTGTCTGAGTCTTAGCCTGGTTGTCGAAGTCCTGCAATGGGGCAAGATTGCAGACTTCTAAGGAACTATATATAACAGTCTCATAAGAGTATATTTGCTAAATTCTCCGTATTTTTGGGTAACCTTTTGCTTAGATGCACCTTATTTTAAAGAAACATTAACCACTTGGCATGGTTTCATGGCGGTAATAATATACTATTATCATTGACGAGGCTTTATGGTTGTCTGACCATTAGGTGGTCATCAAAGCTTAGAGTCATTCGTTATTCTAAAGTTCAAATGCTTTTCAGATTGCTGATCATCCTTGCCATTGAACTCTTGGGATGTTGGTCCTCTAGCTCTAAATAAGTTAAATGTAACGTCAGACTTTATAAAGTATTTATGGCACTTAAATGTTACAAATCAAATCGACTCTCAGTTTTTTTTTCTAAGTATAATTATTATTTATTAGTTATTTATGGTGTCTTGGTTATTCTTTCTTCTTCATGATATAGAAAACGCTTAAATTGCTCAATTCTGGTGGAATACCCAACCGGTCTGAAGCTAGTCTCTCTATTGCTCATTCTTTTGAGTGAATGATTTTTATTTTTTGAATTTCCAAGTCTCCATGTAAAGTATTGCAAACAAACTAGCTACTGGTAAATTAATTGATGTTCAGTTCCCATCAATGCAGAATACCGAGGCTTAGAAGGGTTAGGCATAGTTTTCCATACCACCAAATTCTTAAAATCCTGATATAAAGGACTTAGAATATGTAAACACTTAATGTTGGACCGGTTGTTTCACAAGGACACATAAGTAACATTATCACCCAAATTCATCTGTTAAAACATAGCTCTATACATTATTTAGAACACTGTCTCATGAAGATGATGAACCCCTAAACAATTTTGTGGCTCAAAATATTCACCAGAGATAAAAGTGATCTTGGGACTGCAAGAATCATCCATTATATGCCTCAAGTCTTAACAAAAAATGCATTTTCAAAAGTGTTCAAAAACTTTGTTGAAGAAATGATTTAAGTGACATTATAGTCATTCCAAATTTCCAAGATAATTCTGAAAGTTGAACCTTAAAAATACAAATTTTTGGTTAAAGTGTTGTTAAGGGTTCGAAAAGAGGAAGGAAATTTTCTATTGGTACACTTGCTACCCATTTCAACATTTCTCAAGCCTTTTGCAGTTTGGAATCATTTATGGAATGGGAAATGAGTGGGTTGAGGGGTTTCATGCAACATAAATTTTAGTATTGAGATGTCCAAAATATATATGTATAGTGTCTAGAGTTCAAATACAATAGAGAAGAGAAAAAATAGGTGAAGGGGGGAGAGTGCTCTGCAACTTTGGAGAAGGCTGATGGCCTTCCTCCATTGAGGCTATGGTATGCATTCTCCCTTAGGTGCTCTTCTTGTGCCTTGGTTTATCATTCCTTGTTCCATTGCTTGGTTTTCCTTGGGTTGGTATGCTGTATGTTGTTTTTAGAATTTTAAATCTTTTTTCCTGCTCTGCGAACTTAAAAACTTTCCCTCTGAGTCTAGCGGTTAATACAACTTTGTAGTGGGTGCCTGGTCATACACGGGGATTTATGGGGCATGGTGACAAGGTATCGGGTGAACCCCCCGATGACACAAAACAGACAAATGGCATTAACAACAGTGGTAAAGGAAAGGAGTGATCCTTCAAAGACATTGTTGAGGAGGTTGGTGGTGAATTTGTCTCGATGTTTGCAAGGTTCAAGACTATGGAGGATGGCGGGCTCTATGGGGAGCGGACGGTAGGAGGAGATGAAGGTAAGTGCCCTTCAGTTGACCCTAGGAAGATTGTCATCATTCTAAACTCTGATATGGTAGTTCCATGTGTAGGGAAGAAAAATGGTTAAAAAATGTGGCTGTCTTTCTTGCTGTTCTTGATTGTAATAAGATTCCTTCTAGAAAATTCATGAAGAATGGTTTAATAATGTTTGGAATAAAAAAATAGGGATTTTCTCATTCTATAGAACGGTTCAAAGGGGGCCATTTCTGTTTTTTTCAAAAGTCGTTCTATGCAGGAGAAAGTTATTTTGAGGGAATTTTGGAATATAGAGAATTCAATGTTTCGAGCAACTGCTTGGTCTCCAAAAGTTTTGAATGAGGAGGTTTTGGCTCTCTTACCCTAGATGGGTTACGGTTAAAAATGTTCCTCCCCAATTATGGGCATTTCTACCACAGTTGCTTGCACCATTAGGAAAATTAATGAGGGTGGAAGAAACTAGGGCTACCCTCTTGCATATGGATGCAAGATTCCAGGTTTCCTATCCCTGGGGGTAGATTTTCCCGAGGAGATTGAAATTGATGTTGGGGGAAAATTGTTGTCGTGCAAAATTGAGATCTCAAGGAGTCTAAATGCTTGTTTTCTGTGTAAAAAGGAAGGCCATGTGAGGAGAAACTATCTTATTTTTAAGGGTAAATTTGGGGACCCAAGATTTAACCCAAAATTTTCCAATCCAAACCCTAGCAAAATTGCGGAAGAGAGGGTGAATGAAGCGAATGCCAATAGTGCAAAAACAATTTCTTCCAAATTAACATACTTCAGATTTAATTCAGAAATAAATGAAGTAAACCTTAGTGAAAATGAAAACAATCTAGACTTTGTTACCAAGGAAGACACAAATGCTTATAAAGTGAAAGATATAGTGATGAGACAAAATGATCTAATAAAAGTACACTTTAGTTAACATAAAAAAACACTTCTAAGTTTAACTTAAGTGCATGAAATGAATTAGACTAATAATCAATTCAAGATTAATTAATTATTAGCTAATGCATGATTACTCTAACACCCTCCCTTTAGATGAACTTAGGGAGTAGCTAAAAACTCTAAAAAGCCAATGCATAAAAAACAAAGAATGAATGACGGGTCCTAGAAAACAAGGCCTGATGAGGTACCCATGTACAAACAATCTAATCTCTCTTAGGTGGAAAAAATAGGAGAAAACCTCATGGGAAAAGCTCCTCTCCAAAAGAGAGAAAAACAAATGAAGGATTGAAAAAGCCTCCAAACCAATGTGAAGGACTAAGAAGTCTCCAAAACAATGTCCCTAAAAAGAGGAACATGCAGAACATCATTGAAGCATGAAGAAGCAGTAGACAACTATCAAAAAATGACTGATATAGTGCTGAAATGAATAACCTCCTTTGAAACAAATGATGATCAGGATCAAGAAGACAATAATGTGCATGAGTGCCCCCAATGACACTACCCAAATCGGATGGCAAACAAAGGCAAACATCTGGAACTCGAAGATACAAATGGCACATGAATCTGCATGAGTGACCCCAATGACACTATTCGACATGAAAGATGCAAGTTGAAAATACAGGTACCAATAGTCTAAATAACACTGATCAAATGAAAATGGAAGGTCGCCTCCAAAAACATGAATGCAAGAGTGTCCATATGGTAAATGCTCCATCTTACTGAAATTCATGGGTAACCAACCACTACATCTGCCTAGTACATAGGAACAAAAACTGAATACGTAGATCACTCCAAAAAATGAACCAAGGAAGCATTAGAACCAACAGTAGAAACCCTCCCATAATGTAGAAAGGGAGAGCCATGACAGGTCCACTAAAACTGTGTCGCCAAGAAGTGCATGTAGGAGAACAAAGACCTCAAAGCCTTCACCTTCTCTAGCATTGCCACTATAGCCACCCTTGGGCCTTCCTCCAAATCTTTCTATCTATTTTGCATTATCGGCTTTTCTTGCTGTATTGCTTTTATTTTCTCTAGCAACTCATCTTCCTTCAGGCTAGAATGTACTAACAACTCATACAAGCTCTCTCACACCTCCAACTCTTGCATTGCCATCTTCGACTTCAACCTAAAATCTTCAAGAATGGAGGCATGCACACACAACTTTCCATTATCCTCTAACATCATGCCCTAGAATTGCTTTAATGACTTTTAGATGCACTATGTTTGTGCAATTGAAAACTTTTCTTAACCTACAATTTGTCACCATCCTTACCTTAGAGGGTCTCTTGTATCGCTCCCACCCATTATTAAAAATGCTCCACCCACAAACTAGAATAACCACATAAGAGCACTTGTAGAATAGAAACCTAGGCAGATGGTAGGCCATACACACACCAACACAACCCTAGAGGCTAGAACATTCCTTACAACAAGCCATTGACACAAATCCTTCAAACCTTCTCATAGTGACAGTGAACATTGTTGAACACCACCTCTCCTAATATGGGTAGAGGCCTATAAGACAAAACTTCTGCCATACAACAAAACACCATAATTTATAAATGAAATGTCATGCCTTTGGCCATATGCATGACCGATAAGCTCAAGATAGTTTGTCATCATTGTTTAACTGACAAGATCTTGCCAATCATTTATTTCATTGCTTTCAAAAGGAGAAAATCAACTATTGTATTCCTTGATTAGCCAAATAAGCTGCCCCTATTCTATTCGTTGTAGCAATGAATCACCTTAACCTGGTCAAATTTATTTTTCCATTTTAAGATTTCTGCAAGAATTGCTCCTAGCTTGCAATTGGGGCAACAAGCCTTATTTACCACATTCACTACTATTTGTGAGTCACCTTGTATCACAAAATTCCGATAACCTCCCAACCAAGCTGCTTGAATACCTGCTATAAGAACCTCCCATTGTGCTTCATTATTAGTCTTCTGACCCAAACACCTAGATCCCCCAAGTACAAACTTGCCCTTCAAGTCTTTGCGCACATAGCTTGCACCTGTAGGACCTGGATTTCCTTTAGAGGTCTTGTCAAAGTTCAATTTTTTTCCAACCTTTTCAGCTTTCTATTTTTCTTTTTGTCTACTAATCTTAGGTTCTATTAACCCACTAACAGGGAAACAAGCCTTGCATGAGTTAGCAGATTTGGTATTTCTTGTTTCAAGAATTCTAGCTAATTTCATATTGCCAAAGAGAATAGGATTATATATGCTTTGTGTAGGAATCCTTTGATGAATCACATCTTCTTTGTACACTGAGGGCACCTACTTGCTAAATGGTATGCACACATTAGTTAGAAATGAACAATTGTCAAGCAAACTAAATTGTAGCTGCTTGCATGTTACAATAGCATTTGCAATCTATAGTTTGTATGCAAAATAATTCACAGTATATAGTCAATGTTGACACAACATCTGCAGCATTTATGTTATAGAAATTGAATTTCCTAGAAACCAAATCCTAATTTTTTAGTCATAAAAGTTAGAGACTATCTTCACAAAACAAAGATTTGCGAGGTAAGAGTATAACAACAAGTGAATTTAAAAAAGTTAGCAATGCACTATCCATTACATTTGTGCGTAAGCATGGATAAAAAGGGACTAGATTAAACAACTCTCAAGCATCTAATAAAAAATGATCAAATTAAGGGACACGAGCAATAAATTGATCAAAATGATTCATGCTCTAGTTTATTGTGGTTAATTTCAATGTTCCTTCATGTTAGGGACTTTAGTGTAGCCTATAATGGGACAAGGGCGTTGATAATTGGACTCTTGCTTATGCAGAGAAACAAGCATCCACCGAATAAATAATACACATTTCTTGGCAAAGGGATGGAAACAAACACAATTGAAGTAACATATTTTGGTATACTTGTTTTTCTCTTATGTTGGAAATTATTACTTTTTAGGTAATATTATAGTATTCAATACATGTGAAGGTTATAGTGTTACATGCATTATTCGGATTCCTGTTATTTCTAAATTCTCTAGTATTGGCTGTACATTGACATAGAAGGAAAGCATAGAGCAAGTGTTGGTGGATTTGATGGAACATGTGCCATCTCTTTTATGCCTTTGCCATAAGGCATTGACATGTTTAATTGATAAAGGTAAGTTAACAATTCTTCCTTTTATTTTTGCCTGAGTTTTTTCTAATATTTTGATTTTTTATATTTTGAAACTACTCATGTACAAATAAAATAATATCATCTTTTCTATGCATTCTGATTTTTAATACAGATGTTTATCAATGGAAAGAATGTCTGGATCAACTTCCTGTGGATTTAGTCGGTGATGTGCTGATGAATGTATCCCCACTTGCTCTGCAAGAGATCCAACAATGCATGCTTGGAAGTTCATGGTTAGTATTATCAATCTTTAATTTATTTTTTACATTTCTGCTTTTGTATATTTTTAAGTTCTGTTTTTGTTTATTATATCATTATGTGATGAGCCCCTAGTTTTATAGTGTTTTTTCATTAATTTTGCTTTGTTGTGTCCTATTTGTGTTGTCTTCTTGTCTGTTCCAAGCAATGGTTCAATATTATGGTGGAGTATTATATCTATGACAAGATCTTAAGCAATAAAAGATTGGTTGTTTTGTATTATGAAAGTAGAGGCTGTGGTTTGGACATATCCTTGAAAATACCAGGCAGTTATGTGAGAGAGCAAAGATGAGAACATGAAACTTTGTTTTTTTTTGAAGTGAGGTTATACATAAGAGCATATTTTCAATTTAATTTGCGAAATTTCAAGATTATATTACCAACTCTGCTGTTCTACAGTACATTTCAATCAAATAATGCACATTAGACAATGTAAGTTTGTGGGACAATGATCGCTTAACACCACATGGTGTACTTTATTTCTTGAAAAAAACCAAAAATAAGGCCAAGGACAGAACAGGCAAGCAGTCAAAATGGATGTAGTCACCGTACATAATAGAGAAGAGCACAAAGACTCGAGATACACAATCATCTTCATGAAGGAATGGTGAATCTTTTTCATTGTTCAGAATGGGTAATGTGTAATGACCCTTTTTAGGATTTTTGGAAAATATCATAGGCTAGGACATTACCCTACAGATAGACACATGCATAATGTCTGCATAATTCTTCATAGAAAAGCTAAATATGTCAATCTGGACAAAGACAAAGCTGCTCAGAAAGAATATTGAAGGTATCTGTAGATTAAAGAAACATATCTTTCTTTGATAGAGGAGTGAACTTGTCTATTCCTTTCAAAGATACACATAAGATATGTTTTGATACCTCAAGAATCAGTTTCTACAATTTCTTCTTTTAATATTTGACTCTCTACTGCTGTTTCTCTTTATGATGTTTTCGAATTGTTCCAATCAATACTACATCTTTTTTAATTTGTTAGTAAATGGTACTTTTTTATAGTTCCTGGTTACACGATACATGCAAATTAGAAAATGGTCAATCTACATACACAAGGAATTTAATCCAGGTTTATAAAACATGGCATTGATATTTTGTTATTCTAATTACAAACTTGTCTAGCAAAGTGGCTGTAATGGAGAGGATTCGCTACTCCCGAGTCTGTAGGACAAGGAAGAGTCTACAGGGAGTGAATAAGTCTCTGTTACCTCAGGAACAAAAGCTCAAGTGATGGGAGGCAAGTAAGAGAGAGTTTATGCAATGTTTTTGGGTTTTATGATTATTTATGAAAGAGAACTTCAGAATCGAGTGAACATACCTCAGAGGTCTTGGGGGACAGACAAACAAGCTCTCGGCTAGAGGATGAAAGCGCGGTGCGATGGCGTCTCGTACGGACCAGAAACAAACTTAGTCACCAGAAACACTTAGGGTCTGCTAACTACTCGAAGATTGGAGTTCAACATTTTTAACTAGTTTGACAGAATGCAAAAAGTTTAGGAAAAGTACAACAAGAAGAATACTAAATGAACAAGTAAATAAACTATTTAACGAAATGACTAGTGGAAGAAAAGGGATGAACTCATGGGTGGTCCAGTTATGAAGCCTCCCGCAAAGCTCCTCACGGACTACCTGCACACATAGAAATAGTAAAAGTGTTGGGGTTGTTTTCGGGGCTTGCCTTGGTCAAACCCTTGCTTTGGTGTTTCCACCTCCACAGACAACCAAAGAGACAACAAGATAGAGAAATAGACAATAAAATGACGAGATAAAGAGATAGAACATGCAAGATAACAATATGCTATTCAATAAGAACGACAATGCAATAAAAAGGAAGCGTTACCCCCTCTCGCTCTCCCTCCCCCTAAAGAGCTTGTGAAGCCAAGAGGAAGTGCAATGCCTTGAGGGAGCTTGAGATGTAGTGCCATGGATGTGCAAGAGCTTGATGTAGAAGAGCTTGAACAAGCAAGAGAGCAAGAAGAGAATGAAGGTTGAGAGAATGAAGTTGCAAGAGTGAGAGATTGATAGAATGATAAAATGAATTGAGAATGAATTAGTGAGAGGGATAAATATGAGTTCAAATGAGAAATTGCATGCAAGAGGGCCGTTTTTGGGTGTGCTTGCGATTGCAGAGGCGTTACACTTCACAGGTAGGTGGAAGTGTAACGTCCCAACGACCATAGGATTAGGAATCTTGTTAGGATGTTCGCGTGACGCGCAGACGTCTGCGCGAAGCAGAAGCGTCTCTGACAAAAATTCCCCCATTGACAAAAAATGACAAGGTTAAGGACTAAAATGAAAGCAAGGAGGAAGGGAATTTGCATTATCGTCTCATTAGGCTAAAGTGAAGGTTGATGTAATGTGAAATTGCATAAGGGTGCAATTTTACGACATTACATTTTACCATCACTTTAGCGAGCATATGTATCTAAACATGTGCAAGCTAAAGTAGAAAGAGATTGAAGAGAATATACCCAGGATGAAGAAGATGTAGATCTTCAATTTGGTATATGCGATGTAGAGGAGCTCTGCTAGGACGCGAAAAGGACACGGGTCTTCTATCTTTCAAGCTAACTTAATCTCACCACAAAAATGTTAGCTATAGATAATCATGTTAGGCGAAAAAGCGAAAAATAATATTTCATAGACAAGACATGACATAATCTGATTAGATAAAAGATGACGCTGATAGGTATGGTTAGCATGGCTAGAGACCATACGACAAGCAAATAGGCCTGTGGCTGTTGCACACAATGTTGTAGGACAGTCATAAAAAAGACAAGATAGGTCTAGTCAGGTTGCCCCCAAGGTAGACGACAAGATGTAAGACATCAAGGAATCCTTTTGAAACTTTTTGAAAATTAAGCATATATGAGAGCTCCCCCTTAGAATGATGTGCGCTACGCAGAGGAGCACATGTCATTCTAAGGGTAAGAGAAAGACAAGAGATGTTGTGGCACGAGATACATAGCGAGATGTATTCGTGGGATGTTGTCATGCGAGGGACAACACATAGAAACCATAACATCACGAAAAAGTAGAGATGAAGAAAGTCAAGAACACATGGGGATCTGATTATTCGTGGTTAGGATTGCTCATAGATTTAGATAGATAAATATAATATAATATATATTTGAATTGTCATCAACCCCCAAATATATTAGAATGGGAAGAAGAGCACATGAAGACAAAGTAAAAATAAAAATCGGGTCAACATGGAAGAGGCCTAAATGCCCCAACACTTTGCATCATTCCCAACGTGAAAGGCAAAATTTACGACATATAGAAGAATGATGATACAAACAGAAGAAGTGTACGACAGAGTTTCTCTCATGTATCCAAGCACCTACAAGGGTAGCAAGGGTTCTCCAGGCGAGAGCACAAACATAAATAGACAAGCATGAGGGAACACGAACAAACATACAAAGCTAATCTAAAGATGAAGAAAAAGGCGTCGCTCTAGTTCGACTTCGCCAGCAGGTCATCTTGTTCCCAATCTAGGTCATCATATGGGGAGGGGAGACGAGCCTGTAGGGGAGTGATGGCTAGGGTGTTACCAACTGACTCGACTGCAGCAAGAGCTAAGGAAGAAGGCCCCTCAAGGTCTCTGTCATCAAACTCTTGCGAGACTAGAGTCATTGATCTAGCAAAGATCAAAGACAAAGTTGGGATGTCCTACAACGAGTTGAACATGCACTTCTCAGGAGTGGCATGTGGCAACTTGACGGGAGGAGGACAAGACATCCGAGAGTCACTGCCATCCTTGGGAAGAGAGGTAATGACAAACTCTGGGGAAGCAAGTGTTGCCTTCGCACAAGGATGACGCAAAACAAGACTCAAGAGATGAAGACAACTTTTTCCGACCATTGCTCGAAGCGAGGTCATTCTCCAACTTACGCTTCAACGGAGGATGTGGGATCTTGTCATCTAAAGTGGAAGGAGGGGAAGGGGACGAAGCGACCGAGGACACCACCTTTGTAAAAGGCATGTCAACGTGCTGTGAAAAAGGAGGATTATCAAGAAGAGAGGTGATAAGAGGTGGCTCCGCGGAGGGAGTGATGGTCACTTGCACCCTTTTGGGGGAGGTTCATCAGGATCCGCTAACGAAGTTGGAAGAAGCACAAAGGCGATGGGAATTGAGGCAAAAAAAGAAGTAGAGACAGGATCAACAGAGACAAAAGCAACAAAAGTGGAAACAAAAGGCTCCTCTCTGGTCTTCTGCGAGGTAGCATGCTCCTTAGCCAAGGTCTTTCGCCGATGCTTACACTCTCGCGCAAGTCGGTTATGATGACTATGGGCATTAGAGTATGCAGCTTGAGAAGAGGTCGAGGGCTCTTGTTTTACCGAAGGAGTAACCTCCACAACCGTTGCTAGCAGAAGGGTGGACTCTTGAGGAGGACTGGGAGAAGGCACAGAGACACAGAGAGAAACAGGTGTCTCGACTGCGAGCTCTTTTCCTTTCTTTGCCTTGTGGGAAGGTGGAGGAATAGGGGGAGGCCTCGAAGGCCGAGACGTAGAAACAACCCCATGGGAATGTTTCCCCTTGCCATAAAGGGTGGGTTGAGGTACTGTGGGTAAAACTGAAAGTTGAAAAACCCGAGGCTTCACCTACAACAACGCAGGCACCTTTCCTTTTCTTATGCTAGGCACAGTAGAAGGAACAAAAGATGCCACTAAATGTTGGGAAGTAGAAGGTGCAAAAGAAGAAGGAATAGAAGAAGAGGGGGAAGGCCCAAGGGCAAGAGCTTGCTTGTCCTTCCCCTTTGGAGGGGTAGAGGACGAAATGCGTTGCTGTGCACACAAGGATGCTTTCAAAGAAATCGCCTGACCAAACAAAGGAAAACCACCTTTCGGCACCGAGCCCCCAGTCTTATACCTGAAATAAGCTTTATATAAAAGGTCCCCTCTAGGAGGCAGGGGTCCAATTGGGGTGGGCCAAAAGTGATCGAGGGAGAAGCCCCCATGCGATATCGATGGTTTGTATCCAGTACCTTGGATTGTATGCATGGTACTCTCATGGAGAAACTTCAAACATTTGTGGACGATCGAGGTGACCGCATTCATGGAGACTAGCCATGGAATGCCCAGTCTCACTCTGAAGAGATCAGACTTGGGAATCACTACAAATGGGACTTCCAAGATTTTAGGTCCTATGAGGACCGACAGAGAAATAAAACCGATAGGCACAACAAACAATCCATCATGCATGCAAAGCGTAGTCTGCGATTCCTCGTACTTCTCCTTATGCAAATTATTAATAAAAAGAGTCTCTTCCATGATAACATTCACTTGACTCGTGGGGTCAACAATAACGCTTGTTACAACATTATCATTGATGCGAGCAGGAATGTATAGCGGAGAGGGCTCCTTGTTCAAAGGCAGGTCACATGAGGTGAATGTAATATTAGGAGTTGCATTCACGTGATCTAATGGAGGAATACAAGTAAATGAAACTATGTTCACATACTTGGATGGAGTTGGATCAAAAGAAGAAGGGGTGACAAGCTTGGCAGAATGAGGTAGAAAGGGATCTGTGTAGATTTGTAGCTGGCTGTTGGCCTTTGCCACATATTTATTTGAGTTCTGCTTCTTACCATCGAGTTAGATGGTACCGTTATCAATGTAGTCTTGTATCACGTGGCGAAGATGTACACACCTCTCTATATCATGACCTGAGACTCGATGATATTGACAAAACTTCTGTGCATCATCCCACTAAGGATACAACGGTCTAATCTCAGGGAGAGTTATTATACCATCTTTTAAGATCTTTTGTAGGACATTACTATAAGATTTAGATAATTTTGTGAATATTCTATTTCGACCTGCAAAATTTTTATTAGTGGGAACAAATAACATGTTCGCCATTGCTTTGTTCTTTCTAGACTCACCAAAGATTGACACGGCTGATCGACCATCTTGATAGGAGGACGGGGAAGAACTTCCGTACTGTGCAACTGTTTGTTGGTACATGTGCAGAGCAGCACACAAATGGGCGAAGGATGGATATTTCATTAGAAGGAATTTATCTTGCGATGCTGGTTGCAAGTTTCTGATGAACACTTTCTGCGCATCGGAATCAGGCAAGGGATAGGAGATCTAAGAAAAAAGGGCTTGATAATGAGTTATAAAATTAGTCACTTTCTCATGATCCCTCTGCTTACACTAGACGAGATCAGTAAATGCGACCTTTGGCTCAATGTTGGCCTGAAACTACCGAAGGAATTAATTTACAAGCTAATCGAAGGAGAAGACAAAATTATCAGGCAAAGAGCAATACCACTCCAAGGCAATATCCTTGAGAGAACGCAAGAGTAGTTTTGCTAGCAGTGCATCATGATGAAAGAAATTTGTACACATGGTGTTAAAGGACGAGATATGGGTCTGCTAGTCCCCTTGGCCATTGTACTTCTCAAATTTGGGAATTTCCATCCTTTGCGGGATGGGGGTGTTCAGGATATTGAAAGACAAGGGATTGCGATGCAATAGGGTTGAAACATGGGCTGAGAAGATGAGCTAGCCAAGTTCGCCAGTTGAGATTGCATTCGCTCCATGTTTGGCAAGAGAGCATTAAGGACGGGGTTTGTAGACGAAGTATGACTAGCAGAACCACCCGCAGAAGCACCAGTATTAGCGCCAAAACTAGCACCAACACTAGCACTGAGGTGGAGACATTTTGAGTCCTAGGTATAGAACCCTGAAAGCCTAGAGGAATCCGATTCACTCTAACCATAGAAATCTACTCAGGTGCATAGGTGGTAGCGGTATTGATGGAGGGACCTGTGTTAGCCATGCAATCAGACACTCCAAGCATCGAGATATTCAACTGTTGGCCAACGATCTCTGATTGAACATCTTGGGTATGATCCAAGACAAAGGTGTAAGATGGTACATGGGTTTCCACAATATTCGCTAGGCCACAAAGTAGCTCTAAGCCCCTTCAATCTTTAATTAATAAATTGTTTAGGCCATCGACAAGGGGAGCGATTTGGGCATAAGAATCTTCTCTCGCTAGCAATCCTGCAAGCTCTTCGAGCCTCAATTCCAAAGAGTGAACTTGCTCCACAGGAACCTTGAGAGCAACTTCCTTCTCTAAGGAAGTGGAAGAGTTTGAGGGAGAAGCCAGAGTGGTATGGGTTACAACTTCATTGCGAGGCAAGAACTATCCGATTGGAAGTCTTGTAGAGTACTCCTCGAAATCCAGACCCAAACGGAGAGGACTAAACCTTCTAGACCCCATATCTAAATTTCGATAGCTTCTCCTTACTACGTGTTCAAAGGTAGTAGATTGGATCGTGAAGCTCATAAAGAATGTCACAACACGCTATCAGCTACACGTCTTAACATGAGAGAAGAAAAATTTTGACACGAAGACAAGACAAAAAAAGTTCACATTGGGTTCACCAAAATGTAATGGAGAGGATTAGCTACTCGCGAGTCTTCAGGACAGGGAAGAGTCTACAGGGAGTGAATAGCTCTCTATTACCTTAGGGACAAAGCTCAAGTGACATGAGACAACTAAGAGAGAGTTTATGCAATGTTTTTTGGGTTTATGATTGTTTATGAAAAGAGAACTTTAGAAACTGAGTGAACAAACCTTAGAGGTCTCGGGGGATAGACAAACAAGCTCTTGGCTAGAGGACAACAACGCGGACCAAGGACAACATCGCGGCGTGCTGGCGTCTCAGAGGCTAGAAGACTGGAGTTTAACAATTTTAACTAGTTTGGCAGAATGTAGAAAGTGTAGGAAATGTACAACAAGAAGAATACTAAATGAACAAGTAAATAAACCATTTAACGAAATGACAAGTAGTGGAAGAAAAGGGATGAACTCATGGGTGGTCTAGCTATGAAACCTCCCGCAAAGCTCCTCATGGACTACTTGCACACTTAGAAACAATAAAAGTGTTGGGGTTGTTTTTGAGGCTTGCCTTGGTGAAACCCCCATTTTGGTGTTACCACCTCTACGAACAACCAAAGAGACAACAAGATAGAGAAATAGACAATGAAATGACTAGATAAAGAGATAGTGTGATGTCCCCTATCCCGTTTTGCCCTAGAATTCGCCTATTGATCACAAAAGGCAACAAATTAGAGTTAGGTATTCACCTTGTTAAATAATTATCTCCTTAATGAAGTAATCTTGGATTGGAATCCTGCATTCACGACATGAACAATATATGCAAATATGTACATACGCTAGTTAGGGTTAGACCATTGCATCACATCCATAGATTATCAACAATGCAACATAGTTGGGAGAAGGGGCATGATGGGTCCGTCTGAAGCCATATGCCAAGCCTAAGAGGGTGTATACCACAACCCTCCCCCTTGGCGACTTAGTATCTGCTTTCCCCATCACGACCTCGACTCCCAGAAAACACTTGCCACCTTGAGGAGTTGGGCGGGGGCCATAAGTGGGTAACTTGGCTCTCTGTGTAGGGCCCTCTGGTTGGCTACCTACTAGCCTTGTTTACCCCTTTTGCTTACACCCCAGGCCCTTCCTACGAGGTGAGTTCAAAACAATCAAACACATCTTGTATCTATCATAGAAATCACATATTAAACATTCATCTATTATGCATGGCAATGCTTACATAGGTATAAGATAAGAAATGGCAGAAATACACTTGAATCTGGGTTATATCTATTTTACTCCCGGTTATATATATATACTTTTGATATATTCTTAATTATAGATATGCCTCTGATATAATGTTCGTTGTGCCAAGTTGCACTAGTTCCTTCTTCAATCTGCTATGCCTTTGTGTTCCTTATATTTCTCGAGATGTGTCTTGTTAAGATTCGATGCCTTTCAGGTTTGAATTATGCCATCTTTTATACCCACGATGGGTGGATGGGTGTGTCTCTTCATCAAAGATATGCATCTTGTTACTTGCTTAATCACCGTAATTATTAAAGGATGATTAATTTCATTAATGTTATCCTTTAATTGTTAATTACCTTCATTTGTGGTCGACTCCTTTTATCTTTTCTCCTTGTTGCTGCTGTGAGGGACGATTTAGTATAATGCAATTGTTTTGTTCTTACTCTCCATGATCGGTCGGTTCATTAAACAACGATCTACATTTTGGATCATGATTTGCGGCCATGACAAAATCACAACTTGCAGGGCATGAGAGTCCTCGCCTCTCGAATTCGCTTGTCTTAAGCAATTTTAGATTCGGATGGTTGAAGATCTCTTCTCCTTCCCATCTAGCGTCTTCCTCGGGTAAGCCCTTCCATTTGATGAAAAACTCAGGGATAGTCTTATGCCTTAATCACTTCTCCCTCATATTGAGAACTGCTTCAGGTTCCAAGATTAGTTTTCCATCGTCATCAAGTGGGGGTAGCTCTAAACATGGGGTGACCTGTTGTCCTAACACCTTCAATCTTGACACATGAAAGATGTTGTGAATACGACTGTTCTTGGCCAACTCTAATTCATAAGCTATTTCACCGATCTTCCTTATGATCTTATAAAGTCCATAAAATCGTGGTTTTAGTTTTGCTGCTCCATTTATCTTGATGGATGACAACTTATATGGCTCTAGCCGTAAGAACACTAACTCTCCAACTTCAAATGTCCTCTTCGTGCAGTTCTGATCAGCATAGATCTTTTGTTGATTCTGTGCTTGATGCAAATTGTTCTTGAGGGTGTTCATAATGTCCATACTCTGTTGCACAAAATCCTTTCCCCCTCGTACTCGACTTTCTTGTGAATTCAAACTTTTGAAGGAGGTTGGTTCGTAACCATACAATGCTTTGAACGGACTCATCTTGATTGATATATGATGAGTAGTGTTGTAGTAATGTTCACCAATATGCAACCATTTTATCCATGTGTTTTGTTGGCCTTTGATGTAATTCCTCAAATATCTCTCTAACCACTTGTTAACGATTTCCGTTTGCCCATCCATTTGAGGATGGTAACTTGTATTGGGTGTAAGATCGGTCTCGGCTAATGAAAGAGTTCTTGCCAAAATTGGCTAAGGAATCGATTGTCCCGGTCACTGATTATGTTCTTTGGTAGGCCATGCAATCTAAAGATCTCTTTGAAAAATCCTTCCGCTATTTGTGGGGCTCAATATTCGATGGATATTGCGAAGAAGTGAGTGTACTTGGTGAGTTGATCTACTACTACATAAATGCAAGCCTTCCCTTGAACTTTAGGCAATCCTGTTATAAACTCCATTGAGATGCTTTCCCATTTTTTATTGGGAATTGACAAAGGTTGTAGAAGTCCCGTTGGATGGATTTTCTTAGTTTTGTTCCTCTAACAAGTCATGCATTCTTACACATGCTTTAGGACATCCTTCTTGAGGCCTTTCCAAGAGTATCTTTCCCGTGCACTTGTTTGTAAGTTTTATAGTACCCTTGGTGGCCCACTAAGGGATGGTATTCCTTAAGGATTTTTTTTCCTTCATATTTGAGTTGGGTATGAGGAATATCCTGTTTTTATATAGCATAAGCTCTTTTACTACCTTATACTCTTCATTGGGCAAATTCCCTTCAAGGATATTATTAGCCTGGGGGTCTTTGACATATTCTACGATGATATCATTCTTCCAATCCGCGGCGATACTGGTTAGGGTGTTCAAGTAGGGCCATCTTAATAGGGCATTTGCCACCACATTATTTGTCCTTTTCATGTACTCAATATCAAAATCGGAAGCTTGTATCTTGCTTACCCACTTCTACTGTCTATCATTTAGGTCCTTTTGATTGATGAAGTATCTCAGGCTGTTGTGATCTGTTTTAACATTGAATTTCCCGCAAACCTAATATTGAAGAAACTTTGCTAAGGCGTGCATGATAGCTAGCATCTCTTTATCATAAATTGAATAGTGTCTTTCAGTCTCGGTGAGCTTGCGACTTTCAAATGCAATGGGGTGCTTAGTTTGCATAAGGATTGCTCCAATTCCTTCTTCGGATGCATCGCACTGCAGCTTGAAGGGTAGTGTGAAATCAGGGATGGCTGAAACAGGGCACAAGCTCATTGCTTCTTTTAGTCTTTCGAAAGCCTGTTGAGACATTTCACTTCATACAAAGGCTCCCTTTTTGGTTAAGTCTGTGAGTGGGGCGACAATTTTGGAGAATCCCTTCACAAAGCGTCTATAGTAGCTGCATGGTCCCACGAAGCCCCTAAGTTGTGTTAGGGTTTAGGGTTTTGGCCATTCCTTAATTGCTGTAATTTTTTCTTCGTCTACACTTACCCCTTGTGCATTGATCTTGTGACCTAGGTAAAGGATCTCTTCTAGGCCAAACTCGCATTTTGAAGCTTTAGCATACAAGGATTCTTGTTCCAAAATGTTTAGGACTTCCTCAATGTGTTTGAGATGTTCTTCCCATGTCTTGTTGTAGATAAGGATGTCATCAAAAAATATGAATAGGAACTTTCTTAGTTGTTTCTGGAATATATGATTCATACATGATTGAAATGTTGTTGGGGCATTTGTGAGTTCGAAAGGTAGGACCGGGAATTCAAAATGCCCATAATAGCATCGAAAGGCGGTTTTAGGAATGTCCTCTTTCCTCATCCTTATTTGATGATACCTCGATTGCAAATCAATTTTGGAGAAATATTTGGCTCCATGGAGTTTGTCGATTAATTCATCAATTCTTGGTATAGAGGAGCAGTTCTTGATTGTTTTCTTGTTTAAGGCCCTACAGTCTATACACATTCTCATGGTACCATCCTTTTTCTTGACTAGTACTATGGATGATGCGAAAGGGCTGGAACTAGGTTGAATATGGCCCATTTCTGGTAGTTCCTTAATAGTTTTTTCGATCTCTTCTTTGAATTTGTGGGGGTGTCGATATGGTGTGGTTATTACAAGCTCCCTCTTCTAGTTCTATTGTGTGCACAAATCCTCTTTTTGGGGGTAACTCTTGTGGAATATCATCAATACTTTCTTATGTTCACTCAAGATTGGTTGGATGTCAATGTGAATTGTTTTTCCATGTGATGAAGTTTGTCAAGGACCATACATTGTGCAGCCCATTCTCCTTGCCCATGTCTTAAAATCCTCTCCATTCTTTTGCATGAAACTACCTTTGGAGATTCATCGGGTAACCCTTTTGAAGGTGACTTCTTTTCCCTCATGTTGGAAGTGAATGGTTAAGTTTGGGAGGTCAAACATGAAGCATCCTAGGGAGTATATCCAAGGAGTGTCTAATATTACATCAACATCTAATGGTACCACATAGAAGTCTTCTTTAATGGGGTGCTTCCCTAAGGTCATTTCTAGCTGGGGAACTGTTTTTGTGCATTGGACCCTAGCTCCTGTAGCAGTGGCTGCTGTAAATCCCTTAAAGTTCATGGTTTCCAATTTTCTTTTTGCAACTAGCCTCTCATCAATAAAGTTGTGGGATGCCCCACTATCTACGAGAGTGATAACCCTATGCCCTTTGAGGGTGCTTTTAATGCAGAATGGGTGATGTTTGGAAGTTTGAGAGATGGTGTCTAAAGTTACATGTTCTTCATCTTCGTACCTTGCTCTTTTGCTAGGATTTTCTTTGACGTCCTCCTCGATGGTTGCTTCTATCATATGGGCATGACCCCCCTTCCCACATGTGGTCACACCCCCATGGTTCTTTGCACTTGAAGCACAAATTCCTTCTTCTTATGTCATCACGTTATTTACATACATGGCCACGTCCCCATTTCTCATTACAATGACGACATGGTCTTCCTTGGGGTTCATTCTTATGCCTTTCATCCTTATGAGGGTATTTGGTGTGTGTGTTAAAGCTCTTGGACTTGTCTTTTGATGGGTTGTTCTCAAATTTCATTGCATTTTGAATTGCCTCTTCTAGGTTTTTGGTTCTAGGGCACTAACTATGTTCCTTGTTGATTCTTTCAATCCTTCCACAAATAAGTAGGTGAGTGTCCCTTGAGAGATCTCGGGTACCATGACAGCTAATTTTTGGAATTTAGTAGTTTAGTCTTCTACCGTTCCATGTTGTTTTAGCCGTGTTAGCTCCTTAAAGTACCATTCAAGGTGTTTTTGGTCAAATATTTTTATAAGTCTTTGAGTGAACTCATCATAAGTGGTTATGTGTTTGTGACCTTGGGTAATAAGGCCATGGTGCCACCACTCGTGGCCCATTCCTGTTAAATGGAGTATGACAAATTTAATGGCATTTTCTTTCGTCATGGGGCTTAGTGATAGATAAGTTTCTAATTTTTGGACCCATGAACGTGCCATGATTTTTCCTTCTCCATCAAAACTAGGAAGGGTTATCTTGCTCACCCTTTCCTTTAGGTCTTTGTCGTGTTGCCTTTTTCTTCCCTTCCTAGAGGTGACTCTCATTTCGGCATCATAGTAGTCTTTAAAGGAGACATTTAATATATGAGCTATTTAATTTAAATGAATTTGCCACAAATAAAAATTAAAAAGCTCACAAATAATATTCATCCATACACACAGAGAAATAACAACACAATTTCAAGCCCTGGTTGCAATGTGCAACTGGCAAATTTCTGTATTATTAAATGGGGAAAATCAAGCAATTACACTTGTCATGGATATAGGCTGTAACAAGCCATATGAAACCCCTGGCAAACATTCACAATCTGATTTGCAGCAGCAAATCAAAGCCTGGAATCAATCTTCTCTCCAACACTTGCAGCTTCAAAACCACTTTCACAATCAATGTCTTCAATTTGCTCAACCCGTGTTGATTTTTCCTCTATCAACACTCTCAAATCTGTCAATCCAACAATGGAATCACCATATGAAGGTAAGCAACGCCCTTTCTCTTCCTGTGTTTTTCCTCTCTGAAAAACTCTCTCAAAATGAAAGAAATTCAATTTTTATCTCTTCATGCCTTTCCTGGAATGTCATTTTAATGCATTTCATTGACATTTAGCTTTCATTCCAAACACCTCAGGAAAATCAACGCCCACCTCCAAGAAGGGCAAATAAAATATAATTTTATATTCAAGCTTGAATAAAATATGTATTTTAATCCTCTAGACTTAGACAAAATACAATATGTGCTTTAAATGGCTTTCATGTTTTCTCAAATAAAGCAAAAAGCAGATTCCTCAACTTGGGCGTCCACCTCTTGGTTCCTACTTTTTAGGAGTTGTGAGAAATTTAAAATGGGAGTTACAAATGGTTTTAATGTCTCCCAAAAACCCATGCCTTTAATTGCTTTTTTTTGCTTTTTTTAGTTTTAAAACACATTCTCAATGATTCCCTTTCACCAATTTGACCCAAATTGAATTCAAATTCAAATTTTCCCACATCACAAAATATTCAATTTCACAACAAAAATGAATTTCAATAATCAAACATGAAACCCAACACATCAAATTGTAAAATTCAAAAATGACACCTTCAAGTTGACATAGGATTGCACTGAGCCATGGATGCTCCTGCATCAACATTCCTCCTAAATTCGGGGTCAAGTCTATTGTATGCTTCCATGATTCTATCCAGATTATCCATGGGTGGTTCGTTTGCTTCTCCCTCTTTCGTGTGTTCTTCCCTAGGCAAGAAGGGAGGTCTTGTTGGTCTAGAGTTGGGCGAGATGGGGTTATTGTTTTTCAGAGTGATTAGAGTTAGTTTCCCTTCTATTATGGCTGTTCATATTTTGGATGGCTTGGAGGAGAAGCTGGGTGGTTCTTTCATTCCTCTCGTTTTGTTCCATGAGGGCTTGGGTGGTTTGTTCCATGAAGGTTCTCATTTCATTGTTCATCTATCCACTCATGGTGTTGCTTGTTGTAAGCTTCCTTCTTTCCCTTTCTAAAGCTCTTTGAGCCCTTTGGCTATTGTGCATCAACTGTCTTTCACAGGATGGCAGGAAAGATGCTTTGATACCACTTGTGATGTCCCCTATCCCGATTTTCCCTAGAATTCGCTTATTGATCACAAAGGGCAACAAATTAGGGTTAGGGATTCACCTTGTTAAATAAGTATCTCCTTAATGAAGTAATCTTGGATTGGAATCTTGCATTCACCACATGAACAATATATGCAAATATGTAGATATGCTAGTTAGGGTTAGACCATTGCATCACATCCATAGATTATCAACAATGCAACATAGTTGCGAGAAGGGGCATGATGGGTCCGCCCGAAGCCATATGCCAAGCCTAAGCAGGAAAGATGCTTTCATACCACTTGTGATGTCCCCTATCCCAATTTGCCCTAGAATTCGCCTATTGATCAGAAAGGGCGACAAATTAGGGTTAGGGATTCACCTTGTTAAATAATTAGCTCCTTAATGAAGTAATCTTGGATTGGAATCTTGGATTCACTACATGAACAATTTATGCAAATATGTACATACGCTAGTTAGGGTTAGACCATTACATCACATCCATAGATTATCAAGCCTAAGTAGGAAAGATGCTTTGATACCACTTGTGATGTCCCCTATCCCGATTTGCCCTAGATTTCGCCTATTGATCACAAAGGGCGACAAATTAGGGTTAGGGATTCACCTTGTTAAATAATTATCTCCTTAATGAAGTAATCTTGGATTGGAATCTTGGATTCACTACATGAACAATTTATGCAAATATGTACATATGCTAGTTAGGGTTAGACCATTGCATCACATCCATAGATTATCAACAATGCAACATAGTTGCGAGAAGGGGCATGATGGGTCCGCCCGAAGCCATATGCCAAACCTAAGAGGGTGTATACCACAACCCTCCCCCTTGGCGACTTAGGACCTACTTTCCTCATCATGACCTTGACTCTCAAAAGACACTTGCCACCTTGAGGAGTTGGGTGGGGGCCATAAGTGGGTAACTTGGCTCTCTGTGTAGGGCCCTCTGGTTGGCTACCTACTAGCCTCGTTGACCCCTTTTGCTTACACCCCAGGCCCTTCCTACGAGGTGGATTCCAAAGAGTCAAACACATCTTGTATCTGTTGACGTGTGTTTTATGACCACACCGACACAAAATAAAGTTTCCAACGGTCACTCTATCCTCTCTTGATCAAAATATCTTGCATGCTAAGATTGCGAAAGATCATGCATTAACTCCAAGGTTCCTTCATGCAGTGGACGTAGACTCTGTTGGCTCGATGTGACTTGTTGGTATTTCAAGGGGACTTATGCGATTGGTTACTCGAAAAGGGCTTTCAAGACTCAAAAGATTTATCAATGATGCTTGATTTTCCTAAACTAACCAGAAAATGCTGAATTTAAATGGATGCAGGGATTATAAATGCTATTGTCTACTCTAAATGTGGGACACGAAGATCAATTCTTGCAAACTCAAACCAAGCTCTGCTTTGCCTCACCTTGGACAACTTCCACAGAATTGGTGCAATCTTCAAAGGAGTAACTTTAGGTATTCAGATCACAACTTAACATGAAGATACCATCACAACGACGCATACCAACATATAAGTTATAATCGAAGTTAAATGCAAAATATTCTAGTTGACCACGCAAGGCGAACTCACCATCAGTGAGTTGCTAGTGGTATGGACTAATGAAGTTTGCTCAATTTGACCACCACATTCCACAACTATCTATATACATGAAATAAAATCTATTCTATTCTAAGCTCTACTTTGAAATTCTACGTGAATTGGAAGGACGAAGAAATCTTGCTAGCTACCCACAACAAAAGATGAAACCACAAGCAATGATAACTCTTTTTATTATAGGAGTGTTCACAACAACCTCTTACAAAGCATTCAACTTGAAAACTTTCCTTCCTCTTCAATCTAAGCTATCAATCTCTCTATGCTCTACTTCTATGCTATTCTCTCTACTCTCTATCTATTCATCTATCTATATATTACAAATGAGAGGGGATGTCCCTTTTATAGTTGGCCAAATCCAGTGGACGACTCAGATTCAATTACAATGAAGGGCTCAGATTGAGCCACTTAAGCCCTGATCAAGATTCTTCCGTAAAAACCGCCACAAAGAGGAGTGGGGTAATAAATGAGCAAATGATTCTCTACTCTCCCGAAACCATGATGAGCAATTAATGCCCACCATCTTCTAGAAGATTCTCATCCAGAAACATGTTCCATTGTCCTTCTCTTTGACTGCAAACTCGATCAATCTGATCATCATAGCTTCTACTTCTTGAACTGATATGGTAGGCATGTTCTCAACCAAGACTGCGACCTCTTTCTCTTGTTTGACAATGATTTTCCTCCTTACTGCCATTGCATCCTGGGTTGTGCGAGGTACGTTGGAGAACATTTTCTTGGTCATTGCCGGAGAAGGACTTCACACTTAAGAAGAATTCCTCTACTTTGTTCCTTAATCCATGCTACTGTGACTCTTTAACATTGAAGTTTTTGCCCATTCCTCGTCCTTAGCCTTGAGGACATTTCAATGCTTGAGGATGATCTTTAATGCTTGAGGATGATCTTTAATGCTTGGGCCTTCATCATTTCCTCCATCCTGATCTTGAAGGATTTTCTTGTCTTGGACTCGACCATTTCTTCCTTGCCACCTACCTGCCTGAGTTGGGTGCATATTAGGTCTTTGTGGAGAAATTCCAACACTTAGCCGTTTCTTCCAACATCTCCCTTCATGGTTTGGGTGCAAATGAGACATCATGGAGGAGTTTCAAACATGTAACCTTTTCCCCTTTAAGGTTGTAATGTTGTCTTGGAGTACTTGCTCCATCACCCCAAGTCATCATGCCTTGGTCCTGGTGTTCACCCTACAATACAAACAAAAAGAAGAGCATCAAAACACTTATAATATAAATTCACTTCACTTACCTAATATCCATGTTCTGATTTTCGAGGTTTGATTGATCTCTGGATCTGATAAAATTCATCATTTTTCTCTAGCATAACCTTGCCTCCCTCATAACTTTTCATCATGGGCGCATTTGAGGGGTTGAGCTTTGTTTCCATGCCTTAGCAAAATCTTACTCATTTCACCTTGGGCGCATTTCACCCCTTGTGCTTTTGTTTCACTTGAAATGACTTAGAAAATATCAATTGTGCCCTTGAGTTGGGCGCATTTGAGAGGGTCCCTTTTGATTTTCGTGCCTTAGAAAATTGTCAAACATTTTTCCATCTCTTGAGCGCATTTGACCTCTTTGCATCTTGCTCCAATGCCGTAGAAACTTTTCGAACACTTTGCCACCTTGGGCGGATTTGGGAGGGTTCTCTTTGATTCTCAACGTCTTAGAGTATTTCAACATCACTTCCTCATCCTTGGCGCATTTGGAGGGGCAACTTTTATTTTATAAATTAGAATCTTTTCGTGCCTTCATATTCTCCCTTGAGGGCGCATTTAGAGGGGTGCTCTTCCATTTTTCTTCCTTAGAAATTTCTTCATCCATCCTCCTCTTTGGGTGCATATCACCTTGTGTGCTTTTGTTTCACCCCTTAGACAATTTTCACTTGAGCATCCTAGGGCGCATTTGAGGGGTTCTACTTCCATTTTTGCCTTAGACAAATCTCCACCTAGGCCTCTCCTTTCTTGGGCGCATTTCAGGAGAGGTGCTCTCATATTCATTACTTAGAAATTTTATCTGTCTTCATATTCTCCCTAGGGCACATTTCAGGGGAGGTGCTCTCATATTCATTACTTAGAAATTTTATGTCTTCATATTCTCCCTAGGGCGCATTTGGAGGGGCCTGCTTTCACTTTACAACTTATAAAATCTTCAAGCCTTCTTTCTCCTCTCTTGGGCGCATTTCGAGTGGTGCTCTTTCATTTTCATTGCCTTAGCCATTCTTTTATCCAACTCCTTCCTTGGGCGCATTTGGAGTCTTAAGCTTTTGCTTCCATGCCCTAGCAAAATTTTCAACCATCAAGCTTCCTCTTTGGGTGCATTTGGAGTGTGTAGCTTCCATTTTGGACTTAGAAACTTTTTTATGCCTCTCCTCAACTTGGATGCATTTAGGGGGTGGTGCTTCCATCTTAGACTTGGAAACTTTTTCTTTCTCCCCTACTCCTTCTTTGTCAAGTGCGCATTTCATAGGTGGTGCTTCAAGTATCCTCATGACTTAGAAATTTTTTATGCCCCCCTACTCCTTGGGCGCATTTCACCCCTTGAGGTTCCTGTTGACATGCCTTAGACGTTTTTTGACATCCTCCTCTTGATTTTGCCTTGGGCGCATATGAGGGGTTAAGCTTTTATTTTCAATGCCTTGGAAAATTTCTTGCCACCCTGTCACCTTGGGCGCATATCCACCTTAGAGCTCTGAAAACTCATGCCTCAGAAAATTTGCTCTTTCTTGTCTTCCACCTTGGCGTATCTGGACACTTAGCTTATTTTTAACCTGCTCGCCCTCATTTTCTATTTTTAGTAACCCCTAGATTTTTGAACTTCTGTAACTCCTCGACTTGAAATTCGTCCAACATGATCCTCATGAGTTAACTGCTCTGTTCACACCTGCCATTTGCATGCTCACCTGCTATTTTTAGCTCTATTCTAGAAGTGACTTACTATAAATAGTAAGTTTGCGGATTTTGCTCAAATTTTACTAGTGGATTCCTTGAAGGATGCTGATCTTAGTGGGATACGTTAGTTTTTCATTTTCTTGAGTTTTACCCCTCATTTTAGGTACCAAAGTTGGAAACCCTAATTTCACTTGCATGTGCCTCAATTGACCTCTGTTCAACTTCGTTTCTGTTCTGCATTGTTCTGTTCCTGAAACTGAAGATCTGGGACTGTTGGAGTGGACCCGCTAAAAATAGTAAGTGCTTGAAAAAGTGATCAACTGATTGTCGGATGTGGTTGCATGTCATATTGCCCGAGAGATCTCAAAAATCCCAGAAAAACCCAAAAAATTGGTCTGCATGCGAGCACCTGCTAAAAATAGTAAGTCACCATTTTGACTTGCATGTTATATCATCGCGAAGCTCTTGAAAAACCCATAAAGACTATTCTGACATGCATTGAAAAATCATACATGCAAACCCTAAAAATTGCTTCCGAAGCCAAAATTGCTAAAAATAGAAAGTTGTCAGAATTTGCTCAAATTTTGCGTGCAAGCACTTTGAAGTGTTCTAAACATGGTGGAACAGTCAGAATTCCAAAATCCCGAGGAAAAGATCCCATATTAAGTACTTACTAAAAATAGTAAGTTGTCAGAATTCAGTGAAAATTTAATGGGAACCTGCCTGAAGCCTCCTGAATGCAGAGCCAAGCTCAGATTTCAATTTGCCAACTTAAATTAAGCTCAAACAAGCTTGAAGAATGAAAACCCTAATTCATCAAAATGCACTCTAGACTTAGCCAAAATTTCCAATTAGGTCAAAGATAGGGACATCCCTGGAAGGACAAAAAGGACAGAGAGAGAGAGAGACGTAAAACAACCCAAAACCAAAAGACCAGAATGGAGCAAAAATTAGGGGGTACCCATTTTGAATGGGGTGATGTGTGAAAAGGTCACAACATCTGACGACTCCACGGGAAAGTGTTGAAAAACACTTTAAGAATAGAACCTTGGCTAATTTTTCTCGAACCATCATACAAAAAGGAACTCACCCAAAAGGGAGAAGAATCTGATATTGGATCAAAACACCTTCATCCAAGACCTTCTAAGTGTATACATTCATTCCGTCTCTAAACCATCTTGACCCTTGAAATTGACTAAGGCAAGCTATATAAGTATCTTAACTTCAAAAGCATCCTGGACATTGCCTTGCTGCCGGTTAGGCGTCCATAGCCCCGACGAGGTTGTCGCTACAATTCTGACGAATATTGCTCCACTGCCGGTCAGGCATCCATAGCCCCGGTGGAGTTATCTGCATGTTCCCAAAATCAATATTCAAAGTATAATATTTCTTTCATTGTTCTTTTCAGATATTTCTTTTTAGCATATTTTATCTTTTCTTTTCTTTCATATTGATTCTCTGTCAATTCCACAATTGGCTGGTAAGCAATGAAGCTACCAATGGGTTTGAGAATTGTAGTGGCGCTGAAGCAAGACGTAAAATTTTCACTTGCGATAACCTCTCCCAAGAAGTCAAGATGACTCAGAGTAGTTTGTTGAATAGATAGGGCATTATGATCTCAGACTCATTTGTTAAGACATAATAACGGATTAACCTCCCGAGTCGAGCGTATTTCGAAACTGGATGATGACAAGAGGAAAACAACTTTGGTTTTTCAACATTTGTACAAATCCATAAAACCCAATGGCAGTAAACCAAATTGTGTAAGGAAACATCATCACCCCCTTCGCAATGGGAAAACCCAAAATCCTTGCCCATTCCAAACCCAATCAAAACCACTTGAGCGGACAACTCAAGGGAAGAAATGCCAAACCAAAAACCCGAAGAGCAACACACCAAAACCAAAACGGAACAAACCAAAACCAAAAAGGAAAGCGGGAAAAGCAAACCTAATCTAACTATGTACAAAGTAGGTGGGGGGAACCTATGCTTGGAAATAATGCTTGAGGAATTGCCCATTGACTGGCAACGAGATATCCTCTCCTGTTAGCGTTCTCAACTTGAATGCATTATCTCCCAGGATCTCAGAAATTTGATAAGGGCCCAACCACAACTTGTCGAACTTGTCATGATCACCTTTCCTTTCATGGGCTTTGTCCCAACATAAAACCAAGTCAAAAGTCCTGAAGGACTTGACCTTAGCCTGTTTGTCGAACCATCTCTTCACAACTCCTTGATGCTTAGCTAAATTCTCCAACGCTTCATCTCTCTTCTCCTCCAAATGCATCAATTGTGACAACCTGGTTTGAATTTGGTCTTCTCCTTCGAGATATTCTTGAATAAATTGAAGAGTCGAGATCCTCAACTTGACTGGGAAGACGGGGTCTTGTCCATAGACCAAATGATAAGGAGATGTTCCCAAAGAATTCTTTGTTCTGGTTCTGTCTGCCCACAAAGCAAATCTCAGCTGTGTATGCCAATCCTTGGGGTTCTTATCTAGTAACTTCTTAATAGCATTCAACAAGTTCTTATTTGTAGACTTTGCAAGTCCATTCCCCTGTGGATAATAGTTGGAAGATAATTTTAAAGTGATCCCATATTCAAATGCCCAGTTAGAAAACTTCAACGATGAAAAAGTTGGACCATTATTGCACACCAAAGCATGGGGGCATCCAAACCTTGTAACAATATTCTCTTCAATGAACTTAATCACGACGTCTGTCGTGCAAAGCTTGAGAGCTTGAGCCTCTGTCCATCTGGTGCAATAATTACTTGCCGTCAAAATGTATTTGTGTTGCGCCGAGGAAGGTGGATTGATCATCCCAATAAAATCTAATCCCCATTTGGCAAATGGCCTGACTTCAATCACTGGCTGCAAAGGCATAGCTGGATTCTTCCCTGTATCTGCAGCTGTCTGACAAATATGACAAGCCTTCACGTGTTCGTAAGCATCCTTGAAGAGTGTAGGCCAATAATATCCAACCCTTGAAATCTGATGAGCCGTGGCCAAACCACCTTTGTGACCTGTTCCAAATTTCTCATGAAAATGCACCATGAGTTGCTGGGCTTCTTCTTTTCCTACACATCTCAAATAAATTCCTTCATGATTTCTTCTATAAAGCACTGACCCTTGAAGCATAAACCTCCGACTCTTCATTCTTAGGGCTCTTCGTTGCACCAGATTCAAATGCGAAGGACATCTATGATTCAACAAATAATAAATCGTGTCGTCGTACCATTCTCCCGGAGACACTTCCTCTAATACATATGTCTACTGTATGAGTCTAGGTCCGTTCATTGCAATTGTCTGTGCCAGAGCTTGTCCTTAGACTAGCTTCATAGGTTGTATCTCCATATCATATTCCTGCAAAGTGGTGACCCACTTGCCTCTTCTTTCTCCCAGTTTGTTCTACATCAATAGTGTCTTTACTGTGGCATCTGGGACTATAGCATAGACTTTGCTTCTCAAGACGTAGTTCCTGAATTTCTTAACTGCCTTCACTAAAGCATAAGCTTGTTTCTCCACAGTTGGATACCTCAATTCTGTGTCCTTCAACGAGGCACTCATGAAAGCTATTGGATGCTCATCCTTTTCTTCAGTCCTCTGGGTCAATACCGTTGCACAAGTGTGTTTTGAAGCAAAAGAGTACAAATAGAACGGCTTGGAAAAATCAGGATTGACTAATACTGGGGCATCCACTATTGCCTGTTTGATTTCATCAAATGCTTTCCTAGTTTGAGAAGTCCAATCGACCTTCGCATTTTTCTTCAACATTTCATTCAATGGTCTGACAATCTCGGCAAAACCAATTATAAACTTCCTCACAAAATTGATCTTGCCAAAGAATGATCTCAACTCTTTCTGCCTTCTTGGCAAACCAATCTTCGAAATTGCTTCAATATGGTCCGGGTCAATTGAGATGCCCTTTTATGAAATAACGTGTCCTAATAATCTCCCTTCAGTAACACCGAATACACACTTCTTTGAATTGAGAGAAATGCCATACCTTCTACATCTCTGAAAAATCTTTCTCAAATCTTCAATGTGATCTATTCTCCTTTTGGAAAACTCAGGCAGATCATCCATATATATAATTATGCATCTTCCAACTAAATCCTGGAACGCAATGTCCATGGCCCAGCTGAAATGTGGCTCCGACGTTGATCAAGCCAAAAGGAATCCTTCTGTATGCAAGAGTTCCCTACTTGGTGGTGAAAGCTGTCTTCAATCTGTCTGCCTCTTCTACCATTACCTGGTTGTATTCGGAATAGCCGTCTAGGAAGGACATCATCTGGGAGCCATTAACGATCGGCAACACTTCATCCAATGAGGGCAAAGGATAATTATCCTTTTTAGACGCTCTGTTCAAATTGCGAAAATCAACGCACAACCTTATTTCAGCGTTCTTCTTTCTAACTGGAACTAGATTGGCGACCCACGTCGAGTGCCTTACCAGAAAGATGATCCTAGCTGAAAGAAGCTTTCTGACCTCTTGATAAATTAATGGTTCCAACAGTGGGTTCACGGGCCTCTGCCTCTGTCTAAATGGTTTACTTCTTGGTTTCAATGGGATTGTGTGTGTAATCAAGGAAGTTTCATACGTTTTCAAATCTTTGTAGCCCTAGGCTACCACATCAGAGAATTCTTTCAATGCTTGTAAGATACCTTCTTTCTCTTTTGGGGTACAAACCTTACCAACAAAAACATTCTTTACTGGCTTATCCGTTCCCAAGTTGATGGCTTTGCATTCATTTCCCTGAGTGCTCTGATTTCTACTCAATTTGTCGGGATCAAAAAATCTTTCCAATTCAACCATACCTCTGGAATAAAATTTGTCTTTAAATTCAATATACCTTCGGCATCAAATTCTGCTTCTTCGGTTTCTTCTTCATCTATAATCCGTGCCTCGAACACTCCAGAGCACGCTAAGAACTCTAGAATCTGCTTGTCATCGTCAAACACTTGAAAATTCTTTATGTTGTCAAGGATTGAGGGCGTGGAGATCAATTCCACTGTAAACTTCTTCAAACCCTCCATGGCCAAAGGTTCCAACGAACTAGTTGCTTGCGCGAGAGAATTGGCAACCAGATTTCTGGATCTATAAAACTGCTTGATGTTAAATGCGTTGAAGCTCTCGACCAGGTCCCAGACTCTGTTACGGTAGCAGCCTAATCTTTTATCATGATAGGCATATTGTTTCCTTACTTGGCGGACCACTATATTTGAGTCTCCATAGGCATGCACTATTTTGGCTCCTTTCTCTATTGCGAGGATCAACCCATGAATCAATGATTCATATTCAGTGACATTGTTGGTACAGGAGAACTGGAGTCTATAAGCACTTAAATATGCTTCTCCGCTGGGCTAATAAGTTCAAATCCAGCTCCATTTCCCTTCTTAGATTTTGATCCATCAAATCTTAACGTCCATACTTGATTCTCCATGGGAGTATTGGGAGGTTGGATATGTGCATCTTCTCGATCCCATGTTTCTGGAATGTCCTTTTCTATTGCTGGCTCGATTATCTCACTCTTCGCTAATTTGTCCAGGGAAGAGCCTTCTCCTTTATCAACTATTTCACTTCCTTCTAGAGAGACTTGTGGGACCATCTTTGCAACTTGCTTCACGACGATCTGGCACATAGCACATGTGATCTCTGAATGGAAAGCCTCGTGGATTCTACACCAATTGGGCAATAACAAATTCTTGATGGAGGCATCCTTTCCCAATCCATCTCTTTTAACACAAAATTTCTAAAATTCTCGAACATTCCTTCACTCTCACTTGAGTCATCTTCAATTAACACTTCGGTAGAGGAAGATGTATCTTCCAAAAGTCTTTCTTTTTTCGAGCTCTGTAACATGAGAACTTCTTGCTTAATGGGCTTATATGAGCCCAAATCAGTTTCCATAAACAAGACTTCATTGTCTTCACCATATTCTGTGATCATCAATGTGAGTCGTGGCGTACTTTCAACTTTTATTTGATTCGGAATCCCTCTCCAGGGTAACCACATGTGAGAGAAGTCAGTTGAAATGTATCCATTTAACTTTCTAGACCAATCTCTGCTCAGCAGCATGCCGTAACCATCTGGTAAATCCACAACTGATATGTCAATACAACTTTGAATTCTAGGATCTGCTGCCAGCTGCATATGAATATTATTCAACTCTCCCACAACTGGAACTTCAGTTTTATCCAATTGAGTCACCTTCTTGTTGGTGTGGAGCGGAATTAAACCCAACCTCTCACATACCTTCAAAGGCATGACATTACTTGATGCGCCAAAGTCGATCAAACAATTATGTAATAACTTTTCAAAAATTCCGATAGAAACCAGGAATGGGGCTGGTTCATCTTTCCCCTGATAAAACACTAGTGGCTTTCTTCTTTCACCTGCCAAATTGTTGTTTTTCTCATCTGTTCTGTTGAACTGAACTTGACTGTCTTGAGTCACATCCTTTAAGTTCTGCTTCTGTTCCGTGGGAGCATCAGGTTGAGCACTCCTCCCAGTCTTTGTCTTTTCAGAAGTGCTTGAAGAGTCTAGCACCATACCCCCAAAATTTTGAGATTGCTGCTGAGCTTCCCAAGTGTTAAATGGCGTCTAGGGCACGTTCTGTACCACATTCGTGTTCTGTGTGGGACGAGATTGTGTGACAACAGGAGGATTTCTTGGTGCATTGGATCCTTCTTGGGAGGTATTTCTCATGATAGGAGTTTCATTCGAAACTCCCAAAAGAGTGTCCCTAATCTCCTGAATCTTCATCAACTCATAGAGGGAAGATTAACCTTTATCTTCTTGAATTCTTCTAACACGTAGGAGCTAAGCTTCTTCACATCCTCTCTAGGAGAATTTCCTTTCTGTCCACGTTCAGCCTGGTGAACAGGCTATTGAGTAGCCTGTTGTCCACTTCTACCTGGCGTTGCATTTTGCTGTCTGTACTCTGGAGAATCTCTTGGTAAACTCAGAGCATTACTTGCATTTGGATGTGGAGGAGTTGTAAAATTGTTTGTAGGTGTTGATGTAGTCAGCGGTTCATGTTGATGATAGTTTCTCTGATAAACTTTAGGAGCTCCATTTCCAGTTGACTGAAGAGCTTGTACTTCTCTTATTCCTTCTACCAGGACACTATTGTTGAGAGGCAGAAAACTATAACCATCTCTGCTGAGTGGCTCTTCTGGTGATGTGTACTTGGCATGAGCCTCCGAAGGCATTTGAAACTTTGGCATCCCCACGGGACCATTTGTTGAGGCTGGCGGAAATTTATGATTAACTGGCAGAGGCGTGTAACTTTGAAATTCAGGCGGGAAATTGAAATCTTCTAGGATCAATGCCTGATCATATCGGGGTGCTGGGACTATTTCATATCCTGTAACTGGAGGATTCTTTGTGGCTTCCGTATTCTTCGCTTCTCTCTTAAAAATATCAGCCGCAACCTGGAATTCATGGCATTGAAGCTCAGGGTGCTGATTGGTGTTATGCAACCTACACCATCTTGACAGGGCGGCCTTAGCCAAGTAGACTCTATCTGTAGGACGGTTCTCTGGAGGCGGCGGATTGTCCAACGGTGAAGGAACACCTCCATTGTTGGGCCCCGTATTCCAGGATCTTTTCTGGAACCCTTGATTGTTGTTTCTATACCCATGATTATTCTCATGACTGTATCCTTGATGGGTATCTTGATGACTTGGAGGATTGTTTGAATATCCTCGGTTAGCACCTTGATGTGTTTGATGGTTTTGCTACATTGCTTGAATCCGATTGTTTTGATTTCTGAGGTAAGTCACCTCAGTCGACAACCTTTTCACTTGCTCTACTAATTCTTTTACTTCATCTTTCTTCTCTTGGATTTTCACTGGTGGCACTGTGTTTTGGAGATAAACAGGCTGCATTGTCTTTGTCTGGGACAAAGGCGTCCTGGGGTGGAGAACTAACTGATTTGATGGTGCTCATACCTGATAAGCCGGCTGAGGAATTGCATTTAGCGCGGGGGCTTGTTGATTCCATGCTGAGCCGAGTGTTTGCATTTGATTGTTTGCCGTAATTAGGCCAACACATAGTGAGGGCCCAATTGTGTTTTGCCCTAGACTCTGAGTCAGTTCAACAACTTTAGCATAAGCTCGATTCATGTTGGCCGGAGCGGGGTGAGATTTCACAAACATTGCAGTCAAAGGATCCAAGGCTACGTAAATTATCCCTGGCATCAACAATAATGTATGAGGTACGTAATTGAGGGAGAGCCTTCTCAAACCTATTGTTGAATGTGTGAATAGTCTCCTTGTCCTGCCTTCTCACCTCTACGAACTGCCAATAAAGCTCCACAGGGGTAATAGGTATGCCAAACTTCCCAATGAAGGCTTCTTTCATTTGCTCCCATGAGGTTATTGATCCAACTAGTAAGTGAATAAACCAATAGTGAGCTTCCTCTCCCAAGGAATATGGAAATAGTCTGCAAGCCACGCCCCCATATGCAATCTGCTTGTTGTGTACGTGATCTTCGAACATCTTGATGTGGTCCTCAACAGTACGATTCACATCATTAACATGGAACTTAGTGCAGAAATTCTCCGGATTCTTCAGCATGTCGTGGTAATCATTGAATTCCAATGGAGATGGGTTGGTAACCAACCAAGTAGCACCTTTTGGAGCTGGTGGAGCCATTGCTTGAACTGGTCGTCGCCACTGATATACAATAGCTTGGACTGGCTGCTGTTGTTGAATAACCATCAGAATGGTAGCCTGAACTGATCCCGATCGAGCAAACCTTGAAACGCTGGGTGGAGTTCTAAATAAATTTGAAATTTCTTCTCTGCTTGGTTCTTCTTCGCTCAATTGAACCTCTTCGCCTGATGGAACTCCTTCGTTTGATCAGACTTCTTTCTTTTTCCTTGCTCTTGTAGGTAGCTCTAACTCCACAAAATCTTCAGATGAACTGGGTGTAGACCTCAAAATTCTTGTAAACTTGTCTAGTGAGAACGAACAAATACGCTCCAGGATGTAGCTGCTTCTTTTATTGGCGACGTGCGGGAGAGAGTGTCTGTCTCTGATTAAGCAAATCTCTTTCAATAGCAACTTGAATCTGACTGGCCTTTTCTTCCTCTTCCTCCAACACAAAGGTCACTCGCATATACTCAGCTGCACTCCCCTTCAATTTTCACGCGAGATTGTTCAATCCTGAAAGAATATCCTCCTGATCGTCGTTGAATCCTAAATTTGGCTGCAATACTGCAAACATATCTTTATGCGGTAGCACCATCTTGATTCATGATACTCTTCTCCAATAAAATTCTTTATGACAAAACCTTTTCTACTTCGAAGTTCGCCCTCCTTCTAGCGCCAATTCTGTTGACGTGTGTTTTATGACCACACCAACACAGAATAAAGTTTCCAACGGTCACTCTATCCTCTCTTGATCAAAATATCCTGCATGCTAAGATTGCGAAAGATCATGCATTCAACTCCAAGGTTCCTTCATGTAGTGGACGTAGACTCGGTTGGCTCAATGTGATTTGCTGGTATTTCAAGGGGACTTACGCGATTGCTTACTTGAAAAGGGCTTTCAAGACTCGAAAGATTTATCAATGATGCTCGATTTTCCTAAACTAACTAGAAAATGCTGAATTTAAATGGATGCAGGGATTAGAAATGCTATTGTCTACTCTAAATGCGGGACATGGAGATCAATTCTTGCAAACTCAAACCAAGCTCTGCTTTGCCTCACCTTGGACAACTTCCAAAGAACCGGTGCAATCTTCAAAGGAGTAACTTTAGGTATTCAGATCACAGCTTGGGGGGGGGGGGGTTTCAGCTCCTCACACAAAGTTTGATGTAATTTTGAAATGAAATAAACAACTAAAATGACGTTGTTGGCTTTATTCCCTGTGCAGGCGAGTTTTTTATCGGACTCGCGAGTTTTTGGCGAGTACTCACCAGCAAAAACTCAAAAAAACTCAGCTGTTTGAGGTTGGCGAGTTAAACTCAAAAAAACTCGACGAGTTTTCTGCGAGTATGCCAACTATGGCTGAAAGCGAGTAAGGTGAAATTTCTGTGCTGAAAAGAGGCATTTAGGGCACAAAAGGAAGAATTTGTTCCTTTACGAGTTTTTTGTTCTTTTATTTCTGAAGATTTAAGGACACATTTAATGGATAAATTAAGTCTTTATGAAAAGTTTGATGGAAACGATTTTCATAGTTGGCAAATACAGATACAGTTAGTGTTAATTGAAAGAGATCTCTGGGAAATTGTTGATGGTACAGTGCCAAAGCCAACAGATGCAGATGAACTTAAAAAATGGAAGGTAAAAGATAACAAAGCATTGGCTATAATTGGTCTCGGTTTATCTAAACCTTATTTGCATCATGTAGATTTTAAAAAATCTTCTAAGGATATCTGGGAAACATTGAATACTTTGTTTGGATCAAAAGCTGATAGTGCAGAAATAACTATAAAACAAAAGTTGTATGGTTTGAAAATGGAAGAAGGTGAAGATATAGTCTCATATCAGTAAATTTCGTTCCTTGATAAATCAGTTGGCTGGTATAAATGAAGAAATAAAGGAAAATGATGCAAAAGCCATTCTTTTAAATAGTATGCCAAATAGTATGTCTCACAAGGTATTCACTTTAAGCAAAATCAATCCAAGTCTAGAAAGTATTATATCCACATTGCTTGATGAGAGAAACAAACATGTTTTAGAAGAAGAAGTTGCATTGACTACACAAAACAAGGCTAGTAATTCTTACAAAAAATCCAAACATATGGCGAAGTTCAAACATGCAAGTAGTACATGTTTCTATTGTAAAAAGACAGGGCAAAGAGCACGAGATCTTCTTGATGGAAAGTTGCAGGATAACACTTTGATAATTGAAGGACATGACCACACTTCAAGTGATGAAGAAATTCCACATCAAAGTGACGAAGAATATGGGTACTAATTTCTATTTTTCCTTTCCTCTATGTCAGTACTAAGGGGGGGTGTTAGAATTTAGTACATGACATAAAATAGTTAATAGTTAAATAAATAAATTAACAATGTTAATTTAATAAATAAATTTAGTTCGGGTAGTTATATTCCCGTAAATAGTTTTATACGGGAATAATGGCTTTATAATGCCAATTCTATGTAATAGTTTGATGTAGTATGAATGTCAAAATTTTAATTCGAGAGCAATCTTGTTTTTTCTGTCTCATTTCAATAGTTCAATCCCACAAAACCACAAGGGTTTCACAAGAGAAAATCAAATAATTTGTATAAACCAGATGAGCTCACCATATCTCCTTTTATAAGTTTCTTGAGAGCTTTTCAAAAAACTCAATATAAAACCACTTTATTAATTAAATAAGCCTTATATCTCTGAAAGGTGATTTATTTCATTATTTAATTATTCCCGGCACATAAAGCCTCTTTATCAGTGTCTTAACATTTAAATTTTTCCATTCCGGTTCCAACGAGCTATAACACTAAGGTGCTTTTTAAATAATTTAAATAATTTTAAGCAACCTTAGTAATATAATTAAAATAAAGCCATTAATGCAAGCAAGTTGCGGAAAGTGTCAAAAAGCATCAATATCAAAAATAGATTGCACAGTAGTGATATCAATGATGAATATTGAGAATCTAGCATGACCGGTTGACTTACTATAAATAGATGCAATCTCCAAGAATCTTGGAGAACACAGTAGAAGCTGAAAATAACTTTGGAAATTCTCATATGGGTCCTCTAGATCATTTGAGCTCACTGGTAACATCAAATAACTCCTTTGATAAGGTTGACACACACCAAGAAGGTTAGTGCCAACTGCAATGCAAGAGAACCCAAAAATGGGGACATTACAATAAACTTGTTTCTCTTCTTTGTGTGAATGCTCTAAAATAGGCTCCAATTGCATTCATAGCCATAAGCACTACAGGGCTGGGACAAAACACAAATAGCTAGGTTTTGAAGATTTGGTGCGCTAGCACCGTAATTCTCCCACCACAATTCTACAAAAGAAAACATTTAAAGAAATATAAAGAATTATGTAAAAAATTTAGAGTTTGTTCAAACTTTCAAGTTTCTAGTTTCTACTTCTAGTATTAAGCTAAAAGTTAAAATATTTTTTTTTGGTTGTTTTTCCCTCTTTTGAATTGTTTGAGTTGAAAAAAAGAGCCTCCCCTCCACACCCTTATAGATATCCAAATCATCAAGAACTTGGTCTCTAATCTCATTATCTAAAACTGTCTTATCAATACTTGAAACAAAACTTGCCATGACCTCCTTATTGGCCTTAAATGTATTAGAGAAACAAAACTTTGGGTTCAAGTAGTAGCCAAAGGCACGTATCGGTTGGTGGAGTTGGTTTGTCCATCTACAATCAACAATGCACCAAATAATCACATATTTTCTTTTGTTTCCATCATACTAGTGCAAAATGGCCTATTTGGTGCACCGTGCTATCTATGGCCTTAGAGAGGTAACCCATCGGCATGCCATCTCCATCCATGAAACGAAGAACCTTGACCACAGGTTCTAACTTAAAAAGTTGAAAACAAATTTTAAATTATTGTGAAATCAACCCAAAAAAAATTCTATAAAATACTTAACCTGGTATAAAATTTATGTTTGTGTTTGTTAGTTGGAGTAACTGCTCTATATTTTTGATGAACAACTCTTCAAAAACTATTCTTGCAACATTCTCCCCTTTAGTTTTTTTGACATGTATAGACTCCATCTACGCATTGGATACAAACATTTGCTTGAGAAAAGAAATTGCAGCAACAATGCTTTGCAAATTGAGGAAGTGGGTGGCAAATTGTGTCATTTGTGGTCACACAAGCTCCTTGCCATTCGTGTGATATCTCATCAAATAAAGGACTCAAATGTGGTTACAAATAAATTTGGTAATTTGTTTAGCATCTTCAACCACACTTTTGACCTATCAAACCTTCCCAATGTCCTCTAGCATCAAATCCAAGCAATGTGCATCACAAAGAGTCCAAGAAATAGTAGGATGCCTCTCCATAATAAGTATCTTGGTGGATACAAATTTTGTTGTGCTGTGTGTAATAACCCACCCCGATCTGGGTTTTTTGAATTTCGCCAACAATACAGATAATATAGAATTTTGCAAAAGAACAATTCCAAACAAATGCAAGAGACAAATAACCATAATTTTTATTAATGTTTCAGGAAATACATAATATCCATAACCAAAATCAACAACATAAATCTTAGATTTGGGAATGCTTGATCAGTAGCTGTGAGTATCAACAATCTTCAACCCTGTACCTTGAAAACTCTGTAAACTCCTGAATGATGATCTTTAGGAAATTGATGAAGCTCTGTAATAATCTCTGTGTGAGACTCTCTCAGAATGCCCTTGGGTGATCTACCACACTTGTAGACATTGTCCTATTCGAGGGTTATCATCCTCAGAATAGCTTGAAACGCCATGCCTGCAAACCTTGTTGCTCAACTCTCTTTAATTTGCAAATATTAACTTGGATAATGAAAAGTGACTTCTCTTTGCTCTTTTATTCACCTGCAAACCCGACGCCCCTCTTGGCAATTAACTTTATTAAAATAATAAAATAATTCCTTTCCAAAAACCAACGTCTCATTTGGCCACTTTAGATCTTTTAATTAAATTTACTTTTTGAAACATGTGCCATTTAATGAAATAATAATAAAGTAACTTAAAATATATCATTTTAATTAAATTTACTTTATTCACGCCATATTATAAAGTACTTATTAAAAGTAACTTTATAACATTAAATCATAAAGTCACTTAGTGACTTTAATGATTTAATTACTCCTGGCAATGATCTAGCAATAACCTCCTGAGAGTGTCTTGACACAAATACCAACTGTAGGCATGCCGCCACTGAACTTGATAACACTTACTATAAATAGCAAGTGTGAACGAAGAACTCTTGAACTGCCTTCATAAGGCCTACTAAACAAAATACTCAATCATTGAGTTGAAGATGTAAGGATGAAAACATCAAGCCTGCTGAAGTCCCTGAATACCCTCCAAAGGCCCCCCTACACATCTTGCTAGCCTACAAAACCAAATAGTAGGCTAACCACTACTCTGATACAGATCTCGAAAAAAAGGGGACATTACTGTCCGCCCTCCCCAAGATTGCTTGTCCCCAAACAATCCTCACCTGAACAACCAGGCCTATCTTGAATGCCGGGATACCAAACCAATCAATACAATGCTCTACCCAAGCTCTATTGCAACCACTGGAAAAAGGTAGAACTAAACTCGACAGCCCTGTCAATCATTGTCTGCGGAAGTAGCATATTGCCAAGTATAGAAGATCTCAAAGCCCGCAACCCAACTAGAAGCCTGCCATACTCATCACCTATTGACCTCAGTTGCGCGACTCTAATATAATCTTCACCAAGCTAAAGATGGTGAAGCAACACAGTGTAATCATCTCCAAGCAAGATAACCCTCCATGGGTGTACTCCACCTTGATCCCATGGAAAAATTTGGAATTTGTCCCTCTTGCCTTCTGATGGCTCCTGCTACACCATTCTAATTGCATCAGGAGTGCCAAACTGCTCAAAATCTGCTCCTATATCATATATCCCAATAGCATGAATATCCTGTAGAAGCAGCTCAGAACACCTATAAGATTTGTCCCCTTCATCCACAGAAGGAAACACCTCATACCAACCATCCAATTGAACTAATGTGCCAAGTCTGTTACCTCCTGGATCCCAACACACCAGACCCTCACATCCATCAAATATGAGAAGATGGAAGTAATTTGAAGTGCTAGAATCATGGCACCCCACTCCAACCTCTGCAAAACTCCGGTGGATGTGATGAGTATCCCTCATAGGTTTTGAAAAAGGTGTAACAACTCCTCTTAGGTTGCTGATATAGGACAAATCAGCACCCTCAAGATTGTAAGGCTGACTTAAAATGAACTCATTGCCATTAAATGAGAGTTTTGCTGCTGTCCTAACTTGCAAACTGTGATTCTTGCGTGGAGGACAGCCCTTTATTCTTGATTCTCAATGGCTTAATGGAGCCCCTGGATCCCATACTCTTATGCGTAAACATGCATGGATTCTTTCACCTTTCTTATGATGCTTCCTTTGATGAAAACAACTTTGTGATGACATAGTACAAAGCATTAATCCTCTGCACTCTTGATTACCTTCAAGCATTGGGTTATAATCCAAAAGACAATCAAATTGCTTACCTTCAATTGTTGATTTGAGAATTGCAACAAGCTCATACCAAACTTTTTGCTCAAGTGCATAATCTCCAATAAAGCTTTCCTGTAAATCAAACCTGCGTGTTTCGTGAATTGAAACGCTCTGCTCATAGGCAGCATTAACATCATCTGACTTATTAAAAGGTTCATCAATAGTTGCTGATTTAAAAGTTTCAACATACTCCAAACCAACATCCAAATCTAGTGGGGCGCCTCGAACTCCATCTCGTAAAGTGGGTTATCATAAGGTGTCTTTGCTTCCACCTTAAAAAGTGGATTATCAAAACCTTGAAAGTTACTTTCAACATTGGGTTTAAACCAAACACCCACATGATCTAACTCTCCCTCACATGGAGGCTCTATGTTATCTTCTTCAAGAGGATCTACAACTACTTTAGTATTTTCAGCTTCATCATCATTTGTTTCTGATTCTAAAATTTTATTTTCTGTCTCTCCCTTATGTTTGTATATTACCTCTGTCGTATGGTACCCCTTGATGTCTGGGTCCTTCATAAGTTCAGAAAGTCCTTTCATCAACTCGGAGATATACTTACCAGAAGTGTTCATCTTTCCACTATCTGTACCTTTGCTGTATACCTGTTTCTTCCCACTTATGAAAGCGATATTTTCTGATGTTTTCTCAGTTTGACATATTGTCCATTTTGTCAAACGGTTTGCTTTTTTCATTTAATAAACTCAGTATAGAAACATCATCGTATAAGGGTGATTTCAGTTTGACATCTCATACATAGCAGCAACAGTAATTTAGACTCTTTTCTAAAATATTTCAGGAAAGTAACACTTGCAACTGCATACCAGTTATAACTCTTCCAGAGTCCTTTAATGACAGATAATGTTCAGAAATGCAAACAGCTCAGTCTAAGATACCAAGCATAAGAATAACACAGCTACAGCCTACTGTAAACTCAGATTTTGCCACTGTTAAGAGTAGAGTTACAATGGTATTGTTCCACAAGGACTACAACTGCAAATACTAACATCACAGTCTGAAATTATATATTTTTTCCAAGAAAATCTCCAACCTGAAATAAAGATTGCTCATGAATACATTAGCAAACTTCATATGCCATTTTGGGACTCCCATATAGCTTCCACTCTGTGTCCACCTGTGGTTTTTATTCTCTGCGCTCCATGTCAGATTACACTTCACAAAAAACAAAACTAGGAATCGGGTGTCCCAAACAGTCCCGACTCTTCCTTATACCTGGCATTGATTTCACCTCCCAGTTTGAGCTACGATTCTTCCTTAGAGCCAGCTAAGGTAGTCAAATAGCCACGTCCCCATATGAATTTGTCTTATGCGATTCCCCACCATAGGGCTGCGGCTCAAATTCGTTATCTCTTCCCTTATTTCGATTTGCCAATGAAACAATAGGAGTGGTATATATTAAAGGCGACCACCGATTTGTCTTTCTGCTGGCCTCAACTATTTGTCACATAGCTGATCAATAATCTACGATTTATTTAAGATTCCTGTAGCTTTGATTTGCTTGAATGAGTGGCGGCAAAATTAATATATTATTGGCTCACCCTTATTTAAGCTTCCCACGATCCCCTTGGCATGTAGCGACAACTCTGAATGGCTTGACTCCCTTTATGAAGGGATGGCGTTGAATTTTTTTTGTCTTTTTTCCCATACTCTTGATTTGTTTTTTCTGATTGTTCCAGCGCCCCTCTTTTGTCATATTCTGATTTTTAAAAATTCCCAAGCAGCTCCCTTTGAATGAAGAGGCGGTACCTTTATCGGCTGGAAATAATTTTCTGAGCTTGTCTTTTCCTATAGTTTTGACCTATTATCCCCTTTGGCAGCGTATAATTTTCTGAGTTTTTGTTTGTAGCGTCAGCTTTGTCTTGTTCACCAACCCTTATTGGCCTTAATAATTACAAAATCCTATGCCAATTTGGTATCTATAGAATAATTTTAGAAACTCACGATTTTTGGCTTTGACTCGATATTTTCAAGAAATCTCACGATCTGGCTTCCAGCGGCAGCTATTAAAAAATCTGATAAGCACCTTCATAAAATTGTATCTCATACCTGTGGTTTGAACCGCACAAGACAAATTTATCTTATCTGTGTTTTGTCCTTTTTGCTACAATTCGTCAATTTCAAACAATGCGGCTAGAAGAATATAATTTGAAGATAGTCGTATCTCCCCAGTATTATTGGGCCCTTTTTAATAATATCTGAACCTAGCATAAGTCAGACTTGTCTTATCTCCTTAATCTCTTTAGCAAATCTATCGGTGACTTGTCCCAGCTGGCAGACAATCTGAATTCCCATGATTATAAAAGAGAGGCATATGAAGTCTAAAGCCTCACACAACTCCTCAAACATAGGGATGAAAATCTATAATAAAGGTTGTGATTTGGGAATTAAAGCTCTTTTTCGGACTGTTCCAGCTGCTTGACCCATTCATCGGCTGACCCAATCAAAAATTATTCCCCTCCTATGCCATTATATACTCCTCAAAAGGATACGATGGAGTTTAAAGCTTTTGCCACATCATAGCAAAATATTCAATTCCGTCTTTTCTTGCACTTTTTTTTTAGTAAAAAATAAAGCGACGGTCTTTTGTTTGTAGCAATAGTTTGTCTTTTCTAACCCTTGACCTTTTTCAGAAGCCCACGATTTGATGATAAATCCAGGCACTCAAGGGAAATTATCGACCAATAGGAAATTATAAAGACATGCCACGGTTTCCAAAATAAAATATATTTCCTGGAACCCTCTTTTTTGCGACTGCTGTTAGAGGTTTCAACGGCTTGTCTTTTATCCGATTGTCTTGATCTGAAATTTGTCTTATTTGCATAGGCTGGCAAGAGATTCTGTGCTCTGATAGCAATGTAATAACCCACCCCGATCTAGGTTTTTTGAATTTCGCCAACAATACAGAATTTTGCAAAAGAACAATTCCAAACAAATGCAAGAGACAAATAACCAGATTTTTTATTAATGCTTCAGGAAATACATAAAATCCATACTCGGAATCAACAACATAAATCTCAGATTTGGGAATGCTTGATCAACAGCTATGAGTATCAACAATCTTCAACCTTGTACCTTGAAAACTCTATTAACTCCTAAATGATGATCTCCAAGAAACTGATGAAGCTTTGTAATAGTTTCTGTGTGAGACTATCTTTCAGAATGCCCTTGGGTGATCTTCCACTGTAATGTTCCCCTTTCATCAATAATCCTATCAGTTGCTCATTAGCCTATTCCGAAGTCCCGTAGGCTCGTTGAGGTGAATCAAGGGGTTCTGTGTTTGGAGGTTTTTGTGGTCTTTCCTTGGTGTTTACTATTTATAGTAAATACTATTTTTGGCAGTTGGCAATTGTCAGTCTTCAGCGCATCATGTTCTGTTGGAGCAGTTGTTTTGAGTTGAGCTTTGGCCTCTTAAAACCATTATTTTGATGAAATTCTTCCTTTTAAGGCAAATTGTTCTAATTTTAAGTTGACCCCTTGGCCTAAGGTGTTAACTTAAGTTGTGTTTAAAAGAGGGACTTGAAGGGGGACGCCTTCATAAAGAAATTTAATGATTTTTTATTAAAGTCTCTTTTGCCATAAAGTGGATGCCCTTTTGAGAAGTTTATTTCTTTTTTGAAAAGTAAAATATGTGAAGGCTTTTGGCGTCCCATCTGAGGAAATTGAAGAGTCATCCCATCTTCTTTAAAAATGTGGCTTTGCTCCAACATTTGTCATCTCATGTTTATGCTAAACTTATGCTGTCGAAATGACTTCATGCAATTGGCTTCGAGGAATGCTTACCTCCTAGCATTGGCCCAATTTCGTGTTTGAAATATAACATCTAATTGGCTTTATGGCTGCTTCTCATCCAGACTAGCAGATTGCACTTCATGGTAGTTGAATTTTGGAGATTTTCCACAGTTTTGGGTTGCTGATTTCTTCTTAGCTGAAGTACGTTTTCATGAACAACTTTGAGAGGGAATTTTATTTTGTTATGGGTGTTTTACCTTTCCATTCCTAGACCAGAGGCGACCATTTTTTGGAGATTTGTAGATTTAAATTCGAAGTTTGTGATTTTATTAGCCAAAATCACCCTTGCAAAGAGGCCGTACTTTCTCATTTGGCATTGGGATTCGTGCCAAAATAATCTGAAGACTTTGGTGTTGTTTCTTGTTTGGTTCTTGGGTGCCATCCTCTTAAAGATCATTTGCAAAAGATTTCAGTTCATTTGGAGGTAATTTGGTGAAGTTATGAGCATTTGATTGGTTCTGCAGTTGTTGATAATTCATTTCTAGAATTGCAGATTTCTAAATCAGAATTATTTCAGTTTGCTATTTTCATCTTTCTTCATCAATTCTCGTTATTATCTAACGTGAAAACATTTTATATCTTGGTGCTTGAAACATTGTGAAATCCTTGTAATTTGCAGCTCTTGTTAATTTGTAAAAACTGTTAACAGTAGCACTGTTTCAGTTTATTATTGCTGCATTATCTTTTTAATTTCACATTAAGCACCCCTGGATGGTATATCGCCAGTGTGGATAATTTGAATTGTAAGCTTTCTCTTACCCACTGTCAAGTGGTGAATCCCCACTCTTGAGTGGATGCCTGCCGCAGCAGATGAAGTGTTTTAAATTGTAATCTTTTCCCCCCACTGTTTGGTGGTAGCGTGGAAAGTTTTCTCATGGCTGGTTATCCGCCTATTTCCTCTCAATTTAGCAATTAGCACTCTACCATATGTTAGCACCTCGCCTGTCAGAGGATCTTGAGTGCACATTCTTGATGTTGAGTTTAGAATCTCTATTTCAAGTGTAATCTTTGTAACTTTGATTTAGTAGATCCTAGGGATCCTCTGACCATATGCTCGCCCCTCCTCCTTAAGTGGTTTTAGGGCGCATTCTTGGTTAGAGTTCTTTCATGCAACGTTTTGGGTTAAGCTAACCTTAACGAGTGCTTGGTTACATTGTATTTGTTGTTAAAAATCAATTTTTTTGATAGAGTATATTTCATCCACACCTGTAGACATTGTCCTATTCGAGGGTTATCATCCTCAGAACAGCTTGAAATGCCATGCCTGCAAACCCTGTTGCTCAGCTCTCTTCAATTTGCAAATAATATCTTGGATAAAGAAAAGTGACTTCTCTTTGCTCTTTTATTCACCTCCAAACCCTACGCCCCTCTTGGCAATTAACTTTATTAAAATAATAAAGTAATTCCTTTCCAAAAACCAACGCCTCATTTGGCCTCTTTAAATCTTTTAATTAAATTCACTTTTCGAAACATGTGCCATTTAATGAAATAATAATAAAGTAACTTAAAATATATCATTTTAATTAAAGTTACTTTATTTTCCTTAATAATGCCATATTATAAAGTACTTATTAAAAGTAATTTTATAACATTAAATCATAAAGTACTTATTAAAAGTAACTTTATAACATTAAATCATAAAGTCACTTTAATGACTTTAATGATTTAATTACTCTTGGCAATGATCTAGCAATAACCTCTTGAGAGTGTCCTGACACAAATACCAATTGCAAGCGTGCCGCCACTGAACTTGATAGCACTTACTATAAATAGCAAGTGTGAACGAAGATCTCCCGAATTGCCTTTGTAAGGCCTACCAAGAAAATACTCGATCATTGAGCTGAAGATGCCAGAGTGAAAACATCAAGCCTGCTGAAGTCCTTGAATACCCTCCAAAGGGCCCCCTACACATCTTGCTAGCCTACGAGAACCAAATAGTAGGCTAACCACTGCTCTGATATAGATCCTGGAAAGAAGGGGACATTACATTGTGCATGATCACTTTGTCCAACAAATTGTAGAAAGTACTAGCATTTTTTACTTCATGTGAGGCATCTATGGACTTTAAGTGTTATTATATTTCTTGGAAATAAATGCAAAATTGTTTATAATAGCAGATCACTTTGAGGGGATGACTTCCAATGATTAGAAAACAATTGTATGAATTCAATATAAAAGCTTATGATGATTTGAGAGAACCTACTCACCCTTATTTATTGGCATAACTATGTTGAGACACACCCCTTCATCGTAATTAAGTGAGCCTAAAGTAATAGCTAAAATTAATGAATGGAAATATTATGTTAAGCATACCATAAGTGTTTATCTTTATTACACTTAAAAATTTAGGATATTAGGATCATAACATCAAGAACACCAATGTGCCATTAAAAGTCACTAAAAACTTGAGTCTTATTTTGCTCATTTGTCCATCCATTTGATAAGATGTAGCTTTTTCTCCAACATACTTTCTTTTAATATGAACCACAATTTGTGTGTTTTTAACGACTTCCTCTATCAACAACTCACTCAAATCCTTAGCTGTTGGAATCCTAATTCTTTTATTGGCAACTTTCAACATATATACCGACCCTTCTCAATATGGGCTATTCGCCACATTGAAGGGTAAATTATTGTAGTACTAAAAGTTTGCCATTGCTATCCTAGTTGTATAGTGTTTTTCCTTATTCCAAGTAGTACCTTGAAGCAAAGGTTTGTTAGTTTTAGGATTAGAAATGAAAGCAATCAGAAAATGCATCACATAAGACAATGAACACCACAAGATACCCTGGGAAAACCCTCCAAACTTGAGGGGAAAAACCCAACAAATATATCTCTTATATATTTAGGAATAAGAGCAGAAATCTGCTTACAACTCAGGCCCAACACAAGGCCGAATTTGATACAATATACAACAACATCTCTCCTAGATGCATGAATACATAATAGATATGTTTCTCCTTAAGATTGATCTGCTGCATCAATATAATGATCTGCTGCTCCAGATAATGATCTGCTGTTCAAGTGCGGACTTCATGAATATATTTCTCTTTGAAATATATTCTCTATATCAAGATGATGGTTTGCTGCTCAAGATCGAACTTCTTCTAGGAATGCGAATATGATGAAATGAACTTGATGATCAAATGAGAGATCATCACCTTATATTTATACAAATCATTGTGTCTCTTCATGTAGGTCGGCCTAATAAGAAAATAGAAATAATTAAATAAATATAATTTATTTAATGAGGTCGGCCCTATTTAATTATTCACAATAATTAAATATTATAATATAGTGCCAAGTGATCGCCTCTTCACTTTAGTTATCTCAATAAATAAATAGCCGATAGGCTATATGCAATTTTATGTCTTGACTCGAGGCTGGAAGGATGAGCCCGAAGCTGCTATAACATCAACACTCCCTCTTAGCTAGGGAGGAATACTTCCAGCTGTGCAAGACACATCACCTCATCATGATGTCAACCACCATTGCTACTCCCATATGTGGAAAAGGAACATATCACCTCATCGTGATATTAACCATCATGGTTGCTCCCATGTATGGCATGTGCACAAGTGCGCATCATGGAATCACTCATGTGATGTCGTCACCTCATCGTGACGTTCACTATGGCTACTCCCAGAGGGTGAAAAGCACAAGTACAAGAAAATCATCACGGACTCTCTACGTGATGTTGTCATGGATTCACACACATGACATCCGCCATGGCTACTCCCAGAGGGTGGAAACAAGGGTTTTCACCTTAAATTTCTCCATCACAGAGAAAGATGCATTAACAAGGGCTTACACCTCAAATTCCCTCGTCTCAAAGGAAAATGCATTAAGGCAAATCACAGAAGATCACTGATACTGAGACTCCCTCTCAGCTAGGGCTTCATTCTCCACAATACCAAGCTTGTCTCGAAACTACACAAACTTTACTCTAGAGAGAGAGGCTTGGTGAGAATATGTGCCGTCTGCTCATCAATGCTAATGTACTTCAATTGGATCGCTTTCCTCAATACCATATCTCTGATATAGTGGTATTTGATTTCAACATGTTTAGTTCTGTCATGAAACACTGGATTGACAGAAAGCTTCACACAACTTTGATTATCACAATGGATGACAGTCGGCTCCAACGATTGTCCAAACAATCCTGCAAGTAGCTTCCGAAGCCACACTGCTTCTTGAGCTGCCACACAACTTCTTGAGCTGCCACACAAGCTACAATATATTCGGCCTCTGTTGTGCTTAGTGCCACTGAAGACTGCTTCCTGCAACACCAGGATATCATCGCAAACCTCAAACTGAAGCAACATCTAGAGGTGCTCTTCAGATCAGTAACACATCCTGCCCAATCATAATCAGTATATCCATGCAGCTCCAAATCCACACAAGCCATACCCAACTGTGCCACGCAAGTATCTCAGGATATGCTTTGCTGCAACTAGATGTATTTGCCTTGGTTCACACATGAACTGACTAAGTGCGCTCACTGCATAGCAAATATCTGGTCTAGTATTGACTAGAAACATCAACGATCCAATGAACTGCCTGTACATCGTGGGATCCACCAGATTTGAAGTAGCTACAACCTCTTTTAACTTCTGCAAATTGGACTCCATCGTGTAGACATAGATTTGCAGTCCATCATACCAAATCAATAGTATACTTCCCTTGACTCAGATTTCATCTGACTTCTGCTATAATTCTAAACCAAGGAAGTAGAGCATGAGACCAAGATCCCTCATTTCAGATTCAGAAGCTAACTCCTTGCATTTGATAATGAGGTGATCTTCTCCAGTAAGAAATAAATCATCAACATAAAGAACCAATGATCAACTAGATCATCATCTTCTTCAGGTTCAGTAGGCTCCCTTTGAATCTTCAAGTACTTGCATCAACCTTCTGACCTCTTTGTCCAAGATTGCTTGCAACGCTTGCCTTAGAGAAATGTTTTCCAACGCACACCTCTGATACTGAAGAGAGTTCAGGATTGTCCTCCTCGACCTCATCTCAGATCATTCTATTCTGAATAGGTTTGCGGAGCTACCAATGACAAATCTAGATTGATTGTCTTGATCAATTCTGATCTCAGCAGCTGAGGAGGTCTTCTAAGGATTTTAGCATCAGCCTTGCAACCTTCACTTCAACTTAGTGAGTCACATAACTCCCTCTTGATCCCTACCACAGAGATTGCAAAGAATCCTCTGGAAGTGAACTCCCTCTATTGACAGAATCTCAATGCTCTCATCTCGAGCCTTGAATCCTCGGATTTTAACTCCCTCTTCGAAGTAATGACAACCTGAGTAAGTTCTTCATCTTCGAGAGATGTCTCCAGCCATCAACTCAGTCCCATGGCTGCAAGCTAAGACTCCATGCTTGATCATGTCTCCAGTCGGCATGATTTCCTCACAGGATGCCTCAAGCTTTTCCTCTCTAAGCAATCTCTCATCTCCCTCTTGTTCCTTGATCCGTCCTAGAAGCATTTTAGAGAGATTACTAATAGTTTATAAAACCATCTTCAAGGAAAAATACCAAAGCTAGAAGCATACAAGATTCACTATCCCAATGATATAGCACATAAAAGATTCATGAACATTAATCAAAACATGAAATACTTATCTCTTAATAGTTTATATATAAAAATCAACCTATAAGTAGCAAAATAAAAAAAGAAGAATAAAGGAATAAAAAAACTTATTTTTATTGAATTCTGAAATATCTTTCTTCCATCTTTTATTCCTTTCGAGAGTGCTAATCTCAGTACAACAAAGGATAATCTGCTCAACTCAGAATTCTTAGACGCATTATGCAACCAACATATACAACATAGAATCAGGCCTCTCAAGGCACCATCATAGTCCATGCACAAAGAGAATGTTATCGATGTGATCAACCAATCACAATTGAGATTGCAGTTCTCTTTTCATCTCTGAGTCACACTCAAAATTTTTCACAACTAGCATGAACATCTCACAACGAATGAAAGGTGTCTCCAAAGGATCTCATCCCAGGGATCACAATTCAAGAGAAAAAGACGATCTTTTCTACACACACGATTCAAATAACCAATGTCAAATTTGCACAACTTAGCAAACTTAATTTTAGCCTAGAGGAGAATTCAAAGATACACTCAAAGAATACTTAACTCAGCTAATCACTGTACTCAATATAATTACTGCTCTTTATGCTCAGATCAGTCCATGACCTTCCTTCGACAGGTTCATGACTTGAACATAGACCCATGTCTCAGTATTAGCAGTAAATCTTGCCAGATGCCCTTTATGCTTTCAACAATGACATTTGACCTGTGAGCCTAATTCTTGCTTCACGATTTGTCTGATACAAGAGTCATGCGGGCAACATGGAAGGATATAACAACAAACTTAAAGCATCTGTTTAAACACAAGAACATGATCCCGAATTGCCTGATATATAGGCTTTGATAGATCTGATCTTCATCATGATTGCTGCTAATGACAACAATATCAACCATTAACCTTACGATAGCACAACGATATCATTGACTCTGGGAAGTTGTGTTATGCTGGAAATTACAACCTGATATCAGGTGCTCTGCTTCAGGATTCTAGATTATTGCTTCACTCTGAGAGTCGCAAAGCTTCAATAACACACCCAACTGCATGTACTGACCCGTACGTTAATGAAGGTAGCAATGACCGATCTGCAAAATCAATCACATGCCAAACTGCAGATTTGATTTACATCTTGAATTTGATTTAAATAAAATCTGATTGGATATCCTTTAAACCCGCTCTGATACCATGTTAGTTTTAGGATCAGAAATGAAAGCAATCAGAAAATGCATCACATAAGACAATGAACACCACAAGATACCTTGGGAAAACCCTCCAAACTCAAGGGGAAAAACCCAACAAATATATCTCTTATATATTTAGGAATAAGAGCAGAAATCTGCTTACAACTCGGGCCCAACACAAGGCCGAATTTGATACAATATACAACAGCATCTCTCCTAGATGCGTGAATACATAATAGATATGTTTCTCCTTAAGATCGATCTGCTGCATCAATATAATGATTTGCTGCTCTAGATAATGATCTGCTGTTCAAGTGCGGACTTCATGAATATATTTCTCCTTGAAATATATTCGCTGTATCAAGATGATGGTCTTCTGCTCAAGATCAAACTTCTTCTAGGAATGCGAATATGATGAAATGAACTTGATGATCAAATGAGAGATCATCACCTTATATTTATACAAATCATTGTGTCTCTTCATGTAGGTCGGCCTCATAAGAAAATAGAAATAATTAAATAAATATAATTTGTTTAATGAGGTCAGCCCTATTTAATTATTCACAATAATTAAATATTATAATATAGTGCCAAGTGAAGCGCCTCTTCACTTTAGTTATCTCAATAAAATAAATAGCCGATAGGCTATATGCAATTTTATGTCTTGATTCGAGGTTGGAAGGATGAGCCCGAAGCTGCTATAACATCAAGGTTGTGCTCCTAGAATATTGTGTGGAATAAAGAAATTGGGTGAAGAAGATGGCTAGAAGTAGAACCGTTGAGAGTCTCAATAATAGAGGAAAGTGGATGATGAGACAAAGTTGTAAGATGAAATTAGTATTGGCATTTATCACCGCAACCATTGCTTCCTTTGTCCTCTTTTCCATTTTTTCCATATCAAAACTGGTAAGTAGGTGTAATAATCACTCTTAATTTTTTTTTTTTTGAAACTTGTTTTCTCAAATCAAAATGAAATGCCAAGCAATTTCCTTTCCTTTTTCTGATCACTAAGTTCCCAGTGTAGGTGAGGTGAGAGCATACGGTGTATGGGATTACATTTTTACTTGAAATAAAACAACTGGATTTAATATCCACTTATTAAGTGGGGGTTAGCTCAGCACTTCCACTTTCAATGGGAAAAATTACACAATAAAGGAAATGTAAAGCCAACTCTTCCACTTTCCAGTGGTGAGTGAATATAAAGAAAATAAGCAACTCTTCCACTTTTCAATGGTGAGTGAGTACTAGAGAACCACTATTCAGTGGGGTGAGTAACATAAGCCACTTATGCAATGGGGTGAGTAACAACAAAATATCAAGAGCAGTTCACTAGCGGTACTACCACTCAGTGTTACCATCTAAGCTCATTCAAAACTCCCAAATTGAAGATATGTAGAGTGTAGAGTTATGGATGTGAACTTGTGCCAGGAAATTCTCTCCTATAATTGTCTTGATCACTCCTTCAACATCATTCCTTATGATAAAAATCTCTCTCAGCTGGTTAGCTACCAATTGCTGCACAGAGCTTTATTCTAGGCCTTCAATGGTGAGGAAATCTCTTTTTGAGGTCACATCGCTTGAACTACTCGACATTTTGAAAGTAAGATTGAGATGTGAAGAGAGAAATGCAACCCCCTTTGAATATGAAGAGGTAGAAGCTGGCTATCATATCCAAAAGATAAGCCTTGAGAAGATTTTCTCATTGAAAACTAGTAGGCAAGGATGCCACGGAAACGTTTTAATTAAGAAAGAACAGCGAATGATGTGATGAAACTGCCAGATTTCTTGTTGGATAAACTTCGGCATTGGTGGAAGATCTTTTATTAAATCCTTTCCCGCACATGAAGTTATAGAAAATATTTAATTAAATGCAAAGGTTAGGAGTTGCAAGTCTTCAGATGTACGGAGAGCCATAATGGCTTACATGTATGCAGCCGTGATATATTTGCTCATCAAATTCAAGTTGATGTGTGTTATGTCATTATGATATTTCCAAGTGATCAAGTGATTTATGAGATACTTAAGGAGTTCGTTAGAAAAGATTTTGGTAGAGGCTATAAATCACTCATTTCAAAGATGGCGGTTATGAAAATTGAAGCAGTCCCAAGAAAGGAGATCTATAAATATGCAATTGAAAGGCATTGGAAGGATCCAAATTTTTGATTCTTGTCACACGGGGACGTAAGAGGAGAATTGATAAAAAGACGGATCGATAACTCACTCGTGTCTGAGGACATTCATTGTCTGTGAACATTGGAAATTTAAAATTAATGTTAGTGTTTATTCTTAAGTCTTTGAGCTTAGATAAATGCATGAATATTATTTCCTTTGTGAATGTGATACTTCATTGATTTACATTTATTTTCTTCTGGAATTGAGTGAGGTTTAAATCTGAATGACCTTTATCTGTTGTTGATACTCCAATCTTTGTGTTGAAGTATTAGTTATATTTGTTTCAAGTCTTGTCGCATTGGTATCATGGCTATGAACCAATGTTAGTCATGCCTTTTCTGCTTTCCGGTCAAAAGCATATCCCTAAAAACAAGCTATACTATTAGAGGGAGTTGTACCTTGTTAAAATTTAAAGGAAGATCACCAATGGAATGGTGATCTCTCCGACTGTTCGTTGGTTATTTGTCTTCATTCTGGGCAATTGAGAATCATATTAAGTAAATTTTTGAGGAAACAAATCTGTCAACTATCAATTACAAAGGCAACAGATTTGTTAACTAAAAGACACATCCATTCAAATAGTTGTTTCCTTTCTAAGAGACACATCTCTCCATAGAGACATGGAAAATATAAAACAAAATAATAAATGTGAAGAAAAGACAACAATTAATGATTATTATGAGAAGAAGAGCAGATTGAAAAGAAAGTAAAAGGGCAGAAATATGAAGTGTAAATCAGATTTATTTTCAGTGTATATGCAGCCCATTTATGAAAGATAAATGCAAATATATGTGAAGATTAGAAGCAGAAATCTATGTGAAAATATTGGCATGATAATGAGTAGTTTTTGTGAAATGATTTAGTGCATGATTAGATCAGATTTATGAAAGAGAAGTGTGTAAGATTTATGAAAGAGAAGTGTGTATGATTTATAGCATATTTGTGAAGGAGTGGAAGTATTAGATCAGATTAGAAGCATATCCCTAAAAACAAGCTATACTATTAGAGGGAGTTGTACCTTGTTAAAATTCAAAGGAAGATCACCAATGGAATGGTGATCTCTCCAACTGTTCGTTGGTTATTTGTCTTCACTCCAGGCAATTGAGAGTCATATTAAGTTAATTTTCAAGGAGACAAATCTGTCAACAAACAATTACAAAGGCAACAGATTTGTTAGCTAAAAGACACATCCATTGAAATAGTTGTCTCCTTTCTAAGAGACCCATCTCTCCATAGAGACATGGGGATATAAAATGAAATATTAAATGTGAAGATTAGAAGCAGAAATCTTTGTAAGAATATTGGCATGATAATGAGTAGTTTTTGTGAAATGAATTAGTGCATGATTAGATCAGATTTATGAAAGAGAAGTGTGTATGATTTATAGCAGATTTGTGAAGGAGTGGAAGTATTTGAGCATGAACCTGATTTGAAAAGGAAAGACTTACATCATACATAATCAGATGTAGTGATTGGATCAAAATTGTGTTTCGATTAGATTTGAGATTGGATAAGAATTGTGTTTGGATCAGATTTGAGAAAGAAGGATATTGTATGCGTTGTGATAATATTTAGAAGGATAATATCTGGGCTAGAGCTCAGTTTGTGTGGGGGTTGGAGCCTATCAAATAGAGGTTGGAGCCTCTTGTTGGGTTGGAGCTCAGTTTGTGTGGGGATTGAAGCCTCCAATAGGTTGGAGCCTATATTTCTGTCAACTAGAGATTGGAGTCTCTAGTAGGTTGGAGCCTACAAGAAGAAGAAGAAGATTAATGTATAATATATAAGCAATATTTTGCCGTGGTTTTTTCCTGAAAGGGTTTCCACATAAATCGTGTGTTCTCAATTGCTAGATCTTGCATGTGTGTGGTTGATATGATTGATTGAATTTGAAAAGTAAAAGTTTGTATTATACTGATTCACCATCTCCCCCCGCCCTCTCAATATATTAGTGTGCTCATCACAAAAGATGACTGCTCTGGAAAATACATATGCTTTTCGTCATGCCCTGTAGATAGGGATCAGCCTCTCTATTTTTGGCACTCTGGTTACTGATATACAACAAGATTGGTTGCAGCAAGTAGTATAAATGATGGAAAAACAGTATTTGATAGGTTTATGTCCCTGCATCCTGTTACTGGTGATTTTAAGCTCTTTTTTTCGAGTTTAATTCATTGTCCATTCATTTTGGGGGAAATTTATTCTTTTCTTTGAACAGATTGATTCAATCTTGCAGTGATTATGCTTCTGTGGAGCAGAACACAACAAAAACTAGAAAAAGGGCAAGGGCTAATGAGTATGAAGGTTCCAATCCTAAAAGGATTTCACTTCTGCAGAGCAATGAAAACAGAAGACAACTGAATGAAGACAAAACATCATTTGGAGAGGGGACAGAAACAAATTTGCTCACTTGCTTCAACAAAGCTTGGAATGACAAATTTCAAACACGTTGGCCTGAAGGTGTCAAAAAATCTGGATATCTCTTATTATTTACAGAACATACTGATGATAAATGTGAACATGCCATTTATAGAAAAGATTGGCAACAATCTTATTGGGAGGCACACCTGCAAGAGTAAGTGGCAACTTATTTAATTAGATAACAAACACTTATTTACTGACATGACCTGTTTTCTATAGATTTTACTAAAATAGGCACTCCTTTCAAATTATATTTTCAAAACCTTTATATGCATTCATTTACTAATTAGTTATATTGGTTTAATTCTGAATTTTGCATAGTTGTCTACGTGAGGCAGTTGCTCAAGCCTTACTTCCATCATACAAAGGCTCAATTGGGCAGATATATTTATCAGGTAATACAATCATTTTCTATGAACCGCCACATTCCTTTTCCTTTTCCTTTTCCTTTTCTATTTTTGTATTTGTTGATACACATAATCCAATGTCTTCTTTCATATTGTATTACATCTGTTCTTACTTCTGTGCTTTTTAAATAGAATATCTAGTTTTCTTAAGAAAATGAATTATGACAATTTTTTGCATTCAACCATAAAAAATTGGCTGTAACTTTTATCATTTGGCACTAAATGACTAGTGGTCAGCTGTAAACTGTTCGGCAGCTCCTTAAATTTTCCATGTTATAAATGACAGTTAATTTACAATTGGATATTTTCTCAGATGCATAGTCAAATTGTTTTGATGTTTTCTCTTCAAGTTCTGTGGATTTGATGCCATATTGTGTCTGAAATCTAGGATAATCCGAATTCATTGAAGCATCATTTTTTAATATTATATAATAACTTTAAACAAATGTGCCAACTCATTTGACCTTTAGTAATTATTGTTGGAGCAGTTACTATCATTGAAAACAATTGGCTTAGAGAAACTCAAGGAAATTATATTTCTACATTAATTGAGGCTTGGTTGCTAAAAATGGAATACACAAATTAATCATTTTTATTAGATGTTTCTCAATTGAGAGTATGATAGTGTGATGCAAATCTGTTGGTTCATTGAAAAGTAGGTTGCACATTCAAACCTCAATGGCAAACTTTCTGTTTGTTTTCTTTTTTGAAATTTTCTATTTTTCTTTTTTGGGGAAAAGTGAAATATAAGCTTTCCTAAGATAACTATTGGCGATTGGCTGCTATAATTTCATATAGGAAATTTAAATGGTTCAATCCTGATGAAAGAAAGGAAGTGCTAGCAAATGGCCGAAATAATGAGGCTAAGATAAAATACAGGTATAAAATTAGATGAGATGAGACCAAATATAGATTGATGCAGAACGAAGAATAAGGAAAATAAGGGAAAACTTGATGCACAATCCAGACATTTGATTTAGACTAATGAATAAAACAATTCAGTTATGCATGTCTTGGCATATTAGAGTTACTAAAGTACTGTTATATTGTGTTGACCGACCTACCATGTATTTTCAAATAGACAAAAACAGAAACAGTATATTACTAAAATATCAAATATACATCACTGGCGAATAAGTTTTCCAGACTGCTGATAAATTCAAGAGTTTAAGGAAATAAAAAATCCAAATAGCTGTATTGGAAACACTACGTAGAATTATGTCTTCAAACATCATCAATAACTGGTGAACTATACTAACTAGAAAGACGCAAAAACAATGCAGGAAAATCTGGTAACAGGAAATTTGTTGACTCTTTTGATAACTGTAACAATCCACAAACGAAATCATTAAACATAACTTGCTAGATGTCCTAGTCTTTAGGATGAATCCTAGAATGAAACAAGATGCGGTTGGGATTCTGGATGCCCAGATTTAGTCCTGTTGGATGTTGTGCTAATGACTGCTGGTGAGGGTTCCTGTCCTTTCTGATACACTGCAGATAATACCTGAAACTTTCTTTCCTACATCCTGCTGACATCTGCTGCTGTATAACTGAATTGGTAGTGTCTACTGGATGGTTACGTCCCCAGAACCTGCAATGGTTGTATTTGTTGGTTTTTGTCCCATGCACAAGGAGATGACTGTGGCTGCGTCACTTAGAGAAATGGGCATTTAATTTTGTAATTTTCAAGGTAAATTTAAAAAAAAAACTCATCCTTCCCAGTGCTGCCTAATATATATTTCCCATCTTACAATCTTGAATTTGTGGCTTGAAGTCATGGCAGACGACTCCCTAAATGGAGGGAACTAACTCAACTGACCTTCCACTGATTCTATGGATTTCTAACAGAAAACAGATTTATTCCCACACAGCTATCTAATTTATAGGCATTATTGATTGACTGACTAACTGACAGAGTTATTCTTCGAAATGCTAACCAAGACTAACCCAACTCAGTCCGTCTGGCAGCTGACAACTTAAGGTTGTGGATTAGTCAAAATGGGGACGTTACAACCGGTCACTACTATAAAATAATGCTGTTGTTGGAGCCCGCTAAAAACAGCAATAACTGAAATGATAAAGTTTTTGATTTTATTAAACAAGACATGTAACAAAATTAGACTATTACGGCATCCAACCTTCTTTAAAGAAGTCTGAAAGGTTGCCTCTACAAATTGTATAAAGTCAAGTATCATCTTTGTTGCCTGGAGCAACCTGCATCAATATTTGAACATCACATGAAGGGTCATGACACTGTTGAACATTCCACTGACAGTATGCACACTACCAACCAACCAAGAGCTCTAATGAGGGCAATGAATATATCATTAACAGCCCTTCCAATGATAGCCTTTAGTCTTGCTAAATTGCTATCAACACCTTGAACTGCCAGAAACACTGATAATTTAATTTTCCAGTCAACAAATGTTCATTCCACTAGTATTGTTGTCCACAAGCATGCTGTAATGGCCCCTTTCGGGATTGCCCTAAATCTTGCCCTAGAATCACAGGCTTAATGTAGTTAGGGTTATAACTTACCACTTAAATGCTTCAAGCAAGATAAATCTTGGTTTAGGTCCTGCAATTATGTTAGATAATATTGAAAATATAATTCATATGATTGGAACATAATAAATGCCTTATCTATTTAAGCTATACAAAAGCACAACTATTTCAAGACTATCTAAACTACCAATATCCATAATGCATAGTGGAAGTTATTAAAATATTAAATGTAATATTAATGGTCATCTTAGCTTTAGTTAGTTGTCAGTTAACTTAGTTAACGTTTAGTAACTTCTGTTTGCACTTTAGTTCGCTTTAGCTTCTTTCTGTTTTTTGTTTTAGTTTGCTTTAGTTTATGATGGTTTCTTTTTAGAAACATCGTCTGGTAGTTTTCTATATAAGGAGCTTTCATCTCTTCTTGTAAGTAAATACACAATTATGAATATTAATTATCTTTTCATGGTATCAGAGCTCAGGCTTGAACCTGATTAGTTTTAGCCGATTTAAAAAAAAAAATCAAAGAATTTTTTTTTTTAGAAATTTTTGAAAAGTGAAGTTTACTTTTAGTGAAGTTTTTAGAGGAAGAATCACGGGTTCTAGAATCTAATTCGAAGGTTTTTCTTTTTTTTTTGGTGAAGTTTGTTTTCTAAAATCGTGGTTTTTTTTTTTCAAGGCGGATTTCTTCTCAGATCATGACATATTTTTTTGATAGAATTTATGATGGGTCTCTGAGTTTGTGGGTTTGTGCTAGGGCTTTTTCTGCTGCAACTAGGGTTTCAACAAAGTTTGAGACAATTTTTTTCTCTCTGAAAAATTTGTGCCTTGATATTTTTAACATAATTTTTTTGGGAAAAATAATTTTTTTTGCAAAGAGTTTTTCGAAACTTTTTCTGAAAAAAATTACTAAGTGTGTTTTAAGAAAGAGTATTTTTGACGATTTTTTCCTATCAAAAAAACGTGGGTTGCTGCTAGGGTTTGCAGACCAGTTTTTTGGGCATTTTTTTCTCAACAAAAAATCGTGCACCTAAAGATTTTAAAGAGTTTTGAATTTTTTTTGCAGTTTAGAAGTTTTTTGAGGACTTTTTCTGAAAAAATTCTTACTTTTTCAAAGTTGTCGAAGGTGTTTCTGAAAAATCTTACTTTATGGGAGTTGTGCCAGCTGATTGTCCAGGGTTTGTGTCAATTGATCACAGTGTTACCTTGTTTTTCGTGCTTTGGAAAACGGGAGGGATGGTGTCTTTGTCCAATGTCACATTGGAAAATACGCAGAGGTTCAACAAAAAGTTATACTACCTGGAAGCAAAAGATACACAGTTTTTGAGTGCCGGTGTCTAGATTTGGTTGTTCTGCGGGAAAGGGTCGGTAATCGAAAGGTGGTTATGCTTCTCCAGTTATTAGTCACCGAGGATATGTTTCCAGAAGATTATGGGAAGACTTAGTTTTTGTTTGTATGATGACCATTAAGGGAGGGTATTAAAATATTAAATGTAATATTAATGGTCATCTTAGCTTTAGTTAGTTATCAGTTAACTTAGTTAACGTTTAGTAACTTCCGTTTGCACTTTAGTTTGTTTTAGCTTCTTTCTGTTTTTTGTTTTAGTTTGCTTCAGTTTACGATAGTTTCTTTTTAGAAACATTATCTTGTAATTTTCTATATAAGGATCTTTCGTCTCCTCTTGTAAATACGCAATTATGAATATCAATTATCTTTTCAGAAGTTTTAATCATAATAGGACTCGAACGAGAAACATGATAAGTTTGCCCGAAGCTATCCATCTAAGCCCAAAGGCGTGCAACGTCTAAACCAAGACAACTCACCCCTTGGCCCCAAGCGGAAGGAACGTCCAAACTAAGACAATTCCACCCATTGGGGTGGCCTACTTAGTGGATACACTTGTTGAATGCACAAGACAACTGCAGGTTGAATCAGTTGTACCTTAAAACTTCAAAACCCTCACAAACATTCAGATTCACATTAATTTAATTAACCCTTAATCTGTTAGAATGATTTATCATAAAAGCAAATAACATAAACAAAACTAAGACAACACTATGCACAAGGAAACACTAGATTTACGTGGAAAACCCAAGAAGGGAAAAACCATGGTGAGGATTAGCTTGCAATATCAAGTAATATTAATACTGCTTACAAAGGGCTCATTGCCGAAGGGCTCATTGCCAAAGGGCTCACTGAAAAAAAAAGAAAGGCTCACTGCCAGAATAGAAAAGAAGATAGAGAAGAGTGTTACAATGAGAAATCCATCTCAATGCAATAGAAAAGTCCACCATAGCATCACCAACACCATCGCAGTCTTACTGAAGATTGTAGAGACCTTTTGCTCACTGCATCTAGTAATCTAACACATGAAATCTCGCACTGCATTGCACAAATTTACACCTCACAACTTTGCAATTCGCATCATTTGCATCATTCGCATCACACACATCTATCTTTATATCCCTCAACAACTCAACTCATTTATACCATCTTCATCCTTGAAAACGTTCTCCAAGGTCGGCTATGCACCTTAATCTTGCAAATTCAAACTAGATCAGCACCAAAACATTCCCGCGGTGGAGAGGAATGAAGGCGGACCACAACACACCTTAGGTAGGTCCTAAATCCACTCATATGCGCCATGCCACGCTTCCACAAACACCATAAAATGAACCCCCTTAGTTTTTTCCCAAATTTTGACAACAAATCCAGCACAATCACCAATGATTAGCGTTAGCTCCAAAGATAATCAACTTGAAAGTGACCTTCACCAAGAATGTTCACCAAGGTCCTATTGAAGGCGAGGTGATAGCATAAGGTGATGAGATCGTTAGCCAATAAACTGAATTGAATTACAAAGCTGGAAATGAAAGTGCAGGTGGTGATCCGACCATGAAAATTCCACACTACCACTTATTCAGTGGGGGGAAATTATTACAATGAAAGAGCAAATCATCTGCTAACAGCGGGCATCCGCTTTTCAGCAGCCATTCACTTAAGCAGTGAGGATTCTTCACTTATTCAGTGGGTGAAATAAGAAGATACAATTGAAATATTAAGAGGCTGATTTAGTACTACTGAAACCAGCAATTACAATGAGTTTACTACAATGATTTTCAATAGAAATCTGCTTCAAATCAACTGCAATGATTGCACTATATTTCTGATTACAAATATGAAGGAACACTCCCAAGAAATATAGCATAAAATGGAAATAGCTAAGTCTGATATGAAATACCAGCAAATTGAAATGTAGACCAGCAACTAAGCAAACACCAAAATACTAATTTTTCCCACAATACAACTCCTATGCACTCGAAAAGTGAAATATCACTCCCAATAGGCAAGGTGACCAGCAAACAAGAGACATATAATGCAAAACAGCCACTACTTGAAAGGATTGAATCCCAATGCAAGCTAGAGGAGATGGTACAGCCATAGGAAGAGGGCGACCTCTCTAGAAAATTAGAGACTCCAAGATGAAATCTGAAAATGCACAAAAGGGGGCGCCACTAGCGTAGAAATTGAATGAACAAACACCCACAATGAAATTAAAATCTCTCAATGATCTGCAATTGAAATTTTGCTTCAGCCATACAAAAATCAACAAACACAAAACTGAAAGTATCACCAAAATTCTTCAACAATGATGCTCAATCTGCTTGTCTGAATGAGAAGTAGACACAATTCCAACTAGGTGTTATCTTTCAAACACGAAATTGGATTCTTGCTAGGAGGTATGCATTCTTCGAAGCCATTAGCCTGAAATCATTTCGGCAACAATTCAATATGTTAAGCAATGGATGATGAATGAAAGAGCAAAGGATTGCTTATAAAGAACTTGAGGTGACCATTCAGCTTCCAACATTTCCTTCCCAAAGGGACGACCCATTTCACCTTTGAAATATTTTAATCTTTAAAACATTTAATTCACCTCTTCCCAAGGCGTCCAAGTGTTGAGGAGACATAATAAGCATCAAAATTATTTAATCTCCTCATAATGTGGCGTCCACCCTCCAAGACCACATTTTAAAACAACATTAAGTCATAATCTCTAGGCCAAGGGGGCCAACATGGCAATAGAATATTTAATGACTTAAAATAACTTATTTCTCCAAAATGCACCTTGAAAAGCCAAAGCCAAATATACTCAACTGCTTTGTCCGAAGAAGAAAGCACACTTGAGTGTTGCCAAAAATGGAACTTACTAAAAAATAGTAAATTTAGAAAAGTTGCCCAGTGCGTTTGCATGTCATATCACTGTGAAGCTCTCTGAAAACCCAAAAAGAATCCGCAAACCAAATCTTGAAACTCCAACGTGCAACCCTCCAAAAACAGAAAGATGATTAGAGATGACAATGCCATAAATAGAACTTACTAAAAATAGCATACTGCTAAAAATAGTAAGTTGTTCCAAACTCATTTTGAGCACAAACCGGGCAACCGTCATGACTTACTAAAAATAGTAAGTGTTGGGAAAGATTGTCAGATGGAGATGCATGTTACACCATTCCGAAGCTCTCCAAAAACCCAAAAAGCTCCACTGGACATGCATCAGAAACTCTCACATGCAAACTTTCAAAAATGCATCAGAAACCTCCTATAAAATAAGAAACCCTAATTTGACCTCCGATGAGCCTAAGGGCATCCGGAGTAGGCTGACGGGCCACTACGCTGCTCATTGATGAGAAGGGGACATTACAGTCCGCCCTTCCCAAAATTGCTTGTCCTCAACCAATGCCACCGCATCTCCAGAGAAAATTAAACTGATCCATACCCAACCAAGTACGATCCCAGGGTCCCAATTCCATCTCAGGAAGGACCCACCATGCCGATGCTGCGCCACTCTTATCACATTAGTGAAAACGTCATGCCAATTTTGCTCTATCCTCCCTTGTAACCTCAAAAGTTTACTGTCCAAGAAACTCAAATTGAATGCCCTGGAAGAACTGAAATCAATACCCTACAACATCTCTTCCTCAAAAGATTCTGAGAATCCCATCTCTACCATACCAATGTCTATTGCAAACCCAAGCAAAAGGAAAAAGAGTCTACTCCTCTCAAAATCATACTCCTTAACATAACTTCTCAAAATGTCTAACAGAGTCTCGATTGCAAATGAGAATCCTCTAAAACTTCTTGCAAAGAGAAGAGCAAATTCATCCTCATGAATCCTGAAGAATGTATTGTGCCTCCTTTGAGTTATTTTGAAATAATCACGATGACTTCTGAGAGCTCTTGTGGAGCCCACTCCAAGAGTCTCAAAATGAGAACCCAAAGCTATCAAAGGTTCGCTGCCCCAAACATAAATATATGGGAATGCATAGAAATAGCCATTGGTAACAACTTGAACTCCTCCCAAAGACGGATTCGGATTGCTGTGGATCATCACTTCTTGCATTGGAGGCCAAAAATCAGTCCTGATTGGTGACTGTGAAGTCTGAAAATGAGTATTCTAGCTGCTCACCATGACTGAATTGATTGACTTATAACCTGATTTAAGGATAATCAACATCCAAGAAGTTGAACAACTGATGCTATACTGAAAATTATCATCCAACTTAATGCATCTGCTCATGTCCAAGGCTGGAAACATCCTCTCAAGAGACTCCAACCCAACATGAAACCATCCTATGCTCGAAATATCTCTCCTCATGATGTCTCCAGAGTGAGACAAATCAATTCCTAACAAGTGGTCGGTATAGAAGATGCCAGCAAAAACAACACTGAATTCAGCTGTCCTAGGAATGCCTTTGCAGTCACAAAATGATAACACATCATCGAAATCTTCTCTAACATAATAACTTTTTTTAATCATCTTACCTTTGTTCTCCTTATTTTTCTCATTTAAAGCTCTGTTTGGACATCTTGAAGCATATGACTTATCTTTCCACAACTGAAACATTTGAAATGCAACTTACCTCTGTACTTTCCAATACCCTTTTTCATTCTTCTCACAAAGTTAGCTTCCACATTATCAAGATCCTCCTGATCTGATTTCATAGTCTTTCTTGATTCGCCAACCTTAAAAGCAGTCTCAACTGCATTACTTGTAGCAAATTCTCTCATTTAAAAAGTAGTTAAAGAATCATACAACTGATCTCTAGTATATTGGTTCAAATTTTGTAATTCCTCATAACATAAAATTTATGACTATAAGATTTAGGAAGAGTTCTGAGTACCTTCTTTACCACTTTATTTTTCTTTCAGTTCTCCACCAAGATTTTTGATGCCGTTGACAACTTCATCTACCTTATGCAAGTAGCTTGTGATGTTTTCATCTTCAGACCTTCGCAGGGTCTTGTTGACGTGTTTTTTAGGACAACACCAACACAGAATAAAATGTCCAACGGTCACTCTATTCCCTCTTGATCAAAGTATTCCGCATGCTAAGATTGCGTGAAAGTTCATGCGTTCAACTCCAAGGTTCCTTATATTGCAAATAGACTCAGTTGGTTGATGTGAATATGCTGGGTATTCCAAGGGGACTTACGTGAGTTGCTCATTCAAAAGAAAGGATTTTCAAATTTCGGGAGATTTGTCAATGAAGCTCAGGTTCTTAAACTAACCGGATAATGCTGAATGTAAAAGGATATAAGGATTAGAGATGCTACCATCTACTCCTAAAGGGTGGAGGACGAGGATCGACTTAAACAATCTTCAAACCAGACTTTGCTTCGTCTCCCTTCGGACAACTCTGACAAAGTTGGTGCAATCTTCAAAGGATGAGCAAGATGTTCAAATTGTGATTCAACATGTGCACTTCGTCACAACGATGCAAGTGAACACACGAATCACAACCGAAGTTGGGTGCTGATATTCCAATTGACCACGCAAGGCGAACTTACCATCAGCAAGCCCGCTAGTGGTATGGATGAAAGAAGATATGCTCAAACCAAAACGCCACACTCCACAATTAGCAACTACTTGCATAAAATTAAGTCTACTCTATTCAATCTATTTGAATCAGAAAGATGAAAGCACCTTGCTAGCTACTCATAACAAAAGAAGAAATCACCAAGCAATGAAACTCTTTGTATTATGAAAAGTGTTCACAACAACCATTTACAAAACTTTCAAAGGGAAAGTTTTCCTTCCTTTTCAAACTAAGCTATCTTCTAAGCTAACTCTCTATCTATTCTAACTTCTATCTTCTCTACTCTCAATCTAATATCTACTAAGTTACAAATGAGGGGGGATGCCCCTTCTATAGTTGGCCCAGTCCAGCGGACGGCTTAGATTGAATTACAATAAAGGGCTCAGATCGAGCCACATATGCCCTGATTAGGGTTTTAGCCCTAAAAACCGCCATAGAGAAGAGTGGGGGGAATGAATGCATAGAATATTCTCCACTCCTCTGTAGGAACCGCTATGAGCAATTAATGCCCACTATCCTCTTCTAGAAGATTCTCGTCCAAAAACGCGTTCCCACTGTTTTGCCTGCCAATTCTGTTGCGTTAGGAGGGGGGTAAAAGAGTCTCCAAGATTGTCCCCACAGATAATAAAATTCGATAGGATCCGGAGTTCGACTGCTCGGTTGTTTGCGTTCATCCCTCCTGTCGCTTTAATTCCTGGATGCATTTGTAACTTTCACATTTCCAGCCCACTGCCTTGGGCGTATTTAGCCTCATTCTTAGTGCCTTAGACAAATCTTCAATTCCATTTCCCTTTTCCAAAGTTGTGACGTTGTCCAGCTTCATCACCTCAAGTCCTTACGCTTTGGCTCCGGTGTTCATCCTGCAAAACAGAAAGAAGAGCATCAGAATGCCTATAATATACATTCACTTTACTTACCTAATTTCCATGTTCTGAGTGATTGATCTCCGAATCTTGATAGAGTTCATCATTTCCAGCAAACTTTTATAACTTTCCAACATCTGAATGCTTGATGTTCTAGCTTCATTCCATCTTCAAATTCTTCTATGCCTTGGACAAATTTCATCTCTACCCTGTGAGTGTATCTGACCTCTTGTAGTTTCATTTTTCTCTTTCCTTAGACAATTTTGTCCTCTTCATAAATCTCATCCACTGCAATCTAGGCGCTCATTTGACATTGCCAGCCGAGGCATTTTTTTTTTGTAAAAGCATTTCTCTGCCTTGGAAAATTTATTTTCGCCTAGGAAATTCATTAAACTGGCGCCAGGAAAAAATCTCTGCCGAAAGAACACGAGCAAGGTGTGGAACAAATTTGAATCATCTCCCAGTGGAAAATGTTCAATACCCAGAAGAAATTTCCCCTCAGAAATCATCATTTTCATGTGTATCCGGACGAAGGGGTAAGTTTAATTTTTATTATTTTTGAAAAATAATAAAAATTACTAAAGTTTACTCCATTTTAATTCTGGGCATACTTCTTACTTGCAACCTCACTTTTCATGCCTCGGCGTTTTCCCTTTTTTCCTGAAGAATTCCCTCTGTTCCCAGGTGCATTTGATCTCGTCTCTGGAAACTTTAACAATACCTCCCTCCTTAGGCGTATTTCTCATCTTCACCTTAGGAAATGCCTTAGAAATTATTTAAATTTAATCAACTTACCTTGGGCGCACCTCACAACACATGACTTTACCTTCACTTCCTTAGGCATTTCCCACGCCTTAGAATATTTATTAACACTTCCACCCCCTTGGGCGCATTTCAAGGCATGAGCTTCTATTTTCATACTTAGAACATTTTGGAGGCATTTCACCCTTGGGCGCATTTCAGACCCTTTGCTTTCATGTGAGGGCGCATTTTCCCGTCTTAGCTTTTATTTCCTAATGCCTTAGGCATTTTTTCTTCCTTGGGCGCATTTCACCCCATGGACTTCCATTTTGCAACACTTAGAAACCTTTACCTTGTCTTCATTCCTTGTGGGCGCATGTGGGGTAGGGAGGAGGAACTTTCTTGCCTTAGAAAAATATTTCCAAACTTTATTCAACTTGTCAAGAGCGCATTTAGCATGTGCTGGAGGAACTTCAACACTTAGAAAAATTTCTAACATCCTCCCTTCATGAGGGCGCATTTCCCCCATGCTACTTCCATTTTTATTGCCTTAGAAACTTTTTTATCATATAACCTTTGTTGGGCGCATTTGAGAAGTGGAGGATGAACTTTGTTTATGCCTTAGAAACCTTCAGCCACCCTTCTCCCTTGAGGGCGCATTTGAGGGTATGAGGAGGAAATCTCCCATACTTAGAAACTTTTTGCCATGTCCTCATGCCTTGGCGCATTTCACATGTGGCACTTCCATTTCTCCACGCCCTAGCATATCATTGCTTCTTGAGCGCATTTTACCCTTGGCTCTTCAAGATGAGGGCGCATTTAGGCATGTCCACTTCCATTTCTTCACTTAGAATCTTTTTATGTCACCACCTCAACCTTGGGCGCATTTAGGGGGGTGTGTAGGAATTTCCCAACACTTAGAATATTTTTAAACATCCTCCCTCTTGCTGGGCGCATTTCATCTAGGCTGGAGGAAATTTCGTCAACTTGGGCGCATATGACATAGGGGGAAGGAAATTTCCACGCCCTTTATGACCTTTCACCTCCCTTGGGCGCATTCTAGCATGTAGACTTCCATATGGGGGCGCATTTCACCATGTATGAAGGAACTTGTTTGCCTTAGCGCATTTTCTTTCTTGCCTTCTCCACCTTGGGCGCATTTAGCATAGGGTGAAGGAATTTTCTTGTGCCTTGGGCGCATATGAGGTAGTGTGAAGGAAATTTTATACTTAGCATTTTTTTTTATCATGTCTTCTCCACATACGAGGGCGCATTTCACATGAGGTGAAGGAAATTTCATTGCCTTAGAAATTTTCTTGCCATCAACTTCTTCCTTGTGGCCTTGAGGGCGCATTTGAGATAGGGTGAAGGAAATCCCAACACTTAGAATTTTTGAAGCTTCCTCCATGCCAAGGGCGCATTTCATGCTTGCTTTTGCCAGACTTCAACTTGAAAATCTTTAACGTCTCAGCTACCTCCGCACTCTTCTATTATTAGCAAATTTGGAGAAGTGTGCCTTCCCATGCCTTTTCACCTGTTCTGAAACTGGAGCTGGCGTGATTATGCCTTCTGAGACCTTGCCACCTTGTTTATACTTGTTGCCCATGCTGACATGCTATTTTTAGCATTCCTGCTATTTTTAGCAAACCCCAAAATTGCTTGACTTCTGCAGCTTCGTTTGACTTGAAATTTTCACCAAGTGGTCCTCATCGCTTGGTGAACCTGTTCACACCTGCCCCTCGTGCTGACCTGCTATTTATAGCCCTGCTCTAGAGACGACTTACTATAAATAGTAAGTGCTCGGATTATGCCCAAATTTCACCAGTAGATTGCTTGAAGGATGCTGATCGCAGTGGGATATCTTCGTTTTTCGAAATTCTGGCTTTTTACCCTACTTTTTAGGCCCCGAAGTTGGAAACCCTAATCTGACTTGCATGTGCCTCGAATGGTCTTGATTGCCTTGATTTCTACTGCATACTGCTCTGCTCGTGATACTGAAGTGTTGGGTGGCTGCCGGAGTGAAACTGTTATTTATAGTAAGTGTCCGGTAAGTGGTCTATTTGATGTCGGATGAGTTTGCATGTCACGGTGCCTGTGGGATCTCAAAAAACCCAGAAAACTGGTCGACATGCGGGCACTGGCTAAAAATAGTAAGTCCCTTAAAACTGACTTATTCCGTTTGCATGTCATACTACTGCGAAGCTCTTGCAAAACCCACATGGAATATCCGGACATGCATTGAAAAACTCTGCATACAAACCCTAAAAATAGCCTCTGAAGGCTGTACTCTGAAAGTCCTTGTCTCGGTTTGCATGTTATATCGTTGCGTAGGTCTTGAAAAACCCAGATCCATTCTCCAGTCATGCATCGGAGAATTGTATGTTTAACCCCTGAAAATAGCCTCCAAAGGCTGAACTGCTAAAAATAGCCAGTTGTCCGAATCTGTTCAAATTTCACGTGTGGATGCTCTGAAGCTGCCTGAATGTGTTGAAGTAGCCAGAATCCCGAAATCTTGAGGAAAAGACCTCGTGTTGAGCACTTACTAAAAATAGTAAGTTGTCAGATTTCAGTAAGATTTCAATGGGATCCTGCCACGAACTCTCTGATTGCAATGCCAAGCTTAGCCGTCGATTAGTCAACTCAATTTAACTTCAATCCAACCTGAAGAACAAAACCCTAACTTCACAGATTCACTTCAGACTTAGCCAAGATTTCAAATTAGGTCAAATACAAAGACATCCCCGAAAGGACAAAAAGATTAGAGAGAGAGAGAGAGAGAGAGAGAGAGAGAGAGAGAGAAAACAAAAGCCAAAAGACCAAAAGCCAAAAGACCAGAATGGAGCAAAAATTAGGGGGTCCCCATTTGAATGGGGTGATGTGTGAAAAAGGTCACAACAGGTCTCAAACATGATCTTCAGATTCTATATCTTAGCTTGCTTGACCTTATCATGTCCTTCATAAATGCTTTTTAACTTTACCCAAATTTCTCTGGCAATTTTCAAAATCATAACTTTCACCAATTCAAAATTAGCAAGACCATTTAAGAGAGTATATCTTGCTTTTCCATTGTTTTCATAGGCCTTGATCTCATCATCAGTCTTTGGATCATTGGCAGGTATAGTATATCCAATCTCAACAAACTTCCAGATTTCAAATCCAAGAGAAATCATAAAACCTTCCATCCTTGTCTTCCAGAATACATAATTTGATCCATCAAATAGAGGAACATCTTTCTTGTGCGCCATCCCAAATCTATCTCAAGTGGTTAAGCTTTCTTCCAAGGAACCTTGCTTTGATACCAATTGTTGAATGCACAAGACAACTGAGGGGAGGGGTGAATCAGTTGTACCTTAAAACTTCAAAACCCTCACAAACATTTAGATCCACATTAATTTAATTAACCCTTAATCTGTTAGAATGATTTATCATGAAAGCAAATAACAAAAACAAAACCAAGACAACACTATGCACAAGGAAACACCAGATTTACGTGGAAAACCCAAGAAGGGAAAAAACACAGTGAGGATTAGCTCAAAATATAAAGTAATATCAATATCGATTACAAAGGGCTCACTGCAAAAATGAAAGGCTCATTGCTAGAATAGAAAAGAAGATAGAGAAGGGTGCTACAATGAGAAATCCATCTGAATGCAACAGAAAAGTCCACCACAACATCACCAACACCTTCGCAGTCTTACTGAAGATTGTAGACACCTTTTGCTCACTGCATTCAGTAATCTAACACATAAAAGATCACACTACACTGCACAAATTCGCACCTCACAACTCTACAATTCTCTTCATTCACATCACACACCTATCTTTTTATCCCTCAACAACTCAAGTAATATTTATACCATCTTCATCCTTGAAAACATTCTCCAAGGTTGGCTATGCACCTTAACTATGCAAATTCAAATTAGGTCGGCACCAAAACATTCCCGCAGCGGAAAGGAATGAAGGTGGACCACAACACACCTTAGCTAGGTCTTAAATCCACTCATACACACCACACCACGCTTCCACAAACACCCAAGCAATTCCGCAATTAGTGCAAACACCTGAGGTCGGCTGAACCTGTGTTAACACCATTAACATTTAAGTACACGCTTCCTCAAATCCAAAGACGACTCGTGGACCGCACACCATGCTTGAACACGATCTAAAATATTCCACAAACACCAATGAATCCAACAAATTCCTTCGTAACAACTTTCACTTGAAGAATGTACACATCCAATACACTCAAACAACTCTTCCATACACTACAACTCAAGAAATCGACTTTTAGAGCACGAAACCTCAAACAACTTCAACTGAAGAAAGACACAAACACTATCAACACCCTTCCAGATCCACAAGACTTGAAGCCACTCTGCGGAGAAATGCCGAGCGAAAACATTTCTCCCAGACACCTCTGCAATACACAATTCACACACTTTCCTTTGTGCAATGATTCAGCGCACCAAATTTTGGATGCAACACCTCTGATCAACATATACAAACCACAAAAACAAATATTCAACCTAGAAGAAATGCAGAGCCAAACCAGAATGCTACTCTGCAACATAGAACATCATTGCAACACATTGTTTCCTCTTTTTATTCAAATTTTCTTAAAAGAACTTGGAAACCAAGCACTAGAGACACATCCTCAACATCCTCAACATCTTCAACACTTCATCATCACGACCATGCCAACTGCAACATAGCAACTCAACCATACATCCATAGGCAGAAGCTTATCAAAGCAACACTAGAGGTTGACACCAGTAGCTTACTAATGACAACATAATGAAACTAATCAAAGCATCATCAGAGACAACATCAACTCAATACCAACTACTCACACTCTTGTAAAAATCTCCTGCTCATACAATTGACACCAATGACAACATATAAGCTTGTTGACATCAATGACAACACCAACTGCACATACTTGCAATAACACTTGTATCTGCTTTTCCTATCCATGCTATCTTGTCCATCCTTTTTATGATTGAAACTCCTTGAATCCATCCTAACAACCAATCATAGTTCGGTTTGATAGGAAAGCCTTGAAAATGGTGCTTGTAAACTACTCAACCCATCTAAGCCCAAGAGAGCGCAACATCCAGACCAAGACAACCCACCCCTTGGCCCCAAGTGGCAGGAACGTCCAGACTAAGACAATTCCACCCTTGGGGTGGCCTACTTAGCATGGGAGAGCCCGTAAACTACATCACCGTAACTTGCTTCCTTCAACCTTACGTTTGATGGATAAAAGACATACAAAAATATATCCAGATTCATAGAGATTATACATTAACATCATCATTTACAATATACCACAATACTGGCTAAATATAAGACTGCTATATTCTAAGATGCAAACATATTAACAAATGCTGACTTTTGCCTTTGTCCTCTAAGTGCAGATAATTATGTTTGATCTGTTCCAATTGCCTTGTTGTTCAACCCGTTCTTGATATTCAAAAGATATTGCTTATATATATATATATATATATATATATATATATATATAATATACATAGAAATATACATATATCTATATATATATATATATATATACTTAGTTCCCTCATTATTGATTTATTACTTGTACATCTCTCATTGAACTCTTTTCTTCTTGACACATATTTCCCAATACCCGATACATATTCCAAATGATATTCTTTTCTTTCAATCTGCTGTTTGTACTCAGATTTTGTAATTGATTTTTATTTTCTGTTCCTTATATATTCATCCCTTTTTCCAAATGATGCCTCCTTATATACCCCTCACGGTGGGGTGAAGAGTCACATCCTATTATCACAGTTGCATCCGTTACAAAGGATGCACCCCTTCATTCTAAGTGCTGCCTTTTAACTTAATTGCTGCCGTGCTAATTATAATGTCTGCCTTCTTAAATAATTATCTGTGATCACTGCCCATAGCATTGCTTTGTTAAGCTCTGCTTTCCTTAGCAAATGGAATTGCAGCTTTTGTGTGTTTAATCGCTGCCTTTTTGCATACCTTCACATCCCACGATTTCATGATATAGTCCCTGCCCCTTAGTTTATTACTGTCTTTTAATATACCGATCGCTGTCTTCTCCTAATTGCTATTTCTCTACTAATTTTATATTATTGTATTCTTTTTTAATATATATATTATTTTGTATTTTATATATTATATATTTCTTATTTCACTATTGTATTTATAAATTGAATTTATTGTATTTAAATATATTTATTTTTATATTTGTTTTATATATATTTTAGTATTTACAGTATCATATTAGGAGTATAATTATAATAACATTTAAATTGTCAATATTTATATTTTTCAATACTTTAGTGTTGATCATGGCGGGGGCATGAAAGTCCACCCTGCCCAAGATTGCTTGTCCTCAAGCAATTTTAGTTTGTCAGTGAATTATTTTTGCCAATACCCGGATCCCAAATTGACTTCGTAGATTTTTACTTCTTAGACGTCGTTCCTTCTTGTGATGTAATCGGTTTCTGTTGTGATGCTTTGATATAATTTGGTTATGTCTCACTTTATACTACAATAATGTCCTTGGAGAGTAGTTGTTAGTATACTTATCTCAACTTAACTACTAATAAGGTTAATACCATCCTCTAAAGTATGAGGATATTTTATTGTCTTATGCACTGCTATTTCCCAATATCTCTCAACAACAAAACCAAGATTTTGGAAATTGGCAAAAGTAAATGCCAATTAATAGTTCAAAATTTCAATATTATGTCATATGTCATATATCATATATGTCTAGAGTCACGATTCAAATGAAGATCATTACAATTACAAAATTGAAATACATACAATCAAAATTTTGTATAGTTGTCTAAGACTCTTCAATCTTCATCAATCATTAAAAGGATCTAGATCAAGGTCATCGCTTGGTTCAATATCATTTGAACCACACGTATATGCATTGCCACTCGTACTAGGTGCATCATGTGTAAGAGTCTCATCATCATCATCTATAGTGACTCTAGCAAGCTCTTCAATAGATGCATCCAAGTTGGTGCACTCAAGGGCTTTGTCCCAATGCTTCATTGAACCTTCCTTGTACTCATCTTGCTTATGTGATAGAAAACACAAGTTGGAATGGACATAAACCAAGTCTTTCACTTTTTTTGCAGTCAACCAGTTATGCTTCATTGAGTGGATAGAGGAGTATGTACTCCAATTTTGTGTAGGCGATGAAGAACTTGCAACTTGTTGAAATTGGAGAGAAAACCAAAACAACTTAAAAATAAAAAATACAAAATAAATTAAAGAATTCTAAGTACTAAAGTCTACAATACAAATGTTAAATAATAAAAAATAAAAATTACTTGTGATAGAATCTTGATTGCAAGAGGCTAGGGTAGCAGTATGTACGAGCATCTACACAATGTTGGTCTTGAAAAGCACAAATAGTATGATTCCGTTTTGAGATGAACATGCCAAACTCTTTCCTAACATTTTCCACCACTTCTGGATCTAAGAAGAGTCTTTTGAATGCTCACTTGTACCCATTAGCAACTTTACTATCTCTATACGGTGGAGTTCTCCCTGGCAAAACAATTATCTGTGCACTATAGTATTTGGTAGCTTTGGAAGCTATTTTCCCTTTGTCTAAGGCAGGTTGGCCTTCTTGTAACAAACAATATTTTATATTCTTTATTTCCTAGGGGGGCCAACCTAGTGGAAAGGTCACATATCCTTGTATATAATGAAGGCGATTTCATCTCATTTACACACACAATCATTCACTCTATAATTCACATCAAGCATGCAGCAGAAGTTTGCACTTGTAATAGCAGATCATCATTCTTTAGCAGCAGATCGATTTCAAGGAGCAATATATTTATTTGTATCTTTGCATCTAGGAGAGGTGCTATTATTCATTGTATCAAATTCGGCCCTTTGTTGGGCCTGAATTGTAAGCAGATTTCTGCTGTTATTTATTCAATATATAAGGGATATATTTTGCTGGGTTTTTCTCCCTCGAGAAGGAGGGTTTTCCTAGGGTATCTTCTGTGTTTACTGTTCATGTGTTACATTCTTTGCTTTCTGTTAAATCTGATCCTAAAACTAACATGGTATCAAAGCGGGTTTAAGACAAGACCTGATCAGATTCAATGCAAAAATATTTGTGAATTTTTAGCAAGCTGAGTCGTGGCCATTCATGGAGTTTAGAGGTGGCGTTTTGGAGTCTCTTGTTTAGGCACACCATCTTCTTGAAGAAACGACTACCAAAAAAGCCATTGTAGCTGCTGCGTGTGAGTTCTGAGCATTGTGATGCCATTACAAACACTTCCAGAATCGATTTGGAGATCCAAATTCAGATTGGGCGATAAAGTAATCTTTGAATATTACTTCTCCCGTCATCGCATATGAGATTTTGATAAATATTTTAATAGTGGGCATCATTATTAATATTACGGGCCATGAAAAGCAAAGGAAATATTGGGAATATTAAGTGAACTTGGAGATTTTTTAATTCTTGATGTTATCGAGTCTTCATACGCGGGCCTTATGCTTGGCGTGACCTTCATAGGCTGAGTTAGTATTAGGGACGGAAGTGAGGAACAAATTCGTGGAGACTTTGAATGCTTGGAAATCGAATTCTCTTTTTGATTTTCATGATTAAAATTCATTGAAGTATTATCTCCTCTAGGCGGCTAAAGAGAAGCTCGATTCATCCTCATTGGAGGCGTTTGGACATGCAAAAACCCTAGGCGAGCTTCTTCCTGGATGAATACACAGTTTTGGGGCGTCATTTTGTTGTAGTTGAGCAGGAGAAAGGAAAAACACAACTTGCGGATGCTTTTCTGGAGTCATGACTGCATGATTATATTGTGTGGGGTTAATGGCAGTGCATCACAGTATGGGGATTAAGGTGAATCTGCTAGACTTGGAAGAGGCTCTTAGTTAGGTTGTGGAGGTGGTGCTAGACAAGATTCGTATGGGTTATATGAGGGACATCAATCTGGCATGGGCTATGGAGGTTCACTAGGTGGCAGTAAAACTGGTGGAGTGACAATGACTATTTACTAGTGGGCCTGATATTGGTGGAGGTTCTTACTCTTCACTGTATTCAATTCGTGGTATGGGGGGTCGATATTTAGGTGGTAGTGGCTCATCCTATTATTAAACTGTATATGTGATCATGAGGCTGCCATAGGCTGAATTAGTTTTAGGTTCTGAGAGGCATAACTTAAACTTTTAAAGGCAACATCGTTTGAATTAAATGCTTGAGAAGAAGCTCTTGTTGCATAAGGTGATTGAATGAGAATGAAAGATTCAGGTAATTATAGCAAGATATAGTTGTCGGGAGGAAAAAAAAATGGCTGCAACTGAATCAACAAAGATAAGTATTTTTTAATATTGACCATGAATTTTATATAGTTAATTCATGCAATAATATTGTGTATGCTTCATGTAGTGGTCTGTAAATTTCTCTTCAAGGTAGTTTGATCTATGAACTATTATTAATCTCTCTAAGATGCTTCCAAGACGGATCGAGGAGCAAAAGGATGATGAGAGATTGCATAAGGAATTCAAGGGAGGAAGAGCTTGAGGCATCCTGTGAGGAAGAAATGAACAAAACATGAAGACATAGCTTGCAGCCTTGGGATTGAGTTGGTGGCGTATAACTCTCATGATTCTTCACTAGAGACATCTCTCGAGGGCACAAGATTGTCATTGCGATCAGCTACTTCGAAGAGGAGGAAATGACATTCAGAGGGAGTTAAATTTGGAGAATTCAAGGCACGAGTCGAGAGCTTGTCTGGGAAAAGAATTAAGGTTCTGAGATCAGTCAATGGAGGGGAGTTCACTTCCAAAGGATTTCTTTGCAATCTTTGAGGTAGGGATCAAGAGGGAGTTCTGTGACTCACTGAGAAGAAGTGAAGGTGTTAGCTAAGTGGGTTGCAGTGTTGCAAGACCAGGTGCTAAAGTCCTTGGAAGACTTCTTCAGCTGCTGAGAACAAAATTGCACAAGACAGTCAATTTGGATTTGACATTGGTAGCTCGACAAACCTATTCAGAATAAGGTGACCTGGGATAAGGTCGAGAAAGACAGTCCTGAACTCTCTATAGTACCAGAGGTGTGCGTTGGAAACCATCTCTCTAAGGCAAGTGTTGCAAGCAATCTTGGACGAGGAGGTCAGGAGGTTGATGCAAGTACTTGGAGCTTCAAAGGGAGTCACATCATCATAAAGATTTGTTGTAGTGTATATTTCTCTGAGACGGAGAAATATGAGGTGAAAGCCCTTGTAGTGTATATTTTTCTGAGATGGAGAAATATGAGGTGAAAGCCCTTGTAGTGTATATTTCTCTGAGACAGAGAAATATGAGGTGAAAGCCCTTGTAGTATATATTTCTTTGAGATGGAGAAATATGAGGTGAAAGCCCTTGTAGTGTATATTTCTCTGAGACAAAGAAGTATGAGGTGAAAGCCCTTGTAGTGTATATTTCTCTGAGACAGAGAAATATGAGGTGCGAGCCCTTGTTCATCTCTGAGACTGAGATGAGACGTCATGTTGAGAGACTCCATGACGACATCACGTTGAGAGACTCCGTGATGTACCCTTGGACTTGTGTTTATTTCCACACATGGGATTAGCCATGGTGGACGTCATGTTGAGAGACTCCATGACGATATCACGTTGAGAGACTCCGTGATGAACATTTGTACATGTGCTTCTTTCCACACATGGGAGTAGCCATGGTGGACGTCATGTTGAGAGACTCCATGACGACATCACGTTGAGAGACTCCGTGATGAACCTTTGAGCTTTCCACAAATGGGTGTAGCCATTGTGGGCGTCATGTTGAGAGATTCCATGACGTAGATATCTGGAAAATATCTCCCTAGCTAAGAGGGAGTGTTAGTGTTTGGTAGCTTCAGAAGCTATTTTCCCTTTGTCTAAGGCAGGTCGGCCTTCTTGTAACAAACAATATTTTATATTCTTTATTTCCTAGGGGGGCCGACCTAGTGGAAAGGTCACCTATCCTTGTATATAATGAAGGTGATTTCATCTCATTTACACACACAATCATTCACTCTATAATTCACATCAAGCAAGCAACAAAAGTTCGCACTTGTAGGAGCAGATCATCATTCTTTAGCAGCAGATTGATTTCAAGGAGCAACATATTTATTTGTATATTTGCATCTAGGAGAGGTGCTATTATTCATTGTATCAAATTCGGCCTTGTGTTGGGCCCGAGTTGTAAGCAGATTTCTACTCTTATTTATTCAATATATAAGGAATATATTTTGCTGGGTTTTTCTCCCTCGAGGAGGGTTTTCCCAAGGTATCTTCTGTGTTTGCTGTTCATGTGTTACATTCTCTGCTTTCTGTTAAATCTGATCCTAAAACTAACATTTGGGAGAGAATGCATATGCAAGGAGATTCAATGGTGTGTTCATCTTGTCCCAACGGTAATGGATGATTTTTTCAACACTTCGAAAAAGCGTTTCTTTGGGGTCATTCTCTTTTTGTGCTTTTATGACGTTTATTTTTTCTAGCATGAAGTCAATGCCATCATAGATTTCCCCCAAACATGGTCGATCTGTATCAACAAACTTGATCATACTCATGATAGGCTCGGTGAAACTCAAGACATAGTCCACACGAGCCCACCAATCGTCATCTAGGATCAATGACTTGACCTTCAGGGCCCTCTCTGAACTTGATTCATTCCAAATATTCCATTAGTTGCTAATAACCATGGCACCCAATGCCTCTCACACCTTCACAAGTCATCTCAAAATGATTGTGTGATGCAAATTGGGTCTTAGCAACCTAGTGTTGAAATATCTTGTCATTGATGTCAAAGGTTGAGTTGCTTGTTTGTGCTCTTGAGCTGCTTGCTTGTGTTCTTGAGCTACGTGCCTGCTTGGTTGAGCTACATGTTTGCTTGGTTGAGCTACTTGGTTATCTACTTGAGTTGTTTGGTTGTCTACTTGAGCTGGTTGGTTGTCTGCTTAAGCTTCTTGCCTGTTTGCATCGGTTACTTGCTTGCTTGCTTCGGCTATCAGCTAGTCTACTTTGTCAGTATCTCTTGCCAAATCATCCTTGCCATGTCAACAGTTGAAAAGTCTATGATCTTTTTAAGAGGCATGGTTTCTATTTAATGAGCTGGCTTGTATTTGCTTGAATATATTTGAATGAGGCGGCTTTTATTTATTTAGGCATTTAAAATTCAACGCCTATCTTATTAGTGAGGATAGCTTCAGGAATATTTAAGATTGTTTGAGGGTAGCTCAAATTTATGAGTATATGGGCGACGACTTTTGGCAGAAAGATGTGAGGTATTCAAATTCGTGGTAGCTATTTTTATAAGGAATTTTGTGGAGCTTTGTTCTCCTTCTGACGAAAATATAATGAGCGTCATTATTGTTGAAGAATATTTAGTATTATCTATTTTTTTGGTGTAGTGCGAGTGGAGCTGTTTTGAGATGTTTTTTTCCTTATGCCTTCACGTATTTCTGGTTGAATTATTATGAAGTCGTTTTGTGTGGATATCGTGCTTTTTGAAAAGGTGTGGTTATTCATTTATATCATGCGTTGCATGTTGGGCCGTTGGAGTTTCTTTTTATGATGGCATTTATTTAAAAATTGTGTGAAAGTCTTGAGCTGAAGAAGATGCTGCTTCTATTACTCAAGTTAATATTGAATTCTTTGCCTTCATTATTCCTTGCGTTATTGACTATCTGGGTGTGAAGCGTTGAATGTAGTGGATGTGCTCTGAATTATTTAGTAAAATGCAAATTAATCGCTACTCAGAAAAGTAGTCTATCTTTTGTCCTTCAAGTCACGATGGGAGGTAATGCTCGAGTTTTCTTAGTTGTGTGAGCTTGCATTCTGCAAGGTGTGGATATGCGCTGAGTTATGCGAATGTATTTGAACAACAACGGTGTCATGAACTTTTGTGAAGGAAATCATTAGCTGCGTCTTGTCTTCTAAGTGATGTCTGGTTGTGTGAAGAATAAGGCTATCAGGTTTTTGTATGAGTATGCAAAGTGGGTGTGTTAGTGTGGCAGTGTATATGTTCAGAATCAATGGCATGGAGGCATGTGTGTGTGACGAGGTCTATCTTAGTTGGTGTGCAGATAGAATTCCTTGTTATTGAAATTTGTGTTTCAGAAGTTTGAAGTTGGTTTTTCAGCAACACTGGAGTTGGTGCTTCGAGGGAGAGTTGGTGCTCACTTGTAATCCGGGTTGGTGCCCATTGCTGATAATAAACGCAATATCTTGCCGTGGTTTTTTACTCGAAAGGGTTTTCCATGTCAAAAACGGTGTTCATCTTGTTCATGGTGTTTCATGTTGCCCTATGTTCTGATTTCTAATTTATACGGTTTTAAGTTTTAAAGTTTTGAAATATTGGTTCACCCCCCTCTTAGTATTTCCTGTGTGCTCTTCACCTAGGATCATGTAAAACATAAGTTAATAACACATTAAAATAATCAAATATATTATATAAGTATACATGGCATAAATGATAAATAAAATTAAAAAATAAATTAAATAATTAAATTAAATTTACCTTCAACAATTCCAATTTCGAGAAAGTCCTGAAAATGCTTTGTGACATATGGTGGTTTGTTACAAACATTTGGATCTCCTCACCCTCTTGGTATATAGCTTTCATCCACTCTATTTGAGTGCCAATTGCTTGCACCACCAAGTTAAGGGAGTGTATGTTGCATGGTGTCCAAAACATGAGTTTATACCTTTCCTTAACCAAAGCACTTGCAGCCTTGCAATTTTTTGCATTGTTCGTAATGACTTGAACAACATTTTCAGGATCCACCATCTCTCTGGACTCAATGAGGATTTTAGAAATGAATTTTGTATCCTTGATTTGCTCCTCACAATCAACTACCTTCAATAACATTGCCCCTTTGGGGGACACTGCAATAACATTTATTAGTGGTCGGTTTTTGCAATCTTTTCATCCATAAGAAACAATAGACACTCCTGTTTCAATCCAAGAATCCTTGATTGGTTTGAGTGATGTCTCTACAATTTTTTTTCTTTTGCTAATAAGGCGGTGCTCACCTTTTCATACCTTGGACCTGTGAAACCAGAAGGTGGACTATTGATTGCCGCCACCATTTCACACCAATATTGTGATCTTACCAAGTTGAAAGGAAGACCATTGGCATAAAGGCAACATGCAACTTTTTCCTCTGCAATGTCTTTTTCTTCAGTTTGAAATGCCTTATCCAATGGGCCTCTTTTGCAAGGAGTGGGATCTTCTACTTGGATAGAGGGTGTCTCCAAGAAAGGATGTTGAGAGGCCATTACTGAATTTGTAGGTGAAGTCATTGATGTTCTCTTTGCTGAAGGATGAGATCTTAATTTCGCTCTTTCACTTATAGCATCGGCTTCTTCTTGTTCTGTAATGAATGCCATAATTTTTTCCATTAGTAACCCCTTCTTATTTCGCTCTTCACATATTCTAATCCCTTTCCCACTTTGTCCACATAAGTGAGCTTTCACTCGACTATATGAGCTCTTAAATTGGACTCCACACTCAACACAATCCCAAATGAATGCCCTAGCTCCTGGAAGTTGTTCAAGCATTGTAACATAATTCCATAACGGAGATGCTTGATAAATTTTAAATTTTTTGTTTGCATCAACACCCACTAAACTTGAATTTGTGGCCATTTCAAATAGTTTGCAATTTGATTTTGTTGTTATAAGAAATTATAAAACTTTAAATTACAAAATAAATAAATAAATACAACCCTACAATATGTATAATTTATAAAGTATAAACTAATGAACACCAAAAAACATTGAAACAAATAGAAAAACTTGTTTCTTCTTTTCTAAAAAAATTAAGAAAACAAACCTTGAAAAAATTCATCGAAAACTTGAAACAATTTGTTAAAAACTAAATAATGAGTTACAATGCCTACCTTAGATGATTAGATCTCCTTTGTGCAAGCTATCCTTGATCCTTTCACACTTTGTGATCGATCTCCTTTGAAAAACCAACAACCTTCAAAATGAAAAAATGGAGACAAATGCTTGATGAATGTGTTTGAGGAGAGCAATGAAATGGTGAATGAAGTGTTGAATGGGCTTTGGAAGACGTTTTTAGGGTTAAATGCACTTTTAGGGTATTTTTTTCATGTTTTAACATTGAGTTTAGCGCCCCCTAGGCATTGGCTCTCGTGGGAGTGCCTGGGAGCACCCCGACATCCCTAAGTTCTCTGTGGGTCCACTCCCAGTAGACCCACAGGGAACTCGGGGCTGTCGGGGCGCTCCCGAATGCTCTCCAAGCCGCTTTCTGACTGAACCGCTCCAAGCACGGGCACACGGACTAGTTTACAAGAACTTGGTAACATAGGTTGTACTGAACGTAGACATGATCATTGAGGTCCTCCTTGGTCAATCTATTTCTCTTCTTCGTGTGAATGCTCTCAAATAAGCTCCAATTGCGTTCACACCCAGAAGCACTACAAGGCTGGGACAAAATATGGATGGCAACCTGTTTAGCATCTTCAACCACACTTTTGATCCTTCCAATCTTCCCAATGCCCTCTAAGAACAAATCCAAGCAATATGCAACACAAGGAGTCCATGAAATAGTAGGATGCCTCTCCATCATAAGTTTCCCTGTGGTTATATATGCTGCTGCGTTTACGGTGATAAGTTGGACAACATTCTCAACCCCAACCTCCTGGACCACCCCATCCAATAGATTGCACAAAGTCTCAACATTTTTGACTTCAAGCAAGTCATTTATAGACTTCAAGAACACCAATGTGTCATTAGAAGCCACTAGAATGTTAAGAAGAGTCATATTCCGTCCATATGTGCATCCATTTGATAAGATGCTACAACCTTTTCTCCGCCATACTTTCTTTTGATCATCAACCAAAAGCCGTGTATTTTTTACGGCTTCCTTTAGCAATGGCCCACACGATTCTCTTTCTATTGGAGTCTTAAACCCCTTACCTGCAACTATTAATGTATTCACCAACCCTTCCCAATATGGGTTGTTCGCCACATTGAAGGGTAAATTATTATAGTACCAAAAATTTGCTGCTATCATCCTGTCATCCTAGCCTCATGGCGTTTTTATTTATTCCAAGTGGTACCTACAAGTGAGGGTTGTGCTCCTGGAACATTGCGTGGAACAAATAAATTCGGCGATGATGAAGGAATTTGGCTAGTAGTAGAAAAAGAACCCTCAAGACTCTCACCAATAGATGAATGTGGATGACAAAAGCTTGGAGTTGGAGCAACAAAGGAATCTGTAGGCATAGAACTAGATACAAAATCTGATTCATGATGGTTGCTAATGCTTCCTTTGTCTTTTGCTTTTCCACTTCTTTCATTCCCTACTCAACAAGCAAGGCATTCATCTCTCTAGAAACATCTTCGGACGTCTTAGTCCATGTTAGAGTAATCGTGCATTAGCTAATAATGAATTAATCTTTAATTGAATATTAGTCTAATTTATTCTCACGCACTTACGCTAAACTTAGGAGTTCTTTATTAAGTTAACTAAGTGCTTTTCTATGTTAACTGAAGTGAGCTTTTATTAGATCATTATGTCTTATTGGATGTGATGTTGACACTTGTCTTGATCTAATCCCTTTACCATTTAGGGTTGTGTTGGTGTTTCAATTAGCACCTCTGGAGTGCTTATTGGAAACAGACAACTATGTACAGTGTGTAGTAACTGCTCTTCAAATTAGGAGGGGAAGCTCCCTCTTTTTGCTGATGTTTGCATAAAAAGTAAAGTAAACTAATGTTCCTATCTTTTTACTCAGCGGTAGGGCACAAGGGTGCATAAACACAATGCGTTGAAGCTAAGGTTTTCTCTGGTTTTTGCAGATCTTAACTAAAACTAGTCTAACTTTTAATCTATCCTATTTCTTCAAGAAAAACAGAGCAAGAGGATATAGGAGCGGGAATGGAGGTTCAATCACTTGGACGAACTGTCTCTCGGAATGTATCCGAAGGCTTTGAACTTTTAGATTTACGTCGAAATAGAACTCATGCAAGTAATCATCAAACGGTAGGCTAGATCTCAGGATTTCCAAGGAGGTGACGACACCTGTTCGGGGTGTAGGCTGAGACTTAGCTTACTAGAAATAACAAAGAACGATGAACTGGATAATAGGATTCTCAAGGAGGTGACGACATCTTTCCGAGGTGTAGGCTTAAATCTAGATCATAAAACAACATCAAACAATAACCATTAATCTCCAAATTCCCAAGGAGGCGTCGACGCCAGTCCAAGGTGTAAATTGAAACAATAGATTATAAGAACAAACGTTGATAGATCTTGAAACTTTGGATCGAATTGCACATGCCTTTTGATTTATTTCTTCAAACTCACTCAACGATTTACAAAGATTTGGAACGAAAAAGGTACGAAATCATACACAATTGCTATCAAACCAAATAACTCTCATCCAAGAGTGAACAAATATTGACTTGCAAGATTGACGACACAACGGCGCAGCAATTTTGTGTAGTAATAAAAGTTGAACAATAATGAGCAAGGATGCTCTTATTTATAGAAGCTCAAAGGAGTAGGCAACCCTAAAGTCTCCTTGAGTTAACAATGAGTTCTTGCCAATTTGCAAGATTTATTCCTATGTCTAAAAGTAGGTAACCTAGTAGTTAATTGGAAAGTCTACTTCAGTTAACTTATTCTAAATTAAACATAACTCCATATGTACAAAGGTGTCTCCAAATAGACATGCATAATTTGTGGGATAGTGAGTTAACTTGGAAAGAGGCATCAAGTTAACTGTTTGTCATAAATGTTATCTTGGTGGGGTAGGATGTCCTTAATTGAGAGTCTACACCTCATCAACTTGAGTTATCATTTCCTCTAACTAGTCGTTAACCTCCTCTGCAGTTGAACAATCGATGCTTCACAGGATGATGATGTGTCGCCGTAGCATCTCTTCACCACTCGCAATATGCTCTTGATATTCAATTTTTTTTGCAGCTGCGTCATCCAGCCTTGTTGACATGGCTGCGATCTGACTTAACTTGCAACCAGTAGGGTCATTGCAAAAACTGCTGTGGATGAGATCCTAAAACTCTGTTTGTACCTCAGCTAGCTCGACATACACACTTCATGCTGGTATAGGCAAGGAATAGATATTACCAACGTTCTTACGAACTTGATAATACTTGCCACAATCTGTTTGTACTCAATCAGTTCCACAGAGTTTGTATCATAAGCTCTTAATTTGTATGCAAGCTATTCTTTTCATGTGTAAAGATGTAGCTTGTTCTTTGTAGTAACCGATTTTTATGCCATCTGCAAATCTGAGATAATGATCTCATCTTTAGGCCTACCCTCTGCTATGTCTTGCTCTGATTCCTGGATCTTTGCACGAAGGTCATGGGCTCTGTACCTTAACTGGTACAACTCTGCAAGTATATAACAACCCTTGATGAAAAACTCTTCCACTTGATCTCTCAAGTATTTTACATATAGGATCAGCTGACTTAGCTGATCTTGATTTGCGGGGAGCTCCAACATTAGCGGGAGCAAAGCAGTGACATTTGATGTACCATGCATAAAGTTGGAGATATATAGTCTCAACTGCTGGTTTTCAGCCTTTAGGGTTGCTTTGTCTTTTCCATCCTTTGCCATTCTTTCTTGGATGCTCACTGACGCAACTTCAAAGAGATCTGCTTCAACTTGAGGCGTGGGCTTGCCAAGGTTGACCTTCAACAAGTGAAGTCATTAACCTCTACCTCATTTGCATTTTTGTCTTTAGGTGGTGCAGTAGTCTCGATGACAATCTCATTGTCAGCATTCTTTCCCACATGGACCTGCTTCTTGAGCTTCTTCTCTGGCACGTCCTGATGAACATGGTCAAATTCTGTTAAGCACAGTTGGTAGGATGGGCTCTCTCTCTTCCTTCCTAGGAGATTCTCAAGCCAAGATGAATCTTGACTAACCTCATTGGAAGGATGAATGTTGGACCCGTGAGCTCCTGACGAGTGGGACCGTGTTGCAATGTCGCGTGGCGGTGAATCCAAGTCAATATGGACCGGTGATTGCTGCGGTGGTGGCAAAATGGGAGGTTTTGCCTCCATCTCAGTTACTGCATCAGCTGTAACTGTTTCCATCACTGGCTCTGTCTCAGTTGCAATTATCTCTATAATTGGCTCAACTGTGTTTGTGGCTGTCTTCACATGTTTCTCTTGCTGATTTGTATCAACAACTCGCATTCTTCCCCTTGTGTGCCCTGACATTCTGGTTCCTCTAGGAGGGTTACTCCATGTCTTCTGTCTAGGCTTAGCTCTCAATGTGGAAGGTAGTGAAGTATGAATTGGTGGCGGCTTTGTGTCAGGAATTATTATCTTGTCCTTTTACTATTCAAGTAGAGTTGGCTGTTTTTGACAATTCTGCCTGTTCTTTCCTCAATAGACGTACTTTCCTTGGCATACCAATCCACTCGTTGAAGAGGTTGTGAGTGAATCTGATCTATGAAGAATGATTTCCCCATCATCATCGGATAAGCCTTCCATGTCCTCTGACAAGAAGTCAACAATTTGTGGAAGTCTGAACCGGCTGTAGTTACGTCTTTTGACTTCAAACTCGTCTTCGTAGTTGAACCAATAGTCCTCCATGGAAGACTTGTGTGAAGAGGGTTGACCAAGGTGTGCTGCATAGTGACCCCAAGGATCATATGACCATTTGTCGATGAGATACTTAAGGTTAAGTCTCACCATCTCCTGGCCCATAGCCTTAGCATCAGTCGCTCTCTTGCACCTGTAAAGTCCCATCTGAAAAGGAAAGTTTGCAGCCGTTTTGCGTTTGACACGTAGATGAGAATGTACTTCGTGTAACTGCCATAAGAACTCCATGAAGACCACCCTATTTGAAGGGTAGCGGGGTAACATGGTAGGATGACCTGAATACCCATACACGCAGATGTAGGTGAAGGTGGGGAACTGGATGAACCAATCCGCCCAATCTACCATTGCCTCCTTGGTTGTTGGTGATATGCGTATATGCAACTCATGATCGAGGTCTCTCACGGTGTGCATCACGAAGAGATCATTTACTCGCTTGAAACGTCTTTCTGCTTGTGTGAACTCAAGTTGCGAGAAATACTTGTGAACCTTTGGCACATCCGAATTCCCACATTATTCAATGCTCTAAACTGGCCTTGGAAGGCAATCAGATATACAAGATATGAACACATGTGAAATTTGTGAGCCTCTAAGAAACCGGTCATCTGTTTGTGGAGCATATCACTGATCAGGGCGGGCGAGTCATAATGTTCTTTGTCGCTCACAATTTTAGTGATGACATAGTACATCCATGATTGGAATTTGTTCGCCTCTTCTTGACCAGTAATACGATTGAGTAGAGTAATCATTACTGCATATTCATCTATGAACTGTCCACGTCCTACATTCTTCGGCAAGTTGGCTCTTTTCTCTTTAAGCCATTTTTCTACCATCCTCTTCTGACATTTGTCTTTTGACGCATCGAATGCCTTTTCGCATTCTCTCATAGACATGACCAAGTTTTTCGCACATGGTGGAATGGCGAAGCACCTTTCGATATCCCTAGGCTTGAGGCTACATATCACTCGTCCATCCACTGATCTAATTTCTTGTGTGGTAGGGTTGTAATGCTTTACACAAGCTATTACAAATTCCATGCTCTGTACTGAGATGGGGAGTGACGTTGCCTCAAGCAATCCAGATTACTCAATGTTTTGAAGTGTGCATTGGTCTATGCCTTCCAGCTTTTCTAAGTTGACCTCTGGGTGTGCCCGATGCAAATCGGTGTCAACCGTTTTTCAGGAAGTCGTGGAGTAAGACTGTTTTGGTCCGGTATTCAACTTGGGAGAATTGCATTCTGAAAACCTTGAAGATTGACTGTGCACACGATACTGTTTGGACAACTTTTTCTGTGATTGCTAAAAATTGCCTTGCCTGGGGTAACTTTTACGAATTTTTTTGAGACATGGGTTTTGTTGAGAATATTTTTCTAAACAAACCTAGAATGTCAGAAATTCGAAAAAATGAATTTTTCTATGACATGCAAGAGCCCTTCAGTGGTAGAGGCAGCAAGGCACCAAAAACTTATTTTTCCCGGAAAAATCTAACACATGGGTTTTGTTCGTGCTTCAAAGCTAAACAAACCTAGTTTGTCTGTTTTTTGAAATTGTGACTTTTTTCGGAAACCCTAAAAAATAGGGGTAGCAGGGCTACTTTTTTTGGAAGACTATGACACTTGAGTTTTTTTTGAACTCGTACCTAGAAGGTCAGATTTGTGAAAAACCTCCATTTACTTGGACATGCAAGAAGATCTAAGACAAGAATAGAAGAAAAAGACGGGAAGAAGTTTGTATGTTATAAACTGCCCTTCTGGATCTTCAAGAAAATCACGCATGGAGATGTAACCTCTGATAAATTGTCCTTCTGTGCAACTTATTCTTGAAAACATGAAGAATGTTGAAAAACCCACTGTCAAATCTTCAAAAAGCGTTGGGGAGAAAAAATATATGTTCTTGAGCTTCAACTTGGAAAGAAAGATGATGAATTATGATGCCTAGACTTGATGAATAGTGTTTGATGTTGAATCAATCAAGTTTAGGCGCCAACACATGACTGAGGAGTCAATCTGCTTGATCTGGAGTTTACAGAGATGATTTCCACCAATTTGGGGACGTTTTAGACATGAAAAGGGCTTTCAAAATAGACAACTTCAGTCATCTGAGCCTAATTTTGACTTTAGGCATCCAAGTTGAGGAGTTGAACATTTTTTTATTCTTTTTCTGTGACGAGGGGTTGTTCAGTTGACCCTGAAATGTTGCTGACATATCCATTGCAACGTTTGATCAACTCTGAAGAAGTGTGCTTGGGAACTGCAAGGCCAACAATGTGAATCTAATGCCTCTAATTCTTAGGCGCCTTTTCCCAAAAGGGTGCTTTATTCACTAGACTTAGTCAGTTTTCTGAATGTCTTTCAATTTCTCCAGTTTGACCTTCAACGCTTTGATCTGAGATTCCTGATGGCTGATGATTTTGGTGAATGTGATGAAATATGGAATGGATAACCAGTTCACTGCCGGAAAGAATGACTTGTCTTGTAAGTTCTGAAAGTTGATGTAGGGGTCTCAAAAGTATGGGCGCCCTTGGCTTGCAGGGGCGCCTTTGACCATTTGTGATGTAATTTTAGTTTGCAATCTTTCATGAACTGCCCCAGTTTGATCTCTGTCTTCAGATGTTTGATTTATTTGTTGAATCTATTGACAGTGTCATTGCTGAGATTAATCAAGACGGAAGAGGACTTCTTGGAGGTTACTGAGCTTGCAGACTGCATCTGATTTCCCAAAAAGCTGGGAGCCTATTTTTAGGAAGGTGCAATTTCCCTAATACTCAGCCAATTCTTTGTGTTCTTCATCTCGCCTTCACCTTCAGTGTTTTCTGCTTGATCTTTGTCTGTGAATGATTGACAAATCCCGTGAGCGTGCAACCGGATTGATCGTGACAGATTCTCCGGAATATCGCCAGCAGAATGTCCAATCTAATGGGACGAGACAAGTTGTTCCGCAAATAGAACAAAGGCGACCGACAAACCCTTAGGTGGAGCAAACACAGGCCCATACAAAAGATCGTTGCAGGGAGGAGTTGAAAAGATTGAGCTCATATGTATTGGAAGAGTTCAAGAAGATAAAGGTCAGTCTACCCCTAATAGAATTGATGAGAATCCCCGAAATTCGGGAAACACTTTTGGGTAGTCTATCCGAAGCTATTGCTCCGAGGAACATACTTCAAAACGTGCCAAATAGAGGAGCTTTTAACGCTCTAGCCAACACTAACGTCACCGAATGGGAGATATTAGGCAACAGGCCGCAAACGCAATCCCCTTCAATAGACCCCAATCAGAGAGACATAACACCAAAAGAAGTTCTTAAGGACTCAAATATATTTCAAGAAGAAGTTCTGGCTAGCAAATTACCACAGAATCCGAAGAAGCCTGAATACGCCTCTGGAACGCAGAAAGAAAGGAGTCAAGGTGTCAACAACCCGGACAAACACCTTGTGGTATTCTACCAAGGGAAAGACGAGCTAGCTCCATTTCTGCTATCCGTTCGTATATTTGGCAAGATGTTGCATAATTGCCTAGTGGACTCTGGTGCCTCAAGCAATGTAATGCCACTGGCTGTTTGTCAAAGGTTAGGACTTGTACCCGCAAGAACTAACAAGAAAGTCACCCAGTTGGACAAGACGGAAGTCCCTGTGATGGGAGAATTGAATAATATCCACATGCAATTAGTAGCAGACCCAAGAATGCAAAGTTGTATCGACATCTCAGTTGTTGATATTCTAGATGGCTATGGCATGCTTTTAAGCAAGGATTGTACAAGAAAATTGAATGGATATATTTCCACGGACTTCTCTCATATGTGGCTACCTTGGAAGGGAGTTCCTAACCAGATTAGGATTGACAGTACGCCAAGACTAAGATTGATGATCACCGAGTATGGCGAGAACAACGAGATTTTATTTCTCAAAACTGACTTAGGTTCTTACAGGCCTAAAATAAATGAAGTATTGATGCTGCATGGGTCAACCCACGAGGCCAATGAGACGATTAAATTCACCGAGACACTTGTAGAAGAATCCCAAGATTTTCAAGACAACGACGAGGGGATGTTTGAAAGTTTCCGAAACTTTGTCTTGAGGAGTGTTCAGTTGAAAGCAGAATTACACGAACACCTCCACATTCATGATTTATTGCTACCAAATTGGTGCCGGATCCACAACACGACACATTCCGAGTTTGTATGCAAGATGTGCCACAAAGCAGTGGAAGAAGTATGGAAAAGTATTCCACATGCGCCAAGTCTTTCATACAACGAAGAGGGCTGGTTACACGGTAGGCTCTACATCGGTCCTGATACAAGAGATCGAGCAAGAGAGAAACACAGAAGCACATCTTTTGTCCCCGCCACAGCAAGAACAAGTTTGGACCTTAAGGTTCGATGGATCTCGATCCAAGAAAGGAGCTGGAGCTGGCTTCGAATTGACTAGTCCAAGAGGAGAAGCGTATCTCGCCGCTCACAGGTTAGAGTTCCCCTGCACAAACAACGTGGCAGAATATGAATCACTGATTCATGGATTACTGCTAGCACTAAAGAAAGGGGCAAAAGCATTATACGCTCTTGGAGATTCTGAAATAGTAGTAAGGCAAGTAAGAAAACAATATGTTTGCCACGATAAGAGACTGGCTCGATACCGCAACAGAGTGTGGGATCTCATTGAGAGCTTTGACGCCTTCAACATCCGATCTGTGAGCCAATCCAATAATCAAGTAGCAAATTCCTTGGCACGGGCAGCTAGTTCATTGGAACCTCTAGCCATGAGATCCATAAGCCAGTTCACAGTGGAACTCTCATCGATACCGTCCATTCTAGACAATGTCACAAATTTTCAAGTCTTCGAGGATGATGACCACATTCGTGAATTTTTAACCAGCTCGGATGTTTTTGCTACACAAGTCATTGATGAGGAAGAAACACAAGAAGCTGAATTAGATGACGATGGTATTTTAAACTTAAAGACTAATATCATCCCAAGAGGAATGATACAGTTGGAACGGATATTTGACCAAGATCAGATCCAAGAAGCAAGAAGCCCAAGGATTGAGGGTGATCAATATGAAAAGATAAACTTGGGAACTGAAGAAGAAGTCAGAAATGTATGCATAGGAAAAGTTTGCACCCCAATAGAGAAGGTCGGAATAATCCGGAATATGAGAGAATTTATGGATATCATAGCTTGGAGTTATGAAGACCTACGGACCTATGACACCTCTATCATCACACATACTATTCCTCTCAAGCTCGAGAGTAGACCATTCAGGCAACGCCAAAGGCCGGTTAATCCAATACTGGAACCTCTCATCCATCAGGAGGTCAAGAAGTTACATTCAACCGGAATTATATTCCCAGTGCGCCACTCAACGTGGGTCGCCAACTTGGTTCCCGTTCAAAAGAAAAACGGGGAAATAAGGCTGTGTGTAGACTTCTGGAACCTGAACCGGGCCTCAGAAAAGGACAACTATCCGTTGCCATCGCTGGATGAAGTCTTGCAAGTTGTCAATGGGTTGCGAATGATGTCTTTCCTAGACGGATATTCTGGATACAACCAAGTGCTAGTGGAGTATGAAGACAAACTAAAGATAACCTTCACCACGAAGTGGGGAACTTTCGCTTACAAAAGGATGCCCTTCGGGTTAATCAACGTGGGAGCCACATTCCAAAGGGCCATGGACATCGCCTTTAGAGATTTGATTGGAAAATGCATAATTATCTATATGGATGACCTAACGGTATTTTAGAAGAAGAGAGAAGACCATATAGAAGACTTGAGAAAAGTGTTCAAAAGATGTCAAAGGTACGGGATTTCTTTAAATCCTAAGAAGTGCATATTCGGGGTCACCGAAGGCAAACTATTGGGTCACTTGATCACGAAAAAAGGAATTCTGATTGATCCTGAACGTATTGAGGCAATTTCCAGAATCAACTTACCTACTAGCCAGAAAGAATTAAGATCTTTCTTTGGGAAGATCAACTTTCTCCGAAAATTTATCACTGGCTTTGCCGAGATAGTAAAACCCTTGAATGAAATGTTAAAAAAGAATGCTAAGATAGAATGGACGACATCGACAAAGGAAGCCTTTGAAGAAATCAAACAAGCAATAGTTGTGGCTCCTGTCTTGGTTAGTCCAGACTATACCAAGCCCTTTTATTTGTATTCCTTTGCATCAGAACATTCGTGTGCCGCGATACTCACCCAGAGGACAGAAGAAAGGGATGAACATCCCATAGCATTTATGGTACACCCCTCCGAGATGCTGAATTAAGATACTCTAGTGTGGAAAAACAAGCCTATGCACTGGTGAAAGCCATTAAGAAATTTAGGCATTATATCCTAAGGAGTAAGGTTTTTGCCATTGTACTAGACGCAGCTGTTAAAACACTCCTAATGCAAAATGAGCTTGGAGAAAGAAGAGGAAAGTGGGTCGCCACTATCCAAGAATACGACATTGAAATACAACCAATGAAGCTAGTCCGAGGGCAAGCCTTGACTCCGACGATGGCAATAGAGGGACCAGGTTTAGTACAACAAACATATGTGTTGACAGACACTTCCCGAGAGGAGTGGTACTATGATATCTCTGGATATTTGATAAACCGCAGATATCTTGCACAGATGAATTCCACACAGAAGCAAGCTTTCCGACTAAAGTGCCAACGTTTCATGCTTCAAGGGGCAGTGCTCTACAGAAGGAACCACGAAGGGATTTACTTGAGATGCGTTGGGAATGATGGAGCAAGAAGGATCATGGAACATTTCCACTCCAAGTTCAGGACAGGCCACGGCGGAAGTTAGGCAACCGCTTGTCAAATACTCAGAGCAGGGTACTATTGGCCCTCCATTTGTAAAGATGCCTACCAACACGTTAAAACTTGTCACACCTGCCAGATCACTGCTACTCGTGAGAAGAATCCTACCATGCCATTACAACCCATCACAGAAGTGAAGCCATTTGCAATGTGGGTTCTTGATTTTATTGGCATGATAAATCCACCATCTTCAGCATAACACAAATACATTCTGACGGCGACTGATTATTGCACCCGATGGTCTGAAGCACAAGCATTGAAGAATTGTACAACAGATGCATTAATCAAGTTCCTAGAAGAACATATCATCACGAGATTCAGTTGCCCCAAGGCTTTGGTGTGTGACAATGGTTCTGCGTTCACTTCTCTGAAATTCTTTAATTGGGCATTTGACTTTGGGATTACTTTGAAATTCTCCTCAAACTATTACCCTCAGGGTAATGGATTGGCGGAGTCAACAAACAAGAACTTGCTCACTGTGATTAAGAAATTGTTGGACCAAAATCCGAGAGATCGACACTCTCAACTCAGGTTTTCTCTGTGGGCAGACAGGACACCAGCTAAGAAGTCATTGGGGACCTCTCCATACCACCTAGTCTATGGGCAAGATCCCGTAGTTCCTATCCAGTTAAGGATTCTGACGCTGATGCAAGAATACTTGGACCTAGATGACAGAGTTCAGATCCGTTTGTCACAACTTTTGTTATTGAAAGAACAAAGAGATCGGGCCCTGGAAAAGTTTGCAAAGCATCAAGGGGTCGTTAAGTGATGGTTCGATAGACGTGCAACGATAAAATCATTCAGAATCTCTGACTTAGTCTTGTATTGGGACAAAGCACATGAGAGAAAGGGTGATCATGAGAAGTTTGATAATTTATGGAAAGGACCATACCAAGTTGCTGAATTTTTGGGGGAAAATGCATTCAGGTTGAAGACTTTAACGGGAGAGGATATCCCGTTGCCAGTCAACGGGCAGTTCTTGAAACATTATTTCCGACCTTGAATTCCTTAAGTGGGACTACCTGTATATAGTTAGATTAGTTTCTTTTTGAGTTTGGTTTGTTTTTCTGCTTTGGTTTTGGTTAGTTTAGGTGTTTCCGCTTTCTTTGCTTTGTTTTCGTAGTTTAGTTTGCTTTAGTTTTGTGTGCTTAGTTTAGTTTGAATAAGAGGGATTCCCATTTTGCAAAAGGGTGGTGTTGCTTACACGCACACATTGGATTGATCTCACCCGGTTATGTTATGAGTATGCCTTGGGCAAATATTCGTGGAAAACCTTCGAGTCTCAAGATTAGTTGTCTCTAAAAATATCCTGAGGTTAAGGTTAGTACTTAATTGAATAGGGAATCGTCTATTATATCTTGATTTTGAATTTCACAGTTACATCTCACACATATGATAAATTCTCTAAGTCGCGATCGTTTCTAAGCAGAAATCATGGTTTAAACAAAAATAAATAATCAAGGTCTTACTTTAGCGCCACTATAATGCTCAAACCCATGTGAGCTTCATTGCTTACAAGCCAAAGTGTGAAAGTTTGAGAAAGAAAAGAATATCCAAATAAGAGAAAAGAAAATAAGGAATGATCAAAACACTTGGCTACGGGTGTGCGGACATCTCTACAGGCGTGCAATCAATAGACACAAGAAAATAAATCGCCAGAAGTAGAGCAATCTCCGTGAGATTATAGCAGATAACCTCACCGGGGCTATAGACGCTCGCTGGCAGCGAGGCTCTATCCAAGGATGCTTTTGGAGTTAAGACCAGTTATGATAAAAGGCCATGATGGAACCAAAGAGACTTAATGTTCTTACGAGAAGGAAATGAACGCCAGTGCACACACTAGTAACTAACAGATGAAAGATCTTGATATAGTTTAGGATTCCCTTTTCCTTTTTTTTACTTTTCTTAGCCAAGGGATGAGTTTGTTGGAACTAATGTAGGACTCTAGGTTTGAAATGGGTATTGTCTCTGGAATGTTCAGGAACATTCCTAACGTGGAGTCGCCAGATGTTGTGACCTATTTTCACACATCGCCCCATTGCAAATGGGGACCCCCAAGTTTTGGTTCCGCCCTCTGCGCAACGTCTTTAAGAGTCCTAAATTTGAATAATCTTTGAGAGTCCGTCCGACCAAGTTGTAATTTTGAACCCATTTGTATGCTTAAACGTCATGAAAATGCTCAGAAGACCCGGTAGATGAGGAACGTCATTGCTTTCGGTCAATTCTGACACTTCCTATTTTTTAGAGATTCTGCTTTTTTTGCTTTTTGTTTTTTTTATTTTTGGCATTTTTAGGCCATTCTGGAGTTCCTATTTTTTAGGGATGTTTTTTGCTTTTTTCTATTTTTGGAAAGTTTCTATTTTTAGAAAGTTTCTATTTTGGGAAAAGTTTCTAGTTTTGGATCCCACAGAGCATGAAGTCAACACACCTCCAAAAATCATGGAAATCAAGGTAAATGGTAAAGGTTTGGCAAAAAATGGCTAAGTCTGAGAATGCGCCCATGAACAAGGAATGGCAAGCCAAGCATGAAGTCCTCCCTAGCTTTGGCATGCCAAAGGTAGGCACTGGCAAGCCAAGGCTGAAGTCCGCCATGGCATGAGAGGCCTCCAAGTCCGCCCATGGCTTGAGGAAGGGTGAAGTCCGCCCTAAGCACAAGGAAGAGTGGATGGCGAGAGAAGAGGCCAAGTCCGCCCTGGCAAGGTGAGGTCAAAGTCCGCCCAAAAAAGTCAATGGCAAGCAAGACAAGAAGTTTTCCCAAGCCAAATGAATGGCATGACAAGGGGTGAAGGCTGCCCAAGGCAAAGCAAGACCAAAGTTCGCCCATGGCAAGGAAGAAGCCCAAGTCCGCCATGGAGAGAGGGGTAGAATGGAATGAACATGTGCCAAGTCCGCCATTAGACAAGGCAAGGCTAAAATACACCATGGCAAGGAGAAAGGTGAAGTCCGCCCTAGACAAATGAAAGATAAAATACGCCATTGGCAAGGAAATGTGAAGAAATTCGCCCAACTTAGGAAAACAAAATTTTATTTTTCTAAGGCATGGAAAATGGAAAATATCTAGAGGGAGAAGAGATTAGGCCGGCACGAAAATCACTCCTTGGCAAGATGGAATGAAATTCTTTGGCAAGGAAGGAAGAATGTAAGGCAAGGCAAACGCGAAGGCCATCCCTCTCAGCTTGAATAAATTCCTAAGGCATGAATAAAAAATGGCAAAGTGGAAGAGAAATCTCCAAGTTCGCCCAACTCAGAAGGAGAGAGTGAATTGTTTGGCTAAATACAAACATCCAAAGAGGTTAGAAGTCCGCCCGGAGAGTTGAAAATTGGCAGATGAGCTATCAAGCTCATTTCGGCTAGGCAGACAATTGGAAGATAAAATCTTCGGCCGTGGACAAACAAATTTAGCCATGTATCAAATTTAAATGGGTTGGAATTTTAATATTTTAATATTTTAATATTTTTAATTATTTCCCAACACTTAGGGAATTTTAATTAAAAATTCGAAATCTGGAGATTACTTGGAAGGTTAAATCATTTCGCCTTAGGTAAAATTAAATTTGCCATGATTCGAGGATTTAAAGCATGTTGGAAAATTAATTTTAATAATTAATTTAATATCTTTTGATATTTTCTCCAACACTTAGGCAAATTTTAAAGAAATTTGAAGATCTCAGACAGAGGTGGCGCAAAGGTAAAAATTGGAAACTTGCCTTAGCGACTGCGAGAAAAATTAGAAACTTGCTAATCGGGGAAGAGAAGACGTTTTTAAAATTGAAAGAAACTCAGGGAAAAAGAAGGCAATTCCTTGAGAAAATCGCACTTCTCAGCCATAAAATGAGTCTCAGCAACTCATTTCTCATAATTTCGATTGAAAAGAAGTTATCTCTCTCGAATCTTCAAAGAATAATTTGTGAAGGAAAAGATAGTGAGAGTAGCATTGAGAGGTTATTTTGTGTTGAAAGACGTGATCTTTAGAAAGAAAATCACATTTCCCAGCAGATTGGCGCACTTCCTTTGTCAAATTTCTAGAAATTTTGTTTCGTTTGCAGCCAGAGGACAATCTCAGAGGTTTGGAAATTGATTGGCAATATGTTTCTACTCTTTTCTATCTTCTACATTCATTCCGATAGGAGTTTTATTCAATGCTTGGCGAGTTTATTTACTTTCAACTTGCTTTTTCACACAAATTTTACTTTAAACAAGCTGAAAGTGCGATTTTTATCCAACAACACCTCAAAATAAATTAATTTAAAAAAGGTCTTGTATTAATGTTAAGTATTTTTTACTTGCAGGTTGATGATCAATCAGGGAGAGTCATCCAGACAAGCGCAGATGAAGTTCGCCAGCAAAGGATCGCAGCCGGAGACCAAAATAAAGTCAAAATGGAAAAACATTATAGACACCAATCTTGGCCATATCGACCTCGACGAATTCAAGAGAAGGATATACGGGCACAATGGACCTTTACCAAAGCCTGCCGCTAGAAGAATGGTGAGGAACGAAATTTTCTAAGCTGCCGGATTCCCGCCTGCGGTTGAATGTGCTGAGCTAATGGTGTAATGTGCACTTCATTATGATGCTGAATTGAGGAGGATCGTGGCACCCGATGGGAGAGTACTAGCTCATCTGGGAGAGTTGGCCATACAGGAGGCTTTTGGCATTCCTACGTATCCCAAGACCTTTTACAAAACCAAAGAGGACGCCCAAAGGCTGTATGATGAAAAGCTTGACCTATGTGCCGCCAACCTCAACAAGTCATGGCTGGATAAGCCAAGACCTTCCGTCAAGAAAATGCCAAAGAAGCTGTTGCGTACAGACTTCAAGGAGGATTATGGGGACATCATCATCTTGCTAAACAGGATAGTAGGCAATCCTTTGGGGGCACCTTTCGAGCCATGGATGTACTATTTCATTGAGGACCTCACGGAGGGCGTGAAGATGTTCAACTGGTTGCGTATGATAAGTAACAATCTCCTCGAGCAGCTTATCAACTTGGAGAAGACTAAAACATTCTACATGAGCTCCTATGTCATCTATATGTTGGCTAGGACGTAGAAATATGCAGGCTTGATCTGCAAAGGCACAGTTGGCAGTGGAGCAAATGAGTTGAAGGCATATGACTGTTATCCACAATTGTAGTTGAAAGAGAAGGCACACTTCAGGCGAGCTCACGACGCCTTCCTTATGTACATCACAAGGATACTCCAGGGGGAACACATCAACGATTGACTCATGAGGCCAAAAGCCTGATTGGCAAGTACGGATCTTGGTTCATCCAATATCCAAGGTATGCTTACATCAAAATCCAGGGATTCACCGAAAACCCGTACCGATTGCCCATCTTCCCCACAAACAAAATGGTCCTGCTTGAAGTATTGAGGCAGCTAGAAGAGTTTCAAGGCTTCCAAAGGGCGAAGGAAAAGGCGGTAGTCACTTTTCCCTTCTTCATAGGGAACATGCTGGAGTCATGTCCATCATCCCAGGCCGCCGATAGTGCCAGGCTTGAGATACAGAATTATCCTTTTACCACTTATCAATCCAAGGGCAATTTTGACCCACATCATCACATCAAGGCAGTGGATGGAAGGAGATACAAGCACATGGTTGAATTGGAGGATTTCTGGGCGGATGCTGCGGATGAGTTTGAGGTTAGGCGAAGGATGTGTTCTAGATTGCCTGTCAGCTTGATCAGGGCAATGAAGCTTTGTCGAGTGCCAGATTAGTTAGAAGAGGATGGAAAACAAACACAGCCATGCTTCGATGAGAGTTTGTCTTTGCCTACTGTCAGGTGGTCAAAATCAGAGCATGCCGATTTGAATACTTTGATGAGACTTGTCATCAAGTATACACAATGGTGGGTCGATCAACAGATTCAGGAGCTAAGGCGAAAGAAGGTAACACTGACTTATGATATGTTGAGTGAGGCGGAGTCCTATTCTTCTAATGCAGACGCATCCCAAGACATAGTAATGATAGAGGCCACCACTTCCAGGAAAAGGAAGCAGATAGGTGTGGGTAAGGAGCCAGTTCAGAAATAGGCAAAGCTAAAGCCTTCATGCTCTGCCGCATCTGGAAATATTGAAGAGATGTTGGCTACTGTCGATGCTTTACTGGCCGACATTAGGGATCCCTCCCCGATTCCCGAGGATAATGTGGAACCTCAGTCGGGCAATGACACACCACTGTCTCCCATAGGTACGGAAATATTGGAGTCTGACGATGATATGGGCACCCAAAATGATGATTTCCAGGAAGGAATGATTTCAGCCCTTCGAGGAATTTTGGACGTTCCTGACAGAGAAGGTATGCCGGAAGACGATGGCGTGGAACAACTCACAGTCCTAGATTGGCTGAGGGAAAGGCTGAAAATACAGGTGCCAGTGGAAGAGCCGGAAGAGGATGACACTACAGACTTCTTGGCTAGACTTACACAAACTGCAGTCAAGAAGCCGGCAAAGAAGTTCTCAAGCATACAAAAGGATGAGGCCGACAACCGAACCATACAGCTTGCAGTACCTACAGTGGACAAGCCACAGGAGGACATAGCTCCGCAAGATTATGCCATCACCACCATTGACTTGAGTCCAACCACGAAGGGCCAGGAAATTGAAGATTTGGACAATTCTGTGTCCACTATCAAGTCAAGGTTGGCGAAGGAAGTGGCAAAGAGGAAAGAGTGCCAATTGGAGATTGAGCGCTTGAGGGAGTATATCCAACATTTGATCAAGCCACTTGATCAGGACAACACGGCAGCTCCTCTCCTCCCAAGCTCTTCGCAAGAGGTGGCTAAGGAAATAGAAGAGAACAGGGTCACAACTTGGGAGGCCAAAGAATGGATAGCGACCAAGGGCACGAAAGCTGAGGTGTTCATGGAGAGGTTGACCTTGGTCTACGGTCAGGCCACTTCACTACTTTCCAAACTGGCCGCTTTTGCGGAAGTATGGGATAGCCTTCCAGATGTGCAGGGAAGAATAATCCCTTGCCTTAGGATTCTGAAAGGAGTTCCTAAGCAAGAGTTGATAGACGGAGGTGTCATTGCAGCGGGAGCAACCTACGATTTCCACACCTGGTATTGGGCCTTGACGGCACGAGGGGAGGTCTTGGAAAGGGTAAAGGTTGACGGTCTCAAGCTGGAGGAGGAGGTGAAGGAAGTCCAAACCAAGATTCTCAACATGGTTGCCGACATCCTGGACAAGGAAGTTATACGAGAGAACGACTTGCAGCTGGAGGTTTTGAAGGGAAAGGTCCAGGAAAATATCTTTGCTATCACTGGACCCATCTTGAAGCAGGATTGGGCCAAATTGGCGAACTTCCTGAGCATCCGAGAATCCTTTGAGAAGACTGAGCCGGAGTGGGAGGATACCTTTGTCCGATGCGCCGAGAGCGTGGAAGGACTAGAATTCAAGATCATAATGCTTCCATAGGTCACCATGGATGAATTTGCCTTAATCGTGTCTAGATTTGTCGAGCACATGGCAACTCAGAAGGATCGAGATGTGTTTCCTTGAAAATAGCTCTAGGCGCCAACTCACTATTGTTAACCCTTAGTTCACTGGTGTTGTTTCGGGAAACCCTAATTAGGGTTTATTTTGTTCAATCTTGGCCGTCGGCTCATTTTTAATCTGGGCCATTCATTCAATTTTGTGAACTCTATATAAACTTGCATACTCTCATTTTCAATTTGTGAAGTGAGTAGTATAAGATTGTTGCGACAAAACTATTTCCGTTAATAAAAGCTCTTGTGCATGATTTGCTAAGAACCACTTTTGTTTTCAAGTAGTGTGCAAGGTTTTCATATTCTCCTTCAACACTTAGAGTAGAGTTAAATTAGTATTTTATTTGTATGTTTGTTAGTGAATGATAGATTTGATAGCAGTGGTGAATGAAATTAAGCTCATACTTTTGTTGAATGGATGATTTGCATTCAATGTGTAAAGTTAGCCTGAGCTATTAAGTTGTGGATGTTTAACTTCAGTTTGAATAGTTACTCATTCAAGCATGAAAATCATTATCACCCCCGTTGAAGATTGCATCCGCTTTTCGTAAGTTGTCCTAAAGGAGGCGAAACAAAGTGTGGTTATTCCAAATTTTATCTCGTCACTGCCGTCTCTTGAGTTCTTAGGCATATTTAGATCTCTGAACCCTTACCTTTTTGCCCCTTTTTTTTGGAAAATCTCAAATATCCATCAAAAAGAGCCTTTCAATGATAAATCTGTCTAAGTCCTCAACTTGCAAACGAAATTTAACGTAAGTCCCCTTGTGATTACCAGCAATCACAACGCCCACTGGCCTTATCCACATGTCATGACCTGATTAAAAGAAACATTGGAGTTATTGTACTATCTTCTAGGTATCTACAATCACTTTTCAAGAGAGGATAAAGTGTCCCTTGGGCATTTTATTCAGTGTTCGGTGGCGTATTCAAAACACACACCAACAGGTACAACAGGTTGCTCCTATATAGTGCACTCAACCCTCATTGTATTATCTCTCTAAGATGTACTCTTTTGTACTCTCGAACTCTCAACCTTTGAGGACTTCTGTTTTCCTTGAAGATTCTTGAGGTTCATTCTGTAGCTTTTTCTTGTTGAAGAATTTGCACATATTGTTTGTAGATCTCTTGTGTGGAAGGTGTCTTTGTTTGTTGTTTGATCTTGTGGCTCGTGTTTTTCACAATTCTAACATGGTATCGAAGCCTCAATTCAACGAACCCCTTCTCGATTTATGAGGTTTTTTTTCTTCAACAAGGGTTACAGGCATCAGATTTAGAATCCCCTTTGATTTTTTTGCAAATTTTGGAGGTGGGCGAATTTTGGTGCATCTAGAATCAAACCAGAGTCTTTTGTTGGATTTAGAGCTATTGAGAAAGTCATCTTTGACTTTTGTTTCGCCTGATTTGGACTCTTGAGGTAAAATCTGCGAGGGTTTGAAGCGGTTTTTTTTTCGAATCTGGAGGAGGGTAGTTGCATTGTCAGTGCATTTTGGCACGAAAAGGACCTCGCTGTTGGGTTCAGGAGTCCGATTCCACAAATTTTGACTATAAATTTGCCCTAGTTTAGTGTCGGGAGCTTCTGAGGCTTTTTTTTTGTACAGGGCCCTGTATGGCCCTTGTATGACCCCGTACACGATCTTCAAAAAAATCCCAAAATATAAAGGTCGGCTGTATTTTTTTAATTTATGTTATTTTCGAAAATTGCAAAAAGAAAAGAAAATAAAATTAAAAGCCTTTTTAAAAGGTTGAGTAGGGTTTACATTTGGCAGGGGGTGGTAATACAAGGGTACTCGCAGGGTACCTACGTCAACAGGCCTTGTGGGTCCCACTATACTCGCAAGGTACTTGCTTTAGTAGGCCTTGTAGGCCCCACTATACCCGCCGGCGGCTTCCATTTATCTTGGCGCCTATCGTTGTTTCCTAGTGGCTCCCTTTACCGACAACCTTTACCATTTCTGGCACCCACATAAAAGCTTAGGTGGTTTTTTATGAATTTCGGTGGCCCCATTTACATTCACCCGATAGCCCCATTTGCAATCACTCGACAAATTAGAAAAACTACCGGCGGCTTACGATTATTTTTCCAGGCTGATTTTTTAAATTCCCTGATAGTGGCAGTTATTTGGTGGCTTTTATTGCCGTTTGGCACTTTCCAAATGCTGGTAGTGGCTTTTCTCCTACTAACGGTTTTTTCCCTTTTCCGGGCCGTTAAACTTTTTGCCGATGATTTTCTCCATTCTGGCTAGTATTCACAATTTTCCGGCAATGTTCAACCGTTTTCCGTCACTGACAAGACCTTTTCCGACAACGCTACAAATTTTCCAGCAGACATTGAATTTTTCTTGGTCAACGCATTGTTTTGAAATATTTCGGTCAACTATGGTATATTTCGTCACCGATATTTTGCTAGGGGCGTTGGGATTTTTTTCGGTTACAAGGGAATATTCTTGTAATGTCCCCTTCTCAGTAGCTCTTCAGGAGATCGCTTAGCCTTTTAATTCCCGGGGCTAATGTCGAGTTGAGGGAATCATTTATTTATTTACTTAATGTTTGCCTAAGTTCCAAATTAATCTAAAAGGGTGATATTGAGTAATTAATTAAATCACTTTATAAGGTGACTTAATGAAATGTTTTTTTTAAAGTGACTTGTGAAATATTTAAAATACTGCTTTGTAAAATTCACTTATGTTTTGAATAGTGAAAATAAAAAAATAGTGGCTTATGAAATATTTAAAATATTACTTTATAAAAAGGGTCACTTATGTTTTGAGGGGGAAAACACAAAAAGGAGAAATGAAGAAACATTCGACATTTCTTGACTTCATATTTCTCACGACAGTTTGAGCGCACCTCCTGGTTTAGGGTTTTAAGACCCATGCTCAGTTTCGGGTGTGAAATATCACCCCTAGCTGAAGGGAAATCGATTCTTGGAAGGACGTTGTAGGTTTAGTTTGAATCATTTGCATCATTGGAGATTCGATTTGGAAGAATAACCTCAGATTTTTGGAGAAGTAAATCCCAGTTTGGGGAATATATTTTTGGCAGCCAAGATGGGCGACTTGCAGCTGGGAATTGCACTTAAATCCCCATTCGTTTCCTAGAGTGGGTGACATCAAAAATCGTGGCCATCTCTTAGAATTCTGGGTGCAGCTAATGAGGGTTCGATTTTGTTAATGGAGGCCGATAAAAAATGCGATGCTAGTACGAGGAGTGACGCCTAGCAGCTGGAAGGAGATTCGCTGCAAGCAAGGGTAAAGAAGGACGAATTGCAAGGAGATTTCAATCAGGTTCAGGTGGATGCAACTTCACCAAGACAGGGCGAATTTTCCAGGTTCCTTGTATCAATTGTAATCTTGCAAATTTCAGTTCTTGCACCTTTGTGTTAGCAGGTCCATTAATGTAGTTTGCACTGTGGAAGGAGTTGCTGTCAGTCAGTCGTTGGCATTGTACAATTTCAGTCATATATATCTAGCTAGTATCACATTTGGTTTGGAGATGTAGTTGCTGTCTTATGACAGTCATATGTCAGTGTAATTCCAGTTAAAGGAAGTTGCATTTTGCATATAAGTTGAGTCTTGCAAACACTGCAAATATCAAATAGAAATATTGGAGGTTGGCTGCAAATTGTTTGACAAATTGTCAAGTAGTTTACTTCATATCAGCATATATAGTTTGCATGCTAACTGTTTGACTAAATGTCAAGTAGCTGTAGTTGTCATTTTTAGTCACATGGATGCATTTGAAAAATACAAAAAAAGACTTGCACTTCATCTTGGTTACTTTGTTAGACAACTTGCATTCATTTACAATCATCTAAACATCATTGGCATCAATCGAAGGCAACTCAAATACAAATTGAAACCCACAACAGCAAGTCAAAAGGTTGCATGAAAGATGTTTGTCAAAATACCTAAGATAAAAAATCAAGGGTTTTGCATCAGTTTTGGCAAGGCACTTTACAATTCTCCGAATATTCTTGTTAATGTCAATTGTATAGATTGTACTTTGGCCCCCTTTGACCCTCTTTGTGCCCTAAAAGAGGTCTTTTTTTTTTTTGCCATAACTTGGGCATACGATATCGTTTTTTGGCAATCGAGATATTGTCAGAAAACTGGTTTTGTCAATTTTCAAATGGTGTGGGTCTCATCACTTGATTTTTTTGCTGGTGTATTCTACACCCTGTTGAAGTCAGAGGTGCTGTTTTCAATCCCGAACTCATAACTTTTGACCAATTTCTCTATTTTTTCGCGATTCCAGCTACGTTGGAATCTTCTTTTAGAGCTCTTCACAGCCATCCATGAACTTTTCCTAGATTTCTCTCCAGGTACATTTTATTCAATTTTTTGTGTTTTTGCACTCTGGTGAATTACTTGGACGTCTTAGCCCTTGGAAACTTTTCATGTGCTTGGGATGACTTGTTTTTGACTCTTCATTTATTTCCAGTATTCTGTTCTATTTGAGCATTGTAGACATCTTTTTCATGCACATTCTCTTTTGTAGATGCACTGAGATAAAGTGCCATTCTGGTGTATATTTTTTGGGGATTCTGCACATCCTGTTTTGCCTTTTGTAATCACACTATGATATAAAGTGCCATGGAGGGGTTGATATTTGCCTTTGGTTTGCCATCACAACTTTGTCAAGTGAGTGTTCCTTCCACGACAATAGTGAATCCCCATGATTCTTGCCTCATGCATGTGTGCTTTAGTTTGCACACCCTTTTATTTGCAGGTTGTTTCTCCTACATGTAGTTCTTGGTTTCACACAGTTTCAATGTACCTGTTTGGGCTCTCCCTTTTTCAGCATTATGGTGGGTTTCTACTGTTGGTGCTAATGCTTCCTTGGTTTCTGTAAGGTCCCACCCCAAGTGGACACTTGCTAACACAAATTTTCTGCCTTGTTTGGTTTGTTTTGATAAGTGTTTGTGATATATTGACAATGTTTGATACAACAATATAATGCAGCAAAACAAGAGATGTTGCAATAATAATTTTTTAACTCAACATTGAAATTGCATTGGAAATACAAAACTGAAAATTCCAGATTTTTATATCAGCTTAAATATTCAGTATTTTCACAATATATTGACCACTCAATTCATAAAATAACACCTATTATCTAAAACAACAATACCCAAAAAATCTAGGAGTTACAATTCATGAACTCACAAGTAAACATGCCTTGAAACCCTCTAAAAGTGGGTGCCAGAATGAAGTATAAAGTTTGCAGTAGTATAACAGCAGCAACAATGGTAATAAACTCCAACAACAATCACTATCACCAATCCCCACGCCTAGTGCAAAGCTGTATACAATTAAATTGCCAAAACCCTTGCCTGACAACCACCTGTTTATTGAAGTTCTCCTGTAGTTCTCTTTGCTCTTAAAATAATGATCAATATATTTGCATTATTCTAATATTTCATTCAAACCCTTGAATTTTTTGTAGATTATCACTCCCAATCAGCACACTAATGATTCCCACTTGCCAATGAAGATGTCTCACACCAGCAATAAAGATATTCAATAATAATTCTTTTCATTAACTTCTGATCTGCAAATAAACCTTTGTAAAATATGATATAAATCTCCACTTTAAAGTGCAATGTGACTTCTGAGATAAAGCCACCAGTATTTGCACAATCGAAGAGAGGCTACGTTCTCCAAGATTGAAATTACAGCGAAACCCTAGGTTTCTTCTTCAAAGCCAAAGCTTCTTCAGAATGAAGAAGTGTTGAATGATTCCAAGAACGAATGAAATCCCTTTTCAAAAGCCTTTATATAATATTTAATTTGCATTTGGCTTCATCTCATTTAATTTCACTTTAATTTCATTTACTTTTCCCTCCATTTGGTGCACAATATAAAGTATACTTTATTAAACACTTATATCTCCCTTTTAAATTACACTTTATCACTTATAATAGATTATACTTTATTTAATATATCATCTCTTAAAGTGGCCCCCCAAATATAACTTAAATGCATTTTAAATAATTGACTTCATAATTCATTAAATAACCCCCTCATAATAAAGTCAATTAAATATTTAAATGATGTGTACTTTTTAATTAATTAATTATTATTATTAAAGTACAACTTTAATAATAATAAAAATGCCATAACTTCCACAATAATGCATATAATTCAATTCCGTCTGAACCTGGGAGTTAACTATTGTATCCACTGTGCATCCATCTGCCTTACTAAAAATAGTAAAGGTCCCTCTCTAACGCCCACTGACTTACTATAAATAGTAAGTCCCTCAAAATGGAACCAGAAACCTCTGAATATCAATGCCTCAGAACATATGAAGGATTTGGAGAGATAAACACTTACAACTGCCATCTAAAGAGCTCCATAACGCCCAAACTGGACCCTCGAATCCACTACACTAGCCTACGAGGGTCAAATGATAGGCTAATCGTTCAAACTCTGATGCTCACAAAAATCGGGACATTACAGTTTCACGTTTGAGTGATCTACTTTTCTAGTTCTTGTTCTTATGTACTTTTAGATGCAACATACATCAGCGGCTGGTTACATGCATTTCAGTGAGATGGATCATTTATCATATGGACACTCTTGCATTCCTATTTCTGGAGGTTCTTCATTTCAACACTATACCAGTCATCATTCGACAACAATCGACAACTTCTTCGTGCTTCAATGATGTTCTACATGTTCTTCTTTTTGGGACATTGTTTTGGTTGGAGGCTTCCTAGCCCTTCACACCTTGATTTGGAGGTTTCTTCAATCCTTTAGTTGCCTTTCTCTCTTTTGGAGAGGAGTTTTCTTCCATTGTGGTTTTCTCTTTTTCTCCAATTTTGAGAGATCTTTTGTTTATACATGGGTACCTCAACAGGCCTTGTTTGCCAGGACCTGCCATACATTCTTTTTTATGGGTGTTAGCTACTCCCTAAGTTCGTCTTAAGCGGGGGCGCGGGGGCGGGGGGGGGGGTTGTTAGATTAATCATGCATTAGCTAATAATTAATTAATCTCTAATTGATTATTAGTCTAATTTATTCTCATGCACTTGAGCTAAACTTAGGAGTTATTTATTAAGTTAACTAAGTGCTTTTCTATGTTAACTAAAGTGAGCTATTATTAGATCATTATGTCTCATCGCATGTGATGTTGACACTTGTCTTGATCTAGTCCCTTTACTATTTAGGGTTTCTCCTATATAGTGCACTCAACCCTCATTGTATTATCTCTCTGAGATTTATTCTTCTGTACTCTTGAACTCTCAACCTTTGAGGACTTTTGTTTTCCTTTAAGATTCTTGAGGTTCATTTTGTAGCTTTTTCTTGTTGAGGAATATTGCACATATTGTTTGCAGATCTTTTGTGTGGAAAGTGTCTTTGTTCGTTGTTTGATCTTGTGGCTCATGTTTTTCACAATTCTAACAATGCATGCCTTCACATTTTGTACAGGTATTTTAGTAAGGTGGTATTTTAGTCTATTAATTCCACCTATCATATTTTGCTTGCATTCAGTACAAGTGACTTGGCCCTTCATAGCTCCCGGTATCCCATACTTCCATGCATAATCTTTTTTGCCACTCATTTGTGTTGAACTTGAAGTTTGTAATGTCCTCTTCTCAACAGTGATTTGATAGTTGGCCGTTAGTCTATCCTGGTGACCCGTAGACTACTCAGAAGTAGAAATTAGGGTTCCCTATCTTCTAGGAGGATGTTTCAGCTCTTTCTGGAACTTGCTTCTGGAATCTTGGTGTTTGGTTGGCAGCTCCTTTCTGGGTTTTCAGAGAGCTTCGCGTTGGTATAACTTGCATGATGATCCGAGTGACTTCCTGGATTTACTATTTTTAGTAAATTCTATTTTTGGCAGTGGTCCTGCTTGCTTCAGTGCATTTGGCTTTCCTCATCTGATGGTTTAGTTGGCAGAATCAGAATCAATGCCTGGATGCAGTTTCTGGAGAGATAAGTTGTTTTAATTAAAATAATGTTTTATTTTAATTATAACCCCCTTGGTCTAGCTTCATGACTTAAGTTGTTTTTAAAAGGGGGGATTTTATGGGTGGGCGCCTCATCAAGAAGTTAAATGAATTATTGATAATTTACTAAGGGAAAAAGGGAATGCCAACTTGAGAAGAGAAGGTAATTTAAAATTAATGAGATTTTTCACTAAGTGAAAAAGGACGCCAACTTTGAGGAAAGGTAAGTCAACATGGAATTTCGAAAATTGGTTGACTCCTGGGTTTGGTGCACTTCCTAGAAGCTTCTAGGATGCTCTTCAAAGGTTATATATGGGATTGCTCTTCTTCATGTTTCTCATCTTCCGACTTGAGTATTGTTATGCTGCCGGAATAGTGCCAGAGTTGCTTCGAGGGATGCACACCTCCTAACTGGCTTGACTTCTTGCTTGAAAGATAGCAACTAGTTGAGAATAGGTTACTTTAGAGTTATTTTGTAATCTGCATTTGAGATATTGTATTTTCAGTCCATTTCACAGTTGCTGGTTTGACTGTGGCTGAATTGAGTTTTGGCTTAGATAGTTGTGAGCGATTTTTATTTGGTTATGGGTAGTTGATGAATGTCATTGGCAGGTTGGAGCGACCCTTTCCTCCAAGTTATAGATTTTATTGTTGAGTCTTTATTTTTATATGGCAAAATCGCCCCTCCTTGGGGGCCGTACATTTCTGGAAATGCATTGAATTCTTTGCAAAATGAATATAATGTCTTTGGGTTGGTTTTGTTGGTTTCTTCTTGGGCGCCTTCAGCATTAGCAATGTTTGCAATCGATTTCATGGGATTTGAGTGAGAATTGAGTGAGTTATCAATAAATGAGTGAATTTCTGTGTTGCTGATCCTGCAATTTCAGTGCAGGTCTGTCATAATCAGATTAATAAAAATGGGGTTTGTGAGTTGGGTTTGAGTTTGAGAGATCAAGATAGGAATAGGGAAGTCTTCCTATTTTATTATAGCATTCTATACTTGTTCTGGATGACATGATGTTCGATTATATTGTAAGCTGAGCAGTAGTATTGCCAACATTCTTGGTTGTACGTGTTAATGATGATAGCTTCGGTCAGATGTGATCAAAGATCATCACTTATAAATCAAATAATCTAAAGAGCATTTAAATCAAAGTTTTGAACATACATATAAAACACGTGATGATATATTCTGCAGTTATTTGAAATCGGAATCTTCTTAAAGACATCCGCCATCATGTAGAAGGGTGTGTATGTGTTAAATCATACTTAACAAATGGTAAATGACTGTTGAGAAAGGCCGCGTGCAAAGGGACACGTCCCTTGAGCGGACGTGTCTCCACACGTGGAGACACGTCCTCTCAAGGGACGCATCCTTTGAAGGCGGGTCTCTCCACTTACAAATAGGAGTTCCTTCATTGATATGCAAACATAGAAATCAGATAATGTTCTGCAATCAGCACATTCACAATTAAATAAGAAAATCTGGAAATCACAGTTAGAAGAAAATTCTGGAAATTTCATTTTAACTTATAATTGTCTTACACAGAAATTCGAACTTAGTTTTGCTCTTAGGTATTAGGATCCTATTTAAGGAAAGATTTGATTACATTTACATGGTATCAGAGCAAGGTTGTGTGAATCCAAATCAAATCTAAAACCAAATTGCTCAAGGAATTCGTATTTTCTAAAATTGAATTCACATTCTTCATAAAATAATTTGGTTGGCGAAACTGTATGGTGTTCGATAAAATGTCGAATGGAGTTTTGAATAAGCATCACGGAAGAATGAAGAATGTCTAATTTGTTTTGCACTGGGAACGGAAACTCTCAGGCAATTTGATACCCTGTTAGGACGTAGCCCCTGAGCAGGTTGTTATTGGTCAATAAAAAGGAAGAGCATTGCAGACGCATTGGCTCTTACTGTTCGCATTGGGAATTGATGGGATTCCGGCTGGTTGTGAAATTCATATCGAATCAACTGTTTAAAGGGAGCATTGGTGAACGCAATCTCGAGCCTTTCTCACCAAACAGACATCTCCAATCTAATGCGAGAAATGGAGTTAAGACTTTGTTATCGGGCATTGCAGGATATCAATCATGAGAGTCTTGGCTAAGACATATTATCACCCAGAGCCAGCGGGGAAGTTTTCCATCATCACAGATTTGAAAGAGTATTATCGGGAATAAGCATTGTGCATTAGCGTCACTCTGTATTGGGTGGAAACTAAGATATCTCTATGCCACGCATAGGACCGACGCTGCATTCAGGAGAGGAGATCCTTTGAAAGGGAGTTAGTGTTCACCATATGCTGGACGGGAAGTCTTCACGAGAATGCAACGGACACCAAATATCACAAGCTTTGTGTTGGTCGATAAAGGCGTAGCGGTGGAAAGAAAATCGTGTGAATTCTGAGTAATCATCAGGCTAGGATGGGAGAATCTCTTCTATCGCTGTCATGGTTCATATGAATCAATGTCTATTCAACTATTGTGATGGGTCCCCCTTCAAGGTGTCACAACAGTCCAAGAAGATATATTGAGATATCCCGTGCATATCTTCAGGATTAGAGGTGCATCTCTGCTTGAATCATTTGTGGAGAACTCGTCTCCTTGGCTGTCGACTAGAGTAGAGGAATAAACTCAGGCTGGTGATTCAACAAACATCATGTCGAGTTGTTTTTGTATTCCTGTTTAAAGTGTAGCATTTAAAAAGGAGATTTTAATTCCATCAAAATTGGGGTCTCTCTTGAATAAGTGATCTCTAGGACAAGATCCTGTGGAGTTACCTCTATTCCTTGCAATTGTGAAAATCTCTGAGTGTGACTCTGAGATGAAAAGAGAACTGCAAATTTTCGTTGTGATTGGATGATCACTCCGATAACATTCTCTTTGTGCATGGGCTATGATGGTGCCTTGAGAGGCCCGATTCTATGTGGTACATGCTAACTACATAATGCATTCAAGAATTCTGTAGTTGTGAAGACTATCTTTCGTTGTGCTGATTTTAGCACTCTTGAGAGGAGTAAAAGATGGAAGAAAGGGTTTTTCCATTAAAGATAAGTTCTTTATCCCTTCATTCATTTTTGATATTTGCGTCATGTTTAACTTATAGGTTGTTTTCTTTATTCATGTTTTAAAAATTGTTCATAAATTCTTATGTGTTCATACTATACTTGAGATAGTAAACCTTGTATGACTTTAGCCCTAATATTTCTTTGGACAATTATAGACTGTTGTAATCTCTATCTAAAATGCTTCCTGGACAGGTTTAGGGGGAAGAAGGTGATAAGAGACTACTCAATGATGAAAAGCTTGAGGCATCATATAAACCAAAGAAATGATCAAGAGGGAGTGAACACTAGAGGGACTGAGTTGGTGGCTAGAGGAAGTGTACCTCCTGAAGTCTTCTTTGCAATCTCTAAAGCCGAGATCAAGAAGGAGTTCTATGACTCACTGAGAATAAGGGTTGTATTGTTACAGGGCCAGTTTATTGAAGTACCTCTTCTGCAGTTGGGTTCTGAATTGCTCAAGTTACGTCAACATGGATTTAACATTGGCAGCTCGAGAAGTAGTGCGGTTTCGAAAGCTCCTTGCAGGATTGGTTGAACAAGCATTGAAGCTGATTGTCATCCTTTGTGTTAATTAAAGCTTTGAGAAGCTTTCTGTCTTTCCTTGTGTTTCATGATATGGTATTGAGGAAAGATATTCAGTTGAGATATTCATTTGTATAGAGTGTTCTAGGATGAGGTTGAAGAAGTCAGCCCTAAATCTCTATAGAGGTGTGCATTGGAAACCATTTCTCTAAAGCAAGTATTACAGATGTCTTTGGACGAGGAGGTCAGGAGGCCGATGCATGTAATTAGAGCTTCAGAGGGAGTCACACCGTCACTTGTTGTAATACATAATTCTCTGAGATAGAGAGATATGAGGTGAAATCCCTTGTTCATCTTTGAGACTGAGATGAGACGTCATGTTGAGAGACTCCATGACGACAGGTCCCAGGATCTAACTTTAGAAGAGCCCCTAGCACCCGCAGTGTGGCTTAAAGGGGGGTGTTGGAAATAAGACACACCCGGACTGACGATGGGCTAAGTTGATAGAGCACTCCTGTTGCATATGGAAGCTCCTAGTGAATGCTCTAAACCAGTTCAGGTGTGAGCCAAAGGAAATTCACCTTATGGTTGTAAAACACATAATGAGATATCTTCAAAGCACCATTGGATTTGTTTAGGCTGGGAGTGTAACCGATCAGAAAAGTACATTAGGATGTTGCTTCAGTTTGGGATCGGCTATGATCTCTTGATCTGCAGAAAACAGTCTTCAGTGACACAAAACTTGACAGAAACTGAATACATTGCAGACTTTATGAGGGCAAGAGAAGCAGTTTGGCTTCGTAAATTGCTTGTGGGACTCCTTGATCTAAGCACATTGAGATCCCCTACCATTATGAGACATGGTAGAAAGGATTATGATCCAGTTGGAGTATATTAGTTCAAATGTTTAAACAACGGACATACTCAACAACTTCTCTCCAGAGTTAAGGTTGAACTCTTCGAGAAGAAAACTTGGTATGTAATTTGATATTATGTTTGAAATTCAAATTTGTTTATAAGTTGTACTAATATATAAAGATGTTTAATGTGTAAACTCTTTTGTCATGTGTGTGACTCCATGACCTTATGGGCCTACTACCCTGTGTACATTATTGAAAGGTGACGATCTTTCTAATAATGAACACTTGTATTTGACATTGTAAAGTGACGACTCTACAATGATAAACTATCATGATAGATATCATGTGACTTGATATCTGTGGACATGTCATGATAGTATCTCTTGGACACCTTGATGGATATCATGAGACTTGATATCTGAAGGTCATTGTGATCCGTAAGAGATAATCATGGTGGATATATATCCGTGGATATGCCATGAATTATGGTAGACATCATGTGACTTGATGTCAGTGCACATACCATAATGAAGATGTGTTATGAAGAATGTCATGTGACTTGACACTTTCAGAAGCATACCATATCTTCTGATATCACGAGTTAGGTGATATCACTTTATACGTGTTCGGAGTTTATCCTCCCTAGCTAAGAGGGAGTGCTAATAGAGTTTATCCTCCCTAGTTAAAGAGGGAGTATTGAATAGTGAAGATGTGTTATGGAGAATGTCATGTGACTTGACACTTTCAGAAGTATATCATATCTTCTGATATCACGAGATAGGTGATATCACTTTGGAAGTTATTCTTCCTAGTTAAAGAGGGAGTGTTGAAAATAATGTAGATGTGTTATGAAGAATGTCATGTGACTTGACAAACTTGAGAAAACATATCATATCACGTGTGAAGGTGATATCTTGATTTATTTGATTTGAAATATCTTCCGTAGCTAAGAGGGAGTGTTAATGATGATAGCTTCGGTCAGATGTGATCAAAGATCATCACTTATAAATCAAATAATCTAAAGAGCATTTAAATCAAAGTTTTGAACATACTGATAAAACACGTGATTATATATTCTGCAGTTATCTGAAATCAGAATCTTCTTAAAGACATCCGCCATCATGTAGAAGGGTGTGTATGTGTTAAATCATACTTAACAAATGGTAAACGACTGTTGAGAAAGGCCGCACGCAAAGGGACACGTCCCTTGAGCGGACGTGTCTCCACACGTGGAGACACGTCCTCTCAAGGGACACATCCCTTGAAGGCGGGTCTCTCCACTTACAAATAGGAGTTCCTTCATTGATATGCAAACATAGAAATCAGATAATGTTCTGCAATCAGCACATTCACAATTAAATAAGAAAATCTGGAAATCGCAGTTAGAAGAAAATTCTGGAAATTTCATTTTAACTTATAATTGTCTTACACAGAAATTCAAACTTAGTTTTGCTCTTAGGTATTAGGATCCTATTTAAGGAAAGATTTGATTACATTTACAGTATGCCATTTCCCACGACTGTGGAAGAGACTGGTATCCTTTCAATTTATAGCTTAAGTTTAATCACTGCATTCCCGCTGAAGAGGCCGGCTTGCCGCCTATTTGCTTAATTGTAATGCATTCTCATCATTTGCTGATCGGCTGAGCCGTCAACATGCTCCCGCTGAATAAGTGGTCGAGTTGCATTTTACTTTTAGTATTGTACCTTCATTTCAGTCCTCCCGCTGAACAAGTGGTTGAGTGATTGTACTTCTTTTCTGTTACTTTCAGCAAGCTCCAGTTATGCTAACGATCCCCTTTCGTGTATGCTCTCAACCTTGCCCGCATATGGGATCTGGGTTGATCAGAGGAGAGGGTTACATTCAGTTGATTGCGTTTTCATAACATTAACGGGTGAATTTAGTTGTGCTGAAAAAAGAAAAAAATTGGCCCGATATATTTCAAAGTTGACTTTGTTGTTTTAACATGGAAAAAAAAACTGGCAATGTTTTGCAAAAAATTAGCAACAAACAAAACGATAAGCATTTAGTTAAAAAATAAAAGAATCCAAATAGAAGCTAAAAATGTTAGGAAATAAGGGATGAGGGGAAATGGAAGAAATTTTTATAGCATTTCCCCTAATTTTTCAAGTTTTTTTAATTTTCAAATAAAAAAAAGAAAAGAAAATAATAATTGCTTACTTGTTTGAGGATTCGATCTTAAAATCTCGTCTTCTCTACTTGTTTCCTTGCTAGGGCGATGTTTGGCTCAGTGAAACGGGTAAATACAAGGTAAAAATGAAAAAAATTTGAATTGTTTTTTGGTTTAAAACCTTGCCTGGCCGTGTAATCTGTGGCCCAAGAGTCTAAGCTTGGGACTTGGGAGTTCAAGTTTGAGCCTCGAAGTGTCTTGTGTCGAGACTTGGACGAGTACTCGACAAGATTGGCTCTCGAGTCTGGTCGACTTGCCTTGGCCAACTGGGAGACTCTCGAGTTCGAAGAGTTTTGCCGAGTCCTAAAACTATGATTTTAACAACAAAAAGAAAGAAATTTCACATTAGCACTCTGCATGAAATGAATGCCACATTTTCAAACCCCATGGCCCAAGGTGAGGCAAATGGGTGGAGAAATTAGAGTAGACCAAATCATACCTAATTCTCAAGCACGACAAGCTAAATCAAATAATTCCAACTTAGAAAATGAATGCATTTAATTATGTAACTCTCTCCTCCCATGTACGATGATCAAGATGCTCTCATAACTCCCAAATAATGATGTACTGCCCATGTAGCTCATAAATACATAATAACTAACTGTAACTCAAAGTACAAAGACACAACTAATAGGAATGTAGATTTTGAGTACTATAGTTTATAAGAGAGTCTTGTAGATGAGCTTGCAAAGTTCACTTTTGATCCTAATCCACGAAAAGATGAACAATTACAGTCCTTTTAGCCATTGTTCTTGATGGTGATGTGGATGAGGATATTTTCATTTGAGATGTTCAAGGTCCTCTTTGACCATAACCTTATTTTTCATGTCTAGACTCATTACTTTTCCTTCCTCTATATTCAAGGCTCTATCATAGTTTTGTGTTGACATGATTTTGTAATTTCTTGTACCATTCAAGTATCACTGTAATGTCCCCTTTTTGTTATAACCCTTAATCTTGCAGTGATTTTATGAAGATCTGCTTTTATGATGGTTTAGCGTTCAGACTATATTGTTTGCCTCCTTTTCCTGATCAATCATAGGTTAAAGACATTCATAAATCTATTCATTTTTCTATTAAATAATCATGATTACTTATAAGGCTCAATAATTGCTGCAAGCATCATTATTGTATAATCGGATTACAATACTGTAATGTCAATAGAGCAACATATTGGCAACATTATAAGATAACTAGTAGCATGCATGATTCATTATTCCCAATGTCATCAATAAAGAATTAGGTAACATAATATCATGTGTGAATTATTATTAATTATACTATTATTTAAACCCATGATGTATTATCAATATCATTATTCAAATGCACAAACAATTGTCTAACTTATTATTTAAATTCATAAATACTTATCTCCTTATTGTTAATCAATTATGCAAATATCCCTATTTCTCCAAGCTACTGCTCTGTAGAACGTCTTTATCTCCAGCCAGCGATGCCCTTTCAGATTCCTGATTGAATAATACATTCATTCCCTTATTGATGCTTATGGCTCCTAAGAACTTTTGGATCTGCTGTTCTGAGATGTATATATATATATATATATGCTAAACTCCGTTCCTGATATCCTTTAACTCCTCACATTCCAATCTCTATTTATATCTTGCCAAAGGATATGTTCTTTCGTGGAGGCTGTGTCTTCTTTCCTTTGGATGGATGTGTCCCTTGTAAAGCCATCGCTGCCTTTAATAGATGTTATCTTACATTAATTAATATATTTTGGTCCTTAACTAATTTATCCTTCCTTATTGCTGACGACCCTTTCAGCATCTGACTTAAGACTTCCCTTGATTACGTTTTGAGAGTTTGTTTGATACTAATCGTTGTTATTAGAAGCCATGCTTTTCATATGAGTAGCTTCTAGGATAAGGACGTCGGCCCCCCATAAGGGAACATACGATCACCTGATGGATCCAAGCTACTGACTCCAGTGAGTATGGTCTGCATTGAAGAGTCTTGATAATAATAATCAATTTGGTGTTTGTTGTTCAATTCAATGCTATTGACACCACCGTGGACATGAGTAAATCATCATATGACGAAATATGTGAGTCAGACGACCCATAGTGATTTCTTCCAGTCAATGTGCTTGGAATCAAATCTGTTTCTTTGTAGATTATATTCATGAACTCTAATTCTCCACCCGTCGTCAATGCTTCAACCCGCAATGGTGGCAATGAGGTTGCGATGATATCTAAGTTGTATCGATTCTTAACTATATCAAATCGATTCCCACAATCTTCTCCTTTATATTGTCAGTAGTGCTAGCGTCGCTTTGACTCAGGTTGAAGGCATGTTCATTGTAGAGTGGTGGCAACTTATCTGCATTAACGTGCTAAGGCCTCCTTATTCGTTCCATATAGACCCGATATCTGGAAATGTCTCATTCATAAGGGCACACGATAGCATGAATCACTCCAATGAATTCGATAGGAGCCTGTCCACTGATTATTTAGGTATCACTTAATATTGCTTTGGAGCTATTGATTTTCACCGCCACACAATCATTATGTATCCTAGGCACCAACCTCTAAAATTATAATGGAGAGTGGCAATTTAAACTAAGTTAGTGTCTTTCCTTCTTTCCCATTGCTATTTTATGTTTTGTATTAAAATGTTATGGTGTCCTCGTCATAACCACGATTGTCATTATTTATAATTATAATATTATTATATATTTCCAGCGTTATATTAATTGATTTTATTGCTTTATCTTAATTTTAATATTTGTTATATCTTAATGATTTTAAATTCTTAATATCTATAGTTTAGTATAATAAATATAATTATAATATTGTCTTTGACAATTATAATTATGATGATATCAATTTGGTTAATGTTTTTAGATATGCTTCTTTGTCATCTAAATGGTACGATTTCGGGGACATGACAGTCCTCCCCTCTCAAATTTGCTTGTTCTCAAGCAATTTAAAATTTGGGAGATCACAACGTCTTAGTTTCCCTTAAGTTTGCCTTGAATCTTTGATTTAAATAAATAAGGGGTTAGGGAGCACCTCTCACTTGATTGGGCTCCCGATTGAGGGCTTGTACCTAAGTTAGAACCATTTATCTTAATCAATCATTTAGTAGTTATTCCATAACCAGGTTAATAAACTCATGTTGAATTATTAAGTTAGTCAAGGTACCCTAATATCTTAGGAGGGTTTAACCGTAAGAGAGTATAGGAAGCATGACTTGATGGGGAGCCTAGGATCCATCATGCCAACTCTTTCCCTTCCTCTTATGATTTAGCCTCATGGGTTTGCTTAGTTCCCTCTATAGAAAAAATTCTCCATTATAGGACGCAATGTCCTCCAATAGGTCATAATGACCTCCATTATCAGTCGCAATGACCGCCATTTGCGGACGCAATGTCTGCCATTAGTTGTAATGACCGCCATTATCGAACGCAATGACCGCCATCAGTCGCAATGACCGCCATTATCGGACGCAATGACCGCCATTATCAGATGCAATGTCAGCCATCGGTCGCAATGACCGCCATTATTGGATGCAATGTCCGCCATCGGTCGTGTTGTGACCTTTTCACCCATCACCCCATGCCAGATGGGGACCCCCTAATTTTGCTCAATTTTGGTCTTTTGGCTTTAGTTTTGCGCCTCTCTCTCTCTCTCTTTGATCTTTTGCCCTTTCAGGGATGTCTCTGTATTTGACCTAATTTGGAATTTTGGCCATCTATGAAGTTAGGGTTTTGTTCTTCAGGCTGGATTGAGATTAAATCAAGTTGGTAAATTGACAGCTGAGCTTAGCGTTGCTTTTAGAAGGCTTCCAGCAGGTTCCCACTGAGTTTTCATTGAAATCAGACAACTTACTATTTTTAGTAAGTGCTCAATACGAGGTCTTTTCCTCAGGATTTCGGGATTTTGACTACTTCAGCACATCCGGGCAACTTCAGGGTGCCTACACATGAAATTTGAACAGATTCAGACAACTGGCTATTTTTAGCAGTTCGGCCTTCGGAGGCCATTTTCAGGGTTTAAACATATGATTCTCCAATACATGATTGGGGAATGTTTTTGGGTTTCTCGAGACCTTCGCGATGGTATAACATGCAAATCGAGATGGTGACTTTCAACAGTACAGCTTTCCGAGGCTATTTTTAGGGTTTGCATGCAGAGATTTTCAGTGCATGTCTGGATATTCCATGTGGGTTTTGCGAGACGTTCGCAGTGATGTGACATGCAAGTAGAATGGATCAGTTTTCAGCGACTTACTATTTTTAGCCAGTGCCCACATGTCGACCAATTTTATGGGTTTTTCTGGGTTTTTTGAGATCCCACGGGCACTGTGACATGCAAACTCATCCGACATCAGATTGACCACTTTCCGGACACTTACTATAAATAGCAGTTTCATCCCAGCAGCTACCCAACACTTCAGTTCAACGAGCAGGATGACAGGCGACAAAAATCAAGTCAAACGGAGGTTGTTTGAGGCTAATGCAAGTCAAATTAGGGTTTCCTACTTCGGTGCCTAAAAAGCAGGGTAAAAAGCCAAAATTTCGAAAAACAAAGATATCCCACTGCGATTAGCATCCTTCAGACAATCTACTGGTGAAATTTGGGCGCAATCCGAGCACTTACTATTTATAGTAAGTCGCCTCCAGAACACGGCTATAAATAGCAGGTCAGGGCGAGGAGTAGATATGAATAGGTTCATCAAGTGATGAGGACCACGTGGTGAAAAATCCAAGTCAAATGGAGTTGCAAAAGTCAAGCAATTTTAGGGTTTGCTAAAAATAGCAGGTGGGCTAAAAATAGAAAATGAGCTTGGGCAACAAGTATAAACAAGGTAACGAGGCCACAAGAGGCATATCACACCAGCTCCAGAGTTAGAATGGGTGGAAGAAATGAGGAGTCATACATCTCCGAAATTTACTAAAAATAGAATAGCTGAGGCGTTGAAAATTTCCAAGTCTATAAGAGTTGAGGCTGACATGGTAAATCTGTCTAAGGCATGGCAAATTCCTGGAGACCCCCCTTAAATGCGCCCTGTCTTGAAGAGATGATGATAAAAAATTCTAAGGGATTGAAAACTGGAAGTTGACCCCTCTAAATGCGCCCTAGGCAAGTGGTTGAGGTAGCAAGGCATTAAAATTTTCTAAGTCATTGGAGATGAAAGTACAAGGGGTCATTTGCGCCCAAGGAAGAGGGTGGCATCAAGAAATATTCTAAGTCCTCAAAAATGGAAGCTCCCCTAGCTAAATGCGCCCTTGAGGTGAAAACCACTCAAAAATATTTCTAAGTGTTGAAAATCAAAGCTTGATGGGCAAAATGCACCCAAGGTAAGCATGAGTCTTAGAAAATTTTCTAAGTTTTGAAGAATGGAAGTGCATGGGCTGAAATGCGCCCAAGATGAGAAGCAAGAAGTTTAAAAAAGTTTCTAAGTTTAAAATGGAAGCTTGACCCTCCAAATGTGCCCAAGGTGGTAGAGAGGCCTCAAAAAGTATCTAAGGCATGAAAAATGGAAGCTTGCATATGTAAATGCGCCCAGGATGGCATGGTAGAAAATTTTAGATTGAAAAATGGAAGTTGCTGCATGGATATGCGCCCAGCTTACAAGAGGTGTTGGTAAAAATATTCTAAGGCGTGGGAGAAGGAAACAAGGATCCCCATATGCGCCCAGCCAGCAAGAGGTGGAGAGGGCATAAAATAAAATGTCTAAGTGTGAGAAATTCCTTCTCACACTTCTAAATGCGCCCTCAAGAAGGAAGAGACTTAGATTTTTTCTAAGTCATAAAAATTGCAGCTGCATCCTCAAATGCGCCCAGCAATCAAGTGGGAATAAAATAATTTTTCTAAGTGATTGAAATAGGGGCACCACCTTCAAATTGCGCCCAGCTTGTGCAGGCAACTAGAGAAAATTTCTAGGTGAAAGGTAAAGGTTGCTAGGGTGTGGAAATGCTTGGGAGATGAGGATAAAGGTATGTGTTGTGAAGTGCGGCCAAGGAGAAGTGGAGACTTAGAAATTTGTCTAAGGCAAGAAAACAAAAGCATGGAGTAGGAAATGCGCCCATGAAGTGAAGTGGTGTTATGAAAATTTCTAAGTATGAAAACAAAAGTCTACCCCTTGAAATGCGCCCTTGAAGGAGGCTTGATGGTAAAATTTGCCTAAGGCATTGAAAATGGAAGGCGGCCTTCCTAAGTGCACCCAAGGTAAGAGAATTAAATTTAATTTTTTTTCTAAGGCATTTTCTATGGAGAAAACAAAAAAATACGCCTAGGGGGTGATGTCAAAATTTCCAGAGGCAAGATGAAATATGCCCATGAACAGGAGGGGAAATTCTTCAAGGAGTCGGGGAAAATGCCAAGACAGGAAAATGAAGGCTACAGGTATGAAGTGCGCCCAAAATTGAAAATTAATAAACCTTAACATTTTTTTTATTATTTTTCAAAAATAATAAAAATTAAACTTACCCCTTCGTCTGGATACACATGAGAACGATGATTTCTGAGGGGAAATCTCTTCTGGGTATTGGACATTTTCCACTGGGAGATGATTTAAAGTTCTTCCACACCTTGCTCGTGTTGTTTCAACAAAGATTTTAGCCTGGCGCCCGTTTAACAAATTTCCTAAGGCTCGGGGGATAAATTTTCTAAGGCATGAAAAAAAGAAAGTAGAGGAGGTCAAATGCACCCAAGCTCGAGACGAGTGGAATTTTATCTAAGTCACCAGGCTCCTAAAAGAAGGTGGACCAGGCAAGTGAATGAAATTGCTAAGGCAGGAGGATGGAAACAACAAGATGGCGTGCGCCCTAGCACAATGGGCCCATGATGAAAGTTTGCTAGAAAAATGATAAGCTCTATCAAGATCCGGAGATCAAGCGGTCAGAACATGAGAACTAGGTAAGTGAAGTGAGTTTATATTATAATGTTCTGATGCTCTTCTTTTTGTTCGTTTTGTAGGAAGAAGATGTTGAAAGAAATGGCTAAGTGTTGGGACAAAGTTGAAAAGGTTCCCAAGAAAAGAGAAATGGCAATGAAGATTCGGCTAAGGCATTAAGAACGTGATGCAAAAGAAGCTAAGTGTGCCCAAGGCAGTGAGTTGAAGAAATATGAAAGTTACAAATACATCCAGGAATTGAAACGACAGGAGGGATGAACGCGAATGACTGAGCGGACGAACTCTGAAGACAATCTTAGAGACTCTTTTACCCTCCTCCTAGCGCAACAGAATTGGCAGGCAGAGCAGTGGGAACGCGTTTCCGAACGAGAATCTTCTAGAAGAAGATAATGGGCATTAATTGCAGATAATGGTTCCTACAGAGGAGTGGAGAATATTTTGTGCATTCATTGCCCCACTCCTCTCTGTGGCAGTTTTTAGGGCAAAAACCCTAATTAGGGCATAAATGGCTCAATCTGAGCCCTTCATTGTAATTCAATTTGAACCGTCTGTGGGATTGGGCCAACTATAAAAGGGGCATCCCCCCTCATTTGTAAGGAAGTAGATATTAGATTGAGAGTAGAGAAGATAGAAGTTAGAATAGATAGAGGGTTAGCTTAGTTTGAAAAGGAAAGAAAGCTTTCCCTTTGAAAGTTTTGTAAGAGGTTGTTGTGGAAAACTCTCATAATACAAAGGTTTATCATTGCATGGTGGTTCTATCTTTTATTGTGAGTAGCTAGCAAGGCCTTTTCGTCTTTCCAATTCTAATTGATAGAGTAAAGTAGACTTTTATTTCATGCAAGTAGTTGTTAGCTGTGGAGTGTGGCATTTAATTTGAGCAAGTCTTCTTTCGTCCATACCACTAGCGGGCTTGCTGACGGTAAGTTTGCCTTGCGTGGTCAACTGGAGTAATGGTACTTAACTTGGATTGTGGCTCATATGTCCATATGCATCGTTGTGAGGGTATGAACATGTTGTGTCATGATTTGAACACTTTTCTCATCCTTTGAAGATTGCATCGACTTTGTGGAAGTTGTCCGAAGGGAGGCAAAGCAGAGTCTGGTTCGAAGATTGTTTAGGTTGATCCCCACATTCCACCCTTTAGGAGTAGATGGTAGCGTCTCTAATCGTTGCATCCTTTTACATTCAGCATTATCCGATTAGTTTAAGAACCTGAGCTTCATTGACAAATCTCCCGAAGTTTGAGAATCCTTTCTTCTGAATGAGCAACTCGCGTAAGTCCCCTTGGAATACCCAGCATATTCACATCAACCAATTGAGTCTATTCTCAATAAAAAGAACCTTGGAGTTGAACACATGAACTTTCACGCAATCTTAGCATGTGGGATACTTTGATCAAGAGAGAATAGAGTGACCGTTGGACATTTTATTCTGTGTTGGTGTGGTCACAAAACACACGTCAACAGGTCGCAATGACCGCCATTATCAGACACTTGGTGTCTTAACTCCTCTAGACCCAAAGGCAGTACCCTCGGATACCCCAGAGGCAAGTACCCCCTTGGCCCAAGTGGGCTCATATTGTCCCATCTTGGGTGGCGTATCTAGAAGAGGTCTTCATTGTCTTGTTGGCTCAACTCCTCTAGACCCAAAGGCAGTACCCTTGGATACCCCAAAGGCAAGTACCCCCTTGGCCCAAGTGGGCTCATCTTGTCCCCTCTTGGGTGGCATATCTAGAAGAGGTCTTCGTTGTCTTGTTGGTTCAACTCCTCTAGACCCAAAGGCAATACCCTCGAATACCCCAGAGGCAAGTACCCCCTTGGCGCAAGTGGGCTCATCTTGTCCCCTCCTGGGTGGCATATCTAGAAGAGGTCTTCGTTGTCTTCCTTTGCAATACTCTTGTCAGGTCCTTTGGACTGCATTGGTGCCTCGATTCCCATACATTTCTTTTTCCCACTTGTCATAGGTTGTTGCTTCTTCAAATGCTTGCAAATGTTTTGAAATTCAGATTATTGTGTACGACTGTGAGGAGTCTCCAAAGTCTTGTATCCTCTTGTTTGACCTTTCTTCCACAGGATGGCAGAATTATGCTCTGATACCACTGTAATGTCCCTTTCTAGGTTTACCATAATTTTTGTCTTGATTTTCTGAAGATATCCTTTATGATGGTTTAGTGTTCAAACTATGTTCTTTTTCTCCTTTTCTTGATCAATCATAAGATAAAAACATTTATAAATTTATTCATTTTTATATCAAATAATCACAATTACTTATAAGGTTTAATAATTGCAACAAGCATCATTAGTGCATAATTGTATAATACATATATATATATAATTATTCTTTTACTTATATCCATTAGTATTCATAGATATATGTTTATATAATTATTCTTTCCTTATTCATATATATATTCTTTATTCATTATAAATTTTTTCTATATCTATGCATATATACTTGTATGCCTATTAGATAATATATATTTATTAAATGACTATATTCCAATGCATAACAATCATTGTTGCTGCTGTTCTGAATTGCAGATCGTATTTATCCGTGTCTTTTTCCTCTTCCTTGTTTTCCTCCCTTCTATTTATACCATTCAAGGTAGGTGACTCATGGGGGGAATGTATTGTTTGGTGAAAGAGGTGACTTTTCACAAAACACATCCCTTTGTTAGATTTAATTGCTGCCTTTAAAGGCTTATTATCACAATAATATCTATTTTAAAAATAATATATTATTACTAATAATTATGATATTTCAGATTATATATTTATTTTATTATTTTATTTTGATGTTTTATTGAACATATTTTAACATTAAAGTATAAAAACCAATTTGCTAATATCTTATTATTAATTTATTCTAATGTATTACAATCTTTGATGTGCAATGATTATAATATTTATTTATTATTATTATTTTTTGATATTAAGTTATTTAATACTAGAATGTAATAACAATAATTTGCCTATATATTTATTATATTTGTTACTTCATATTTATATATTTTTATATTTAATAGTTACAATATTAATTGATGTTTATGTTTTATATTAATTATATATGTATATTTTTAATAATGTTTATAATATTTAAATTATTAACTTGTTTATAATATATTATAATTACAATATTATTATTTAATTGTTCTATACATTTTATATAATAATATTATATTTTATCTCTATATTGATATGTTTATTTTTTTAACATGTTATTGTATATCTAAAGATATAAATATATTAAGCGTATACTTATCTCAGATGCCCCTTTGTGATGGGGACATCACAAGTTTCCCTCGCTTGACTTTGCTTGTCCTCAAGCAAAAAACACTTTAGTTTCTCCTAGGATCTCTTCCTCTTCTCTGTCATTAACGACACATAGGTTAGTCACGTTTATATATATATATATATATATATATATATATAATTTAAATGAGAATGTTCTATAATGATTACTCATTTTTGAATGCGTAAATAGATATTAAAATATAAATATATTAAATATATACTTATCTTTGTGATGGGGACATCACAATCATTGACCTATGTTGAACCTCCATGGACTTTAATACGATTTATTTATTATTGAGTTTTGGATGTTGTTTTGTTATTGAATCGATTGATCTATCCTATATGATATTGACACATTGATTTACCTAATATCCAACTTATGAAATTTCACAATCATTTGCAATTTTCAAGTTTGAAGTTTTAATCTTGCATCTCACATTTATGATTTAATCTTGATTCTGCTGTTTTTTTGCTATATGCATTTTTTATTTTTATTCATTGTAAATAATCACAACCTCACACCTGCATATAGTCTTGGATGTCCACACCGAGTTTGCCTGCTTGCAGCTTGCATACTCTAACATCCATTTACCCATGTAATGTAATGTGGTGCTTCGATTTAGGGAAGGTATGGATAGACTACCTCATGAACAATTGGTTGTATGGTGATGTCAAGGCCATATGCCACACTGTAAAAATCAGAATTTGGATGTTTATGTTCCACTTCCTACTTAGGCAACAAGGGCAAATATTTGAAATTGGGCTCCTATGTTACATTGTACAATATATTTATTAAGCGGGAGGAGAATATCACAAATTAGAATATTCAATAAATGAAAATCAATTCTGCTAAACTCTCTTGGAACCCTTGACAGTAACATTTGATTGTACCTTCCAAAAAGGAAAAATAAGGTAGTCAACACAAAGGGTATGCCAAAAACTGCAGGGTAACTTTCTAAAAGAACTAAGAGTTAAAAAAAATAGCTGCTCTCTAATGATTGGATATTTAAAAAGCACAATTGATTCTATGCTCAGTTTGGGTCCAAAAATGTCTAACATAATTGATTCCCAGAAGATTACTTTCCACGTTGGACATGAAGACCATATGAAACTCCCATTTTAGCCAGCTTACTTCTACTAGCTAACAATTGAAACAATGTTTGCAAATTAAAACAAGGCGAGTTGTTTAAGAGAGAACAGTGTGTTGATTGTTATCCCATCTCCCTTTTTTCTAGTAGGTGGATCCAAGATCAATTTGAAAAGCTGCCAATTGAGTTCCAAGATTAAGCAGTTCTTTTGCTCATTTTTCATTTTGGATCATTTGGACATCACTGTAATTTCTTTCTTTCTCATGGAGGCAATGCATTGTTTTATTGTAAATGCAAGCGTCTTTGAAAGAACCCCTAATTTAGAAGTAGGGGTATGCCTAGGAGGGTTATTTGTGGCAGAGAGTAGTATCGAACAAGAACACCCAAGCATGACTAGCGGCTATTATTTCATAGGCCATGTCCTATGTAGGGTCGACGAGTCATCTTGAGAGTGTTAGTTACTCACTGTATTGGTTGTTTTTCCATTTGTTATAAGTCTTTTGTGGTTGCAATCATAACATTATGACTTTGTTACTTACACATCTCTTTCTCTAAATACAATATTCATAGCATATAATATAAAATACCACCAGTCTGATTCATATTTTCCAATAAATAAGTCATTTTTAAGATGACTCGTGGAACCAAATGATTAATGCAGGAGTGCACTTCATCATCTCTTGTTTTAATTCAAGATCTATTGTATCAATGCATTAAATGTGTAAATTATGTACAGTTTTGGATCTGTAGTTATTTTTTAATTGAATTTTAGAGATAAATTTCTTTTGTAGAACTAGTGGCTTGTTAGGGGTATGGATAAATGAGAACATCGAAATTGTTGTTCACTCTAGAGTCTGGATTGGACCTTGATATCTTGTGACAGGAGAAATTCTAATTTATTTTAGCTGCTTAATTGTGTATGATCTTATTTTCTGTTGGCCTTTTTTTTTTGTATAGATACTATTCATGGGCATATTGGAATTAAACATGATTCCACATCTACAAGGAAAGAGCTCTTAACATTGAGACATCATGGCAAAAGTTTTGGGCACTATGCTCGGTATGTTCTTTTATTTCCTCATGGCCATAATTTTTTCATTGCAAATGCTTTATTGATAGATATGTTGTAGGGAGGGGCCTGTCAACTGACATATTGTTTAGGGACTCATTATATGTGAGAGCACGAATGTTACATTTGAAGTGTATTTTTTTCTTACATCAAAAACATGAGAAAGCAAAAACAGTCCAAAAACAGTGCTATAAATACCAATACCATAAAAGGTTTAATGTAAGACCTTCATATAGCTGCAAAAAATGATGTTCCTTTTTATCCTAACACTCTTACCTCGTGATAATGTTGAGTTTAAAATATTTGTATTCCTTGATGGTTGGTGTTTATAAGGATTACAAAGAATAGACATTCTTATTTTCCCTTTATTGAGTGTCTAGTCAAACCAAGGTCTAACAAAGTATAGTGCTTGTGAAGTTTGGTTTTTGTAATTGCCTCAACCATAGTTGGCATACTTGTTGAGTACTCATTGACTTGGTTAGCACTTATCTTTCTCTCATAGTCCATTTGCCTCTTGGTGATTAATAAGATCTTCTAGTGGGGAAGTCTTGTGATAACGTTGAGTTTTGAATATTTGTATTCCTTGATGGTTGGTGTTTATAAGGATTACAAAGAATAGATACTCTTATTTTCCCTTTATTGAGTATCTAGTCAAGCCAAGGTCCAACAAAGTATAGTGCTTGTGAAGTTTGGTTTTTGTAATTGCCTCAACCATACTTGGCATACTTGTTGAGTACTCATTGACTCGGTTAGCACTTATGTTTCTCTCATGGTCCATTTGCCTCTTGGTGATTAATAAGATCTTCTAATGGGGAAGTCTTGTGATTATGTTGAGCTTTGAATATTTGTATTCCTTGATGGTTGGTGTTTATAAGGATTACAAAGAATAGACATTCTTATTTTCCCTTTATTGAGTATCTAGTCAAGACAAGGTCAACAAAGTTTAGTGCTTGTGAAGTTTGTTTTTTGTAATTGCCTCAACCATAGTTGGCATACTTGTTGAGTACTCATTGACTTGGTTAGTACTTAGTGAAATCAGGAAATTAGTTACTTGAGTTGTACTTTCCACTTGTATGACTAGGGCATGGGAGGTTGACATTAGTCATATGATTGTCGGTAACGTGTTTATTTTTGTGATAGGAAGGTTTAATGACAACTAGGGCATCAAAATCTTGCATTAGGTACTTAATAGCGACAAACAAAAATTTGAGTGAGTTGGGTGTACAAAGTCACCAAATAGATAAATCTGCAAGCATGGGATAAAAGTCGACCAATAACAACATAATTGTGGATAACAACCTTAGGATGTCTTGAGCATAGTTAAATCATGCAAATAGAAAGTTTCAAGGGTAGTTTTAGTTGCCTAGGGTTTTGACATTTAGTGCAAGACTTTTTTGGTGATAATTTAAAAATATTTTTAAGTTACAAGCTTGCCAAGATGAAAATTAGGGGTTTGTTGAGTTTGAGTATGTGAACAATGGCCTCAAAAATTGAGAAAGAGAAATTGACAAGAAAAGGCACAATGAATAAAACATGACACTAAAAGATTTGAATCTTAGAAAAGCATCCTATAAGTTACCCATTACAGGTTGTATAAGCTACTTTGGTTGATTCTCAAATAAATGTAAGATGGCTGATTTATCCACATGGCCATGACAAGGTATAAATATAACCTTTTAACTTTGTGTTGCATTCCTATGAAACTTGCTTTTATAAACCACATTTTCTTGTGTCTTGTTGTCGCCATTAATCAAGGCATTGGATGTGGAAATTGAGAGGTTTGTTTTCCTTCTTGTTGCCTTTGTTGCATTACCCGTCCATAAGCAAGATTAACCCCTTCAAAGTTGTTTTATCCAATGATTAGGTCATGCATAAGGATAGGGAATGGAAATGAGTAGGTCTAAGCATTTTGGCAAGGAGTTGGTTAGCTTCATAGAGGGATAAATGCCAAAAATCAAAGAGGGCTGATCTATCTTTTGACAATGAGATATTCATGTATTTATACACTAAAAATTGCCTTTTCTTCACAATCATCGGTAATATTATTTAAACAGTAGATAAAGGTGTGTGGGAGCAAAGATGTAAGTTTTAAATGTTAATGATGAGCAAAAGAAGTGCCTAGGTCTTAGTCAAAAAGTAGCACAAGCCTAAGTAGGTCTGTGAAAGGAAAATGAAGTCTTTTAAATGGTTGAGATAGGACACAATAGGCACCTAGAGATATGATAACACATTTGGATGACAAGAAGGAATGGATGGTGCAACTAGATAGGTTGAGCCATTCAAGTGACATAGACAAGTGAAGTGTGTGCATAGGGTGACAAAAGGGCCTTTTAAGTGGTAATTTTTTTTGTATGGTATGCTTCAAGCATGAGAAATAAGTTTGAAGTGGCAACATTGATAGAATGTCGTGCTTATGAGTAGAAAATTGTTTTTAAGTGGGATCAAACCTAAAAGTGTGCTTGTTTGAGAGATAACCATTTTATGAGGCAAGGATGAATGCAACATGCACCTATGTAATGTCCCCAATTTTTATAATGTCAGCATATAATTAAATAATTAAGTTTTTAAGTTGTCAAATAAAATAAAATTAAAAAATACAACTTAAATTAATTATTTAATGGTGTTAAAGTGACTCAATATGGTCGGGGAAATAAGGAGTTCAATTGTAAAGTAAAGTTGGGGAGTCATAAGGAAATATTATAAAGTGAAATATTTAAATTTAAAAGGTATGGACCTTTTATTATTTTTGGGTGCCACATTGAGGAGTTAAAAATAAAGTTTAAAGTTTAAATATTTTTAAAAAATGACTTCTCGAAGGGGGCCATGGGAGACATAAGTGAGAATTAAGTTATAAAAAGTTATAACTTAAAGTGCAATGCCTAGGGAGACATACGGAGGGAAAATAATTTAAATTTAAATCTTTTAAAACCCTAAAAGGAGGCGTTAGGGTTTGGAGTGGCTTTATAAGAGATTGTGAGCTCATTCTCTTATTATGTTGGATGAAGATATTGAAATTGGTTTTGGTTTTGGAGGAGAGTTATCTTCTCAGGGTTTGTGAGGACGAAAACCCTTGCAAGTAGCATTCTCTACATTGTTAAAAGTTACAGTTTGGAGAATTCTTGGTGATTTCACTTCGAGAATCACATGTGAGCTTTAGTGCAAATTGAGACTTACAGTTTGGGCATCAAAATTATATTTCAGATTGGAGAGTTCATATTGTAGGGAAGATTTGAATACACCAGCAACAAATTGAAGAAGTTTCTATGCCTTTATTGCTGGCCGTACCATCATCCTAGGCTGGCCATACATCTTGGAGAGAGGGCTGATCGTTTGCAAGGGCAAATAGGGTTTTTGGAGGTTGTAATGCTTCATTTGGGGTTGTCCAAGGTTAGAGAGCTTCGTGCGTTCAACATTTCTGCTATTGGAGGTGATTTCTGCAGCTGGCGTCCATTTTAGAGGGTTCTTCAAGCACATTTCTCCAATGAGTTCCAAAATTGTAACTCCCAGATTTTCTGGGTATTGTTGATTTAGATATTAGGGGATATTTTATGAATTGGGTTATCATTATTTTGGTAAAAAGCTAAGTATTTAAACTTGTAGAAAAATATTGAATTTTCAGCTGTAAACCCATTATTTAATGTTTAGTTTTGAGTTGAAAGTTTAATCACAATATTTTCTATTTTGCTGCAATATATTGTTGTATGAAACATTGTTAAAAAACTCAAAACGTCCATCAAAAACACAAAAACACAAGTGCAAACTAGGCTGCATATTACAACCTAGGGGAGCAAAGGCACATCCTAAATGGTGAGAGTGGTGATAGGGTGCAACTGTAATGTCGCTTTCTTAATGGAATCACTTAAACCTGAAACTTGCATTCAAAGTATTTCTCAAAGAGATATTAGGAATGTTAGAGATCAATAAATTTCAGTAATCGCATCCTTTAAGATAAAAAATGATATAAATATTCCTTTCTTGTCCAAGGATTATTCATTTCCTCCTATCTCTCCCTATGAATGATTCCTCCCTAATATCCTTCATAAGTACATTAGATATTAAACGTCTTTCAAGATCCCGTAGATGAAATCCTTATTATACTATTTAACTTCACAGTGAATGAATAGAGTCATGACTACTTATAAGGCTTATGTATAATAATTGCTGCAAGCATCATTATTGGATAGTTGTATGTAATGCTCACCCACACATATGTATATATATAAAATTATTCCCGACTTATTAATATTCATATATATACATTTATATAATTATTCTTTACTTATATTAATATTTGCATATATAAGTGTTTACGTAATTATTCTTTAATTATATTAGTATTCGTATACATATTCTTTACTTATATGGTTTAGCATTCATATTCCTACCTGACAAATGTTATATACCTGTTCTGAGATGCAGATTCTATTATATTCTCTACTCTTCTTAATTGCTGCTCAGACTTTAGTCTCTTGGACCATGCTATTTCCTTGGCTGAGCATCTAACTTCCTCCTGTTAATATACAGCCTGATCTTAATGATCAATGACTCCTCAGAGCACGTTGGGTCTGATTAGGTATATAAAACTGCGTTGTATTCTCCTCCACTTTGCTGCGAATACTTCTCAGTGTTTTCCGTATTGTCCTCCCTACTATCCCCGATGCCTCTAAACATTTTAGTTTATGCATCTAAATACTCCACGATTTGGTGGAGCAGCACGCCCTTTCCCAACCGCGGCTTCCTTGAATGGTTGTATCTATTTACTCCTACTTTGACCAATCTTAGATGATAACTTAGTAATACTCTTGTCGTTTCAGATGGTAATTCCTTGGGTCGATACTTTCAGCTATTCGTGGGTTTATTTCGGGGGTAGAGATTGTAGGGATATTATTTATTTATTTATTTCATAATTATAATGATGTTCTTGTTAATACCTTTATTCTTATTTTTATATTAGTTTCTTTAGAATATTATTATTTTTATTAATTGTTCTCTATATATTATTATAATAATAAAATGAAATGGAAATTATAATAATCATAATTATATTTGATAGTAATATTATCTTCTGCTTCAAATCAGTTTTATATATTTTAATATCTATAATATTATATATAATAATAATATTATCTAGTGATAATTATTAACCATATTCAAATAATAATTATATATATATATATATTTATATTAATATCATATTTGATTATAATATTTGTTATTCTAATAATATCATTATAATTATAATATTGTCTTATGACAATTATAATTATAAGGATATCGAAATAATCGTATGGATTATTAATAATTTTAAATATGTTTTTTGTTATCTTTATTGTCACATTTTCGGGGACATGACACAACCTAAAAAGAAAACCAAAGACTTAAGTGACTGGTCCTCACAAAGTGAGTGGCTTACATGTCAAGAGCAGTCTTTTAGTGGTGAACTGTATTGTCCCCGAATATTTGGTTTGAGCCTTGAATAATTGGAAATAATTCTTTGATGGCTCAATTAATTTTTTATTTGGCTAGGCTGACTTGAGAATTAATTTTCCATAATTTATTATTAATTGTTGTGGAGCCAAAATATTTTTATAATTTTTATGAAGGTGAGTGGCCCCTTTTGGGAAAAAAGGAGGGAAAAAAGTGTAATAAAATAATAATATATTATGTCCTTAAGTGGTGCACCCTAATTGGGAAAATAAGAGGGAAAATATTTCAAATTTAAAAGGGTAAATTGGGCGCCCAAGTTGGGTCGGCCTAGTTGGAGGAAAAAGGCAAGTTTGATATAAATACTAGATCATTGAGGAGGCATTTCATGGTTTAGCATATTATCTTATTCCTTTTGGTCTGCAATTTATTTGCATCATATTCCAAGGACGAAAACCCTTGAGGATATAAGGTGAATTGGATGAAAACCTAATTCATCTTGGGAAGACTTCAAAGCAGAGGTCTACTTGCACTTCATTGGAGATATTCATGGAATGGAAGAGCAGATTGCAAATTAGATTTTAGATCAGACTTGGGACAGCAGATTTGTGGTGTTTGTGCTAAATTGAAGCTAGGGTTTTGGCCCTAGGTTGGAGCACCACATTGTAGGAGAAGGGCTACTTGCATTGGAGGGTGAATTTGGGCATTTTGAGGAGTTCTAGGGTTTGATTATTGCATCAGATTGGAGCAGACCTGTTCGCCATCTTGGAGCAGCCTTAGATCATCACCATTGGGCAGAATTTAACATCTTTTGGAGCAGCTGTCAGAGCAAACTTGTGCACCACCCTTGGAGGATCCATTTCTCGGAATTTTGGTATATTTCCTTGCATTAGGTTAGCCCTAACTGGATTGCTGCATTTGTGGAGGGCAAATTGGTTTGTGGAGGCCACCTTTTCATTGATTAGGGTTTTAAATCCCTAAACCCTAGCAGCAGACTTAGTGCCATCTTTTCAGAGGTTTGAGGAGCATCAATTCATCAATCTTTGGTATGTACAACCTATGTATTAGGTTTTGATTTAATCAGCAGCATTCCGGGCATTTGTGTCATGTGGAGCCCTCGATTTGAATATAATAGTCAGACTTTAATATTCTGATTTATAGCCGCAGACTTCAACTCAGAAAATCAGACTTATGCATGTTATTTGATGAGCCTAATTTGTGTATTTCATGGTGATATGAATGTCATTGTATACCATCTTTTGCCATCATTATTTTGTCATGTTTGGATATGGATTTGCTCGCTATGATGACATGTTTAAAATCATAAAATAAAATCAAAATCTAGGGTTTTGAATGGAAAACACAAATGCAGAAAATTAGGGTAGAAGTCAGAAGTTGGAAATCAGAAATTTAGGGCAATATCCTAGTTGGGATATATCATGAACATAGCAAGAAAGGGCTCCTAATATAGAAGTTAGCCAATGTTCAAGTGGCATATATGGGCCAAGTGCACCTAAGGAACAAATTGACATCTATTAGTGGTAGGGACGATCAAAATGAGCACTCAAATAGTCACTTAAGTGACAAGACACCAAAAACGTGTGCTTGAGTCAATCCGACTAGCCTTTAGTGACACAAGTGCCCAAATATGCATCCAAACTTTGTTTAAGTGGCATAGATGTTTACAAAGTGTGCCTAAGTCATGTTTGAGTGTTTAAAGCGGAGAATATATTTGTAGTGCACCCTTGAGCTTGATTATGATGACTTAGTAGCA
>CM021107.1:118055197-118168797 GCA_007115665.2 Sequoiadendron giganteum | reverse complement strand
CATGTTTTTCATGTTTATCAACCCTCTAAACTGGCCTTGGAAGACAATCAGCTATACGAGGCATAAAACCATGTGGACTTGAGTGACTACGCTTGTCAACCTTTCTGATGCGCTTGATACAAATCAATGTCAGCTTTTCTGATGAAATCATGAATTAAGACTGACATCGTCTTGAATTCGATTTGTGTGAACTGCATCCGAAAAAACTCGCCTGTTGACTGTGAACACAGCTACTTTCTGACAACTTCTCCGGAAAACCAAAAATCACTCTAGATAAGGCTAAAAATACCCTGTCGAAGGGAAATTTTCACAAAATATTCTGAGACGTGGGTTTTGTGCATAATCAAATTCTAAGATGGCCCACAACGTCAGAAATTCGGAAAAATGTGATTTAGGCCCGCATGCAAAAGGTTTTCAGTTGAGATCTGAGGGGCTGTGAGGACATTTTTTCCCGAGAAAATCTGAGATATGGGTTTTGTCCAGAAGATATTTCTAAGACAACCCACAACGTTAGATTCAAAAAATATCGACTTCTACTCCACCATGCAAAGGAATTTCACTTCAGAAAATCAAAGCCTCAAGAACTGATGCTCTGGAACAAATTTTTCTTGAAAATTCTAGCACATGGGTTTTGCTGAGAAAGCAATTCTGAATCAACCCAGATGATTTGTTTTGCCAAAAACACCAATTCTCCAAACATGTGAGAAAATTTTAAGACGAGAAGATGGAAGAAATCTAGAGAAGAAGAAAGATGTTTTTTAATTTTTATTTATTTATTATCTTCTTCTGTCAAAATTGCCACTCTGCCTTGAATTCTGCTGATGAATCTTGACTTGTACCTGCAAAAGAATATTTTTTATGCCTTCATAACTGACCGCTGAAGAAATTCGCCCAACTTTGGAAAGAATTCACCTCTGCTCAAGCTGGATGAATGAAATGATGAATGCCATGCTTGCATAACTAGAGCAAAATCGTACTACAAAAGCAAGACTGCAAGCTCAAACCCTAACTATGAAGAAGGAATCCGATTGGCCCTTTACCATTTGAACTGCTGCTGTCTCTCAGTCTTTAGACTAAAAATAATATTTTAATTTCAAAGCATGCAAAGAACTAAAAGTGGCACCAATATTTATCTTTGAAGAAATTCGTCACTTTTTAATGCCTTGCATGCAAAAATATTATTTTTATCACTTTGCCAAAAATAGCATCTTGTTGTGCTCAACACACTTCCCTGATTCTAAAAAGTCAAATTTTGATCTTTTAGGCTTCCATTTGCAAGAGTTATGAGATTTTTGAGAATCTCCTATTTTGTAGTTGACTGCAAAGTTACAACCGACCATGTTCAGCTCTGATTTCTGGCTGACTGACTGAGCCTGTGACTGTGCTGAGATATCCACCGCGAAGCTTGCATGACAAGGATGAAATATCTGCTGGGAGCAACAACTGCTAAAATCATCATCTGATACCTTAGAAAATTAGACGCCTCTGATTAAATTGATGTTTTGACTCCAGACTTAGTCATTTCTTCGTTCTGCCTTCTGATGCTTCAAACTGCCGTTGACGGTGAATGATGAACTCCACTGACTGAATAATGGATTCATTGCGTGACTAGAAGTACTCTGCATCCAATGACTGTATATGAGGGATTTGAAAATTGTATTAAGAACCCCAAAAGAATGAGCGCCCCTATTCCGTGATAGCTCAAACACCATTTTGACAAAAGTGTGATTTTCATCTGAACACCATACTTTGACCCTTGATACCGGGAACTGGAATGTTCCGATATGCGTGCCGTCTGTCTTGCTGTATAGTTTGGTCAACTTGCAAGAGATGTTCTTGGAGACGACGAAGCCAGAAAATTGCTTTTAAGGCCTCTAAAAGAAAATCGCCTTTTTCAAAGAAAATAACATTCTTACACTTAGTCATTTTTGAACTGCCTTCAATCAGCTCTTCTTTACAGCATTATCATCTTGACCTCGCACGTACGAGCATTCGCCAAATCTCGGAGGCTGTCGGCTAGACTCGTTGGATAGCTTGAGTAATTGCACACAAGTCTTGTGAAGACTGTAATTGCAAATAACCCCGTTTGGCAGGCCTAAAGGAGAATCGCCCCTAGCCTACAGCTGTGCAGCTTTGTGTAGCTACGCTTCACCATCCTCTGTTTTACGTGCTCGGTAGGACCTCTGTCACAGTTACTCAGAACATCGGATCGTCTTGTGAACGGATACACTGCAAAACTGAACTGAGCTGGAAGAGATCTCAGGAAGACTTCAATTGCAAATTCATCCATCAAACAGGTCTTATTCAGGATCGCCCCTGGGCTACAGGGGAGCGGATTTGCATTTTGAAAAACTTCTTATGACATGTATCCTGCCTACAATTTCCACTTCCAATGCTGATAACTGGATTTCTGTACTGGATACGCTTCCGCTTGATAGCTCGTTGAAAAGTTAAACTAATTCTGCAAAGACTGAAACCATCAAAACACACATGCATCTAGATCTGGGCCTTCAAAAAGAAAATCGCCCTTGGGCTAGAAGGGAGCGGATCTGCATTTCTAGACTGCCTCCTTGTGAGAAAACACTCTTTGCAACCTCTGCTTCTGTCTTCGTTTGCCGAAGTTCTGTAACTCGGATAATCTTGCTTCATGGCTAGTCGGAAAGCTGACTGAAAACATAAAACAATGAATGTATCCTTTATCCAAAACACTCAAATCTTGACCTTCAAATGGAAGGGCGCCCCTAGGCTACAGGGGAGCGGATTTGTTTTGAATTCATTGATTTTCACCATTTTATGGTTTGCAAACGCTGTATCCATCCCTGCGGTTGACCATGTCGAAGCGTTGTGACTGCTGAGGTGTGTGGATGACTATACTTCATCATTTTCACATGTACGGACACTATAAAGTTGATTTGCACGTTGATTGCGCAAGTGTCTACTACGTTACATAGTGAAAAGTTCCCAGACTTAGAATATTTTAGCACTTTTTGCCAATCTGAAAATCCCCTCCATCAAAAAGCATTATTTCCAACATCTTTTATCGTAGAGCGTTCCTCTTTGAGTTTCAGGCTTAGATATTGATACCTGGTACTGGCCAACTGCCATTGATGACCCGAAGATCCTAACTTTTCTCCTGAAAAAGTGAAAACTACCCACCAGCCTTAAACTGACTTTTAACTGAAACCGACTTCACCACTGTGATTGTGATGTGAAATAAGCCAATCAAAATTAATTTCAGCCAATTCTGACAAGTTCCTATTTTTTAGGGTTTCGGGCTAAAAATAGATTTCAGAAACCCTAATTTTCAAAATTTTCAAATTTTGCCAGTATCTTCCTGGCATCACACTGACTAAAAGCCCATACTTTATTTGCCCAAAAACTGAGTTTTGACCCCACTTTTACAAGGTTTAGACCATTTTAAGCAAAATGCCTTAATGAAGCAAAAATTTCGGTTTGGGTACAACACTATTTATAGTAGTTTGCTATTTTTGGTAAGTTTATTTTTAGCAGTATCATTCTAGCAGCAGCTCAATCATTTGCAATTCAATATGGCTGATCAGTTTGGCTTTCTGTTGAGTTGAAGTAAACTTACTATTTCTAGCATATGCTATTTATAGTAAGACTATTTGTGGCAGTGACAACATTATCAGTTGGGTCCAGCTCAACTATTATTAGTTTGCTATATTTGGCAGTCTTCCAGTTCAATCTTGGCATCACTCTTGGCTATGCCCTTGGGATTGAGTTTCTTACTTAGTCGAATTTTATGCCTAGTAGTTGTACCCCACGCCTAGTGCAATGACTTCATGTTGTTTTAATGAGGGGCAATGTAGGGGGGTCGACTACTTGAGTATTTAATGTTTAATTTAAATGTTTTTATTGATGCAAATTAAATGTGGACGCCTAGAGGATGATAATTAATGCTTTATTAATTCAAATAAATTGAAAATTGAGAGGTGGCGTCCCTTGGAGGAAATTGAACAGTTTCTTGTTGGGAGTTACGGATTGCTTCATTCACCATTTGAGCTTATATATTGATGTTTGGAGGAGAGTTGATTATGTTGGAATTTTATTGTAAGTTATGTTGTTGGACTGAATCCAGAACCCGACTAAGGGGGAGCTTAGCATTTACACCATTCTTCGAGCCTGAAACTATGGTTGCCTAGATGGTCAATTGGGAGTGTGCTTCTTTCAGAAGTGCATATTGAGCTTCATCGTTGACGATTTTGGTGATAATTTCCAGTTTTGAGTTCATTGGTTTTTGTATGGTTGAAGTGAAAATTCAAATTCAGGTCTTAGTGTGAATTAAATTTCATTATGGGTGTTTGTTCAGTCAATGTCTATGCTCTTGGCGCCCCTAATTGTTCATTTGCAGATTTTATCATTGAAGGACTGATTTTTTAAGCAAGGTCGATTTCCTTCTAGGGCTGTACTTTGTCCTTGCTGCATTGGGATTCGATCTGGGCCCTTTGGGTGATGTTTGTGCTTGGTTAATGATTGCTACTTGGTCGCCTAGCATTGGAATTGATGAGATTTCAGTTTCATTGGGGTTGGTGGAGTGTGGTAAGAGATATGAGCATTTTGGTGTTAGTTTAGTTGCTGGTTTCATATCAGACTTGCAATAATTTAGTTTTGGTGTAGATTTCTATAATTGAGAAGCTTAGATGTTGAAGAGATCATCTTTCATCATTTTGCATTGGTTCTACAATTGTAACACTTTGTAATTTGCAGATCATTTGCATTGTAAGGCTGAGAATAGTAGTACTATTTCAGTCATTTATATTTCTACATTTACTTTGTGATTTTAATGCAAACATTGTAACCCCTAGATGGTTTACCGCCAGTGTGGAGGAATAAACAATTGTAACTTTCATATTTCACCCACTGAATAAGTGGAGTATTCCCACTACTTGAGTGGATGCCTGCTAAAAAGTGGATGCCTGTTGATTAGCGGATGATTTGTTTTCATTGTAATAGTTTCCTCTCATTGAATGAGTGATAGTGCGGAATCGTTCATGGCCGGATCACCGCTTGCTCTTCATTTCCAACTTTGTAATTCAGTTCTTTTAATGCTAACGATCCCATCACCATATGCTATCACCTCGTCTTCGAATGATCTTGGTGAACATTCTTGGTGAAGGTTACTTTCAAATTGGTTATCTTTTGGGAGCTAACGCTAACCATTGGTGATTGTGTTGGATTTGTGATAAAAAATTCAAGAAAATACTAAGGGGCTCTGATACCATTGAAATAAGCCCCTGAGTTTTTTCTTGGAATTTATTGATCACAAATCCAGCAAAGCACCAATGATTAGCGTTAGGCCCAAAAGAAACCCAACTTGAAGTAACCTTCGCCAAGAATGTTCACCGAGATCCTATTGAAGGCGAGGTGATAGCATATGGTGATAGGATCGTTAGTAGTATAGCAAAAAAAATCATTTGGGGAAAAAATGGCAAACCAAAAGTTCAGGATTTTTTGAAAAAATCAAGAAAAAATTGGATTTGAAAAAAAATGTAAAAAATAGTAAAAAAAGAGACAAATGCTACTCTTTTTTTAAATTTAAGGTCATTTCCATAGCATAGAGATATAGAGAGCAAATATATAGAGATTTTAACCCATGAATTGTAAAAAGCTTGCATGTTGTTTATCAAGTTTATGTTTGTTGAGCTTAAAGGCATCTGTTTCTTGCTTAGGTTTTGAACTAAAGATCGTTTGGAGCACCTCATACAATAGAGTAGTGTATATGTGAGATATGGAATCAATTTTAATGTAAAATCTTTGTAGAAATGACAACTAAAAAAAGTGGAAAAGGCTAGTGTATGAAGGGGTCATAAATGATACAAGTGACCAAAAGCTTTGAGAAGGCAATGACATGAATGAAATAAAGTGGAGGATGAAAAAGTGTGATAAAATAAAGGATTGGCTAAGGGTTAAAATCTTAGGCAGATACACTTTAAAGCTGTGCAAGCTTGAAATCAGAGACAGTGCATTACTAGTCCAAGAGAATGGTTAAAATCTTAGGCAGATACTCTTTAAAGCTATGGAAGCTTGTGTTGAATAAAGATAGCTTTGGTCAGATATAAATGATGATTGAATTTATTCATCATCATCATCATCATTTATATCAAAATCGCCTAACCCAAGTATAGTACTTCGATCTGCATTAAGAGTATACAAATTATATATATACAGATCGAATTGAATGATGTATAAACTCTTTCTTAGAGACTAATCTTCGGTTGTCACAGTTAGATGAAGGGACGCGTAATTAAGACACGTCCCATGAACGGACGTGTCTCTCATGAGACATGTCTCCCTTAGTCACATCTCCCTTTTTGGGACGTGTCTCCTTGTTATGAGTTGTGCCTCCCTATCCGTATTAATGAGAGATCAGATTCTCAAGAAGAGCAATCGAAATCAATAAATTACTCTGCTCTTGAGGATTGAAAATATACAACAGAATTTTTCAGACTTAGTTCTTCATTTATTCAATCAGAAATAACTTGACAACAAATTCAAATTTTCAGTTTATAATCTGATAGGTTTGATCAAATTTAACAACTTGAAATCAAAGACTATGCATTACTAGTCCAAGAGAATGGTTAAAATCTTAGGCAGATACTCTTTAAAGCTGTGCAAGCTTGCAATCAGAGAATGGAGTTTGAATTTAGGGTAATGCACTGCCTCTGATTTCAAGCTTGCAAAATGATATCTTTGAATTACAGACATAATCTGCATGCTTGGCATAAAAATGGGTGTGGGATTGAAATCTTTCAAGAGCTATTTTATAAGCTTTGAACATGAAGTGAAATTATTTTTAATATTCTCTATGTAAAGTAAAGTGCCTATAGGCTATGCAGGTTATAGATTTAGTATTAGACATTTACATACTTTCATTTCATTGCTGCAGTCATCATCAATGAGGAACCTCATCGTTTTTCATTTTGGAATAGTACAACCTTGGACATTTTGCAAGAGTTAGCTAAAAAACTAGACCAAAACATGACAACCCTGCAACCTAATAGAGGGAAGACTATAACTAATTTGACTTGACATTTAAATGATGATTAATTTATGACAAAAAGAGAGACAAAGTAGTATGATCATTGATTTTTGTATAGGTACCACAAATGTTTTTTTTTGGGGACCTTGGGACAAACTTGGGCCATATGAGGACTTCAAAATCTTTGGGAAAAATTTGATCAATGTTTTATCTGAGGGCAATAGAGTCAAACCAATCACCTAACATCTAAACATACAATGAACTTAAAATGATACAATAAAGTTATTTACAATTTGGACTGATTTGGTGTAGATTGCTCATTCTTTTTGCAAGTTTCATATGTAAAATTTTGACTAACTTGGTCATCAAAGTTAGCTTTTGAAGTTTTCTTGGCATGGAGGTAACCATTTATAAGGTCACCTTACACAGGCATGACTAGTGAAAATGGTTGGAATTGCTTATTTTGATTAATGAAGAATCCCTTGCTTTATTCTATCGTGGTTTACTTTATTTTAGGGCGTATTGACAAGACTGCAAGCTTAAAGTTCAAAGCAGAAAGGAACCTGTTCACGCGTGTATGTAGGGTAGACTGTAGAGTTGACGACGGTCACCTTTAACTTATCGCAACTCTGATTTATAGGAGAAAACACACCAAATTTATAGTTTTTGACGTGGGAGTTGTTAGAGCGATTTATGGCGATTTTTTCACGATTTTAACGAGAAAAAAATCGCGATTTTCAATGATTTTTTGCCAGTCAACGGTTTGTAGAAAATCCCCAAAAAATCGGGGAAAAAAATCGCCAAGTCTGAGTTTGCTTCTATGGTTAGTAGTACTGAACTGAAATAACAAACTGAAATGAAATAGAAGGCGGTGATCCGACCATGAGAAATCCACGCTACCACTTGTTTAGTGGGGGGAAGATATTACAAAGAAATAGTAATTCATCTGCAACAACAGGCATCCACTAAGCCGTGGGAATATTCCACTTATTCAGTGGGTGAGATATGAGAGATGCAATTTGTTCTTTCCTCCACATTGGCGGTAAACTGACCAGGGGTTACAATGTTTGCATTAAAAACACAAAGTAAATGCAGAAATATAAATGATTGAAATAGTATTACTATTTTCAGCCTTACAATGCCAAATATCTGCAAGTTACGAAGTGTTACAATTGTAGAACCAATGCAAAATGATGAAAAATGATCTCTTCAACATCTAAGCTTCTCAATTATATAAATCCACACCAAAACTGAATTATTGCAAGTTTGATATGAAACCAGCCACTAAACTAACACCAAAATGCTCATATCTCTTACCACACACCACCAAATCCAACAAAACTGAAATCTAATCAATTCCAATGCTAGGCGACCAAGTAGCAATCATTAACCAAGCACAAACATCACCCAAAGGGCCCAACTCGAATCCCAATGCAGCAAGGACAAAGTACGGCCCAAGAAGGAAGTCGACCTTGCTTAAAAAATCAGTCCTTCAATGATAAAATCTGTAAATGCACAATTAGGGGCGCCAAGAGCATAGACATTGAATGAACAAACACCCATAATGAAATTTAATTCATACTAAGCTGCATTTGAATTTTCACTTCAGCCATACAAAAACCAGCGAACTCAAAATTGGAAATTATCACTAAAACCGTCAACGATGAAGCTCAATATGCACTTTTGAATGAAGTACACTCCCAATTGACCATCTTGGGAACCATAGTTTCAGACTCGAAGAATGGTGTAAATGCTAATCTCCTCCTTAGCCAGGTTCTAGATTCAGTCCAGTAGTATAACTTACCATAAAATTCCAACATAATCAACTCTTTTCCAAACATCAATATATAAGATCAAATGGCGAATGAAGCAATTTGTAACTCCCAACAAGAAACTGTTCAATTTTCTCCAAGGGACGCCACCTCTCAACTTTCACTTGATTTGAATTAATAAAGCATTAATTATCATCCTCTAGGCGTCCACCTTTAAGTTGCATCAATAAAATATTTAAATTAAACATTAAATGCTCAAGTAGTCGATCCCCCTTCATGGCCCCTCATTAAAACAAGATGGAATCATTGCACTAGGTGTGGGGTACAACTGCTAGCCATAAAATTTGACTAAGTAAGAAACTCAATCCCAAGGGCAGAGCCAAGAGTGATGCCAAGACTAAACTGGAAGACTGCCAAATATAGCAAACTGATAATAGTTGAGTTGGACCCAACTGATAATGCTGTCAGTGCCACAAATAGTCTTACTATAAATAGCATATGCTAAAAATGGTAAGTTTACTTCAACTCAACAGAAAGCCAAACTGATCAGCCATACTGAATTGCAAATGATTGAGCTGCTGCTAGAATGATACTGCTAAAAATAGACTTACCAAAAATAGCAAACTACTATAAATAGTAAGTTTGCAAAACTTCCTCTGAACACGAACTGAGTAGTATCATGGATTACTATAAATAGTAAGTGTTTCCAAATATCTACTGAGCACAAACTGGGCAACCATCATTACTTACTATAAATAGTAAGTGCTCGGAAAGGTTGTCAGATTTAGATGCATGTCACATCACCCTGGAGGTCTCTAAAAACCCAGAAAAACCCAAAAACCTTTCTTGCATGCAAGGTATTAGTCAAACTTGCATGTCATTATCTTAACATGCATGTTACCTCATCCTGAAGCTCTCAAAAAACCCAGAAAGCTCCATCAAACATGCCCTAGAAACTCATACATGCAAACATTCGAAACTGCATCTGAAAGCGAAAACCCTAATTTTACCACAGATGAGCCTATGGACCTCCGAAAATTGGCTATCAATCACAGAAGAGTGTATGGCTAAAATGGGGACATTACAGTCCACCCTTCCCAAAATTGCTTGTCCTCAAGCAGTACTACAACACTCCAAACTGATCCCACCAAAACATATAGTATTTCGGGGTCCCATGTCCATCTCTGAAAAACCCCACCATGTTGCTACTCCACTCTGATCATACAAATATAACCAATGATCCAAAACCGCACCAATCTTCCTTTGAACCAGGAATAACTAAAAACATAATCCTGCAGCATCACTTGCCAAGGAAACTTTGTGGAACTAGAAACAACCATGCCGATGACTAGCATGTTGTAATGCTCATGGAAGAATATTCTGATCAATTGCAAAAATACCTTATCAACATTGTTCCCCAAAGCATCTAGCTTAGTCACAACAACAAATGTGACTCCCTCGATAATCTTTTTCATGAAATAACTTTATAAAATGACTTAAGTGGTTGAATTAAACAAATAACCAATACTGCAACCTTAGGCTCTCCGAAATTAAACTGAGTAATAATGCTGTTGCAAGTACATTGACCTAGGACCAACTCCCCCAAAGGTGACTTGCTATAAATAACATTGTTATAAATAGTAAGTATATGCCAAATGCCCAAACTGAGCGAAACTGAAGACCTCTGAGGAACACCGAGGCCAACTGAAGATAGGAACATCATAAACCGACCACTGCTATAAATAGAAAACCCCTCCGGAAACCCCCAAACTGAATTGCTAAAAATAGTAAGTGACTGCAAATGCATTTTGAGCACAAACCGGGCAGTCGCCGCAACTTACTAAAATAGTAAGTTCGAAAAAGGTTGTCAGATGCAGATGTTTGTCATACCACTGCGAAGCTCTCTGAAAACCCAAAAAGAATCCAAAAACCAAACTCGCATGCAAACCCTTGATTGAAATGCATGTCACATCCCTGAAGTGCATGTCACATCCCTCTGAAGCTCTCTGAAAACCCAAAAGGAATCCATAAACCAAACTGCAAAACTTCGACATGCAAACCCCTGAATCCACGAAAGAGACCTCCGAACAACTGGAAACCCTAATTTTGCCTCTTACCTGCCTACAGGTATTCGGAAATAGGCCAACGGTCACTGGGAAGTGTAGTGCTAAAAATGGGGACATTATAGTCCGCCCTTCCCAATATTGCTTTCCCTCAAGCAAAACCACCACAACTCCAAGAAAATTTAAACTGATCCGCACTAAAACAAGTAGAATCCCATGGTCCCATGTCTGTCTCAGGAAGGACCCACCATGTCGATGCTGCACCACTCTGATCACATAAGTGAAACTATCATGCCAAAACTGCACTAACCTCCCCTGTAACCCCAAAATGTTACCATCCATGAAACTCATGCAGAAGAGATTGGAGGATGTGAAATCAATACCATGCAGTATCTGATGTCCCCAAGACTCTGAGTGATCAATACGAGCAATGCCATGGTCTATCATAAACCTGGGCAATAGGAAAAATAATCTACCTCAAAATCAAACTCCTCAACAAATCTCCATATGGTATTTGATAGAGCCACAACTGCATAAGTGACTTCTCCAAATCTCCTTGCAAAGAGGGAATCAATCCTTTGCAATGGCTCAACAAAAACATTCCCATGAGTCCATATGAATCTACAATGCCTCATCTAAAATATTATGATACAACCATGTAGACTTCGGAAAACTCTTATAGTTCCCACTCCAACAGTCTCCGAATGATAAACCAAAGCATGTGGGGGTTCGCTGTCTTGAACCAATACTGTGAGAAAACTATCAAAATTTGCATCACAAACCTCCATAAGATGAACTCGGAGAGTAGGAAAGGTTTGAAGGAACCAATGACCACTGTTGTTCAAGGATGGGATTAGCAAAATGCAATGCACTCTACACAAAGAATAATAGCAGTGCCATAGGAATTCCCAAGTATGAGCATGTGAAATGAGCATCCTGTCACACTCAATCATCTCGTAAGTGGCTGGAAAACACACTCAAGAAATCTCCAACTGATATCTCCCACCTGTTTGATAAGAAATGTTGAACCAACTCTCCTGAACGAGAGTAACTCCCCATGTAAGGTGGCTAGTCTGCCCCAAAACAGCAAGCTCGTGTCTCAAAATCTGCCCCTGTTTAAGCCAAAGATCACCCCCAAGAGTAACCATCTGTTCATCTCTCCAATCCACACTTAAAATTTCTTCCCAATCCATTTGTTGATGTACAAATGGGACCACCAAATGGCTGGTAAGGAAGTTAGCAGCACCACTAATTCTGAAATTTTGATCCTTATCCCTCCAAGAATCCCTCCAACCATACCCAATAAGCTTTGTCATACCATGCCGAGGATGCCAAACAAGGATACCCAACCATGAATGACCCCCAACACACTGGAAAGAGTACACAACACGTCTCCAAGTGTCCATCAAAACCAAATGCGCTCTCAAGGAATTAGTGTCTCCTCTAGTGAACCCCTTGTTGGCGTTTCAATTAGCACCTCTGGAGTGCTTATTGGAAACGGACAGCTATTGCAAGTGTGTCAGTACATGCTCTTCGGATTATAGAGAGGAAGATCTCTCTTTGCTGATTTTATACTGTAAAAAAAGGGTGTACTAAGATTTCCTATCTTTTTTACTCAGCGGTAGGACACAAGGGTGCATAAACCAATGCGTCGTAGCTAAGCTTTTTCTCTGGTTTCCGCAGATCTTAACTACGACTAACTAAGCTTCTAGACTATCCTACCTCCTCAAGATAAACAGAGCATGAGGGCGTAGGAGCGAAATGGTATGGTTGGATCACTTGAATCCTCCGTCTCAATGGAATATGGCCGAGGCTCTGAACCTTCGGATATATACCAAGATAGGGCTCGATACAAGCAAACACTCGTTACGGTAAACTGGATCTGAGACTTGCCAAGGAGGAGGAACCCCTATCCGAGGTATAGGCTTGGAAGCAGCTCACTGGAAACAACAAGGAACGATGGCCTTTCTAACAGGATTCCCGAGGAGGTGACGACACCTGTCCAAAGTCTAGGCTGCAAGAGAGATCATTAAACAACATCAAACGATAATGATCGATGACAAAATATCCAAGGAGGCGACGACACCTGTCCAAGGAGGAGATTGAAACAATGCACTATTTAAAAACAAGACTTTGAATAACTCAAATAATTAGATCAATCAAGCTTGCACCATCTGATTTATTTCTTCAAGGTTCTTCAAAGAATTACAAAGGTCGGGACAGCAAAGGCACGAAATCATGCACAATTGCGATCAACCAACGAACTCTCATCCAAGAGTGAACAGATATAAACAAGCGAACTCTGGCAACAGTGGCGCAGCAATTTTGCTAGCAAATAAAGGTTAAACAAATAAAGAACCTAAGGCTCTTATTTATAGAAACTCAAAGGAGTAGGCAACCCTAAAATCTCCTTGAGTTAACAAACAGTTCTTGCCAATCAGCAAGATATTATTCTATGTCTAAAAGTAGGTGAGCAAACAGTTAACTGGAAATCTACTTCAGTTAACTGAAACTAAACAAAAGTCAAATTGGAAGTCTACCTCAATTGACTGACACCTAACTAAAAGTGAATTTATGTTACAAATGTGTCTCCAAATAGACATCCACCTTTTGAGGAGATCTGAGATCCACAAATCGTGGGAGTCAAACAGACATCCTAGATTAGTGGGATCTGACATGCATGATCTATGGAGATCTGGAGTCAACTTGGAAAGAGGCATCAAGTTGACTTCAGTCATAATTAATGCTATTTGGAGGGTAGGACGTCCTCCCTTGGTGCTTTACACCTCTTCACCACTGGTCAACAATGTCTCTATCCAGTCATTGACCTCTTCGGCCTCCGGGCAATTAATGCTCTTCAAGATGACTATGTGGCATCTAAGCATTTCTTCACCCGTCGCAAGCTGCTGATGATAGGTTATGCATTGGGCAGCTGCTTCATCTAACTGGACAGACATGGCTGCAATTTTGGCTAATTTGCAGCCATTGGGATCTTCAAGGAATGAAGATCGGATGACATCCTGGAATCGTGTCTGCACTGTTTCAAGTTCCACATATTCTCCTCCTTCCCGCTGATATTCTAACTCAGGGAAGGATATTACCAACGTTCTTGCGAAGTTGATAATATTGGCGACGAAGCGTCTATAGTCAATCAGCTCCACAGAGTTGGCATCATAGGCTCTCACCTTGTATGCCACCTGTTCTTTCCACTCAAAGAGATGGTGTTTATTTTCTGTGGTCGTAACTGATTCATATGCTTGTTGCAAATCAGCAACTGTCACCTCCTCTCTCGGCCTCTCTTGAGCTGCCTTTACATCTGACTTCTGGATTTCTGATCGAAGTCCATGTGCTCTGTCTCTCAGCTGATATGCTTCTGTCAACACACACCGCCCTTTGACGACAAACTCATCCACTTGACGTCTCAAGTGTTTACCGTATGTAATCAACTGATGATGGTTTCTTTCAGCTGGGAGATCCAACAGTCCTTGAGGCAAAGCCGAGGAGTTTGGAGTGTCATGTATCAAACTAGAAATGTACAACTTTAGCTGACGGATTTCAGCCTTCAAGGCTGCTTTGTCTTGTCCATCTTTTGTCATCCTTTCTTTGACACTCGCCGAGGCAATTCCAAGAAGGTCTGCCTCCACCTGTCGAGTGGTCTTTCCAAGGTTCACCTTTGAAAGCGTGAAATCCTCAACCCTCACATTATGTATATCTTTGTCTTCAGGTGGGGCAGCAGTCTCTATGATAACTTCGTTCTCTGCATTCTTTTCTACATGCGTCTGCTTCTTCAACTTCTTTACCGGCATGTCTTGTGGGATATGATGGAATTCAGAGAAGTCAAGCTGATAAGAAGGCCTCTCCCTCTTCCTCCCAAGCGAGCTTTCCAGCCAGATAGAATCTCGGCTAGCATCGCTGGGAGGAGGAACATAGGTCCCCTGAATGCTAGAAGAACGAGACTGTGCCGTGGCAATGTCTCGTGGTGGCGAGTCCAAATCAATAGGACTTTGTGACCTCTGTGATGGTGGTGAAGCTGGTGGCTCTGTTTCTATCACTGGCACCGCTTCTGCTGCAACTTCTTCTACAATGGTTTCCATCTCTACAGCGATTATTTCAATCACTAGTTCTTGTGTAGTTGCAGCGGTCTCAACTGTCTCAGGCAAATTGGTGGCTGTCTCCACCTGTACCTCTTGCCGGCTTGTGCTGGCAATTCCTTTTCTCCCCCATGTGCTTCCTGACATCCGCATTCCTTCTGGAGGAAAGCTCATCTTCTTCTGTCTGGGTTTCCTCCTAGACGTGGAAGGTAGTGTAGACTGAACCGCTGGCGGCTCTGATCGGGGAAGTACTACCTTCCTTGTCCTTTTACTGTCCAGGTAGAGTTGACTGTGTCGAACTACTCTACCCGTTCTTTCCTCAATAGACGTACTCTCTTTCGCGTACTAGTCTACTTTGCCGAGTGGTTGTGAATCCACTAGACCCGTGAAGAAGGAAGAAAGAATAACTTCTTCTTCGTCCTCAGATAAGCCCTCGATGTCTTCTGACATGAATTCTGCAATCTGCGAGAGCTTGAATCTGCTATGGTTCCTTCTTCTCACTTCAAACTCATCCTCGCAGTTGACCCAAAAATCTTCCATGAAAGGTTCATGTGATGATCTTTGCTCAAGGTGAGCTGCGAAGATGCCTCTGGGGTCATAGGATGGCCTCCTGTCGATGAGGTACTTGAGATTAAATCTCACTATTTCTTGGCTTATCAACCTTGCATCGGCTGCAGTTCTGCATCTGTAGAGTCCCATCTGAAGAGGAAAGTTCACTGCAGCCTTTTTCTTTACGCGAAGGTAAGAGTGAACCTCGGCCAATTGCCTCAGGAATTCCATGAACACTACCCTATCTGAGGGGTAACGTGGCATCATGGCGGGGTGGCCATTATAGCCATACACGCGTATGTAGGTGAAAGTGGGGAATTGTATGAACCAATCCGCCCAGTCCACCATTGCTGCCTTAGCTGCTGGTGAAATACGCACGTGCATCTCATGGTCTAGCTCGTGCACGGTGTGCATAGTAAAAAGGTCATTTATCCTTTTGAAATGTCTTTCCGCTAGAGTGAACTCCAAGCGAGGAAAGTATTCTTGTACCTTTTGCACACCCAGGGTTCCCATAGTGTTTAATGTTTTGAAATCGCCTTGGAAGGCTATCAGGTAGACCAGGTATGAACACATGTGGAAACGGTGCTCTTCTAGAAACCCGGTGAATTGTTGGTGGAGTGTGTCACTGATCAGGGAGGCCCAGTCGTAACGTTCTTTTCTGCTGATTATCTTGCCAATAATGTAGAACATCCACGGCTGGAAGGATTTTCCCTCCTCTTGTCCAGTGACTCTGCTGAGTAGGGTGATTAGCACTCCGTACTCGTCTTTGAATTCTCCTCTACCAACCAATCTGGGCAAGCTGGTTCTCTTTGTTTTCAGCCAATGTTCAGCCATTATAAGCGAACACTTGTCCTTCGAAGCCTCGAATGCCTTTTCGCATTCTGTCACTGATATGACCTTCTTGGTAGGGCATGGTGGAATTGCAAAACAAGTCTCTATGTCCACCGGCTTCAAGCTGCAAATCACCCTCCCGTCTACTGACAGGATCTCTCTTGTAGTCGGGTTGTAATGCTTAGTGCAAGCAATTACAAGCTCGATGCTTTGTAAGGTGATTGGAATAGATGCTGCTTGAAACAAACCGGATTATTCGATGTTCTGCAATGTGATTTGATTCATGCCCTCCAAGTCTTCAAAACTGACCTCTGGATTTTTCTGCCATAAGTCTGTATCAGTCGTTTTCAGGTAATCTGGTATAAGACCGTTTTGGTCTTGTATTGTACCTAAGAGTACTGCATTCTGAAAACCTTGAATATTGACTGGGCACTTGACCTTGTTTTGACACTTTTCTGGAACTGCTAAAAATAGCCTCGCCGGGGGTAGTTTTTACGAAAAATTCTGAGACATGGGTTTTGTTAAGAATGATTTTCTAAACAGACCCAGATCATCAGAAATTCAAAAAAATGAGTTTTTCTTTGACATGCAAGAGCCCTTCGGTGGCAGAGGCAGCAAGGGCACCAGAAAGTGATTTTTCTCGAAAAAATCTAACACATGGGTTTTGTTCATGCTTCAAAGCCAAACAAACCCAGTTTGTCCGTTTTTCAATATTATGACTTTTTTCGGAAACCCTAAAAAATAGGGGCAGCATGGCTACTTTTTCTGAAAAAATCTACCATGTGGGTTTTGTTGAAAAAGCTGTGCTGATCATACCCAGTTGGTCAGATCTGTGATAATCTGTCGTTTCCTGTGACATGCAAAAGAAATATAGACAAAAGTAGAGGAAGTAGACAGAAGATGGATTGGAAGTTATAAACTGCCACTTTGCAATAATCTGTCTCTGGAAGCAATCTTGGGAGAAGAATGCTTTTATTGCCAATGATCTTCAAAAATATTGAAGATCCGTTCAAAACCCCTGCCAGATCTTGAAAACTTGTTCTTGGGAGCTACTTGATGTTTTATCCTTCAACTTGCAAAAAAGAATAATGAGGAAAGGGACGCCTAGCATGAATATAAGGCAATTAGGGTTAAGATCCACAAAGTATGGAAGATAACTCATCATTCAGGCCTGATTTGGAGTTCCAAAAGATGATTTCCACTGATTGTGGAGTGTTTTTCTCTTTTTTGGCTCCAAATTTGCTAACTCAAGTCAACATTTCTGTTTGACTTCTTTTAGGCGTCCAACCTTGAGTTTGATCATTTTTGTCTATTTTGCAAGTTGAAGTGCTCCCGTTTGATCTTCGATTCAGGTTACTCAGTTGATCTCAGGCAGTGTCCGACAGTTCTGTTGTCGAGGCGGGATCAGTATGATTAGATATGCCTAGGAGAGATTAACTCAGAAAACTGAGTTTAGGTCTCCAGAAAGAAGGGCGCCTTTCCTTGAAAGGGGCGCTTTTGACAATGCCTTAGTCAACTTTCATTGACTTGTTCTTCGTTTTGACCTTTTCAGACCCTTTTTGCTTTGATCTGACGTTCCCGATGTTTGATGAATCAGATGATTCTGCTTGACGATGCGTCGGGTAGCCGGTTCAGTCTTGTTCACGATGCCTGACTTTGCAGTGGAAGCTGGCAAGTTTTGGGCCTTCAAACTAAAGGGCGCCCCTGGTCAGCAGGGGCGCTTTTAGCTTTTGCTTGGTTTCATCTGGGTTGTGGATTGCCAGTCTTTGACCTTCTCCATCAGTCGATTGATTTGTCGGAAGTTCTTGTTGATAGTCTCGCTGACGAGATAGGTCATAGCTGAGAAGGTCATCCTGGGAGGTAGTGAAGATTCTGGCTAAATCTGGATACCTTTAGGAAAAGGCGCCTTTCCTTGAGAGGGGCGCTTTTAGCCATGCCTTAGCCATTTTTTGGCTTATCTTTCCAGTTTTTCAAATTTGGCTTTTTCTGCTTGATCTCATCTCGTGATCGTCTGGTGTGTCTTGTGGACTTGCTGTTAGATTGATCACGTAGCTGGAGGAAGCTGGAAAGATATCATGTATAAAGCTACAGCTCTTGGATTCATCTGGTGTCTGCAACTGAGGGGCGCCCCTGGCCAGCAGGGGCGCTTTTACCTTGAAGCTCTCTGATTTGGCACTTCTGTCGTCAATGGATCCTCCATACTTCGCTGACGGTTGGTCAATGATCCCTGAATCAGATGATCTTGCTGATTGTTTCGTTGTCGAGCCAGTATGAAAGTGAAGAGGATGACTGTTTTGACAATGCCAAATGATTTGATTTGCCCTCTGAGGTCCAAGGGCGCCTTTCTTCAAGAGGGGCGCTTTTAGCCACTGTAGACTGTGTTTTGCCTTGGTAGACAAAACGTGCACCTTCCAGACTTAGCCAAATTTTGGCCTTTTCTGTTTTGAGAATCTCCTTCGTTGAACGGCATCATTTTCATCCTTTTTCGCCATGGTTTCTTCGTTGAAGCTTTTGAGGTTTAGCTTTCAGCACCTGGTACTGGCCAATTTGCCATTAATGGCTGCGGAGCTCCTAACTTTGTTCTTGAAAAATAGAAATAGACCCACCAGAGTAAAACATAATTTTTGATAATTCTGACTTGATCAGTGTGATCGTGAAGGCTATTAATCCTATTAGAATTATTTTCAATCATTTCCGGGAAGGTCCTATTTTTTAGGGTTTCCATAAAAATAGGGGTGTAAAACCCTAATTTTTCGTTTTTTCAAAATTTTAACCATAGGTTCCTTGACAGAAACCCACAAAGATTTCATATTTGGTTTGACCTAAAACATACTTTCGATGGCATTTTTACGTTGTTTAGCTCAATTTAAGCAGAATGCCAAAAATTTCATTTTGGGTATAACACCCCTGAAACCTAACCATGAAAGCATTCACATCTGTGGAGCATGGAACAAATGTTGTCTACAATCCCAACTCCAAAAATGGAATGGTATGAGCTAAAACATCACTCCACCCAAGGGATGGATTGTCAAGGAAGTAAACAATCTGTTTTGGTTCTTCTTTCTCCCCTTCTTCCTGAGTAACAAGTCTAAATTCTTCACTCCTTGTTGCTGTCATGAAATTACCAGCAGCTACTAAGATTTGTTTTGTTAACATCTTGATGTCAAGAACGTTGAAAATATCCTGATTCAATACTACCCAAGTGGAGCCTTGATCCTCAAACCCAGTTGTGCGTTCATCATCAAGCAGCCTCAGAAGATTACTAATCACAATTTGAGTCACATCCTCATGGTCTAATGTCGAATCATTAGTAATTTTGAAACCATACTCAATCTCATACTTGGTTACTTTGCTACTTGTCTCATTGTCCATCACAAAGAGAGGGTTATCATAAGTTTCTTCTGCACTCAATTCAAAGAGTGGATTGTCAAAAACTTGGATTTCATCCCTTTCCTCTTGCTGATCAAATCTACCAAATCTACACATGCAACTTCTGATCTTTGTGGAACATTCCCCAAGTCAAACTCTTCTTGAAGACTATCGAGCTCTTCAATTACCTGTTTGATTTCTTCAACTCTTTGTTCATTCGCTTGTTCTCTGAAAAGTTTGAAATCAGCTAGCTGCTCTTCTACCTCCATTAATGCCACTTGAGTGTTTTCTAACATATCTTTTGTTGTCTCAAGCTCAAGAGTAAGCTCATCAACCTGTCTCTCCTTTTCTTGGAAAGCACCAAGGGTCTTTTTTGCATTTTCGAAGGCATAATCTCGATTTCTAATCAAGTGTAAATATTCTTATTTCATAGCCTCCCAAGAATCTTTAACAAGTTGCAACTTAGGGAGAGTGACTCCATCCCTAATTCCATGCCGTTTCTCCTCAATCTGAACCTCCCATAAGAGTTCTTCAATCAAACTATGTGTATGGTCAAATCTGGATAGGGCTTGAACTTCATCTTCAACGGACACCTTGAATTGACCTTCCCACTCATAAGAATGGTAAGATGGTGAACTGGTGATAGGCTGCAAGGAAAAATATGAACTTGGTTTCTTACAATCGCTGCCCTCATAGCTGCTCCAAGACCCCCTTTCTTCACTACCCACTAGCTGAAAATGCTCAGTATCATAAATAGGATCAGACTCTACAATTTCTTTGAGCCTTGGCTTAAAATCAGAATTCTCATTCTGTGTTTCAACGATACTTTGGCTGTCCCTAGTCTCACACCCCACACCATCCATGTGATGACATTGCTCAACACCTAGATGATGCTCAACTTCGTGCACTAATAAATCTGATTTCTGCTCAAGAACACCATCAAACTCTTCAATAACAGGAGCCTTATAGACTTCTAAATCTGTTTCCACCTCATTGTCACTTTGATCAAACGAGAAGGCAGCCCCAAACTCAAGCATAATGTCACCACTGTTTGCTGATATAGGATCCTCAACAAGTTCCATTTCATCATCCGGATCAAAGGGAAATTCATCCCACATAGGTTCTTTGTCATCCTTAGGTGCTATCACACCCGGATCCCAAATGCTATGGGACTGATTGTTTTGATCAACAGGAAAGTGCTCCTTGTACCCCTCTTGGAGTGTTGACTCTTTGAATAAGTCACTATAATCAAAAACCATGGTAGCTCCCAACTCACAATCAAGATTACTATCATTGATATGATGATAATGCTCTCCAGTAGGTGTTGTTTTGAAATTTTCAATAGCACCAAACTCAACATTAGTGGCAGCAACCTTCTCAAAGAGATCGTTTTGTAGCTGTTCCATACAAGCTTCTTCTCCAATGGCAAACTCATAACTTACTTTATGTTCTGATTTTTGAACAACCTCTGAATTATCACAAACATCATCACTATGGCAATGGTCATAAGTTGACTCAATGGCAGCACCAATGTTGCCCTCTACATGTTCCCCATTAGTGAATTCATTAGTCTCACAGCCATCATTGAATGAACCCGAATTAGGATTCAAGACCGCTGTTTTGTTCTTTTCACCAAAACAATCTTCATCACCACCAACCACATGCAAGTCTAGAGGACTGTTTTGGGGCTCTACCACACTCTCCTCATAAGTCAAGGTATTTTCTTCGATCTCATAGTCATCTTGATTTGTCATGTGTACTTTTCCATCCCGACTTTTAGATCTAGCAACAATCATTTTGAATGCCCCTTTTATGTCAGGATCCTTCATTAGCGTGGTTAGTTCCTATATCAATTCAGGTAGAGACTTCTTTGTAGTCATCTCCCTTTGTATGTATCCTTGTTCTCTTGCACTCATAGAATGAAGAGTGCTGATTTTCTTATGACCACACAGGATGGCAGGAAGATCTGGCTTTCATACCACTGTAACATACACCCCTGATATTTTTTTTGAAAACCCCTTGTTTGTTGTTATGCTTGCTCAAGGTAGTGTTTGAGTTTGTTTGCAATGTTGAGTTTGTTTTTTGAATGTGTTTCAGATGCATATGACATAAAGGAAATGATTGCAATAATAAGAAATACTAAATAACATCACCTTTCATTAGAAACTTCAATGAGCAACATTAAACATTCATTTTCTGTTATAAAATCAGAACATTACACATGTATCAGACTTGGAAAAGTCTTCTTATAGTAGCAATGAGAGTCCAGAATGAGCATTGAACAACACCCAGCTTTAGCCTTCAAAAAACTCTATTCTCCAATGCCTTGGGCCTCCTTTTTCAGTGCCCAAAGTACAACATTCAAAACACAACATATGCTGGTTATAAATTGGGGTTTTAGCAGCAAGAGGGTGTCCCTGGAGAAAAGTTCGATCCTCTCTCAAAAATCCAAAACACCACCAAAATTTGCAAACTAGTACTTGAAATGATCGGCTGGAAATTCCCTTTTGAAATATTCAATACCCATTTCAACTTAACCCTCCATCTCAAAGCAACAAGACAAAAACCAGATTCAGGTCCATTAATAGAAGCACCCAGAAACAGAAATAAACACTCCAAAACAACCTTCAAATCCACACCAAAATTGAAAGCAATCGAACGCACACCCAAACTCCTAAAGGTACTGATAAATCTTCATTATTTCCATCACCGAAAACCAACTCAATGAAGTGCTTGTGATCTCAACTAATAATAAATTCCAATATCTGATTAGGGTGGATATTTCACCACCGAAACCCAACCCAAGTGAAGAGGGTTTTTGTCCTTAGTTCGCAGCCCAAGCACTCGGGAAGAAATCTAGCAGCATTTTGTTATGTTGTCAAAGCCCCAGATGTGAAAATGAGAGCCAAAATGAAAATATAAAGGAGCTAGGGTGACTGGACTCCAAAATCTTCTTAATTCCTCCCTAAAACCCAATGCCCTTCTTGAGCCTTTTAAAAATTAAAACATTTTAATTTATTTCATTTCTCCTAGGCATCCATCTTAAGGGGCAAATATAATATCAATTTATCTTTTAAAAACAACTTTAAATTGCTTCACTAGGCTCAAGGTACTTTTCGAATGACCACTTTTACCCCTCAACTTAATTTTATAATATAACTTTATAAAATGACTTAAGTGGTCGAGCCTTTTAAAAATTAAAACATTTTAATTTATTTCATTTCTCCTAGGCATCCATCTCAAGGGGCAAATATAATATCAATTTATCTTTTAAAAACAACTTTAAATTGCTTCACTAGGCTCAAGGTACTTTTCGAATGACCACTTTTACCCCTCAACTTAATTTTATAATATAACTTTATAAAATGACTTAAGTGGTCGAATTAAACAAATAACTAATACTGCAACCTTAGGCTCTCCTTTGTGCTCTATTGTTGATTGCAATTTAGTTTATGCTACTTGCAATTGAGCTGAAAATTTTATCCTAAATTTTTGGCTTGTTTTCTTTGACACAACGCGATAAACTGCATTATGTCAAAGAGGGGCAAAATGTAGACACATAAGAATGACCTAGGCCCTTGAGCTGCATTTTTTTATGCCAAACGTCCTCCTCACATAATTAAATCATTTGATTATGTCCTAATGTCATAATTTCTAATTATTCCTCCAAAATAAATAAATTACATTTATTTATTTAAATACGTCACTAATCAATCCTTATTCCCTCCAATAATTAATTAAATTCCTAATTACCATTAATTATTTAATAACATTACCATTTATCCTTCAAATAAATAAAATTATCCATTTAACCCACTTTTCATCCCACAAGTAAATAATTAAAACAATTATTTATTGCGTTTTGTCTTATTCCCATTTATGAATTAAACCATTATTTAATTCATAAGTCAACTTTCCTCCATAAATCAAATAATTTTTATTATTATTTGACTTTCCAACTACCTCTTTTTCTCCACCATTGATTTGATTATCTCCAATTAAATCTCAACCCTTCATTTCAAGGCTCGCCTTAACTTTGACCTAATGTTACCCTAACCCTAATGCTCCTCATCACATTGAATCCTGCCCTTTGATCTTAGGTTTTGGTAAACTTTTAATGCTGGCCATCCATTCTCAACTTGGCATTCTTTAAAAAGGCTCTCTTTCAAGTCATTTTACACACAGACTTATTTTCAGCAATTCACACATAGCATGCTTGAGAGCTTTGAGTACTTGAGCATACAATACTTCAATATCTTGCTTGGCTTAGACATATGTTATAGTTGCAAGATGGAGAAGGCCAATGGAGGTCATTCAATGGAGGCTTGAAGACCAGGTGACTTTGTTTCATGTTTTTATGCTTATTTGTCCTCCATTGTTGGTTTAGGGTTAGCTTTTATGCTTTATTACATTAACCTGGAATTTTACCCTAGACTATAGATGCTATTGTTCCATGTGTTATTTGTGCCTGTTTTGCCATGTTCATAATTTTATGGATTGAATTGGAAGTAGATTATAGTGTCAATCTTTGTATTGGCAGCATTTGTATACCTACGTTGTAACTTTGTGTGGAAACTAGCTATTTAGATCTTGAAATCACATGTTGTTGTCTTAGTTGCTTTCCCTTTGAATATAAGTTTGCATCAGATTGTTAGTGAATAGTGACTGTTTTAGTTAGCAAGAAGGTGCTGCCAGTTGTGTCTAGATTAGTCGCTTTTGTTCATAAATCTGAGAATCTTACTTGTGGGCTAGAGATGTTACCAGTCTTGTGCTCTTTCTTGAGGTTAAAAGATAGGGGGATAAGTAGTTATTTTATTTTATGCCGAACCTCCTAGAGAATATTGTATATTGTGAATGACTGTATATTTTGTCTATAGCTTAGTGTCTAAGGTAGTTTTAGATCTCAGGTAGCTTCCCTTTATAATTTGAAAAGAGGTTTTTATCTCACTTACTGTTCCAGTTTAAGTTTTCTCCAAAGAGACAAATTAAAATATGAATGCAATAATGGATTCCCCTTACTTGATCAGCTATGAATAATATTATTTTTTTGCTGTAAATGTTATACAAAATTAAGATGTCTAATAAAGTTTATGAGCTGATTTGGCCTTCTAGAGGGATACCTATGGCAGCGACAATAAACTTGCATGGGGAAAGACAGCTAAAATAGATAGAAATTTATTATAATACCATCTTGGAGGTTGGTTGTTTTCTAACATGTGTTCCGATCATTCTAAATTTCTCTGTACCCATCTCTCTCTCTACACACACACACACACACACACAAGTATACAAGAAAGTAAGCAATAAAAGTACTGTTATAAACAGAAACCTCATTAGCAAATATAAGTTTCTTGTAAGGACAAATCCCCTCTCAGCATGTCCCTTTAATCCTATTTACATCCTATTGACATATTATTTTTATTATTTCTATTGAATATTTAAATACTTCCCTTGCATTATATAAGAATTGTTACTGGATCTTGCAAAGGTTCTTTGCCTTGGAAACCCTGAACTACTTGTTCGCTGTGGCCCATGGTCCAAGCCTAAGTGCATAATAGTTTTTTGGTAATGAAATGAGTTAATGACTGTTAGAGGTTGTAAATATAGATCACCACAATCATTCTCATCTAGACTCCATTCTTAGGGAGAATCATATATCAAATATGCTCTTTTGAATACATCTTTTCATGTGTGTGCATGTTTATTTTTGGATAAAACAATTACAAGATAACTTTTTCTTCTTTCAGGCATCTACGACTACGAAATGTGTTATGTGTTGAAGAATTGTCTGTAAGTAGTTCTTATTCTTTTTTGCTCTCTAGCAATTAGAAGGTTAGCACAAGTATGCTCGAGACATTTAAAAAATTCTTGTGCTTTCATGGAAATTATTTTTATTCTAATTGTCTTACTAGTCACACTTGCTGGGGCAAGGTTTTGTAAGATGGTCTGCACAATGAATCACAACAAAATACATAATAAATTATTGAGTTCCAGTGTTCATCCTTTGTGCTGGCAAGACACTGGATGGTGCAATTCCACACTGCCATACTCTTTAAAACATATATTGTGCTATAATTTTCAGGTTTAATTCTTCTTTGTTACTTAGCTTATGACATTTTTCTTTGGTTATCCTTAATTATCCTTCAAATTTTCAGAACTTATTTTTTCCTCCCTTAGTATTTTCATTATGGTTAGTGAGGATATGGTATAGTTATCAAGAAGGCTTGAAAAGTTCTTTTTTCCATTATTTGAGAATTTATCCACTCTTTATCTGTATTAAATACATCATACCAGGCTATTGGTCTTTGAATTTGAATAACACTTCCATATATTAATGAATTCTTGCAACATTTCTCCTTTTAAATTCTTCGTAATGAATTATTTCCTCATTTGTCAGCTGAGAGTCCATGTGACCAGCATGCGTCATGATTAATTTCCATGCTGTTGGGCATTTCAACTTATTACATCCCTCTGACAGTCTCCTCTGTGCCTCATCAATAAAATGTATCCATTCCTGACAATTGAGTGGAAGGAAGAAGATACAGCATATAAAATCCTTTTTAATGAAACACACTCCATATAGAACAATTGCATCACATATAGGAGCTTAGTATAGCAATCTAGTCTTTCATTATCAAGATATGATGTATATATCTCTGTAAAAGGATCAGTCATGATCTGTTCATTATGATCTAGCAGTAAAGCAGTGGGTGGAGATCCAGAACATGGCCTATTGCAAGCAAATGATAATTATTTTTCTCTGTCAAGCAGGGGCTGTAGTTGAAATCAACCACTATTAGGAACTTGTAACACTGTAACTAGTATACCAAAAACCGCACTAATTTTTGTTTGTTTTAATAATCAATATAAAGGCCAGGTTAGCATCTTAACATCATCAGGCATTAAGATCAATTCACCTGTTTAATCTTGAAATATTTTACGCTTCAATTAATTTCCAGTCAGCATGTTACTTGGATTCCCAAGTAACCAAATTCTGATTCATGATTTTCACTGCCATGTTGAATCCTTCCTTCTCGGCTCTCGTGTAACGCCCCTCTAGTTCATGCATTATTATTTAGGGCAGTTTTAACTAATTATGTAACACCTTCATAATTATGACAATAATTAATTAATTGGTTATGGCCCTCATGTAATGCCTCTCCAGCTCATGCATTGTTATTTAGGGCAGTTTTAACTAATTATGTAACACCATAATTATTGTAGTCGACCGTGTTAATAAATAATTATGTTGTAGTTGGCCATACTAGTAATGTGTATAAAATAAAATAGAATAATACTTCTGCACAGATTAATGTAACAAGTTGTAATTGGCAATTAGTCCGATGGTTGGGTAGTTAGGAAGTGTTGCCGACGGTTGGGTAGTTAGGAAGCATTGCCGACGATTGGTATCTCAACCAACCTGGCTGTTTATTTATGTACTCATTTCATTTGTAGTCGGGACCATCTGATGCTGTGATGTAATTACTGCCATACTTAATGAATGAATGCGACATTTATTTTGTGCACTATGTGTTCTTGAATGGTCTTTGTACATGTTCTATGCTTTGTTTCATCTGTTTACTCTCGTATTACATTAAAGTTATCCCAATGAGTAAACATTTGGCATCGTTGCCTAAGTGAACTTGGTAAAATCACCCCGACGAGAGAATGGCGTTGTGATGGGTCAACCGACCAAGGAACCGTTGCAAGCAAACAAAGATAGGGAAGACGCACTAACAAAGGATTTGGTGAACCTGTGGGACATCTCATTGAGGGATCACGTATGGAGGGAGGCTCTTAGGCGAGAGATCCCTCAGTCGGTCATCTGGGACAGATTGCACATCAACCTAGAGGTCGACCATCTCCTCAACTGATTGCCAAGGTTGCTAGCACGTCATTACATCATACTGCAAGATCTTCGGGCAGAGAGTGACCAAGAACGCCGAAGACAACAAATACTACAACGATATGAGGAAAGAAGCAAACGGGAGGAGGAAAACAACACCAGTTGAAGGCGTACTCTCGACAATTAATGACCGTACGACCAACAATTAATGCTCGTACAACCCAATAAGGACAAAAGCGGAGTACCAAGCGGGCAAGAGACACTCGAGGAAAGAGTACTAAGATCACTCAAATTGTAGGAACAAGAAAACCAACAAAGGAAACTAAAACAAATTGCTGAAGAAATGAATGAAGACAATAATGAAATAAACCAATCCATTGCTAAATTACACCAAAACCTTGTTGAGGAAACCGTCGAAGGAACCTTCAAGACACCATGTGTAACAGACAAATAAAAATTTAAAAATGAACTTCTAAAAAAACTTGAAAATAGTATAAGCTGCATTCAAGAATTGTCCATATTAAACGATGAGGGACCAAGGATTGGAGGATTCGAGCCAAAGATCCCTAGGCAGAGGGAGTACCGGTATGAACCCAGGAGACTCAAGGTGCAGAGGACGTTGAGAGGGGACATGTTGCTGACCCGTATGTGGTTGAGAGTGCAAGAGAGGCACATGAATGTCAGGGGAGAAACAATCCAATCAGGTCCAACACATAATGAGGGCATCAGGGACGAAGCATGGTGACTCTGCCAGTCAAGAGGCGGAAGCTACCAAAATTCATAGGGAATGGATTAGAGGATCCGGTATGTCACTGAAAAACGTGCAAGACGATATGGATAGCGAATGGGTAGGACGATGTGGATTACTGGCTATGAGCGTTCCTAGCGATGCTGAGAGGCATAGCTATAGATTGGTACATGGAACTTGAAGCAGCATAAAAAGTTTCATGGCGATTACTCAAAAGAGCATTTGAAGATGAATTTAAACTTCTCAGGGACAACAATGAAATTGTGGAAGAAACATATAACACGAAGCAAAGATAACATGAGAACGTACAAGCCTATAATTGTAGGCTCAAGGAATTACTGGTGAAATTGGAGAATCAGTTGACCGATGGACTGAAGAAACGATGGTTCATCAAAGGGCTGCTCGCGTTGCTGAGGAAGAAGATGAAGGTCATACCTCCGTCATCCTATGCCAAAGCACAATCGGGCGATGGATATACAAAGTGAAAAAAAAATCCTCCCGAGGGAAGAAGATGACGAACGATGAGGAGAGTACAGATGATAGCAACAAGGGTGAGTCAAAGATTGTACAAGCACTAAGGAGAGACATGATAAGAATGATGAAGGAATTGAAGGCCGAGAAGGAGAGTACAAAAGACACCAAAGAGTTGTGGTGCATGGATTGCAAGGGGGAAGGTCACACAATGGCTAATTGCCTGAAGAAGCTGTTTTGCGATATCTGCCAAGTAATGGGACATTCCCATACAACTGAAAAACAAGGAGTACACAAGTACTATTCACAGGAGAATAGTCAACCTCGCCAAATACACCACCAAAACCCTAGAACAACTCTAATGCATCCCCTGGAGGATATCGGAATAACAGAAGAGGTAATAACACACCTCAGAGTAAAATACAATATGATAGTAAAGGGAGACCCATGATACAATGTAGGAAGTGCAACGAGTGGGAACACTTTGCCAGGGAATGCCAGAATGGTCAAAGTTCAGGGTGAAGATTGTGCAAATGGTGTGGACCAGGCAACCATAAAGACATCAACTGCCCCAAACAGAAAAGCATCAACATGTTAGACGTGGAGGAAAAGAGTGAAGAGGTACTAGTGATCACGAGAGCACAAACAAAGAAGGTCAGCTACCCAAATCCACGTACGGAAAAACAAAGAATGAAGTATGCCAAGGTAGAGGTAGAGCAGGTTATGGCTAAGGAACAAAGGACCTCTCTAGAAATCCCAAGTACGTCCTGGCTGTCAGTGGCGGAAAAGAACATCGTACAACAGGTATTGCAGACCTCAATACCATCAAAGTGATCGATCTTCTCCAGATGATGCCACAACTTGGAGTGGCGATTACGAAAGTAGTTGGTGATGAACATTAGCGGCAAGAAGGCCGAAGGAAAGAATTGATAGTAGACCCTCCACCCGAGGGTGAACAAGTCATCGACCCCATGTTGCTGATGACAAATATCGAGAAGAGACTGATGATTGTACAAATGCAGATCGAAGGGAAAAATCTTACCAACACGATCGTCGATAGAGGATCGAGAGTCAACATACTACTCGAAGACACATGGAAGAGTCTCAGGAAGCCTACACTTTGGCCATCGACATTCCAATTGGTTGGTGCTTATCAACACGGTATCAAGCCATTAGGAACATTAATGGCACAAAAGGTGACGATCGGGACACAGTTGTTCCTGTTAAACTTTGTAGTCATACCATTGGAGAAGAAGGCGTACGATGCACTGCTTGGTAGGGGATGGCTGGTGGCAGCCAAAGCAGACCATAATTGGAAGAGGAATACCCTGTCTATAGAGAGTAATGGTAGAAAATATGTGATTGATTTAAGAAACCAAGCAGTAAGCGAGGAGTTGGCATTGTCGGACTCCCAGTTTGAAGGAGGATTTAGAATGTAGAGGGAAACCATAAAATCGAACGATGAGGGCATTCTGGACCTTCAACAATGCTCAAAGGATGAGACAAGTTCACTAAGTGGATTATTCCATTGGCAGATGGAAGACTATGAAGTATTCTAGCTGGATTGTAACATGCTGCAAATCAAAGATATTGAAGGAGAAAAAGATAGAGTGTCGAGCAACCAAAGATTTCCCCTGGAGTACAGAGAGTACAAAGAAGGAACGACTAGAGTGGATGACACCCCAACACACAACTTTGAAGGGGACAAGGTGATCAAGTACGAGGAACCAAACATAAAGAAAGTCAATCTCGAAGAAGAGGACAATCCCCGTACGATTCTAGTCGGCGATGAATGGAATCTAGTGTTAAAGGCGGCAACATTCAAAACTTTCATGGAATACAAGGATTCCTTTGCATGGACGTACAAGAATCTGACGCCTTTGCATGGATGCACAAGAATTTGAAGGGCGTACCTCTTGAATTATGTGTACATAGAATTCCATTGGTATCTGGGGCACAACTCGTACAGAAGAGACCATACCGAATGAACAAGAATTATGTGGCGAAGGTGCAAGAAGAGATTGAGAAAATATTAGAAGCATGAATCATATTCAAGGTTGAAGTGAGTGATTGGGTGTCACCGATAGTGATATCATTGAAGAAAGAATTAGAACAGATTAGAATATGAGTGGACTTCCGAAGCCTTAATGCTGTAACAATCGAAGATCCCTTCCTGATCCCATTTATCGACTCCATATTGGAAGAAGTGGCAGGTCACGAGATCTATTCATTCATGAACGGGTTTTTCAGGTACAACCAAATAAGCACAGTTGTAGAGGATAAACTTAAGACAACGGTTTTTGTTGAGGACGAAGTGTATGCATACAACCGAATGCCATTCGGTCTGTGCAACGCTCCGACGACCTTCCAAAGGATAATCCTGCACATATTTGAGAAGATGTCCGTAGGGAACTTCAAGGTATTCTTGGACAATTGGTCGATTTACAGTGACGAATAGACACACCTCAAGGCCCTTCAAGAATGCATGGAATGTTGTAGAGTGGCACGCCTGTCACTCAACCCCAAGAAGTGTCGATTCATGGTGCCTTAGGGAAAATTGCTCGGCCACATAGTATGATAGTAGTGGGGTTTGAGAGGAAGGTGAATTGACCAAACTTTTCAATATTAAGTTTCAACTTGAAGGAAGATAAAAGGTTTATTTGATACATATTTTCATGCAAATCTTATTTCCCAAAAGCTATTGAATGAACTTGGATAGAAGATGGAAAATCACCCAATGCACACTAATTGGGATGGCTGAAACAAGGATTGAAAATCTTAATTATGAAGCAATGTCAATTCAGATGGGCTTAATCTAGAATTCATTGACGAGTTGTTTGTAGATGATATTCCATTGGATGTTTGTGGGGTCATCTTTGGTAAGTCCATACCTTGTGGCTAGGATGTTATTTATTATAAGAGAGAGAAACAAGTACATGTGGGTTAAAAATGTTGCCAAATGTGTTCTCAACTCATATGTATGCATGTTTAAGATTTCTATGGTGAGCGCTTCACAAGCTAAGTGGTTAATCAATGCTAGTGGCAAATTTTGGCTATTTTCATTGCATGGGAAAAAAGAAAATAAGGCAGCTGAAATAAAATCAGTCCATAGGCTGTATACAAGCAAGCAACAAAAGGACACAAATCAGCTGATACAACAGTTTTGAGAGTGCTTTCAAGATTCTAAGGGTTTGCCACAAAGTAGAGCGATAGAACATGAGATCCAGTTATTATTATTGTCCTCTTCTAGCATAGGATTCCATCGGCAAAGCCTAGTTGAAACCAATGAAATAACAACTAAAAGCACTAATTGATAAAGGAGTGATAAGAACAAGCAACTTGCATTGTGGTTCTCCAATATGGTGGTGCCTAAGAAAGATGGTACTTGGTGGATGTGTGTGGACTATAGGGCCTTAAACAAGATAACCATCAAGAATATATATCCACTACAAGGATATATGATCTTTTGGATCAATTACAACATGCTAAGTACTTCACCAAGCTAGACCTCAATTTTAGTTGTCTAAGTGCTGGAATGTAGAAGTAACATATAAGCATTAATAAGAACATGAATACATTAGAAACACTGCATGACAAAAAATTGATCTCGGGAAAACCTAAGGTGGGTAAAAATATCTAGAAAGAGTGAAGTATAAGCCTACTCAAGCTACTTGTCCCAAGGCCTGTAGGAACACTTCACAACAACAACAACATCCTAACACTTGAAAATCAATTTTACAACCTTCTCAACCACACACTCCTACCTGCACCCAACTCCCTAAGCACTAGCTTAACAAGGAAACAATGCTAAATATTCAAGTCCATTCCATCTTACTAGCCCTCAAGGGATCTATTTAGATAACAAGAGTACGAGAATGCTTCAAAGAGAAGCCCAATAACCTTTAGAACCCGAAGCACTTGAATCCCAAACTCTTCAAACTCCTCTTGATTCCGTGGACTATGCAGTTTTTTCAGATATGGGGTAGTTTCATTTGCAGACAGTAATGTCCTCAGACCTCCAACTGCATAATGATTATTTTTGCCCTAGTTGAATTGGTATGACTATTTTGGTTGGGTACAAAATTGTCATTGATGCCTGTTCTTTAAGCTGATGTGTCGGCGTTTCAATTCGCACCTCTGGAGTGCGTATTGGAAACAAACAACTATGCACAGTTAGACTGCTCTTCAAATTAGGAGGGTAAGCTCCCTCTTTTGCTGATTATGCGTAAAAAGAATACAAAACTAATTTCCTATCTTTTTATCTCAGCTGAGAGCAAAAGGTTTATAAAACTCTTTGCATTGCAGATAAGGTTTTCTCTAGTTTTGTAACTTCAACTACAACTAGGCCTAAACTAATGACGCTTCTAACTTCTCAAGTAAGTTCAAAGCAAGAGAATTTAGAAGTAAATAGGGAATGATTTGGTAAACACAAAACTTAGATAAACTTGTTCCCAGAATGCATCTGAAGGCTCATTGTACTTTCAGATGTACGCTGAAATAAAGTTCATGAAAGTAAAACATAAAATAACACTTGACAGATTTTGAGACTTTGGATCAAAGCAAGGTAGGCGTAAGATTTATTTCCTCAAAGCTTTCAAACAACAATTACACGTTTGGGACAGCAGATTGTATCAAGAAGACAAACATACAATATACGATCAACCAAATTACACTAAACAAATGTGAACAGATACTGAATAGCAAAATTTGCAGGCAAGTAAGGCTCAACAATTTTGTATAGCAACAACGGTTTTGAACATATGTTGAATAACAAAGAAGTAGGCACTAAGGCTCAGCGTTTTGTTATCACAAGCACGGTTAAAAAATAATGAGCACAAGCTACTCTTATTTATACACACACAAAGGAGTAGGGAACCCTAAAATCTCTTTGTGTTAACAATCAGTCTTGCCAATCAACAAGATTTATTCCTATGTCTAAACAAAGATAACCATAGTAGCCGGAAGACGCTCCCAGTTAGACGTGTCTCGGAGATGGAGATGCGTCTCCGGTACCGCACCAGTCCCCTGAGACTCCAAAAAGCAACTGGAAACTTTTGAGAAGTCTCCCACCGTCTCCCAAGTCTCTGATCTCAAACAATGGCGTCTCTTGCGAAGTCTCTCTTGTCTCCCGCCAAGTCTCCACTGTTTTAAGGGCAAAAAAGTGAAAAAACATAAAAAAACACGATTTTTAAAAGTGTCCTCATCATTTCGCACGACAAGGAGACTGCAGAGGCGACGACACTAAAGAGTGAACAAGGTAACTATTACTATTTTTTAAATTTTATTTTTGTTTTCTATTTGGTATTTGCTTGGCCCGTGGGCATTCTCTATTTCTTTGTTTTGGACCATCTCCAACTCTCCCATGGTGAATGCGAAACCATTGAAATGTTCCTACTGTTAGACGTTAGCGACAAGTGTTTAATAGTTTATTATTTTTTAATTTTTAGATTGTTTTATTTAGCATCACCAGTAATCTCGACAAGAGACAATGCTCTTGTCGAGATTACTGGTGATGCTAAATAAAACAATCTGAATTTTTTTAAAATAGACTGTAAGTTTGTAGTACTAATACTTTAAATTGAATATATATTCATCACGGAGGAAGAAGCTAAAAAGTACTGAAAGATAAGAGAAAGGAAATTTGACCTCATCATAACACCAATGTCTCACTGCAGTAATTCACAGTCTAATAGGCTTAATTTACTTATCAGGCACCATATCAAATGGAGAAATAGCTTTAGCGTGTAGTGCTGCAAGCCTGCAACAAATGGTTCATATGATGAAATAGCTTAGATTACCTCAATGTCTAGAATATTTCAGTCTACCGATTGAGGATTGAATTTAGAATTGAATTTGTGATGCTACTGCTTGTCATTTTCAAATAGGAAACTTCAATCATGCTATATCTTTGTATCAAGAAGCAACAGTAGGCACCTACTTGTTGTGACCTATTTCACACATCGCCCCATCGCAAATGGGGACCCCCAAGTTTTGTTCCGCCCTCTGCGCAACGTCTTTGAGAGTCTTAAATTTGGATAAAATTTTGAAAGTCAGTCTGGCTAGGTTGAGATTTTGAACTCGTTTTTGGGCCTTAACGTCATAGAAGTGCTTAGAAGACCCGGTGGACGAAGATCGCCATTGCTTTTGGTCGTTTCTGACACTTCCTATTTTTTTGGGAATCTGCTTTTTTTGCTTTTTGCTTTTTTGATTTTTGGCATTTTTAGGCCATTCCGGAGTCCCTATTTTTTAGGGATGCTTTTTGCTTTTTCTATTTTTGGAAAGTTTCTATTTTGGGAAAAAGTTTCTATTCTTGGAACCCACAGAGCAGAAAATCAATGTGTCTTCGGAAAACAAGAAAATCAAGGCAAAATGTAAAAAAGTTTGAAAATTGGCAAGGAATTTTTGAAAAATGTCTAAGTCTGAGAACGGCGCCATCAAGAGAGGAATGGCATGGAAGAGTCAAGGTCCGCCCTACCTTTGGCATGCTTTGCCAAAGGTAGGCATTGGCGAGGAATTCATCAAGTCCGCCATGGCATGAGGAAGCCAAGGTCCGCCCAAAATGATAGGGAGAGGCGCATGGCACAAAGAGGCTGAAGTCCGCCATAAGCATGAAGCTTGCCAAGTCCGCCATAAGCATGAAGGTTGCAAAGTCCGCCCTTGGCACAAGGAACTCAAAGTTCGCCCAGCAAGGTAAGAAGTGCGCCATATGGGAAGTGGCATAGACAAGTCAAAGTCCGCCCCTAATGAAATTGGCATAAAACTCATGAAGTCCGCCCAGCCTAGGAAATGGCATGAAAAACACAAAGTCCGCCCCCAAGAAGTATGGAGAAGGGTAAAACATGAAGGGGTGCGTTCCAAGGTGTTTGGAAAGGGGTAAAATTGCAAGATAATTCATTGAAAATTGAATTAAATGATGGAAACAAGTGAAATTTTCCGTTGGACAAGGCACAAATAAAATTCGCCATGGCAAGGAAAATCTAAGACCAATGGATGATAAAATACGCCATAGGCAAGGAATTATAAGACATTCGCCCAATTCTTGAAGAGAAAATTATCCTAAGGCATGAAAAACGGAGAAATGTCTAGAAGAAGAAGAGGTTTTGGCCGGCATAAAAATCACGCCCCAGCACAACGGAGTGAAATTTTTTGGCACAAAATGAAGAGTGCTTGGCAGAGCAAACATGAAGTCCGCCCCTCTCAGCTTGGAAAATTCCTAAAGCGCTAGTAAAAAAATGGCAAAGTGGCAGAAGTCTCCAGGTTCGCCCAACCCAGAAGATGAATCATTCGGCTAAAATAAAAATGTCCAGAGAGGTCAGAACTCCGCCTAGAGAATTAAAATTTGGCAGATGAGCTATTGAGCACATTTTGGCTAGGCAGACAATTTAAAAAAGAGATATTTTGCCTCTGACGAACGAAATTAGCCATGTATCAAGATTGAACGGGTTGGAATTTAATATTTTAATATTTTTAATTATTTCCCTGACACTTAGGGAATTTTAATTAAAAATTCAAAATCCGGAGATTATTTGAAAGATTAAAACTAGTCTGCCTTAGATAAGTTTAAACTTTGCCACGTTCGGAGGATTTAAAACGCGTTGGAAAAATAATTTTTGGACAATTAATTTAATATATTTTCCAACACTTAGTCAATTTTCCTTGAGAAAATTCGAAAATCTCAGCAGAGATGGCACAAAGACGAAAGTTAGAAACTTGCCTCGATAACTGAAAGTGAAATTAGAAGTTTGCTAATCCGAGGAGAAAACGTTTCTAAAAATTGGAAGAAAATCAAAAGAAAGAAAGCAATGCCTTGAGGAAAATCGCACTTCTCAGCCATAAAATGAGTTTCAGCAACTCATTTCTTCACAAATTCCGGCTGAGAAGCAACTATCTCTCTCGAATCTTCAGGAAAACATTCTCGAAGGAGAAGTTTGTGAGAATAACATCATTGTGAGAATCGAGATAGCATTCTCTTATTGAAAGACGGGATTTTTGAGAGAAATAATTTATTTCTTGGCTGAAATCGTACTTCCAGCATAGTGGCGCACTTCTTCTGGCAGATTTCTTTGAAATTTTAAATTCATTTGCAGCCACAACGTGATCTTTGAGGTTTGGAAGTTAATCGACAACGCATTTGTGCTGTGTTTCTATCTTCTACTTCGTTTCCGGCACAAATTTCATTCATGATAGGCGAATTTAATTACTTTCAGCTTGCTTTTTGACAGAAATTTTAATTTAATAAGGCTGAAAGTGCGATTTTGTCTAGGCTATACCCCGAAACTCATTAATTCTTAAATGATATTGTATTAATGTTAAGTATCTTGTGCTTGCAGGCTGCCGATCGATCAAAGCGAAATATCCAGGCAGGCACAGATGAAGTTTGCAAGTAAAGGATCGCAGCCAGAGACCAGAATAAAGTCTAAGTGGAAAAATGTCTCAGACACTGATCTTGGCCACATCGATCTCGTGGAATTTAAAAAGAGGATATATGGACACAACGGACCCTTACCAACGCCTGCAGCTAGAAGGATAGTGAGAAACGGCATATTTCAAGCTGCCGGATTCCAGCCTGCACTTTGCTGTGCTGAACTGATGGTGGAGTGTGCACTTCACTATGATGCTGAGTCAAGGCGGATTGTGGCGCCTGATGGGAGAGTGTTGGCACATCTGACAGAGGTGGCCATTCAGGAAGCCTTCGGCATTCCGGCATATCCTAAAACTGTCTACAAGACCAAGGAAGATGCTCAAAAGCTATATGACAAAAATCCTGATCTTTGTGCCGCCAACCTTAACAAATTTTGGCTGGACAAGCCTAGACCGTCCTTTAAGAAGATGCCCAAGAAGTTGATGCGCACGGACTTCAAGGAGGACTATGGAGATATTATTATCTTGCTGAACAGAGTGGCAGGCAGTCCCTCGGGAGCACCCTTTGAGCCGTGGATGTATTACTTCATTGAGGACCTCACAGAAGGTGTCAAAATGTTTAACTGGGCTAGGATGATAAGCAATAATCTTCACCACCAGCTTATCAATCTAGAGAAGACCAAAACGTTTCATATGGGTTCTTACGTCGTCTATATGTTGGCCAGAACTTACAGATATGCAGGCTTGATCTGCAAAGGCACGGTTGGCAGTAAGGAGAACGAGCTAAAACCTTATGACTGTTACCCACAACTCCAGCTGAGGGAGAAGGCGCATTTTAGACGAGCCCACGACGCGTTCCTGATGTACATCACCAGGATACTCCAGGGAGGGACGCATCAGCGGCTGACACATGAAGCCAAAAGCCTAATCGGTAAATACGGGTCTTGGTTTATCCAGTATCCAAGATTTACGTATATCAGAATTCAAGGATTCACTGGAAGCCCGTACCGTCTGCCCATCTTCCCCACGAATAAGATGGTCCTGCTCGAAGTGTTGAGGCAGTTAGAAGATTTTCAGGGTCTTCAAAGAGCAAAGCAAAAGGCGGCAGTTACTTTTCCCTTCTTTATAGGGAACATGCTGGAGTCGTGTCCGTCATCACAGGCAGCTGACAGTGCCAGAATCGAGATACAGCATTACCCTTTCTCTCCATATCCGGCCAGAAATCACTACGACCCCCATCACCACATCAAAATGGTGGATGGAAGGAGGTACAAGCATAGGGTCGAACTGGAGGACTATTGGGCAAATGCTGCGGATGAATTTGAGGTCAGACGGAGGATGTGGTCCAGATTACCTCTCAGCTTAATCAGGGCAACAAAATTTTGTCACGTGCCAGATCAGTTGGAGGAGGACGAGAATCAGACGCAACCGCGCTTCGATGAGAATTCAGCTTTGCCCGCTGTCCAGTGGTCAGAAGCAGAGCATGCTGACTTGAACGTCTTGATGAGGCCTGTCATCAAGTTTACTCAGTGGTGGGTTGATCAACGAGTTCAAGAATTAAGGCGCCAGAAGATAACCCTGACCTATGATATGCTAAGCGAGGCAGAGTCTTATTCTTCCAATGCGGGAGCATCACAGGACCTCCCAGTGATAGAGGCCACCACATCTAGGAAAAGAAAAGAAATAGCTGCAGGCAAAGAGCCGGTCCAGAAACAGGCAAAGATGAAACCTTCTCAATCGGCCGCCTCCAGAAATATTGAGGAGATACTGGCTACCGCCGATGCTTCACTAGCAGATATGAGGGATCCTTCTCCGATTCCTGAAAACAACGCGGAGCTCCAGCCAGATGAGGATGCGCCACCTTCTCCCACGGGCACCGAAATATTGGAGTCGGATGACGACAATGTGGGCACCCAAGATGAGGATTTTCAAGAAGGGATGATTTCAGCCCTTAGGGGAATTGTAGACGTTCCTGATAGAGAAGGCGTGCCGGAAGAAGACGGTGTTGAGCAGCTTACGATACCGGATTGGCTGAAGGAGAGGCTAAAGGTACAAGTGCCGGCAGATGAACCAGAAGAGGATGATACGGCAGACTTTTTGGCCAGACTGTCTCAAACCGTGCCCAAAAAGTCGGCAAAGAAATTCTCCAGCATACATAGAGACGAGGCCGGCAACAGGACAGTGCAAATCGCCGTGCCTACAGTGGACAAGCCACGGGAGGATATGGCTCCACAGGATTACGCCATCACGACCATTGACTTGGGTCCAACCACTAAGGGCCAAGAAATGGAAGATTTGGACAATTCTGTGTCCGCCATCAAATCAAGGTTGGCGAAGGAGGTAGCCAGAAGGAAGGAGTGCCAATTAGAGATTGAGCGCTTAAGGGAATATATTCAGCACTTGATCAAGCCACTTGATCAGGACACTACGGCGGCTCCTCTACTTCCGAACTCTTCGCAGGAGGCCATTAAAGAAATTGAAGAAAACAGGCTCACGGTTCAGGAGGCCAAAGAATGGATAGCCGTAAAGGGGACTGAAGCTGAGACATTTGTGGAGCGGCTAACTTTGGTTTATGGCCAGGCCACTGCCTTGCTTTCTAGGTTCGCTTCTTTGGCAGAAGTATGGGACAGCCTTCCAGACGTGCAGGATAGAATAATCCCTTGCCTTAGGATTCTGAAAGGAGTTCCTAAGCAAGAATTGATAGAGGGAGGCGTCATCGCAGCGGGAGCAGCCTATGACTTCCACACTTGGTATTGGACCTTGACGGCACGAGGTGAAGTCTTGGAGAGGGTTAAGATTGACGGCATCAGACTGGAGGAACAGGTCAAGGAAGTTCAGGCCAAAATCCTCAACATAATTGCCGATGTCCTGGATAAAGAGGCACTGCGAGAGAATGACCTGCAGTTGGAAGTTTTGAAGAAAAGTGTCCAGGAAAATATCTTCTACATCACTGGGCCCATCTTGAGGCAGGACTGGGCCAAATTGGCGAACTTCTTGAGCATCAGAGAATCCTTTGAGAAGACGGAACCAGAGTGGGAGGAGACCTTCGCCAGATGCGCCGAGAGCATGGATGGGCTTGAATTCAGAATCGGCATGCTTCCGCAGGTTACCATGGACGAGGTTGCCTCGATCGTGTCCAGATTCGGCGAATACACGGCAGCTCGAGAGGATCGGGATACAGTCCCTTGAAAATAGCTCCTATTGCCAACTCATTGCTGTTCATTGCCAGTTAACTGAAGTTATTTTGGGAAACCCTAATTAGGGTTTCGTTTGTTAAATCTTGACCGTCGGCTCATTTTTAATCTGAGCCATTTATTCCATTTATGAAACTCTATATAAACTCATTGGCCCTCATTTGTAATGTGTGAAGTGAGTAATAAAAGATTGTTGCGACGAAACTATTTCCGTTTATAAAAGCTCTTGTGCATGATTTGCTAAGAACAACTTTTATTTTCAAGTAGTATGCAAGGTTGAATATTTCTCCTTCAACACTTAGAGTAGAATTAGAATAGCATTTCATTACATGTTGGTTAGATGAATGATAGATTTGATCGCAGTGGCGGATAAAATTTTGCTCATACTTTTGTCAAGTGGATGATTTGCATTTGACGTGTAAAGTTAGTCTGAGCCATTAAATCGTGGATGCTTAACTTCTGTTTGTTTCAATTACCGATTCAAATATGAAAATTCTTATCACTTCCGTTGAAGATTGCACCTGCTTCGCGTAGTTGTCCAAAGGTGGCGAAACGAAGTGTGGTTACCCATTTTGTCTACTCACTGCTGTCTCTGGAATTCTTAGGCGTAGTTTTAGATCTCTAAACCCTTATCCTTTTTTTATTTTTTTGGAAAATCTGAAGATACCCACCAAAAGAGCCTTCAAGGATAAAACCGTCTAAGTTTTCAACCCGCAAAAAAGAATTTCATGTAAGTCCCCTTGTGATTACCAGCAATCACAACGCCCACTGGCCTTATCCACATGTCAAGACCTGACCAAAGAAACCTTGGAGTTATTGTATTGCCTACTGGATTTTTGCAAGCACTTTTCAAGAGAGGATAAGAGTGTCCTTTGGGCATTTTTATTCTGTGTTCGGTGGCGTACTCAAAACACACACCAACACTACTATCAACAACTTTTTTTCAAGAGTAAAAAATTTCTAAAGAAGAATTCTAAAAAAACTCTCAGCACATATATGGTTTTCTTCTCCTATATCACTTGCATAATAATAGCATCACCAATAATCTCCACAAGAGCATTGCCCCTGCTTAAAATCGTGGAATCTAACATGTTCCACGATTTTAAGCAGGGGCAATGCTCTTGTGAAGATTACTGGTGATGCCACTAGTAGTTAGCTGCTAAATAATACAATCTGAATTTTTTTTAAATGGGCTTGGCCTTGCACTATAATAATGTGCACAACATCATACCACCCTAAGGCCCTTGTTTGATAAATTGATTCTCTATAAAACAATAGAAGTCTGATTTATTTTTAATTTTTTCAGATTTTTTGTTGAAACTTGAGTGTGTTGTGTGCCGACTGCTGTGTGCATTGTGCAATCAATAATCATGATTCATTTTTATAATTTCCTCAAAGACATGTTCTTCTCTATTTCCTTTTTCATGTTTTTAAAATTTTGATTTTCTTTGTTTCCTTTTTCATAACTTTAGCTACAGCCATTAAATGGTGGAGCTATTAATTTTTAATTTTTTCTTCCTATAGCTGCTGTGTTAAACTCTAATGATCTAATCATAATGTCTTTTTGTTTTTTTTTTGTGTAGAATTTGAATCATCGAATCAAGAATGTTGAGTGGGGGAAACAAACAAGGCTTGTATCCGTTGTGGAAGTATGCTGATCATGTTAAGGGGCCAAAGGGTATAGGTGTAACATCCACGATCTCATGTAAATTATGCCCAATGTCATGGCAAGGTACTTACACGAGGGTGAAGGCTCATTTCCTTCACATACTTGGAAAAGGTGTTGATCCTTGTATAAATGAGGTGGAACGATATGAGGCTATGAGGGATCAAGAAAGGGCTGATGGTAGAGTTTCTAATATGAGCTCTCATGCTTCAACAACAGGGGCAACTGTTGCAAATCAAAATCAAAATATCAATAGAGAGGCAGAGGTGGATGTGTCTTCAAGAGATGTAATAGCAGAAAGTTCTCACAAGAGGCCACACATTGGTAGCTCAAACCCCATTGGCAGATTATTTGATGTGCAAGGTCGAGAAGCGGTTGATGCAACAATTGCACGCTTCTTTATGCCAATGGAATACTGTTTAATGTTGCTCGATCACCTTTCTATACAGAGATGTTCCAAGCAATCAGCAATGCACCAGTTGGATATAGACCACCTATGTATGAAAAGCTTCACACTACTCTAATTGATAAAGAAAAAATTCGATTAGAGCAACAAACTGCACCATTGAAAAGAGTGTGGGCTTTAGAAGGATGCAACATTGTGATGGATGGGTGGACGGATACTAGAAACCGTCCACTACTTAATATCATGGTAATATGCAGCAAAGGGCCTTATTTTTTGAAGGCATTAGATTGTTCGGGGCAAGAAAAAAATGCAGAGTATCTTTTTAACCAGCTATGTGATGACATTGAGGAGGTAGGGGCATCACATGTAGTCCAAATTGTTACAGATGCTGCCCCTGTTTGTAAAGCAGCAGACATGTTGGTGCAAAAAAAATACAAGCATATATTTTGGACACCATGTTGTGTGCATTCGTTGAATAATGCACTCAAAGATATTGGCAAGTTTGAGTGGGTTTCAACTCATAGAAAAGGGCAGAAAAATTCAAATGTTTATATGCAACCATCACCAAACACAAGCTATTTATCGAAAATTTGCCAAGGTGGAGCTTCTCAAACCAGCTGATACAAGGTTTGCTTCTTATTTTATTCTTCTTCACCGTCTTTGTGAAGTGAAAGGTGCTTTGTGTTCCACGGTTGTTAGTGATGCATGGGCAGCTTGGAGGCAATCTACATCAAATGATGCAGTTGAGGTGAGAGGTATGATACTTGATGACCGTTTTTGGGCTGATGTTAGATTTGTTGTGGACTTTATTCAGCCCATATGTGAGGTGATCAAATTTGCAGATTCAGACAAGCCATGTTTGGGGGAAATTTATGAAGAAATAGATTCCATGTGTGAAAGAATTAAGAAGATAACAGATGCAAACGATCCTTCACTATATCCTTTGATAGAAGAAAAGTTACATGGAAGATGGAACAAACTTAACACACCTCTTCATTGTGCTGCCTATGCCTTAAATCCTAAATGGCATAATATACAAGAGACCAATAAGAGGGCTCCATATGAGGATAGAGAGGTAATGAAGGGGTTTTGGGCTGCAATAAAAAAGATATATGGCCGAGGTGAGGAAGCATCAATTATGAGGAGTCAATGGAATAAGTTTCCACGTGGGCATGGTGACTTTTCTTCCATGGAAGTTTTATATGATATGCGAGCAAAGAAAGACCCTATAGAGTGGTGGTGGAACCATGGAGGTGAAACACCTGAATTGCAATCATTTGCTATAAGATTACTCTCACAAGTAGCTAGCTCTTCATCTTGTGAGAGAAATTGGAGTACTTATGGTTTTATTCATTCACTAAAGAGGAACCGATTGGGGTCAAAGAAAGCAGAGAACCTGGTGTACATTCATAGCTCACTTCGCCTTCTCTCTCGTGTAGATCCTGCATACAATGAGGGTCCTCCAGCAAAATGGGACCAAATTTCACCTGATGAAGATGTTGCAGCCATAGTGGATGAAGTGGTTGAACCAGATGGCCATATTGATTTACCCCCAGTTCTACTACCAGCAGAGGAACATGAATTAGAGAGTGGTGAGTATTTGGAGAGCCTCATAACTGAGGACCTTGACATGGATGATATTGATGTGGTGTAGATGATATGAGATATCAGATAGATTTCTGATTTTTGTTTTTTGTTTGCATATCAGCCAATCGAACTATCAATATTTCTGATTTCAATATGTAATCAAATATGTAATGTCAAATGTGAACTTAGAAGTTAAAACTATGATTATGGAATTTGAAGTATGAACTCTTTGGCTCTTTGACACAATGTGACAATGACATTTGGATTTGAATTTTGACATTTTGTGTATTTAAAGTTAATGTTCATTCTTAAACTATACTACTACTATTGTTTTGAAAGTTCAATGTCATTATATTTTCAGATTTTCTATATATTATAAATTTTTTAGATAAAAAAAAAAATGGCGTCTCCAAGTACCCTCGTCTCCTATTTTCAAAAAAATGCCGTACCAGTACCAGTCTCGCGACAACTATGAAGATAACTAATAGTTAACTGGAAAGACTACATCAGTTAATTGATCTAAAACTAAAGAAAACTCCAATTGTACAATATATGTCTCCAAAGATAGACATGCATGAAAAGAGGACAACCAGTTAACTTGGAAAAGGCATCAAGTTAATTGCTGCCTTCACTTGAGTTCTATTTTTGGAAATATTTGCTTGCTTCAATTGGCAGTTCACTAATTGGTAACTTTGGTGGCTCTGTAACTGGAGTGATGACCTTTGTTTCTTCTGCAGCTTTATGCTTCTGATGCTTTTCTTGATTTTTCTCAATGGAAGAGTATTGCATGATGAAACCGTGAAGTTTGACTGTAAACATGGATATGTTTGGACAACTTTTGCACAAAAGCTAAAAATACCTTCGCTAAAGGCAAAAAATGGCAGATTTTTGAATAAAAAATCTGAGATATGGGTTTTGTTAGGAATGTCATGCTGAATAGACCCAGATCGTCCGTTTTTTGAAAAATTGACTTTTTCAAGAACAGGCAAGAACCCCTTAGAGGTAGAAGTTGCGAAGCAATTTTTTCTTGAGAAAATGTAAGGTATGGGTATTGTAGGTGCTTGTGTGCTGAAGAGACCCAGTTTGTCTATTTTCCGAAAAAATGATTTTTTCACAAACATGCAAGAAACCCTTAAAAAGTGGAAGCAGCGAGGCAATTTTTCGGAAAAATCTAGGACGTGGGTTTTGTGGCCAATCTTCTGCTGAGTGAACCTAGAATGTTAGATTTGTCAAAAAACTGATTTTCTTGAACATGCAAGAAACCCTAGGCATGGAAGTTGAAGAAGCTGTGGAAATTTTTTCCAATGTTGGAGAAGATTGAAAAAGAATTAGACCTAGATTGATGAATCTTGGAGAAGATGACCTTTTGTCTCTGAAAACTGATGCCCTGGAAGAATGGATGCTGGAAGGTGTTCTTCTGTGCAACCTGAACTCAAATCTATGAAGAAATCTGAAAACCCCCTTCGTTTGATCCTCCAAATCCCGTTGAGAAGAAAATGGTAGCTCTCTTCCTCTAGATGTGAACCTGCAAATTAGGAGTCCTCATGTGAAAATATTTGTTAACTCAAAGAATTCTTAAAAAATAGGGCGTCCAAAACAAGAGAAAGTCTACTACATTTTCTAACTCAAGTTGACTTGGATGCCTCCTTGAGATAAGGCGTTCAACTTTGCAGTGAGAATATTTTTTGAAATTTTGAAATTTTGCTTGTTGAAATTCCTCTATTTGATCTTCGATTCCGGACGTCTGACAGATCCTGTGAATTGGCTAACAGACTCGTTGCAGAGCTGGATCAAATTTGAGAAAGATCTCCTGGAGGCTGCGAAACTTAAAAATTACATTTTCCCCCTTGAAAGCTTGGGCGCCCTTGGCTTGCAAGGGCGCTTTTCTTCACTAGACTTAACTATTTTTTAAGGATTTTCAACTTTTTTCAATTTTCCTCCCGTGGTTCGTTTCTCCAGTCAATCTGAAATTGCCAGTGACTGATGAATCTTTTGGCCAGGTTGAGATATTCATCGGAAAGCTTGAAGAATTACAAAAAGATTGACTGGTGTTGCAACCTCTAACAACTGTTTCTGAGGGCCCAAAACCCTAGGCGCCCCTGGCTTGTTGGGGCACTTTTTTCAAAATTTTCACCTTGTACTCCGTTTGAAACATCTCTGTTTGACCCAAGATTATGCCCGTTTGACAGCTCTGATGAACCTGCTGACAAACTTGTTACGAAGCCTGACCAAATTTGGGGACCTCCTAGAGGTTGTGAACCTTGAAAACTAGATTTGATGGTCCAAAAATCTGGGCGCCCTTGGCCAGTAGGGGCGCTTTTCTTCACTAGAGAGTTTATTTTTTGATTTTTCAATATCTTCCTCTGATGCAAGATCCCTATTAAATCGGAGATTTCAGACATTTGATTGATCCTGAGAACTTACTGTTGGATTCACTGCGAAGCCGAAAGAATTTCAGAGAGAGACTCTTAGATGCTGCAAACCCTAATTTTTGCTTTTGGTGACTTGAAATGCTTGGTGCCCCTATAGCCAGCAAAGGCATTTTTGCTCTGATGATTTTCAATTTATCCTTCGTTTCACATGTCCATTCGATCAACAACCACTGACATTTGACAGGTCCTCTGAGTCGGGGAATGGATTTGTTGTAGAGCTGGGCTGAATCCGAGATGAATCTCCTGGAGATGACTAACCCTAAAATTGACTTTTGAAGGCTCAAAAATCTGGGTGCCCCTAGCATGCAGGGGCACTTTTCTCGTGATTGGCGATTTGCTCCTTTGATGAGACATTTTTGGTTGATTTGCAATTCCGGGCATTTGATGGATCTGTTGAACTGGCTGATAGATTTGCTGGAAGGCCTACTTAAATATGGAAAGAAACCGTTTGCAGTTGCAAAACTTTAAAGCACTTATGACTACCTGAAACCTTTGGCACCCTTGGCCAGCAGGGGCACCTTTGTGTTCCAGACTTAGACATTTTTCCAAGATTTTCAACTTTCGTTTGCCTTATGTTCACCGTTCGTCAGCCGTGTTCGCCGTGTGCTGATTGCGCTCGCCATTTGCGTGCAATACCAACACCAGCCGTTCACGTGTTTGTCGACTGCATCGGTCGCCACTGCTGATGTGTTGACTGCATTCACCATTGTGCGTGCATGATCTGCGTTTTCCAGACAATTTATTTTTCTCAATTTTCAACTTTTCGAATCCCCCTCTACCGTTCACCGTTTGTCGAGCATCTTTCGTTGTAGATCATTCTGTGCAGCATTTGAGACTTAGATTCTGACACCAGGCAGTTGGCCATCCTCCATTGATGACCTTGAAGGTCCTAACTTTTCTTCTGAAAAAGCGAAATAGACCCACCAGAGAAAAAACTGGCTTTTTGACGATTTTGATTGGATCAATGTGATCGTGACGAAGAATCAACCAATCAAAATCAATTTTAGCCATTTATGCAAAGATCCTATTTTTAGGGTTTTTTCTAAAAATAGGGGCCTGAAACCCTTATTTCAAAATTTTGCAAGCATCCTCTTGACACTAAACCCAAAAAAACCCGATGATCCATTTGTTGTTCAGAAATTTCTAAAAATAGAAAATTGCTATTTTTAGACATTTTGACCCTTTTTGACTTTTGACGACAATTTTACAAGATTTTACCAAAATGCCTTAATGAAACAAATTTTTTAATTTTGGGTACAGTATGATGCAATCTAGAGTGTTTGAATCATTCAGAAGACTTCTATTTCCATTCTGCTTTCACTTTGTCTTGTAACACTGTTTTAGATGTTTTATTTCAATATTGACTTTGATGAGTGTCTTTTAGCTGGTAAGTCTTCAAGAGAAATGATTAGTGATTCTGTTAGCTGACTCAACTAACTTAATCTAATCCATTACAGATCAGATAAAACTAAACATAAAGCAACAAAGGGAGCACATTCTACGTGTACATTGAAAAACCAATAGACGGATTAGACATATTTATCAAGGCTAGGCGTTTGGAGTTTGTTTATTACCCTGGGCAGTTTGACAATACCTACAGAAATTTGTAACTGCAGGGTTTTATCTATCTGTATATCATTACAAAAATTGAAAACAATACTGATGTGATTAGTAAAATTAAGTATAGGATGTGCATTTGTTTGTATATTTCATTTCATGTAACAAGCTTGGCAAGATTTACATAAATAAGAAATTTTGAAAAGTAAGCACAGGGATTCTAGTCATAAGATAGATTCTTTCTTGTGAACATTATGCCTATTACTGATTTTGTACTGTATTAATATCAGGATGTGTTGAAGAGTTGCAGACTGGAAGGTATTGTGTTAGATGGCATCAAAAGTAAGAAACATGTGAGTGTTATAGTTTTCTGCAATAAAAGCAAGCATGTACACTTGCAGATTTGAATGTTGTAAATTGCAATTGCTATTTTTAAGTCTGTAATTAGAAAAGTATTTAGGTTCTTGTGGCACAAATTACATTGCAGACTGTAGTTACTTGTTCTTCACCTAAATGCTTTTCCATTCTAATCAAATTATCCTTTACATATTAATTATTACATTGCAAATCTTAGTTATTTGTTCTTCATCTATTTTTTTTCCTTTTCTCATTGTGTCATCCTCTACAGATTGAGGGCACATACCAAATTCTAAAACAAAATAGGGAAACACTTGAAGCTGTAGAATTATTTCATTGCAGAATCGCAGCAGCTGATTTATCTGAAATTTGTGCTACTCTAAATGGTGAGGAGAGTTCAATGAACAGGATTTGTTTCTTCTCAATGACGTCCTCACAGGTTCTGATAAACAATGATCTCACCTATTTTCGTGGTTTTCTTCAATTTTTGTCTGCTAGCAGGTATATTTCTATCTATTATCATCTTGTTAGCTTAAGGCCTATAGCCTGATTTGCTTCATTGTATAAACTCCATGAAAATAGATGTGAGTGAAAAAATGCATTTTATTGGAAAATCTCTAAAAGGATGTAGCAAACTGAAGTAATTTGAATCATAGTTGCACTAATATCAAGTCTTTACCTCAAAACTGTATATATTTTTGTTTGTTTTTTCCAACTAGATGCATTTGAAGCAACATATTTAGATGTATTAGGACCTGAAGGTTCAGACAATAATGTGACAGTTTCCCATAGCAATACAATGTTATTGATGCAACTAGATAGTAGTTATTACTCAATATCAATATACTTTTAAGGTGGGATGGGAAATGTGTTAAACATTAGTTGGAAAAACAAGTCTTTTAAGTGAAGCTTTTAGGTGCATATCGGGAAATTGTTATTGTCTAATGGAATGCACCCTACACTTTTTACATGTGTATTATTTATTAGTAATGAATTACAGCTAAAATGATATGTGAAACATTTGCTATATCCTTTTGGGAAAATATATTTGTATGAAATTAACCTTTTAGCTGTGTCATGGTCTAATATATATCAGAAGCATCATAGGCACTTTTTCATGATGTTTCTATGTTTTACAAGAGAAATAATAGAGATTTACTAACATGGTAGTGGATGATCCACAAGAAATAGCGAAAGACTAGAATAGCACAGATCAGAAATGATGAATGAACACACAATTTTGGGATACTGGATTATTGGAGTAAGAAGATAGAGCCGCTTTGAGGAGATAGCCTCCAAAATCCCAGATACAATAAATGTAATCCATAGATACTTCAGACACTTGCAACAATTGGCCAGCCCAGGCTGAGAGACTTGAATCTCTCCCTTATTCCATTGGTAAACTATTCATTCAACCATGAATATGTCTCCCTTCAATTGTTCTTTGAAAAAATATTTTTTAGGTTGTGATAAGATTTGAGGAACCCTAGGTGGCCAACTACTGGAGAAGCATGCATTTCCAATTAGAATGATTTTTTAGTAGTGATGTCCAACACAGGTGGTGGAGCTTTTATTTTTTCCCTTTGTAGGTTTATTTTATCCTCGGCTCTAATTGGTTGGGTTTTGGGTTCTACAAACAAGTCTGGGTCATGGGTTTTCTTTTCGAACGTTGACTTGTTACCAACGGTGGTCCGCCGGTTAAGTGATGTTTTATCCCTTTTTGATCATGTCTTTATCGGCCCCTTTTACCTGTCCTCTCAGTTTTTTGCGTCTTGACCGTGTTATATTTTCCATAGTGTCGGGTTGATAAATTGTTTTAGATTATCCTCTAAATAATCTTTTTGACCTCGAAGGTCGTTTCCCCGTCCACCTAGTCGGTCCCTTTCTTTATAAATAACTTTTTCGCATGTGCAAATTGTGTGACCGTCGAATGAAGTGATCTTCATCGTGACCGTTCCTCGCAGACCTCGCAACGTTTTTGCTTACGTCATAAAAATGGTGCGAGGCTTGCGACATGCTGCCACTTGTTACATTTGATGGTGGGGACCAGTTTTGCTCGTTGACCGATGATGGATGCTGATGCTGACAGCTGTTTTTGTACCGACGCATCATGGCCGTTCCTCACTGACCTCGCGCAATTAAAACTTCAGTTTCAATAATGCTGCGAGGTGTTCGATTTGTTGACGCATGGACACCGATGTTGTACGATGGATGATCAGGGTGGGGTTTGTTCCTTGCTGATGTGGTGCTTGGTAGGTGAATTTCTTGTTCGCCTGATGACTGGAGAATGGACGTGGCATTTTCAAACTGTTTTGACTTAATTTGAGCCGTTCTCCTGGCCTATATTGCTTTCAATCAACGACTCACATTTGAAATAAGTTGGTGTTGTACTATAGCCGTTTTATCTCGCGTGAGTGAATAGTAATGGTCGAGTTCGACTTTGCTCCCATAATTAAATGCCAAAAGATCAGCGAATTGCTATTTCCGTGCTGTATCTCTACGTTGAAGAAGAATTGCCTGGTGCCGAGTGAAGCAAGCCATTGTTGCAATTTTCCAGTCTCACTACCTTTGACGCTCTGCAAGTGAAATCGTAAGTAGCACGTAAGCCATTTCTTGTGATTTCAGAAGATTTTATGGTAGCTTGCTGAACAATTGGTGATTGTTTCCTGTTTCGTTCTTGAAGAATTGTTTGAATAGATTTGCTTTTAGAGCTTGTCTAGATAATTGCTGGGATTTCTAGAATCTTGAAGAATTTTTTGTTAAGGCTATAGGGAGAAAATTGTAATTGTTTGCCATTTGAAAATAAGAAAACCCTAGCTCGAATTATCATCTGTTTGATATAAATCGCACCCAAGGCCCGAAGTTCTGGTTCTGAAACCACTACCAGGTCTTTCTCCCAAGATGTTATTGATTTGTTAAAGCCCTCTACTAACAAGAAGCAGGAGGGAAAAGTTTTGTTCTATGGGCCTTTACTCATGGAAGGGTTAACAGACAAACAGTGTGCAATTCGAGATGCCGAGTTACCATATTCCGGGTGGCAATTGTTCTCCAATTGGTTTGGGAACAAGAATTTGTTGGTCCCTTTGTGTAACCCATGGAGGTTGGACTTGGGTAAACTGGTGGTGCCTAATGTCTACATGGATGTAGATCTTCTAAAGGACGTTGCTGCGAGATATGATCCTGTGGCTCGAGTTGTTAGAACTCACGCTGGTGTAGAAATGATTAAGATAACCAAAGAAGAAATCATAGAGATTTTCAGTTTGCACGAATGGAGTCGAGATATGGTTCCTGTCAACCTTGAGGTTTTCAGACAAGAGTATAGAAATACTAGGGGTTTGATCAGAACATCCCTTTTGATACCTCATTTGGCTATTGCGAGAAGAGGAAAGAATCAGAAGAAGGTAGTGATCGGCAGAAATGAGCTTGAACCTTTTCTTGTGGACTATTTCTCGAGTTATTTCAAGAAGATTGTTTGTGCTTTATGTCAATTTGTGGGAGTCAGTTTAAAGACAACCCTGCCGACCAATATTATGTATATGGTTGTAAATCTCCAGCACCCGGGTTTCAACATGGTATATGATTTTGCCACTTATTCGATAGAGAAGATGCACACGGGTTTGGTAGCCCTGAAGGAGAGGAAGAATTGGGTTGGATTCAGATGGTTTTCCCTGTTAATCCACATTTTTCTGTATAGGGGTCAGGATGTATTTAAAAAAGATATGGAATTAAAGAAGAAGGAAGGTAGTATTGAAATGCCTGTCCAATATTGAACTAGGATTCTTGACATGCATGATCACAAGTTTGATTATGTAACATTCCATAATGTGTTTGGATCCAAGTTAAGAAAGGCTCTGGTTCGTGATCCCCCAAGGATTCCAAAGGAAATTCATGATTTCTTGAGGTCGATGGAGAGGAGACCTGAATTGAATTTAATGCACAATTGGGGAGACATTATCCCCTATCATAACACAACAATTTTCAGGGTTTTCGGCACCAATGTCAACCCAAAGGTTTTGCCAAGGGAGGTGCCCCTTAGAATTGGATTTCTAGAAATCATGAGGCAGTTGGGAGGCGCTCAAGAACTCCACTTGCCAGTTGAACAGAAGAAGGGATCTTTCTTCCCTGAATATACAACATTTGCCGATTTTGTTATGGCAAAGGGAGGATGGAAGAAGCTACACATATTACTTGGGCCTTATAGGCTAAAGACTGTGCGCCCCAAGAATCATGATTCTGAGGGTTTTATCCTCAAATGAAGGCAAAGCATCGGACCAGAGCCTTTGTCCACAATTTCTACTTTCCTGAGGACATCATCAGGAATATTTTTGATTTGGATCTACAAGAGGAGAGAAAGGCAATGTACATTGCCTACTCTAAAATGGTAAAAAGTAAGCAGGAGAGAATACCTGGTTTTAATCCCATACCTGATGCCAAAGATGAGTTTAGTAGGGCGATATATGCCATTGATAATTTTGAGAGTCTGGTAGGGGTTTTGAAAGATGAAAGGGTTGTGGAAGAAAGGGGAAAATCACAAACTATCGAGGAGTACCCTGAAGTAAGATTGGAGGAGACGCCTACTTATCAGCCCCAAAAGAAGATAAAGATTTTTTCTAGAAGAAGGGGAAGTAGGGCTGAAGATGTTGCTAAAAATATTGCACCATCTTCTTCAGGGCAGTCAGTGCCAAATATTGTTGATCTGGATTCTCCTCCGAGGTTTTCAGAGTAGGCTTGCCCACCATCATCGAAGAGGCAGAGGGTTGAAAGAACAAGGATGGTCGATTGTGATGGTGATGAGGATGACGACATTATTGTGACTCCAGATGAAATGCATCAGGAGATGCCATTAGACCCAGTTGACACTGCAACAAGTTCAGGGGCAGTTACATTGAGGTTAGGAAAAGATGAAATCAAAGGAATAACAAGTAATGATGATTTGAGGACAAAAGTCTGCAAAGAGTTCATGATGGATGACTCTTTTATTCAAACTAACGCTTTTAAAGACTTTGTATGGAGGGCACATCTCTCACTATATTCTGAGAATGTGGCACATGATAGAAGTCTGCACCCATAGCTCCCAGAGAAGGTAATTCAATCTAAAGTCAGGTTGCAAATGAAAGAGAAATTCAAAGAAATAACACCAGAGCAAGGCCGAGCATTGGTACAAGAAAGTGGAGTATTGCTACTTCTTGAATGGGATATGGCTAATGCTATGGTGTTCGACACAATAAGAAGGGCTAATAAGCCACTTCTTGCAATTGATGAGGAGGCTACATTGGCACTCAAAGGATCAACCTTTAGTGAGGAATGGGATGCTTTGGCAATCTGGTCTCTTTCCACTAGGTCTAAAAAACCAATTGTTGCAGAACCCTTTGATTTCAGTGGTCACTTGGTTGTGAGGAGAGTTGCTGATACCCCAACATTGGAAGCTACTGATATGGTTGTGAATGTTGCCAAATTCACCAGGGCAACTGTTGAAGATTTGACCAAGTACCGGGATACTCTGAGAGGCCAATATAATGACATTATTATTGAATATAATAAGAGTCAACAAAAGGTAGCAGAGTTAGAAACTGAATTGGCTTTATTGAAGCAACAAATGGACACCATGAGGTCTCAAGGACAAGCTAGTTCTAGCCACACTGTCTTCGACCCACCAGTAGAGCAGTCTCAACCTTCTGCACAAGCACAATCTTTGGCTATTGTTCCATATAATATGGGACAAGTGCCTATTGCAATTGAGAGAAATTGATCCATCAGGTTGAGGAATATAAGGAGATGGTACGGAAAATACGGGATGCAACAGGGAGAAGCAATGCAGTGATAGTGGACACTGTTTTGAAACATTTAAACAAAAGGGTCCAGGGTAAGCTAAACAGTGTTCATGCAAATTATGCCTTAATGCTGCAAGCACTGAAAATGTTTCCAAAGGATAGAGAATTGGCCATCCCATTGCTGAACAAATGGAGCCCCAGAATGGAGAAGTTGAAATTCATGGCAGTAGGGGCAAAACAACACGGGGATAAATATCCTACAGTTATAGCAACATATCAATTTGTCAAGGGAGTTGTTGAGCAGAAGTTTCAGGGATCTGCCGCCCCTATGGAGTCCAAGATTAAGTTGTTAAAGGATATATATGATGGAAAGGAATTGACCCCATTGCCGCATATTTTGCACGGTCAGGATGAAGTCAAGCCCTTGCAGGTTTGGAAGGATCAGATAAACAATACAATGATGGCTCAAACACATGAGATATGCAAGAATGCTGACATTAGCATGCTGGAGAATACATTGGAAAGGTTGTCTTTTGTCATTAGTTTCTTAGACAACTTTGATAAAAAGGCTACATCGATAATTGTGAAGTATGCACCCTATCGAAACAAGGTTGATCAGGTTGTGGCTTTCAAATGGCCCTTCGAGGAGGATTTTGAATTATGGAAAAAGTTGTTCACTGATGAACTTGAATTATGAATGTTATAGGTGAGAATTGCAACTTGGTCACATATAATATAGGTCTGGCCTTAGAAGTTATATTTGAAGAATGCATTCTCTTTTCGACTTCAAGTATGGGGTGCTGAGGTGGAATATGTACTATAACGATTAAGCATGCCTTTGGTGTAAAGTGAGCGGCCTTTGGGATGATGGTTTCTTTCCTCCATACCGACTAATGATGATTCTTGTCTTATGCTTTCCACTCGCATAATAGAATTGTAATTGAATTAGGAATTAGCAGTGCAATTAAGGATGAACATGTGTACAAACCGGCCTGAGGCTTGTTGGCTCCCTTGTTTTATAAAAGGAAATTCTGGGCCGAGAGAGAGGTCTGTTGAAATATCCGAAATATGAGAACTAAGAGTCTAGTGATATAGAGCATGAATTGTAAGTCCAGGTTTTAAAGTTTTTAGTCAGTTTTGAGAACTTAGTTAATCATGGGGTTCTTGAGCATGTTTGTGTCAAGCTTGTGAATATTTGGAGTTTATTTTCTCTCCTATTGTGTTATTTTGCATGGATTATTAATGAAATATTGATCCAAGATGATTTTCATTGATTTTCATTTGTTCTTTACTGTGAATTATGTTTAACTATAGCTCTGGTTCAAAGGATTGGTTAAATGCTTCAGTTAACCAGTAAGTTCATGCAATATAACAAATAGGATTCATAAAGAAGTAATAAACTCAGGTATAGATTTATGGATTGTAATGCGATTCATATAGATCATAAGTGTTTAAGATGAAATTTTCCCTGTAGTTCAATTTTCTCTTTTGACTCCGTGCGTTGGGATATGGCATTGAAATTTTGATCACGTTTTATTCTCTCATGTTTTGTGTTATGGCCGCAGGATATTTTATTCAATCATTTCCTATCAGTTTACTTTAGTTGTATTTGTGATTCTCTAACTGGACCCGAGCCTTTTCAAGGAATAGCCAATTTCTTGGAGAATTTCATCCTTTTAGCATTATGGGGAATCTATTCGTAGCTTATCCAAGTGCAAATGAATCGTTAAATGTTGTATGGTAAGAAAATATTTTAGGGAATACCCTCCTGGATTTTACAGAGTCCGAAGTGTAGGAGAATTAGCCTTATCGTTGTTCTCGTCAAGTTGGCCATACGTTTCCTAGAACTTTTATTATTGGATGTGGCAAGTTCTTAGAAGCTTTCGGGAAATACATTCGGGTTGCAGTAAAAAACGCCAACAACAGGTACAATCAATCCATATATCACAGTAAGTTTTGTATTAATCGAACTTGTTTGATTCATATACATACTTTGCGATTATTTGCAGAGTAGCTGAGTAATCACACATTTTCTGCCATGGTGAGTACTTTTGACTGTTACTTGCCACTTGCCTGAACATATTCACTCGCTGATTATTTGTAGAGTACTTGCGGAAAAACCTGCCTTAGATTTTTGCAACGTTTCATACTTATGGGTTTTTGTGTTTGCAGGCTTTCATTAGTTACGGGCTTTTTATTATCGCAATCTTTCCATGATTGTGGAACTTTTTCATATGGTCGAAGGCAATTCATATTTCCACACTGTCTAGGATGCTTGAAATCCTCACAAATTCAAAGCGTCATCAAAGTTTCGCATGATCAAGGTACCTTTGTATTTCTGCAAATTACATCGATCACCACTCATTTTGTAATATTCATAGATATCTGGGCAAACTTTAAATTTCCACATTGTCCAATGTCCCTCATAATTTTGCAATCCCTTACCAATTGATATCTCTGTATTCGTAAGCACCCCACAGGCCTCCACAAAATTTCATTAAGGAATTCTTCCACCTATCCGAACAATAACCAAAATGCCGCAATCATCTTTGCATATCTGGATTCAAAATCGCAAGATTTTGATGCTTATTTAGAAGTTCTCATTCCTCATTTAATATTCTGTATTGGATTTATTGTGCCCTTCGATCTCCACTTCTTCAACGTCGGATGGCTCATCGAAATATATACCTTTTTTCTATTCCTAATAGAATTGTATTCAGCTAGTGTTTTTATAAGAAATTTTACTAATTTTTAAGTTGCTGAGTATTTGGCAAGTCAAAATTTTTGGGCTTGCCGAGCATTCTCCGAGTCCGAGTATGTAAACTATGGTTTGATGCACCTAGGTCCTATAACTACTGGATGAGTGGGTGGGTGGTAGGTTCTTGTTACCATTCAAGAGGTGCTATTGCATCCCAAACAGGATTTAATATAGAAATTACCTATATAAAGGGCCTTGTCTTCCACTCTACTCAAAAGTGCATTAGCTTGGACATTCTCCTTTCGCTTTCTATGATGATCTCAAAATTGGACCCTAACATCTTTGTGGCCCAAATTTTTGTTCCTTCAAAGATAATGTAATGTCCCTTACTCGGACTTGCCCTAAAATCCATTTGTCTTCCCTAGAATTCGCTTGTTGATCAAGTTTAGGGTTTCTTCTTTTTCAAATGAATGTTATCTTTGACTAAGTAATCTTGGATTGAAGTCTGCATTTAATATTTCCACATGTACATATATCTGTTAGCATTAATATCTAGATAATTAAATATAAATATAATCACAAATCAATAATAAAGACATATGAGGAGTGGCATGGGTAGAGTCGCCCAAAGCTATCCATCTAAGCCCAAGAGCACAAGCGTCCTATCAGGACAACCCACCCCTTGGGCTTGAGCGACATGAACGTCTCAGAGTGGCGTGCTTAGAGGAAACACTTGTACTTGCTTTCTCTACTTGTGCCATCACCTCGAAAGACACTCAACCTATTGGGGGAGCCAACGGAGCTTATAAGTGGTTCCAGGCCTACCACCCCTCCATGGCCGCAGCGGATTGTTAAGTGGGACCCCCACCCCTCCATGGCCACAGCGGATTGTTAAGTGGGGTTTTTAGGCACCACCTTTCTCAGGCCTTTCCTCCCTAGTAGGCTTGCAAACACTTAGAAGACAATCTTTTAGCAATCAAAGACATTTGTATTTATTACTGATTCCTTGAGTTAATATAAACATCATTATCATCATGATAATACTAAAGAAAGCATTACACCAATAATCAGATTAGCAATATATGTTTCTTATATTCAAAATATGCTAAATATTATTGCTAAGTGAGTACATCACCTGAATTGCTATATCTCTCCATGTTTCCTTACTCGCCTCTTTCAACCTTATACTAAATTGATCATATGGTGAGGACAATTCATAAATATACATAATCTACTTATGTTTATATTAAAGAGTCATCATTACTTATAAGTATCATCATTAGTATTCATATATATATGTTTATATAATTATTCTTTCCTTATTTATATATATTCTTTATTCATTGCATATTATTCATTATAAACTTTATCTATATCTATGCATATATACTTGCATACCCAGTTAAATAATATATATATTAAATGACTATATTCCAATGCATAACAATCATTGTTGTTGCTGTTCTAATTTGCAGATTGTATTTCTCCATGTTTCCTCCCCCTTCCTTATTTTCCTTCCTTCTATTTATACCATTCAAGGTGGTGACTCATGGGGGGAATGTATTGTTTGGTGAAAGAGGTGACTTTTCATAAAATACATCCCTTTGTTAGATTTAATTGCTGCCTTTATTATCACAATAATATCTATTTTTAAAATAATATATTATTACTATAATTATGATATTTCAGATTTCTATTTATTTTATTATTTTGTTTTGATGTTTTATTGAACATATTTTAACATTAAAGTATAATAATAAAACAATTTGCTAATATCTTATTATTATTTTATTCTAATGTATTATGTCTTTGATGTGTAATGATTATAATATTTATTTATTATTATTATTTTTGATATTAAGTTATTTAATAATAGAATGTAATAACAATAATTTGCCTATATATTATTATTATACTTGTTATTTCATATTTATATATTTTTATATTGATATGATACACATTTATTTTATATTTTAATGTTAATATTGCTATTTATTTTATGTATTAATTTATTTGTATTTTAACACTTGGTTTTTATAGTTCTGCTATTTCGGGGACATGACAGATAATGGCTGCAATAGAAAATATTTTGAGGCTTTCATTCTCTTTCTTCACCTTGAATTGCTGATCCATTAAATTGGTGCCATTGTTTGACTGCATTAAGAATAGCCAACATCTCTGTTTTATAAGTTGGTTGGATAACATTGTTCCCATTCAAGTTTTTTTTTTTTCAAGGTTTGTATGCAACCTTTTTTAATCAATACAGCTCCAACACCTTTGTACTGAGGAGTCACATTGTACATTATATATTTTGAGAAAATCTACTGTGGCCTAAATTGCAGCAGATGGGAGAGCTACCTTGATTTGTTGCATCTCTTGTGTTGTTACATTGAACCATGCAAATGTGTTCATTAACAAGGTTGTTAGAGGTTCTTAAAAAAGAAAGAGATTGTTAGAGGTGCTGCAATGTGGGCATAGTTGCGGAAAGCGATTGTGATAATAAATCAACAAAAGGAAAAATTGAAGACCCTTGATGTTATTTGGGTCAGGCTGCTTGATTATTGCTAATATTCTATTTGGGTTTTATGAGTCCAATTTAACTTCTTAGGACATCATCTAATGATTAATCCATGTATCATACTTTTTAGACTCCAATAATGTATTTAGATTTCTTTCCATAAACTTAGTTATCTTCCAGAGCTTGCAAAACTTGATGTTCTTCCTAGTTTTTGTCACAAATGATGATGTATCAAAGGAAATCAATATAAGTGTCCTTAGAACTGGTTTGAGTATGAGAACCTATAATTTAGGAGTTTTGTGAGTCCAAACGGCATCACCAAGAACTCATAGAATCTTGTGAGAGTTCTAAAGGTTGGTTTAGGTGTATCCTCTTACCCATGGTCTTTTTGGGGTTGGTATTTCTTTGGGCATGCAACAAGGTTCTAATGTCATTATTCCTTTTGCTAAATAATATATTTATTCTTTTAAGACAATATATAAAGGCAATACAATTCTTTTAGAGCTGAGAAAACTTTGTTGACTGCAAGATTGCTAGGTAAGGCAAGAGTATTTCCTTGTCTTATTGACATATAAATGGGGTATTTAGTCAAATACATATATGCTATAGCAATCTGATCATTTTGTTCATCTCGAGGTGGTTCATGATGTTCAATAATTCTGATCAATCTTTGGCTCCAAATCTCATCCAACTAGATGCCTTTTTTCGAAGGAAATTGTCTGTAATTTGAGCAGAAAAATATTTTAGGTAGTTTGGATGTACAAGTCAACAAAACAAAATAAAAAATACACACAAATGGACAAAAAGAAAAAAGAAAACAGCATCATTAAATTCCAAAGAGGGACTGTTCATCTACCCAAAGAGAAGTGAAATAGGCATTTATTCAACTCCAATATCCAGCCTTCAAGGTGAAGGCATAAAGGCAAGGCTTATGAGAGCTGAGAGGAAGTATTGGATAAGAGTATCATCCAAGGATAAAACTACATTCTATAACTAGGAGAGGAAGGGTTTGATTCCATAGAGGTATTGCATTTGCATTTGCCTCCTTTAGAGCCATGTCCACTTTGTGATCGTAATGAGCACTATAGTGAGCCAATGAAGCAACTATTTCTATGCTGGAGTTTTCCTACAATGGATTTCTTTAGGGTAAATTCTTCTATGGTGAGTATTCTTATCTGTGAGTACATTTGAACTCATTTCGTTTTAATGTTATTCATGGTGATTGCCATAGAATGAATGGTATCTTGCAAAGGGTCAAAACTTAAGCACTTGTACTAGAAGTAATGGGTGTGGTGCAATTCATTGGGTGTGTAGAAGGTGTTTGCACATTTAGACATTCTAATTATGCACATTGGATGTATGGGGAAGCTAATTATTGTGTGTTTGATTTCAGCTTCTGTAATGCCCCCTTTTCCCTAGGCAGTTGACAGATGCAGTGGTTAGCCTATCACTGGTTCCTGTAGGCTAACATGGTATTTAGGGGACCCCTTTGAGGGTGATCTATGGCTCTTCAACAAGCCTTTTGGAGCTTGTTTCAATATTCTTCAGCTCAGTGTCCCAATTTGTTTTTAGTAAGTCACTTGGATGTGTTGTTCATACTTACTATTTATAGTAAGTCATGGTATGGTCAGCGTTATCATGCCTATATCTAGAAAGTTGATAGTATACTCCCATGAGTTGATATTGGCATTTATCAGGGAGTTAGTGATTTAAATTATATTATTAAAGTTAATCTAGTTTAACTTCAATAATTTTAACTATATTGGATGACTTTGTTAAATGGCGTTATAAGGGGTTAAAAAGGTATTATAAGGCATTTTCATAAAGTGTTATTAATTTAATGAGTTGACCCTCAACTTTATGAATTAAAATAAAAAAAAACAAATATATTTTAAATGCCATCAAAAGAAAATATGATTTAAAAAGCATTTATTGCCAAGTGGGACTTGGTTTTTTGGAGAAGTATAAAAAGCAAACTTAATGCTTTTTCATTCATTCATTATTATTCTTGATTTGAACAAATTTGGAGAAGAGCTTCAACAAGGGTTTGCTCGTTGTGAAAGCCATAGCTTTTTGAGGATGAAAACCCTCAAAGAGGACAATGTTTGTAGGTGTGGAAGATCACCCAAGAGCACTTGATTGGATAATCTCATTCATGGATTATATTTGAGCTTCAACGAATTCAGGAGGATTTCTCATTTAGGGTTTGAAGAATTTTCAGAGTTTCATATTTAGAAGTTGGGAAGGAAGATTGTTCATCCTATAAGGGTTTAAAATATCATTATTCCTTCGTATAGCTGGTCGACTTGTTTGTGGCATTTGTATGGTTGATCATTATGCTGAAGGCTTCCAGTCTAGGCGTGAGGGTTTGGAGGCACTCATATTGCAGTTATAGGGATTGATCTTATTCTGGTTGTAGCAGTTATTGCAACATCTGGCCACCATTTCCAGAGAAACCTAGCTTGATGTGGGGTTTACTATTACCTAGGCCTGGGTGCTTGTTGAAGATATAAGAAGTTTATGTATGCGTGGGACTAGTCATTGCTGCATGTGAGGTTATTTTTGAGTTATGTGGTTGCTGTTTTCAGTGCTGGGTGTGATTCATGAGGTTGGGCGATTGTAGCTACAGTTACCTCCACTCCATATTGCTGTTAATAGTCTCTACTGGGTGTGGATTTCAAATATATACCAACCAGGCAATGGAACAATCATCAAATGGTATTTATAAAATGTAAATCTGAGATTCATATATTTGATTTATGTTATATTGCAGATGGAAATATGTACCACTGATGATGCATTGCTGTTCATGTTATAGTTCAAAAAAAATAAAGGTAATAATTATTTTGCAACAATACATGTTATGATTTGGTCCTTGAACCTGAAAGAAATGTAAATGAGCTGTTCTTTTTTTGAGTTTATTATTAGTGATCTTGCAAACATCATAATCTTGGAGAAACACACAACCTAGCTAGTGAGCAAATTGTTTGACAAAATACCTTATATGTCAAATTGAAATTATCAAAGAGCAAAAATCACAAAGTCCATACTCCAACTGGGGTGGGATATTGTAATGTCCCCTTCTCAGCAGCAGTCAGTTCAGATGCCTGTCAGCCTATCCTAGATGCCTGTAGGCCTATCGGAAGTGAAATTAGGGTTTCCAGCTGCTTGGAGGTTTCTTTTGTGTTTTCAAGGGTTTGCATGCAATTGTTTTGCAGAGTGGTTTCTGGGTCATTCTGGGTTTTCAAAGAGCTTCAAAATGGTGTAACATGCGTCTGCATCAGAGGTCTTTTTTAGACTTACTATTTTTAAAAAGTTGTGATGGCTGCTTGGATTGTGGTTAAAATGAGTTTGGGGTCACTTACTATTTTTAGTAAGTGCTATTTTTGTAAGTGCTATGTTTGGCAGCAGTTCAACAATTCAGTGCAATTTCTATTTCGAGCGGAGCAGAATTGGTAATTTGATCCTTGGCACCTTTTTTGCTTGTTTAGGCAAATTGGATGATTTAAGTCATTTTAATATTTTAATATCATTTTGGGCCCCTTGGCCTAGTTGAATGACTTCATGTTGTTTTTAAAAGTGGGCCTTGGTGTTGGATGCCACATTTGAGGCATTTTAATATTTTAAAATGTGATGCTATTTGCCTAAGTATGGGATGCCTAGGGAGATGGAGGAAAAGATGTATTTTAAATTTAAATATTTCAAATATGCTTGGAGTTTCCACTTTTGGAGGGAAAAGGAGAAGTTGAAAGGTCATCAGGAAGTTCTATTTAAGCAAGGCTTTGCTCCCTCATTTGGCATCCATTGCTTATTATGTCGAAGTGTTGCTGAAATGAATTCAGACCCCTTGCTTCGAGGAACGCATACCTCCTAGCTAATATCGGTTTCGTGTTTGAAAGATAACACTTAGCTGATTGAGACCGCTTCTTCTTCCAGAGGTTGCAGATTGAGCTCCACAGTGAATTGTTTGACGATATTTTTTGTTTTCAAGTTGCTGGTTACTGCTTGGTCAAAGCACGTTTTTGGTCATTACTCCTAGTGAATTTTTGTTTGTTCTGAGTATTAGCTCCATGTTTTCCTTTGTTCTTGGTGCCCCTTTCCTCATAGTTTCAGATTTTATGATGAAGTGTGGGATTTTCTAGACAATGTCGACCCCCTCTTGGAGGTCGCCCCATCTTGAGCCTTGCATTGGGATTCGTGCTTCTATCTTCATTGCTGTTTGGAGGTGGCTTGCTCTTGTATTTTGGATGCCTAACTTTTATTGTTCATTTGCATCCAGTATGAAGATGATCAGAGCTGTTTTGGTGAAGTTGTGAGCATTTGTGTGATTTCTATGTTAGCTGGTTTGATTTTCAGTTTGCTGTGTTTTCATATCAGACCTCGTTATTGCAGCTATTTGCTTTATTTCCTTAGTGTTTATGCTCATAATTGTAACAAGGAATATTGCAGATCATTTGGTTTGATTAGAGGCATATTTCATCATAATATCATTGTATGAGAGAACATATTGTAACGCTGAATTCAATAGTATTGATCAACCATTTACTTTCAACACTTTTACATTTTGTATATTTCACTCCCGCTGAATAAGTGGTCGAGTTGTTTATATTTCAGTTTGTTATTATCGCTCCCATTGAATAAGTGGTCGAGCTCTCATGGTTGGTTATCCGCTTACTTTACTTCCCAACATTTACTTTTAGAATGGCTGGCTAGCTGCCTACAACATTGTACATTCATTTCCAGTTTATATCTAATGATCCCCTCACACCGTATGCTCTCACCTCGCCCACATCGAGATCTTGGTGATCGGAAAGTGAAGGGTTCCTTTCAAGTTGGTTATATTTTGGAGCTAACCTTAATGGGTGCAATATTGTGTGTGAAAAAATAAAAAAAATCCAAGGGGGATATTTTAGTGGTATTAGAGCTGGTTTTCCTGCCAGCGTGTATGTCTCAGTGATTAGTTTGTCAGATGATTGACAGAAAAATCAGATATTACATCGGAGAATCAAGGAGACAGCAGTATCAAAATCCACCCATTCCAGACACAAAAACTTTGTCAAAGGTTTTGAGGAACAGTGGGAAAGTAGTTGAGACCATGGCAGATAGAGATTAGGGTCCATCCCGTGAGGAGGATAGAGAAGCTAGAGCAGAAAGGAAGTTCGAGACTATGTTGGACACGATGTCTTGGTTACTAACTAAGATGGATCAGCAAGTAACTTGGCCTTAGCAGAATCATGTTGGAGAGAACAACTCTTTGGAGACAAATGGAAGAGAAGAGAACTATTGGACAACATGTTGCAGTCACAAGAGGATCAGCCTCTAGATCTCTCATTCCTACTTTTGTTCCAAGGGAAGAACTGTCGGTTGAAGCCGAGATGTCGTTGGCGGATGAGGTGAGGAATAGCTACATGGAGTATGCCTCGCTACCAATAGAGATTCATGACATTTTTTCATTGGATCAGTACATGAATCAAAAGAAGAGAAGAGGAGGCTCTAGACCTCTCATTCCTACTTTTGTTCCAAGGGAAGAACTGTCGGTTGAAGCCGAGATGTCGTTGGCAGATGAGGTGAGGAATAGCTACATGGAGTATGCCTCGCTACCAATAGAGATTCATGACGTTTTGTCATTGGATCAGTACATGAATCAAAAGAAGAGAAGAGGAGGTGGAAGAAATGAAAATCGTGCTCCTGTGGCCCCTAGATTGGATTACCAACAAGCCCTTGGTAAAGTTACCTTGGCTCACTTCGATGGAAGTGATAAATGTTCCACAAGGTCGTGGGTTCAAAAATTGGATAACTACCTCTTGCTTAGACTTATGCCTGAAGAAGATGCCATCAAGTTTGCTACCTTGCATTTAGATGGAGCAACACATGAATGGTTGTATCATGATTTGGTCACCCTTGGCCATAATCTTATTCACACCTATGAGGATTTCACCAACAAGCTGATTGAAAGATTTGATACTAAGGACCTCAAAGTCAAGTTTTGTGAGTTAGTGCAGCTGAAGAAACATGGCTTGCTTGACTCATATGTTGCTGATTTTCAGAGGCTTTCCGTGATGGTGCCCAACATCACAAAAAGGAGACTTGTAGTTTTGTATATTGAAAGTTTGATGGAGCCCTTGAAGGGTTGGGTCAAGGCCTTTGATCCCCCAACTCTAGATGAAGCCATCAAGAAGTCAAGAAGCATGGAGTTGGTTGCCCCAAGGCCAAAATTTCAGTCAAAAACCTTTGGTCACAAAAAGGATAAGAAGCATTCTTTACATCAACCTAAGAAGTTTCCTCCGAAGATGAATGAAGAACTTCGTGAGAAGTTGAGGAAAGATGGTGTGATGTCCCCATCGCAAAGGGGCATCTGAGATGAGTATACACTTAAATATATTTATATTTTTTTAATAATATAGAAAATTAATATATAACACACCAACATAAGATGATATTATAATGATATTACACAATCAATATTATTGATTATTATAAGAGAAAATATTATCAATTTAACACTCTTATAATTACCATTATCATAAGATAATATTGTAATTATAAATATATATAAATATTAAAATATAATAAATATTAAATATAAATGAGGAATTCAAATATATGAAATTGATATAAAATAATAAAGGCAATTCATAGTTAATACTAGGATAAGAAGTATATAATAAAATACTAAAATCATATATAATTAAGATAAATGAATAAAATAGATCTTTAGTGATAACACCATAATATCAAATATAAAATATTTCAGTCGAGCAACTCACCTCATTATTCTCGACAAATAATACTAAGGCATTTGAATATATGAAATCGATATGTTTCTGAAGGAGCTGCTTCTGTCTGGAGTCGACATCAGGAGGGTTTGCGTCTTTTGAAGAGATCAACGCACAACTTGCAATATCGTTTCTTTCAATGAAGACATATTGTTTCTTTCAAGGAAGACGAGTACTATATGAAGGGAGGCGATTCTCACCATATAGGGAAGAAGGACGGGAAGAGGTATGGAGAGGATAGCGATCAAAGAGATGAAGAATAGAGGTAGGGAAGACAAGCGATATTGATAGAAGAGGAATCGAATATTCCTGAAACTTTTGGGGGACATTTCAATTATAGATAAGTCACAAAAAATAGATACACGTCTGCAACCATAGAAGAAAATGATAAAAGAGAAGAAGGCGCTGTATTTCCAAGCTCAGACAGCTCAATAGGAAGAGGAACCGAATTATTATTGCTCAGCATCAACCATCACAGTCGAGTGACAGGTTCCATCACATTTTGCTCGCATTGTAATTGCATTTCTAGTCATCACTATAACTTGCACTGTAATTCGTCCTTCCCATATAGGAACGATTAGAGGAAGTCAATATAATAAGACTGTACTCCAACTTATATCAGATATCTTCATTGCCCTGCATTTCAGTCCCTCATTTAGCATTATAGTCATTTCTAGCTCAGTTGATTGTAATCAGTTTAAAAGCATTTGCAATACATTAGGAATTTGATAATTGCACACTAAGTGTTTGACATAATGTCATAGATTGCATCAACATAATAGTTCAATGTACTTTCATTTCCAGTCACCTATCGTTACTAAGAAATCAGAAAAATAGATCACATTGCATCCTAAATTCATCTCAACCATTGGCACATGATCATTTGAGTCCCTTGTATGCATAAATCCATTGTTGTATTAAAGAAATATCCAAGAGAGTCAACAACCAGCAAGTACAAACTTGGCAACACAAGTGTTTGACAAAATTCTTAAAGGTTCAAATCAGCAAATTAAGGTCAAATATTGCAAGGGACATTACAGATGGTCTATGTTACACTTGATAAAGAACCTTGGGTAAAAGGCCATAGATGCTATGGAAAAGGTCAATCACATCATATGGAGGCCTATTTTGATTCCGGATCAGAATCTGATATGTCTGATCAACAATATGAATCAGTTGGTAGTGAAAATGAAAATGCCCCAGAAGAGGAAGCAAAAAGCATGGGCACAACACTCAATCTTTCAAAAAAATGAATCCTTTCAAGTCTGAGTGATTGGATCGCAACGGATTGTTGCTCTAATTGACACCGAAGCAACCCATAACTTCATTGACGAAGGATTGGTAGCAAAGAGAGGCCTCAAGACAGAGGAGTTTGAAGGCTTCAAAGTGATGGTGGCTGATGGTTTTACTCTGTCATGCAATGGGAAGATTCCCAACTTGTCTATGTAGTTGGGCAATTATGAGGTGAAAGATGATTTTTATGTGGTAGGCATTGGAGATACCGATGCAGTGTTTGGTATTCAGTGGCTGCGATCTTTTGGTGAGATCATCCTGAACCTGCAGACTATGGAGTTGAAGTTTCAGTCAGATGGGAAGAAGGTAGTGCTAAGAGGAATGTCTAATGGAGGTCCTTGCATTGTGTCATTCAAGAGGATGGAAAGGCTGATTCGCCATGACCAAGTAGAATGGGCAACAAAGTGCATGATCTTACCTGCCGATCTAGTGGAAGATAAAAGACACTACCATCCTGACATTTAGTCATTGATCTCCAAGAAGAGTAAAGCATTTGGTAGTATACCTCTTGGGAGACCTGAAAGAGGTTGTGAGCATGTTATAGAACTTGAAGAAGGAGCTAAGCCGGTCATCACAACTCCTTACTGCTACCTTAAGAAGCAGAAGGATGAAATTGAGAAGGCCATAAAAGAACTCTTGGATATGGGTCACATTCACCCTAGGAAGAGTCCCTTTGCTTCAGCGGTGGTGTTAGTCAAGAAAAAGGATGTCATCATGCACATGTGTGTTGATTATTGTGCGTTGAATGAAAAGACTATTAAGAACCGGTATCCTATTCCCAAGGTAGATAAGCTCATTGATAAGCTACATAGAGCCATGTATTTCTCTAAGATTGATCTTAGATCGGGCTACCATCAGATAAGGATGATGGAATTAGACATTGAGAAAACTGCCTTCAGGTGTCATTTCGGGCATTATGAATTCCTGGTCATGCCTTTCAGATTGACGAATGCACCTGCAACTTTCCAGTCTTGCATGAACAAGATCTTTTGGTAGCAGTTGAGGAAGTTTGTGCTCATCTTTTTTGATGACATTCTCATTTTTAGCAAATCTTGGGAAGAGCACCTTAAGCACTTGGAGGAAGTGCTTAATATTTTGGAAGTTGAATGTTTATTTGCAAAAGAATCCAAATGCAAATTTTGAATGACGAAGTTGCTCTACCTTGGCCACATCATCAGCTCTAAAGGTGTTAGAGTTGATCTAGAAAAGATCAAAGCAATTCTAGATTGGCTGCCCCCAAAGAATGTGTCACATTTGAAGGGGTTTTTGGGTTTGTGTGGCTTCTACAGAAGGTTCGTGAAGGGGTATTCTTAGATGGCCGCCCCCCTCACTGACAAGTTCAAGCATCTCATTAGTTCTTGTCCAGTGTTGGCTTTACTTGTCTTCACCAAGCCATTCGAGTTGCAGTGTGATGCTTCAGGAGAAGGAGTTGGGGCTGTTCTTATGCAAGACAAACATCCCATTGTCTTTGAGAGAAGAAAACTAAGACGAGCTGAAAGAAGATATTCAATCTATGATAAGGAGATGCTTGCAATCATACACACATTAGCCAAGTTCAGACAATACTTGGTTGGGAGCAAGTTTGTGGTGAAGACTGATCACAATAGCCTTAAGCACTTCATGCATCAAAAGGATGTAATGTTCCCCTTTTATTAGTGATCCTATTAGTTGCTCATCAGCCTATTCCGGAGTCCTGTAGGCTCGTTGAGGTGAATCAAAGGGTTCCAGGTTTGGAGGTTTTGTGGTCTTTCCTCAGTATTAACTATTTATAGTAAATACTATTTTTGGCAGTTAGCAGTTGTTAGTCTTCGGCTCATCATGTCCTTTGGAGTAGTTGTTCTGAGTTGAGCTTTGGCCTTTTAAAAGTATTATTTTGATGAAATTCTTCATAAAAAGGCAAATGTTCTAATTTTAAGTTGACCCCTTGGCCTAAGGTGATAACTTAAAGTTGTGTTAAAAAAGGGACTTGAAGGGGGACGCCTTCATGGAGGAATTTGATGTTTTTTAGTTAATTCTCTTTTGTCTTAAAATGGATGCCTTTTTGAGACGATTAATTCTTTTTTGAAAAGTAAAATTTGAGATGGCTTTTGGCGTCCCATCTCAGGGAATTGAACAGTCATCCCTTTCTCTTTAAAAGTGTGGCTTTGCTCTAACATTTGTTATTTGATGTTTATGCCAAACTTATGCTATCGAAATGACTACTCATTTTGCACTTCGAGGAATGCTGACCTCTGAGTACCATTCTCAATTTCGTGTTTGCAAGATAACACCTAATTGAATTATTGCTGCTTCTCAATCAGACTAGCAAATGGAGTTCAAAGATGAATTTTTGGAGTGATTTACCAGTTTTGCAGTTGCTGTTTTGCACATAGCTGAAATTCAAATTCAATCACAGTTGAGTGTATGATTTTTGTTTTGTTCTGGGCATTTGACCATTTCATTCCTAAGGTCTGGGCGACCATCTTCACCAAATTTCAGAATTTAATTTGAACTGTGGATTTTTAAATATCAAAATCACCCTTCAAGGAGGGCCATACCTTTTTGTGTGCATTGGGATTTGTGCCATTAATTATTGCTGGTGTTTTGGAGCTGTTTCTTTGTCTCAACAGGGGCACCTATTTCCCAATTGACCATTGCACTTGATTTCATGCAATTCAGAGGTATTTTGGTTGAGTTATGAGCATTTGATTATTTCTGCAGTTGCTGATATCACATTTCCAGAATTGCAGATTTCTAAAACAGAATTAATTCATTTGTTGTTTCCATCTTTCTTCTTCATTTCTGTTGTACCCAAACCGAAATTTTTGCTTCATTAAGGCATTTTGCTTAAAATGGTCTAAACCTTGTAAAAGTGGGGTCAAAACTCAGTTTTTGGGTAAATAAAGTATGGGCTTTTAGTTAGTGTGATGCTAGGAAGATATTGGCAAAATTTGAAAATTTTGAAAATTAGGGTTTCTGAAATCTATTTTTAGCCCGAAACCCTAAAAAAATAGAAACTTGTCAGAATTGGCTGAAATTAATTTTGATTGGCTTATTTCACATCACAATCACAGTGGTGAAGTCAGTTTCAGTTAAAAGTCAGTTTAAGGCTGGTGGGTAGTTTTCACTTTTTCAGGAGAAAAGTTAGGATCTTCGGGGTCATCAATGGCAGTCGGCCAGTACCAGGTATCAATATCTAAGCCTGAAACTCAAAGAGGAACGCTCTACGATAAAAGATGTTGGAAATAATGCTTTTTGATGGAGGGGATTTTCAGATTGGCAAAAAGTGCTAAAATATTCTAAGTCTGGGAACTTTTCACTATGTAACGTAGTAGACACTTGCGCAATCAACGTGCAAATCAACTTTATAGTGTCCGTACATGTGAAAATGATGAAGTATAGTCATCCACACACCTCAGCAGTCACAACGCTTCGACATGGTCAACCGCAGGGATGGATACAGCGTTTGCAAAGCATAAAATGGTGAAAATCAATGAATTCAAAACAAATCCGCTCCCCTGTAGCCCAGGGGCGCCCTTCCATTTGAAGGTCAAGATTTGAGTGTTTTGGATAAAGGATACATTCATTATGTTCAGTTTTCAGTCAACTTTCCGATTAGCCATGAAGCAAGATTATCCGAGTTACAGAACTCCGGCAAACGAAGACAGAAGCAGAGGTTGCAAAGAGTGTTTTCATCACGGAGGCAGTCTAGAGATGCAAATCCGCTCCCTTCTAGCCCAAGGGCGATTTTCTTTTTGAAGGCCCGGATCTAGATGCATGTGTGTTTTGATGGTTTCAGTCTTTGCAGAATTAGTTTGGCTTTTCAACGAGCTATCAAGCGAAAGCATATCCAGTACAAAAATCCGGTTATCAGCGTTAGAAGTGGAAATTGCAAGCAAGATACATGTTAGATGAGGTTTCTAGAAATGCAAATCCGCTCCCCTGTAGCCCAGGGGCGATCCTGAATATGATTGGTTTGATGGATGCATTTGCAATTGAGGTCTTCCTGAGATCTCTTCTAGCTCAGTTCAATTTTGCAGTGTATCCGTTCACAAGACGATCCGATATTCTGAGTAACTGTGACAGAGGTCCTACCGAGCACGTAAAACAGAGGATGGTGAAGCGTAGCTACACAAAGCTGCACAGCTGTAGGCTAGGGGCGATTCTCCTTTAGGCCTGCCAGACGGGGTTATTTGCAATTATAGTCTTCAGAAGACTTGTGTGCAATTACTTAAGCTATCCAACGAGTCTAGCCGACAACCTCCGGGATTTGGCGAATGCTCGTACGTGCGAGGTCAAGATGATAATGTTGTAAAGAAGGGCTGATTGAAGGCAATTCAAAAAATGACTAAGTGTAAGAATATTATTTTCTTTGAAAAAGGCAATTTTCTTTTAGAGGCCTTAAAAGCAATTTTCTGGCTTCGTCATCTCCAAGAGCATCTCTTGCAAGTTGACCAAACTGTACAGCAAGACAGACGGCACGCGTATCGGAACATTCCAGTTCCCGGTATCAAGGGTCAAAGTATGGTGTTCAGATGATTTTTCAGATGAAAATCACACTTTTCTCAAAATGGTGTTTGAGCTATCACAGAATAGGGGCGCTCATGCTTTTGGGGTTCCTAATACAATTTTCAGATCCCTCATATACAGTCATTGGATGCAGAATACTTCTAGTCATGCAATGAATCCATTATTCAGTCAGTGGGGTTCATTATTCATCGTCAGCGGCAGTTTGAAGCATCAGAAGGCAAAACTAAGAAATGGCTAAGTCTGGAGTCAAAACATCAATTTAATCAGAGGCGCCTAATTTTCTAAGGTATCAGATGATGATTTTAGCAGTTGTTGCTCCCAGCAGACATTTCATCCTTGTCATGTAAGCTTCGCGGTGGATATCTCAGCACGGTCGCAGGATCATTCAATCATCCGGAGATCAGAGTTGAACAGGGTCAGTTGTAACTTTGCAGTCAGCTATAAAATAGGAGATTCTCAAAAATCTCATAACTCTTGCAAATGGAAGCCTAAAAGATCAAAATTTGACTTTTTGGAATTAGGGAAGTGTGTTGAACACAGCAAGATGCTATTTTTGGCAAAAAATAGAAAAAAAAATATTTTTGCATGCAGAGCATTGAAAAGTGACGAATTTCTTCAAAGACAGATATTGGCGCCATTTTTAGTTTTTGCATGTTTTAAAATTAAGATATTATTTTTAGTCTGAAGACTCAGAGATAGTGGCAGTTCAACTGGAGAGAAGCCAATCGAATTTCTTTTTTCTAAATTAGGGTTGCATTATGCATGCATGATGGTACGAATTGTTTATTTAAACAAGCATGGCGCCTTTCATCATTCACACAGCTTTGAAAGTTCGAATTTCTTCAAAGAGATTAGCGAATTTTCATCAAAGGATCAAGTTCGAAGGTGATAAAATATTATTTTGCAGGTACAAGTTCAGATTCAGCATCAGATTCAAGGCAGAGTGGCGATTTTGACAGAAGAAGATAATAAATAAATAAAAATTAAAAAACATCTTTCTTCTTCTCTATATTTCTTCCATCTTTTCGTCTTAAATTCTCTTGCATGTTCGAAGTGTTGGCAGATTTTGGCAAAACAAAATATCTGGGTTGATTCAGAAGAGCTTTCTTAGCAAAATCCATGTGCCAGAATTTTTCAGGAAAATTTGTTCCAGAACATCTGTTCTTGAAGCTTTAATTTTCTCAACCGAAATTCTTTTGCATGGCTGAGTAAAGGGTAAAGTTTTGCATTTCTGATGTTCTGGGTTGTCTTAGAATCATTTTCTAGACAAAACCCATATCTCAGATTTTTTCGTAAAAATTCTCATCCGACAAGCTATTTTTAGCCTCAGCAGGCTATTTTTGGCTTTCCAGAAAAGTTGTCAGAATATAGCTGTGTGCACAGTCAACAGGCAAGTTTTTTAGAATGCAGTTCACTCAGCTCGAATTCAAGACCAAATCGGTTTTAACCCATGAATTCATCGGAACGGTTGATACAGATCTACATAAGGTGTTGCCGGAGGTAGTTTTGGATCCACTCAAAATTAGGGATTCAGTTATTAAGAATATTTAGCAATCTGGGTTACTTGAGGCCGCTTCCATACCTATTTCAGTGCATTGCGTGGAGTTTGTAATATCTTGCATCAAGCATTACAATTCCGCTACACGAGAGATACGGTCAATAGATGGACGTGTCATATGTAGTCTCAAACCCCTTGATATCGAGCGAAGTCTGGATATTCCTCAACATTCGGATGGGATGGTTATTTCTATGAGTCAGAGCGAGCAGGCATTCAATGCTGGACTGGATAAGTGTCAGAACAAGATGATAGAGAGATGGCTGAAACAAAAGAAGAGCAAGTTGCCAAACAACTTGGGTCGTGGCGAGTGTAAGGATGAATACAATGTTTTGATTACACTGCTTAATTGTGTCTCAGGTCATGCAGATGCAAACAAATTTCACCCATGGATGTATTATATCATTGGTAGAATCATCTCTGGACAAGAGCATTATGATTGGGCATCCTTCATCAGCGATGCTATTCATGAGCAAATCACCGGTTTCCTAGCTACGCATCAATTTCATATGTGTTCTTACCTGGTGTACTTGATTGCTTATTAGAATCAGTTTAACGGTTTGAATACGGTGAGCATACTCAGTGTACAGAAAGTCTATCGTTACTATGACCAGCTTGAGTTCACGAAGGCTGAAAGTCATTTTAAACGTGTACAAGAGGCTTTCTTGACTTATACAGTGAGAAACTTGGACCGGGAGTTGCATATTCGCATCTCGACAGTTGCCAGAGCAGCAATGAAGAATTGGGCAGATTGGTACATTCAGTTCCCTACATACACCTATATCCGTGTCTATGGATACACAGGAAAACCAGCTATGTTACCACGTTATCCTTCGGATAAAACAATATTCATGGAGTTCCTAAGGCAGCTATAGGAAGTTCACAAACGTTTGCGCATCAAGCGTAAACCAGCTGCCGAGTTTCCTTTGCAATTCGGGATGTATTGGTGTAAGACGACAGTTGATGCTAAGACCGCAGGTCAAGAGTTAGAAAATTGCAAACTCAAGTACCTGGTGGATACACGCACATATAATCCTTGGGGTCATTACGCAGCTCGCCTGGGTAATCTCTCTTATCACAAACCTACGATGGAAGATTATTGGGTGAATTGTGAGGATGATTTCGAGGTTCGCAGACATAGCTATAGCAGGTTCTCTCTTCCACATGTTTTTGTTTTCTTGGCAGAAGATGTGGAAGGATTGACAGAGGATGAGGGAGATACACTTCCTCAATTTTACAGAGAGCAGGTTGATGGACAACCACTGCCGTTAGTGAACTGGTATGCCAAAGAGTTCGCATCAGTAAAGGAGAGATCGAGCAGGGTCATCCAAAATAGTACGCTTTATTTAGAAAGCAGAAGGTTGAGAAAGGCATCTATGCCTAGAGTAGAGCCGCCACCAGAAGGACTTGTATTGCCTTCTTCTTCAAAACCTAAGCAGAAGAAGAGGAGCAATCCTCCTAAAAAGAATCCAGCGCCTAGTAATTTGAAGGGAAAAGCATCTGTTGCGATTCCACGTGTAGAGCCAGTCAGAGAAGTTATTCAGACTTCTCCACAGCTTGAGGTTCAGCCCCGTATGCCATCACCGACGCCATTAGAGCAGCCTCCCATTCCAATTCACATTGATTTGGACATGGATTCACCTCCTCGCAGCAATTCATTTACACATTCACATTCATCAGATCCTCCTGCGACTAGTACAGATCATTCCAGTGGGATTAGTCGGGATTCATCTTGGCTTGAGAGTCAACTGGGAAGAAAAAGGAGACAACCATCTTACATACTTGATCATTCAGATTTCGATCATGACCATCAAGATGTGCCTGAAAAGAGGATCAAGAAACAAATACATATTGGGAGAAGTGCAGATAAGGAATTCATTGTTGAGACTGCTGCACCTCCAGAAGATAAGAGTCTAGACGAGATGGAAGCTCAAGACTTTGAAGTTATCACAGTTCATTTCGGTAAGAGTACTCGTCAGACAGATATTGATCTCCTACAAGTTGCTACAAATAGCGCTAAGGATAGGATGGTGGAAGATGGTGAAGATAAATCAGCTCTCAAGGCTGAAATACAGCAGCTTCGCCAGTACATTTCTAGCCTTGTACACAGGACAGGGGGTGTTGTCACCGTGCTTCCACATATGTTAGAACCACCAGCAGAGCAGGGTCAGATTGATCTCTTGGTTGCATATGGTAGGCGATTGGAGGAATGGGAGGAGGAGTTTGTTGCTAGAGGCCGCCTTGTACTTACAGAATTGTATCAATTGCGGTATAATGCACGTGAGCTTCATCTACGACTTCAAGATGAGGAACGTGATTTGGCCATTAGTAGACCCAGGGATGAGATTCTGATTGCCAACTTGGGAATGTCATTTGATTCAGTCACAGAGGCAGAAGATAAAGAAGAGGTCTACATTTGGAGAACACAGTTGATCTTCAAGGCAGAGATAGAAGGAAAGATCGTATCTGAGGTGGCTGAGAGCAGAGAGCATGTTACTAGTGCACTCCGCTATATAAGAGACTTTGTGTCTCAATTACCATGTGTATATCAGCGTGTGGGTGGTGACTATGTTGAGCTTGCTGACATCCAGTTAGAGCTCCAAGCACTTATTCACGGTATTTTCAGTGGTGAGACCATTGGCTGTAAGATGAATCAGCTTACAACCATGTCAACATTGTTTGATGAGGCAATCAAGAGAAAGGGTGAGTTCCAGTGTCAGATGACTAATGGAGAAGACATGCTGCACAGACATAGGATTCTTCGCCAGAGCTTCAGTTCCCCAGATGGAGATGCAGTCAACGACCTCGTAGATGGGTTAATTTCTCAAGATCAGGGCCAGTAGACTTCAGTTAAAGGCGTCCCACCTTTTCCAAGATAGACATTAGACACAGGAGTTAAACTCGAGGCTTTTTTCCGAGTTAACAGGTTGTTACACATTGCATGCCATGTCTTTCTTGGAAATATCTACATATACTTGGAGTTTAGATTAGATCTTTCAGTCAACTGATGATAGCATTCCAGTTGACTTGCTTTCAATAAGGACGTGCATGTTGCACCTTGTCCATTTAGATTAGATGTTTCAGTTAACTGATGATAGTTTCCCAGTTAACTGTATAGTTTCATTCAATTAGGGTTTAGGAATAAGATCTTGCATGCATTGCAAGACTTTAGTTGACTCAAGGTGATTTTAGGGTTGCCTACACCTTGAAGTCTATAAATAAGAGCTTCAAGCTCATTTGTAATTTAACTTTTGCTTGATAGCATACATGCTGCGCCTACCTTGCCTGTAGTATTGCTATTATTGTATCTGTTCAAAGAGTAATTGCTGTTATAATAAATTGTTGCGCCTACCTTGCCTTCATGTTATTGTCATGGTGTTTATTCGATCTTAGTTAAATGGGGTTGCTGGTTTGATCGTTATTGCATGCGTGTTGCGTCTATACAATCTACTGTCCCAGTTGCTTACCTTTTATTTTGTTTATTATAAGCCTATTCAGAAGAGCAAATAGTTGCGCCTACCTTGCCTTCATGTTGCGAAACTGTACTTAAAGCTTATCGTTTGATGTGTGTGATAGTAGACTCATTCAGACAAGCAAATAGTTGCGCCTACCTTGCCTTCATGTTGTGAAGCTGTACCGGGTTTACCGTTCATTTGTTTGTTTTAAATAAACTTCTTCCCGGATTAGCAAATAGTTGCACCTACCTTGCCTTCATGTTGTGAGCCCGCACCTAGAGTTTATCGTACAATACATTCCTGCTCCATTTCCTCATGCTCTATTTCTTGAGGAAATTGGATAGATATTAAAGAAGTTAGCTTAGTTGTAGTTACATGATCTGCAAAACCAGAAAATACTTAGCTGCAACGTTCTAGGTTTTCTTAACCTTGTGCCTCAACCAGCTGAGAACAAAAAGATAGGACATTAGTTTAGTTTTCTATTTTATGCATTCCAACACAACGAGGGAGCTTCCCCTCCTAATTTGAAGAGCACTCATTACGTAGTGTGCATAGCTGTCCGTACAAACTCACACTCCAGAGGTGTTAGTTCTTACGCCAACAATTTCTCATTATGTTCTAACATGGAAACATTGTATAGCTTGGTGCTTGAAAAATGGTGAAAGAACATTGTAATTTGCAGCTTTCTTTATTTGTACGAACTGTTAACAGTAGTACTATTTCAGTTTAACATTGCTGCATTATCTAATTAATTTCACGTTAAGCACCCCTGGATGGTATATCGCCAGTGAGGATAAATTGAATTGTAATCTCCTTCATACCTGTTGACGGGTGTTTTATGACCGCACCAACATAGAATAAAGTTTCCCAACGGATATTCTATCCTCTCTTGATCAAAGTATTCCGCATGCTAAGATTGCGTGAAAGATCATATGTTCAACTCCAAGGTTCCTTATGCAAGGGGATAGTCTCAGTTGGCTCGATGTGATTTTGCTCTGTATTTCAAGGGGACTTACACAATTGTTCAACTTTGAAGCAGTTGCAAGATACAAATGATTTGACGATGATGCTTTGATTCCTAAACTAACCGGGAAAATACTGAAATTAAAAGGAGATAAGGGGTAGAGATTCTATTGTCTACTTCTAAATGCGGGATACGAGGATCAACTTCAACAAGCTTCGAACTAGATTTTGCTTCGCCTCCCTTCGGATAGCTTCTACAAAATCGGTGCAATCTTCAAAGGATAATAAAAGATGTTCAAATTGTGACCTAACATGCACATACCATCACAACGATGCATACAGACATACAAATCACAATTGAAGTTAAGTGTAGAGATATTCCAATTGACCACGCAGGGTGAACTCACCATCAGTGAGCCCGCTAGTGGTGTGGATGAATGAAACTTGCTTAGGCCAAACAACGTATTCCACAACTAACAACTACTTGCATGAAATGAAATCTACTTTACTCTATCTACTTTGAATTGGAAAGATGAAAAGGCCTCGCTAGCTGCTCATAACAAAAGAAGAAATCACCAAACAATGAAACTCTTTATATCATGAAAGGTGTTCACAACAACCGTTTACAAAACTTTCAAATGGATAGTTTTCTTTCCTCCTCAATCCAAGCTAACTTTTAAGCTATTCACTAAATGCCTCCTCTACTCCCTAGTTCAACTCTATCTCTGATCTAATGTCTAACTATTATACAAATGAGGGGGGATGCCCCTTTTATATCAAGCCCAGTCTAGTGGACGACTTAGATTCAAATACAATGAAAGGCTTAGATTGAGCCACATATGCCCTGATTAGGGTCTTCGCCCTAAAAACCGCCACTGAGAGGAGTGGGCCAATGAATGCACCAGAGATTCTCCACTCCTCTGCAGGAACCACTACCAGCAATCAATGCACATCATCCCCTTCCAGAAGATCATCATCCAGAAGGGCGTTTCCTTTCTCCTTTTCCTTGGCTGCAAAATCAACAAACCTGGTCAGGACAGCCTCAACCTCCTGATCGGAAATGGGTGGGATATGATCCAACTGAAATTCGAACACTGTAACTGTTTGCCCGTGTCGGGCACAAGATTTCTTCCAGGCAACCAAGGCATCCTGGGTGTTCTGAATTATACTGGAGAAAACAGAGATATTCTCAAAATCATCCTGGACAAAGGTCTTCACCTCCGAAAAGAATGGTGCCAATCTACTCTTCAAATCATCCGTAGTCACCTCCTCAGAAGTCAGCCTCCTGGCAAAGATAGCCTCTAGCGTATTGAGGACTCCCATCAAAAATATTTGTCATGGCCTTTCTAACCTTGATCGAATTTGCCTGTGATGCATCATAGAATCCTCGACCCGTGACCACTGAAGAGTACCAACCGGCGAAATCATATCTATCACCCTCCTGAATCACGCCTCCCTCAACCAAAGTCTGTAGAGGTGTGTGCATCAAAGCCTCTAGGCGAAGAACAACCCTGGTCTGATAGATACGAGCCTCACCCCAAGCCTGATTAACTGCCCCCATTCTTGTCATAATGTCGGAGGCCTGCCGATAGGCATGTGCAAGATCCTCCATAAACTTTATCCGTCTCAACACGAACATTGGCAACCCACTTATCTACCTCTTGTGCCATTCTTTTCAAATCTTCTAAACCACTGATTGACTCTAGGAAATTCGGTTGGGAGCTCAATTGCCTGATTTTCTTGCCCACAAGGATGGGACAAGTGTTGTACATAGCCGACCAACATTTTGTGCTCCACCTTCAATCTTTTGTACTTGCCCTCAGTACGGAGCAATCTGTCCTTGAGTGCCTGATATGAATTATCGCACTCCTCAATCACCTGTGCTCCAGTAGGGCGGCCAAGTTCCATAGTAGTGATCACATAATTCTCCGGAACAGCCTCATCCCGATCACATTCTATCCTAGGTACAACCATGTGCAACGTCCGAGAGCCATCCTCATCCGTTTAAATTTTAGAAAACTTTTTGGCCTTCTTCTTCATTGAAGGTGCACTGATCCTACTCAACAACTCTTCCATCTCAATTGCTGGATCAGTCTCATCAACATGATCATGTCTCATTCTGTCCCTTAGCCATTCTGGCACTTCCTGCTGTAAGTCAGAAATAATGAAGGGCTGCTCATCCTTGGCTTCTACTTCACGAACCTCTTCTAAGCCCTCATCCTGACGAGGCCCCTCAATCTCTATAGGTTCGGTATCTCCTGAGCTTTGAGCCTCTTGATCCAAAGTAGCATCATCCTCAAGAGCTGCCTCAATCTCATGCTGGAAATGAGTATCAGTGGCCGTTTCTTCCTCTGTCTCTTGCTGATTTTCCTCCCTAGGCGTATTGATGCTTTGGCCCACTGATTCTCTACGAGGTGGCTAATTTGCCTCTCGCAATACCTGTTCTTCATTCAATTTTTCTCTTTGATCAGCAAACAGTGAAACTTCTTGCATGCTCGAAGAATGTGCCTGTGATGGCTTATGTGTGGACTCTTCAATTCTTTGAGGCTCAGGCTGGACTGGTTCTTTTCCTCGTGGCTCTGGAGCTTGAACAACCTACCTCCTTTGCCTAGCCGTCGATGATCTGTGATCTCCCATCAAATTGTAAGTAAGGGGAATTGATCTGCCCTTAAGTTGGTTTACACGCCTCTCCACCCAACTCCGTGTGAATGTCAAGACTGGGATGCAAAGTGTATCCAAGTCTGTAATCTCTGGCTCTGACCAATCTGGAAGTGGGAGCGGCGTATCCCTTAATGTTTCATAATCAGCCTGTATCACATTTATATCCTCCTCAATCTGGTCTGGCATTGAGACAATCTCGCATTCCCTAATCATCTCCAACGGTATCCGTGAAAACATCCTTCTCCTAACTTCAACCTCATCCACTGCACTCTCCCAAAAGTCCTCAATCTGTGCCTTATGCTTGAATTCCTCAGACAATATCCATCTGATATTCCTCTGGGGGTTAGAATGTTGTTTGCTGGTATGGTAGGAGAGGTGGAAGAATTGAAGCTCGTTCTTTGCTTCCCTAGCTGCCTGCAGTGATGGAAAAATTTCATCTGAATTCCCCATGGTGATAGGGAATCCAAGTCCACCCTTCTTCTTTTTCTTCTGAATCTTATCGTAGGCAATGAGTTGCCTAGATATTTCCAGCATCACAATCCTGTTCGTGGGATACCGGGGCAATCTGTATGGGTAAGAGGAAAACCCTTGCAGCCTGATGTAAGTAAACTTTGGAAACTGGATGAACCAACATCCGAATTTTTCAATCAGCTCTTGTGCCTCTTTGGATATTCTGTGATGAGTCCTTTGCTGCAAGGTCCTCGTTATATGCATCGTGAAGGCATCATTGACCCTCTTGTAATTGGAGGTGCTTGTCAAATGCAACTGCGGACAAGCCTCATGAATTTTGAACTATTGAGAGCCACACCCAATCGGCTCCTTGTATGATATCCCTCTATATTTTGTCATTCGGGCCAACATGTAGACAATATAAGAGCTCATGTAAAATGTTTTCGTTCTCCTTAGACTCCCGAGTTGCTCATGTAGATTATCACTGATCATCAACGCCCAGTCCACGTGCTCTTTGCCTTCCAACACAAGGTTGATATAGTAAAACATCCAAGGTTCAAAGATGAACGCTTGGGGGCACCCTCCAACTCTGCTGAGCATCATGATCAAGTCACAAAATTCCTGCCTCAAATCCTCTGAGATTATTTGCTTTGGCAGCTTTGTTCGAGTTGGCTTAGGCTTGTTCATCCACCTAGAATTTATCAGGTCAGCACATCGATCAAATGTGGATGAGTACATTTTCTCAGCCCTCTCCCTTGTTTTGTAAATCATCTTTTCATAAGCTGGAATTCCAAATGCCTCCCCAATTGCTTCAGGCATAAGATTGGCCAACAACTTGCCATCAGGTGAGATGATAGTCCTCTGCTCCGTGTTGTAGCAATTAGCACATTCCATAATCAGCTCTGGGCACTGGATTGTTGGTGGAAAACCAACAGCTGCATAAAGTCCACTTCTGACAATGTTGTGCGAGGTGACTGATGGATGACCTCCAATTCCCATTATTCGCCTTCTGAAAGCCTCCAAATTGAATGAGCCAAGATTTGTGTCACTTAACTTGCCCAGTTTTGAAGAAAACTTTGACTCTGGCAGGAAAGATTTGCTCAATTTTTTTATTACTGCCTGCCTTGATGTGCTTGCTCTGCTGGACTCAACATGATTTCCTCTTCCTGCAGCTCTTCTACTTGTTTCAGCCATCCCGCAGAAATAAAAGGCAGTCATTAGAAAATAAGATTTAGAAAACAAGAACACTTCGAGGGTGCCAGCTGATTTTCAAAAATAAAAGGCTGCAACACTTCGAAATTTCCAACTTCTAACCTCAATGCCTTTCTCACTTCAACACTTAGAAGTTTCTACTTGCAGCAACACAACGCCCAACACTTAGAAAGATTTGCTCGCAACAACTTACTTCCAACCTTCGAGAAATTCTCCTTCTCAAGTTCGCCCTTTCAGCAACTTAGAAATCTCCTCTTCTCAAATTCATACTTTCAGCACTTGAATCTCCTCTTCTCAAATTCATACTTTCAGCACTTGAGAAGTTTCTCTTTTGCAAACTCACACTTTTAGCAACTTAAAACTCCTCTTCTCAAATTTGTACTTTCAGCACTTGAAAATTATTTAGCATTCAACAACTGGTGAGGAGTATGAAAAGAATTTGAATTCTTATAGCCAGGTCAAATTCTTGAAGAGGCTAATCTTAGCAAACATTCAAATTTCTGTTTTCCCTCCTCTGCCAGTCGCAACACTTTTCATTCGAAGCATCAAAATATTTGACTTCTAGAACTTTGAAAAAATTCATCACTCCTGCACAGGCGTGCTTCATCATGTTGAGATCTAGAATATTAAATCAAATATCCCTCATAAACAATTTCATTTCAACTGGCTAAGGCATTTGATTCTACTCTGGCAAAATTATTCCCGTCATCTAGCTCAATTCGTAAGCCGAAGCATTTTTGTAAAAACATCTCTTATTTGCCTTAGAGAAATTTTAATTTCGCCTAGGAAATTCATTAAACAGGCGCCAGGCAAAAATCTTTGTCAAAACAACACGAGTAAGGTGTGGAACAAGTTTAAATCATCTCCCAGTGGGAAATGTCCAATACCCAGAAGAAATTTCCCCTTAGAAATCATAATTTCCATGTGTATCCAGACGAAGGGGTAAGTTTAATTAAAAAATAAAATTGCTAAGGTTTATTCCATTTTAATCCTGGGCACACTTCACCTCTGTAGTCTTCATTCTCATGCTTTGGCATTTTCCTTATTTTCCTGAAGAAATTCCTTCCTGCTCATGGACGCCTTTCATCTTGCCCTTGGAAATTTTGATATTACCTCCCCTGGGCGTATTTCTCATCTTCACCTTAGGAAATGCCTTATATTTTTTTAATTTTTTGTTAACTTACCCATGAGGGGTGCATTTTCATGTATCAACTTCCACTTTCACCACTAGGTATCTTCCATGCCTTGGAAACTTGTCCTACACTTAGCAATTTTCTCCTTCAAGTCCCAACTTCCTTGGGCGCATTTGACATGGTGGGGAGGAATTTCCCACGCCAAGACCTTACCTTGTCTTCATATCTTCCTTGGGCGCGTTTTACTTAGGCTACTTCCACTTAACCCCTTGGGTGCATTTGAGGGTGTGTGAAGGAATTTTCACACTCAGCATTTTTCTTTTATAGCCAAGCCCTTTTACCTTGGGTGCATTTCACCCCATGAGGAGGAGTTTGTTTGCATCTTGAGGGTGCATTTCACTAGGCCTCTTGCCTTGGGCGCATATGGGGGTATGAGGAGGAAATCTCCTATACTTAGAAACTTTTTCAAACCACGCCTTCCTTGTAGCCTTTGGTGCATTTGCTATGTGGAGGAGGAACCTTTGAGCGCATTTAACTTGTGGTGAAGGAACTTTCACCTTGCTTGGGTGCATTTTTCCTTTGCTACTTCCATATGAGGGCGCATTTGAGGGGGTGTGAGGGAAATCCCATGCCTTAGAATATTTTTGCCATGCCTTCTCCTTGTGGGCGCATTTCAAGGTGTGAGGAGGAATTTCAATCAACCTTAGAACATTTTTTTAACAATCTCCCTTCATGTGGGCGCATTTCCCACATGCTACTTCCATTCTTCTTACTTAGAATTTCTTTCATGCTACCACCTCCCCTTGGGCGCATTTCATGCTTCCTCCTGCCAAACTTCAACTTGGAAATCTTCAATGCCTCAGCTACCTCGACACTCTATTTTTTAGTAAATGTTGGAGATGTGTGCCTTTCCATGCCTTTTCACCCATTCTAAAATTGGAGCTGGCGTGATTATGCTTCTTGTGACCTTGCTACCTTGTTTATACCTCTTGTCCAAGCTTGTCTGCTATTTTTAGCCATCTTGCTATTTTTAGCAAACCCTAAAAATTGATTGACTTCTGCAACTCTGTTTGACCTGAATTTTTCACCACGTGGTCCTGATGTTTTAAGTGACCTGTTCACACCTACCCTCGGCATAGACATGCTATTTTTAGCCATGGAATGACTTACTAAAAATAGTAAGTACTCGGATTGTGCTCAAATTTTGCTAGTAGGCAGCCTGAAAGATGTTGATCGTGATGGTGCACTTTATTTGACAACTTCTGTATTTCACCCCCCTATTTTTAGGCATAAAGGTGGAAACCCTAATTTGACTTGCATTCGCCCCAAACGACTTTTGCCTGACTTGGTTCTTGTTGCATGTTGTTCTGCCTGTGAAACTGGAGTGCGGGGAGCTGCCCAGAGTGTACCTACTAAAAATAGTAAACGCCCGGAAAGCGACCGGATGAGTTTGCATGTTACAGTGCCCGAGGGATCTCAAAAAACCCATAAAAACCCAAAAAACTGGTCAACATGCGGGCACTGGCTAAAAATATTAAGTCCTTGAAAAATGATCCATCTTGTTTGCATGTCATATCACTGCGACACCCTCGAAAAACCCATGAGGAATATCCTGACATGCACTGAAAAACTTCGCATGCACACCCTAAAAATAGCCTTTGAAGCCTGAACTGTTAAAAGTCATCATCCCGACTTGCATGTTATATCATCGCGAAGGTCTTGGAAAACCCAGATACATTCCCCAGACATGCATTTGAAAAGCATACGTGCAACCCCTGAAAATGGCTTCTGAAGCCGAAACTGCTAAAAATAGCAAGTTGTCAGAATCTATTCAAATTTTATGTGCAGGCACCTTGAAGTTACCTGGATGTGCCAAAGTAGTCAGAATCCCAAAATTCAGAGGAAAAGACCTCCCAATTAGGTACTTACTAAAAATAGAGTGTTGTCAGATTTCAGTGAAAATTTGATGGGATCCTGCCTTGAGCCTTCTGATTGTACTGCTGCGCTTAGATTTCACTTTGATAACCTTATTTGACCTCAAACAAGCCTGAAGGATGAAAAACCCTAATTTCACAGACTTAGCCAACATTTCAACCTAGGTCAAATGACGAGACATCGTCAGAAGGACAGAGAGACCAGAGAGAGAGAGAGAGAGAGAGAGAGGCAAAACCAAAACCAAAAGACTAGAATGGAGCAAAAAATTAGGGGGGTCCCCATTTGAATGGGGTGATGTGTGAAAAGGTCACAGCATGACACTTAGTCATTTTTCACTAAGTGTTGCCATCAATGCCAAAGGGGGAGATTGTTGGCATATGACTTGTAAGTGTTGTCATTGATGGCAACCTAAGTCATGCATCCGATCTACAGTATAGTTTTGGTTTACACCAGCAGAACATAGTGAAGAACAGGTCATCCGGTTATAGGCATAAAAGTTGATTTGAATACCTCACCGGACTATTATTTTGGGTTGTGGATCTCTAAGGAAGGTTTGTTGATGTTTGTATTGACTTATTTGAGAAGTATACTGATGCACATTCACTGGTATGCGATCTAGGAGATCCGGTGCACTAATCTATTAGTTATTTGTGCTAGAAGGCCGACCTGGCGAATATAGTAATCGCAGATGTATAAGGAGTAATTAATTAAATGCTTTCGTACTCGATTATGTTTGTTTGGGTCCTCTCTATGTCTTAACCGACTTTGGAGGATGCGCATAAAGAATTAGTCGTGGATCTGGCCGACAGCTGTAAAGAACTTAATGTTTTATCAAGCCGACATGTGAATGTTCAAATCCTTGATAGCGGCTATATATATGAGATCGGTTTTATCATTTTGTGTGGAGAAGAGTGTGGGATAGCGAACATAGAGAATGTGTGGTGCGAAATCCAACAGAGTAATGGTGCGAATTTGTCTATGTGTGATGCGAAGAACAAAAAAGTGCAGAGCAGAGCAGAGAAGAGCGAAGTGCAGAGTCAGAAAAGGGATCCAGTGGAGAAGAGTGTGGGATAGCGAACATAGAGAATGTGTGGTGCGAAATCCAACAGAGTAATGGTGTGAATTTGTCAATGTGTGATGCGAAGAACAAAAAAGTGCAGAGCAGAGCAGAGAAGAGCGAAGTGCAGAGTCAGAAAAGGGATCCAAAATGAAATCTATGAGCTTCATCGGAACTGTAACCTGGCATGAATAGATGCTACTATCTCAGTTCATCCTTCAAATGGTTTTAATCTGAACTTTTGTAAGGCAGTGAGCCTTCCCTTTTGAGCAGGGAGCTCTAGGCAGTGCGCCTGAATGCAAGTGCATTCTCTTTTGTTAAACTTTATTTGAGTACTCAAATTGTGGATTAACCTCCACCGTGGTTTTTCCCCTAACAAAGTTTCCACGCAAAATCCTTGTGTTATGGTGTTATGAATGTTTCCTTTGAATGCTTGCATCTTTCTTTCAATGTGATGTCAAAATGGTTTAAGTTTCAGATTAGTAAAGTTAAGATTTTCTGAACACTGATTCACCCCCTCCTCTCAGTGTTCCTTTGAGTCCAATAGTCTACACAAACCCACCCAGTTTAGTAACCAAACTATAATTGACAAGGGTAAGTCGGTACCTGATTGTGAAACATAAGTTTCACATCAATCCTAAATCATTGGTGGAACATTGTACAAAAAACCCATACCATGACAATTGAATAAATATCATAAATTTAAATCAACAGCTAGAAAAATGCTACAATGCTTGGGAACAAAAAAGAAGCCAGATTCTTGCCTCATCATCATGAAATTAAGTTTATATTTTTAATACCCAGCATGTAGTGATTTGAATGCTCACTATGAGAAGGAATCTATCTTGTAAACTGGGTTTGAATTAATGAGGCCCAAGGCTCAAAAGATAACTCATAAGTATCAAAAGCTCTAGTTCAAAACTTTTCTGGAGATAAATTTCAAGGGAGTACGTGCCAACCACCAAAGGTCAAGTGGTCTTAGAGACACGGGATTTTCACCTAGTTGCAAAGAGATTCAATGGTAAAAACCCAATAACCTCTAATCTACATGCCCAGGCAAAGAAATTATCCTACCCCATTAGGTTTAAACTCAAGACAAAGGTCTAGTGCTAAGTATTTGGTAACTTCCCAAAACTACGCCAAACTATCTATCGAACCTCTTGATGACTAGTTCATCTTATAAATCATTGTATTGGTGTTGGGCTACTCTACTACTAAGCTATCAACCCTCTTGGTAATCGGTCCATCTTTGGTTCAAATCTGGTTCATTTTCTAAAACCCCCTTGAGCCACATTATAGGTGCTTGGGACTCCTAGTTTGGCCTAATTTTGTTGGCTTGGGCTTTGATATCATGTTGAAAAATAATAAGCACAAATATTTCTTTTAATCTAATTTGTAATAGTAACAATTATAAAAGAAAAATAATAATATTATTAAGTTCATAGAGGGTTTTCATAGAAGGTTTTACAATGAAAAATACAAATATTTATAAATCATTGTATTCCCACAACTTCCCAAAACTATTACAAATAGAAAACTAATTTAAAACTGTTCAAATAATAAAATGTCTATCCTGCAGATTACTAACTCCGATGTGGCAGCTGAGAATACAACTATTTATTGCCCAAACAAGAAAATTTATGATCAATACCACCCTCACTTATGATATGAGGGCATTTAAAATTTCTCCCAAAAGACAATAAAGTTTTGTTGGTTGTTCATACTTTAAATCATAGAATATGAACAATGTGGTAATGTGCTGAGTGGAGAGGAGAAGGATAGTAAAATTCCAATCAACAGGAAAAAATAGCGTAAACATTAAAATATGATCACTTTTTCTTTACTTTTATTTATTACTTGTTGACACCATGGCTTCAATGTGCACAAGAGTAAGGAAAAAATCAACAGCAATGGATATAGTTTGAAGCAAGCTTCTTCCCTCAAGTGGCTGTAAAGGATAATTAATCATAACGATACACTATTATTTCCCATCAAAAATCTCTTGAAAGCAATAGAAAAGGCAGAATGCACTAATGTGATAAGTGGAGAGGTCAGGAAATATGTGATAGTTGCATGCCCCACAAGTTTGGCTTGGTAGTATGCTCCAGGTTAGTTATGGTTTCCTTGTTCTCATCGCCATGCATCATTTTGTCTAGAAAGCTGTAGAAATCTTGCGATCTAGTTCTTGTTCATTTGTGAACAGATTGAAGCAACAGTTGTAGGGTGGTTGGCTGTGTGGAGCATGAAAACAAATTTAACCTGCAACCAATAACTATTTTCATTTAAGAGGCTGCAAAATTCTTGTCTTGAGCTAAGAACCTAGTAAGTCAAAAACCACGATATTTTTAGAGCTACTTTGGTTTATTGTGAATAGATTGAACTAGCAGTTGTAGAGAGTTTGGTTTTGGTTCGTCTCATTTGTCTGTCAGCTTACTGAGTCAAAGACTAATAGAAGGGCTCTAACATACAAGAATGTGGAAGGGCACAACAGACAAGAATGTGTCCAGTTGCTCATGGGAGAGAAAGACAAAAAGACATGGGGAGATACATGTGCTACAATGGCCTGCAACCGACATTTCATTCTGAAGCTTCCTTTGACGTAGCTACGACAATATCACTTGATAGACAATGCAGGGAGGGCTATTTCCCTCTAATGCTATGTTGTCAAATACATTGCGGCCCCTCAATATCAAAGAACTGATCTACTTTTTGCGGCTTCTTTAGGTCTTAGTGGTGCTGAACTTGGAGGATCGAGTATGGTAGAGAACACACTTTCTCCAAATGGCAGCTGGTCATACGGCTGCACCGAAATATTAATCTTCTCCAATTCTCTATCAGGGCAGTAGATTTTCAAACAAGAAGCCCTGTACATTCCTCCAACCATTTTATAGCTTGATTGAAGGGTAGTAGGAAAGAAGGATCAGCCAACTGAGGCAAACACAAGATCCCTCCCTCAGAAGTGAAAAGAATTGGAGTGCAGTCTGTGAGACGTTGCAACTGATGGCTTTCAGATGAGTAACATTTATTAGCAGAGATTTGTATGAGAGCCTTAAGATCTGGTATTTAGCTGTAGGTGTGGAAATGAATGGGATGCTCCCCTCTCCGAATGTGGAGTTATGTTTACATACAAGAGAGAAGTTGGAGTGCCCACAATTCGAACCCTCTATGTTGGAAGGGATAATTCTGGTTGCTAGATTTGGTGGGTAAATCTCACAAGGTTTTGATGCCTATGACACTTCCTCCCAATGCCAAGTGAGTTTGCAGTAAAAATATTAAATGCTAATGCCAATTCTATAACCATATTTGACATGAAACAACAATTTTAATTATTTTCCACTGGTTTTCCCAATTTACTACGAAGCAACAAGCAAAGGCTTGATGGTTTTGGGTATTTGTGCAGGAGATTTGCTGCTTGCAGATGCTTCCTATGGACAATTTTTTTTTTGCAGGAATGTTATCTTTCTTCGCTCTGTTGTGATGTGGTTTTGTGTAATATTATTAATATTTTATAATATTTTCTGGTTAGCCTTTTAGAAACAACATATAGTTACTGTGTTTATTCCTTCAAAGTTTATGTAATAAAAAAAAAAATTCTGGAAGACAAGACGATTTGTAAGATATCCTTCTTCAAAATAAATAAATATATTTTCTAAGGCCAGAAGATTTGTAAGATATCCATCTACAAAATAAATAAATTCTAAAATAAAGATATAAGATTGTGAAGTAATCAATGCCTTTGGTTGCTTGTCCTGATGACCAAGAACAAATTCCATAGTTAACACTCAAGTATTGCAGGGTGATATTTTATGTTTGGCGAATCTAGATGCCTTTAAAGACTGTAAGAAACACACTGACTGCATATAATAGTCTATATAAGCTACTAATTCTAATGTCATATTACATCAAATTCTTCTAAGGATATCCAATTCAATTGGCTCCATGCGCAGCTCAATCGATTCATATGGGTTCTACAGGAAATGGTGAATGATGGCAAGCAATGAAGTGGTTGGAGAAGAGAAGAATACCTTACCTTCTCTATGATGGATTTCTTATGAGAGGCCTGTTATTGAGAAGCGATTGAAATTTTACATGGAATTCAATATGATTTATAGGGAAAAAATATTGAGCACTATCTGATTTTATATACCTAGATACAATATGATTTGATTTTAGGTCGGTGGGGAAGATGTAAATCTGATCTCTTAATAATTATAACTGCATTAGTTATGGCCTTACGTGTTGGTAAAACGACATCACTACATTGAATGCTTTCAGAAGAGATCCAATTTGATTTGGAGATCGTCCGGCTTATTAAATGCAGCATAAAATTTCATCTAAGTCTACGGTGAAGTTAATGCTGCAGGTAGAGTTTACCCAGTAAATGGTAAAACAACCTAGATAAGTGGTTTGTTGGAGCGTGAGACAGGTTTCAGGCCGAAACCTCACACAATATATAGCCTATCGGCTAATAATTGAATGAAAAATCATATTATCAGTGATTTATGCTATTATGATTATCAAATAGATTATTTGGATCACATCTTTTCACTTACTTTAAGCTATTTTAAATTTTAGATTTTAAATAAAAATATTCTAAATATTATTTCTTTCGCTGTGCCCCCACTGCCTCCTCCACCCTCCCCAAAATTTAGGATTTTTTTTTTTTTCATTCCTATGTCCCCCCTTTCCCCATCCCAAAAACTCAGAGAAACAGTGTCATTCATTTGGTATTTAGATCTTTTTTTTTTTGAATTGGTAGGATTTTGATTTGCATTGTCTGCAAATTGCAACAATGAACCTAGCCTGATTTCATATTATTTCCTCAGTCCCTTAGTTTAATTTATCATTATATATACCCCATCATTATTCTCAATCCTATTTATCCCAATTGTTCCTTCCTTTTATCAGTGGTAGTTCTTATTCTTTTTGAAATTTCTACTATTGTGCCCAAATTCCTAATAAAGGTAGAAAAAGGAGTAAATAACTATTTATTGATTTTAGCTAGTGTTATTTAATTTTGTGCAATGCTCTTTATTATTTCTTTGAAAAATTATGCATTCTTTTGTTATTTAATACCCTTATGGACTAATTTTTTTTTTCTTATTTGATTTTTCTCTTAAAAATATCTTGAGCATTTAGTTGTCACTAAATGGACAATGCTGGAAGATACTATGTAATACTTATGAAGCATGTTTGGCCAGATATCTTCGTTCACTAAAATTTTCTGATAATGATTTTGAATCGACAATTGCTGCATCAATATTCACTTCTTTGCTACACTCCCAATCTGGCCTTACTGTTCTTGAATTGTGTGACAATAAGGTAATTGCACAATTTATTGTGATTTGCTTATTTAGAGTATTTGAGATTGTACCCAAGTCTTCCATATGAATAATTTTTCATTTAAATTATTTTCAATAAGGTTTTTATTGATGGTAAATTTTATGTTAGTTGTTTTTGTAACCATCATCTTCATTGTTGATTCCTTTGCTGATTTTGCAGCTTTCTGGCTGGCTTTCTTCAGAACTTTTGAATTCTCCCCATTTTAGTTCATTCCCAAGAAATGGACAATATTTCTTGCGGTCGCTAACTGATCTTAATTTAAGGTTTAAAATTTTCTAAGAACCATCAAGGTTATTCTTTTTCATTGATTTATCCATAGGCACTAACATCTTAATGAAATTGGTTGTTTGATCTCAGAGGAAACTTGCTAGAAAGCCACGATGTGGTAATGTTAGAAAAAATCCTGGAATGTTTGCCTGAACTGCAAAAACTCGATCTAAGTGATAATCCCATTGGAGATGATGGAGTAAGGTTAGGTACCAGGATATCTAGTTTAACTGCATAACATAAGATTTTTTATAACCTATGAAAAGATTAGAACATTTAGAACGGATTAATGTGCAGGGTTTTGATTCCCTATTTCCAAGGCATTCTCAGCAATGATATGCGTACAGTGGATGTCAATATTGCAAATTGCAATATATCTTGTGTAGGAGCATCTTTACTCTTTGACAGCCTGTCAATATTGAAGAAACCGCTTCATTCATTGGGACTTGCTTATAATGACTTGGGCAGGTAAAAATATGAAAACATGCCTGAATACGTACCAATGTTATATCTGTTTGTCATATCCTTGAAAGAAGTTCCTTTTCTATGGCTAAGATTACTCTCAAATTCAGCCCTGTTGCAACTGCTCTAGCAAAATTCTTGAAGAATGTCCCCACTGAACGGCTTGACATTGAAGGCATTGGACTTGGATTTTCTGGCTGCAACGAACTTCAGGAAGCAATTTCATACAACAAAAGTCTTGTTTATTTGAATTTAAGGTAAGCGTTCTGATTAGATATTTGACTTATTCTTTCATTAACTTATATTGGAGTGACTAATAATCGCCTTTTTTAAGGGTATGATTATAGATAGAAATATCGAATTTGTGGACTTTAAACTCCATTTTAGAAACTTAGATTTGTGCCTGTTGTGTTCTGCAGCAAAAATCGTGGTGGCTTGGCTGTGGCAACTATGTTATCAAATATTATATCACACTCTCATAAGATAAGTGTTATCAATGCGGGGTACAATATTCTCTCTCTGGAGTCATTGAAACTCATTGCCACTGGCTTGAAGCAGTCAAAAGGTATTGCCTTTAACTTTCTATGGTCTTTGTAACTTCTCTCCCTATCATTGCATTGTCAGCTTGGTCGGAATTATATCATTCATTTCTTGGGTGACTCCATCACATCTCTTGATTGGTGATCCCATCCCTGTTGACTCTCATAAGATATCAATTTCTCTTGTTAAATTTCTGTCTGGAGTCTTCGAAACTCATAGCCACTGGCTTGAAGCAGTCAAAAGGTGTTGCCTTTGATTTTATGTAGACTTTGTAACATCTCTCACTATAACTGCTTCTTCAATGTGGTTGGAATTAGATCATTCATTTCTTGGGTAACTTCATCACATCTCTTGATTAGTGATCTCATCCCTGTTGACTCTTTTAAGATCTCAACTTCTCTCGTTAAATTTCTATGCTTAAGTGAAAATGCTCACTGCAATGAGTAGAAAGCTCAATAGTCAAAGTTATCATTGCATGAAAATGTTATGAATCGCTCCTCATCATTGATTGCCAACCATGAGATTATATACCGGTTCATAAAGTGCCTTGATTTTACAACACAAATGGACTGCCAATCACACTATTGAGGTTAATGAAAATGTCAGTCACAAGGAGAGATTCATGTCAAGGATATTGTCAAGCAAATGCTCCACACCAAAATGCTTGTCAGGCGAATTCATTCAGTGGATGTTTACCATATTTGGTTGACAATTTAAAGATACCAAAAAATCAATTAAAAGGAAGTTACAAGATTTTACGATTATAGATATAAGGCTCAACTCAAATCGGCATGGATATAGTGACATTCATATGAGATGGACGCTCAGGTGGCAATATGTAATCAAAGTAAATGTGTAGACAGTAGAACATTGCAATAATTTACAAGCACCCATCAAGGGGAAAGCATACTTTTGAATCTGAACTTTTTCTATTCTTTTTGGCACTAGTGATTTTTTTGTCAAATAAACCTCCTAAAATTTAGTATCCTTTCTATTAGTGAAATGCTTAATTATATATTCTCAATAACATGATTTTCTTACATTGACACAAGAAGATGCATTTGCATAAGTTATGAACTAGTTATATTAGAAGAAACAAACACTTTCTTTTGTAGAAAGTAGATGAGGATTTATTTGGCTTTTTCTTGCATTACATCCCGTTAGTTTATTTGTTTTTATTTCACAAATAGCAAGTTTCCCGAGCTTTGCCTCAACTAACTTTTTATTGAACTTGATATAGGTCAAATAAGATGTGTGGATTTAAGAGGAAATTCTGATGCTTACCTAGCCAAAACCTTGGGCATCTTTAATGAGTTCCAATCAGATGGAAAAGCAGTCGTAATTCTCCCGTTGTCCTCTATTGGTAGCATTGTCCATGATGACGATCCATAATTGATGGGAATATAATATAATGGTCAGTTGCTTTCATATCTTGATAATCTTTATGCAACGGTGTCTAGGAGATTACTAAGCTCTTAACTGCTCCATATTAAAAGGGCTATATTATATAACTAGTTTTTTGTTGTTGATATGTAAAAGTTGATAGAAATGGCTGCTACCTAGCCATGCCATGCATAATGATAGAGAAGTGTACAATTAATTGATTGAATTAAGAAGCTAATTCAAGCTTTACTTGATGGGTTGAGAAGTTTCCATTTAATTGTAAAAGACAATCTTCAAGCACTATTGAACGTGTCAATTTCATTGTCAAATGACAATTTATAAATTGTTATTTTGAAGTATTTTTGTATAGCTTCAACTTTTTTATTTGAAAAATGTATTGAATCAAACTTTATAGAATGTTTGCACAATAAAGTTATTAAATTTGATGGGTTCCTAAATATCGAATTATTTTTATTTATTTTAAAAATGTTTTGATGTTTTGGGTGGGGTAAATTGGCAAGGTTGTTTTTTACTCCCAAACCTTGGGCATAGAGTTGAAATGTAGACAAGGTAATGATAAATTCTCTTATGAGCTTTTGCAAGGGTGGTTTTCAACAAAAAAATTGGCATTTGGCTTGATTATGATCTAATAGGCTAATTATACTTATGGTGTAAGTGGATTGGCATGGTATTCTACCCTAAACTTGCTCATGAAATCAAAACCTAGAGCTCCAAAATTTGAACAAAATATTAGGTAAACCAAAAGATAGCCTTCTTTTGAAGAAATATTGTTGTGGACTTCCCTCAGAGGTCTTCGAAACTCACAGCCATTGGCTTGAAGCAGTCAAAAGGTGTTGCCTTTGATTTTATGTAGACTTTGTAACATCTCTCACTATAACTGCTTCTTCGATGTGATTGGAATTAGATCATTCATTTCTTGGGTAACTTCATCACATCTCTTGATTAGTGATCTCATCCCTGTTGACTCTTTTAAGATCTCAACTTCTCTTGTTAAATTTCTATGTTTAAGTGAAAATGCTCACTGCAATGAGTAGCAAGCTCAATATATTGTTTTTCTTTAATTGTTGTCTCTCATGTACTTGGTAGGGCATGTGCAATTTTTATAGGTGAGGTGGATTATATGGTGCACACCTAAGTCACTGCGTTCAAATTCGAATTCGAGTTCGGCAACATTGAAATTTAGATGAAATTCGACAAGAAAAAAATTCGAAAAGTAAAAAATTCGAATTAAATTCGCCTTATATAATTTTGATTTAAAAAAATATAAATAATATACTTAAAATAATTAAAAAATAATATTGATATACTAATATGTTTAAATATATTAATAAAGCTAAATAAATAATAAATATATTTAAAAATATAATTTAAATTTTAAATAATATTCATATATAAATAATAAACACAAAGCAAAACAAATAATAAATATTTTTAAAAATATAACTTAAATTTTAAATATTATTAATATATAAATAATAAATAAATAAAATTATATATAAATAATAAATAAATTAAATTATATATTAAATAATAAATTAATATAGTAAAAGTTTTATTTATTTATTTTAAAATATTAAATTTTAACATTGTGAACAAAAAACAAAAACAAATCACAAATATACATCAAATTAAATTGTAGGTTTTTTTTCACAAAAGGCTTTTAATTTTGTTATTAAATTTTAGGCATTTCATGGAAGCCCTTTCCATACTACTCCCTGACGAAGTCATAGGCATGCTGTTGTGAAGTCTAGAAAACTGTACAGGATGCCTTGCGTCGGATGGTGAAGTCCAAGACGACAGTCGTTGTCGCACATAGGCTTTCCATTATTGCCATCATCGACGACGGAAAAGTGGTTGAACAGGGAATCCATGAGCACAGTCATAGTTGGGGTTTTGTTATTGTCGGAGGCCATCCGTCGTCACAGGAGCTCTGTTTTTCTAAATATTTTTTATTTAAAAAACCTATGCTATTTAAGCAAACGAATATAGGCGAATCTCAACGAATTTTTAATCTTGTTTTGAAGTACGCCGAATTTCAAACCTCATGGTTGAAATTCGGCGAATGCGGTGACTTAGGTGCACACTATTGCCTTCTCATTTGGTAGTCCCATTGACCTTTATAAATCTTTTGTTGCCATGGATGCAATTAAAATCTTCCAACTCAATTGTATTTTGTATATGATATGAGCTTGAGGATATCCTCTAGCCTTGCTTTAGGTCAATTGTTTTTATCTTCTTTATGAAGCATGCACTCTAAATTATAATATATGTGTTCATATACATTAAAGCTCTTAGTGTGTCAAGTCATTGATCTTCATGAGCTGTCTTTTATTTTAGATAAACTATTTTTATCTTTTGTATGAAACATGTGTTATAAATTGATGTGTTCAAATGCTTTAAAGCTCTTAGTGTGTAAGTCATTTGATCTGCATGAGTTAAAAAGGGAGATTTGAAGGATTGCTACAACATTGGCAATATCGTTTGACATTGTGGCTTTATTATACTACATTTTGGATGAGCATGTCATGTGAGATTGCTATGAGCTAAATGTATTTCATTTGACTTCATGACTTTGAAAAGAAGCGAGGCTGATTGGGTTGTTGCCTTGGTTTTTCCAAGGCCATTCACATGTTCATGTTAATAAATTCAACATGATTTAAACTCATATTTTTCCAATTATAGGGTGACAAGTTCAAGTTCAACATGGATTAAACTCGTCAACAAGCCTTTGTTTTGCCCTATTGAACTTGCCACAAGATTTCTAGGGTTTCAAATATCGCTCACAAATGTTAATGTCAATTTCATCTTTTATATCTATTTTTTATTCATCTTTATAGTTGATTACCTTTGTGAAATTTGTCTTGGATCTTGTTGATTTTGAGTTTTTAGTGTGTTGATTTGTGCTTGAATGTAGTGATTCATGTTTTAAGTCTTTATTGGATTGATTTAGGATACTAAGAAAGCTAGATTATTTCTAAAACAATTAGTTTTTCTAGATTTTGATAAACTTCATAGTGTTAATATGAGAACCCCTTGAATTAGAAGAATTGAGAGTTGGCACAATAAAATGCTTAAATTATGTAAATATTCAAAGATAAACCCAAAATAAAATTTAAACAATCAATTTATACAACATTCATTTGCTCATCAATTGGGATTACAATTGCAAATGTGCAAAATGAATAAGGATCAAATCAATGTAGGAAACAATAGATAAAGATCAATGGAAAGAGATTAAAGTCAGTAAAACAATGTAAGAACATTCAATCACTTGCAATAAGGACTAATTTTTTTAGGAATTAAGATTTAATTAAGAAAATTCAATCACTTGCTATAAGAACTAAAAAATGAATTCAAGCAAAGATCACAATTAACAAAACAAATTAATGAAGGCAAGATCACAACTAAAAATAAGCATTTGATAAAGACCAAAGATAAAAAAGAAGACATTCAAACATTACCTCAAACCTTTTCCTTGCTTCTTTTACCTTGTGTCTAATTGTCTCATTTTTATGTTTGTCCTTTTTTGATTGTATCTTAGAACTTGCTGATTTTTAATATTCAATATGTTGATTTGTGTGAAGATGGCAATTCTTGTTTTCGAGCCTAGGTAAGTTATCAATGAAGACACTAGAACATTTCTAAATGAATTAGTCTTCCTATATTTTGGACTTGAAGTAATTGAACTTTATTGACCATTATGCTATACCATACTAACAATGTTGTGCCCATGATTTTTTAGTTTGTGTCGTCAAATAATTGTTGGCTTTTGATATTATTTATAAGCATGGCCTTTAAACATCATGCTTTCTTGTGCCACTTCAAAATTTGCTTATGTGGCCTTCTCTTTCCACCACACTAGCATTGGATTGTCACACCAAATTTTCAAATCTCAATGTTGGTTGTAAACATATATATGCAGGCCTCAATGAGCTACAGTGTCCACACAACCTTCAAGATTCATGTCAATGATCAAACATTGCTTATTTTACCTTATATTGGTTACATGAATCTATGCCATCACTTTAGAGGTCTTCAACTACTTTACATTAAGCACACCTAAAATGCTTATAACACATGCCTAAAATTTAACTACTTGAGCCCTTTTCCTTGAAGTAGCCTTAGTTGCATCTTGGGAGGTCTAATTTTTTTTTGCATACAATTTGTGCTCTACATTTGTTCCATTCTTATACATTCCCCTATTGCAACAAAGTTGATGTTGGAAGTATGGAGAAGATTAGTCTTAAGTTGTCATTGATGTCACCACGTTGGTCCAGTACCCTGAACCGGTGTGCAAAACAAGCTTATCTCATTTGGTATTTGATTCGGTGTTTTGGTCCGCATATTCTCTCCAGTAATCATTGTCGTTTAAGGTTTTGGGAAAAGGCTTATGATCACTAGAAGCGTGTATACATGTATTTTCAGATATTCATATGATTGGATGATGTGTTGGCATCGACTTTTATGATTGTATTTTGTTATTAGGTTAATCATGGCTGACCTAATAATCAATTAATTATATTGCGGTTTGTTGGGTGAAAATAGTGTAATCAACTTTTCAACAGATTACGCCATCTAGACTTCAACTGCAACTGTGTGAGATATGATCTCTCCTCTTAGAAAGGGGAGGCACCCTTCTTATTGCTAATTAGAAGCTATAGTAAACTTAAAAGAATACTCACAAAATGTACACTGTACTCATGAAATGGGGGGGGTGTGTTACATTCATACTTCTCTCTTTTTTCAGAGAAGATGTTTACAATGCTTCACGATGAAAAGCTTTAGATCTGAAATAACTTAAACTTAAACAACAACAGTAATGCCAATATTTCTATCTTGACAAAGCATAGCTTAGAAATACCAGGTATGATTTATAATAACAAAAGGAAAAAGGAAAAGGGAAGGCTCACAAAGGCACAAAGTCGTTCCGTAGCCTTTTCAATGTTGAATCCTGTAATAGTACGTTCGTTGTATTAGAAGCACAAAGTCTTCTTAGACACAACGATTCCTCGAACAACATGAATGATTACAAGCACAAAGTCTTGTAGATCCTTCAACAAAAACCTTCAAACATAAACAAATCCAAACGATAAATGTAACACAAAGTTTACATCAACCACTTGAAGCCCTTTCAATCTCATACACAAATCACTACTGATATAATCAACACACAAGACAATCGATTCCAACACAAAGTCTGGCATGCAATCCTCTTCTTTATTGATTATATTTGAATTCACAATATTGAACACAAAGTCTCAATGCTTGTTTCAAAAGAGCAGCATTTCATTGCAAAATCTCAAAAGGTAACTATTACAAAAGAAATCCCTCTTATTTATAGAAAAGAGGGAAGAGCAAAATTAGGAAATCAGTTGAGTAAAAATAGAAAATCCTAATCTAACCGAGTGTAATTTATTTCTATGTAATTACACCTCATATTTTCGGTGTAATTACATTTTACAAAAAGACATTTAAGATGTCAAAAACTATTTACAAGATGCATAGTAGGGAACATCAAAATGTTCAACTCTGGGAGATCAGGAATCTTCATGGTTCCTTGCTTGGGCACGGAGTCTTCATACTTCTTCCTGGTCTCCTGTATGAACTTTTCATCTAGACCAACGGTGTAATCCACAAAGGTATGAATTCTTGTGATTGGCCTTCTGGCGGATGAATGGATTTTCTTGCACCTGTGAAGATGCGTCTTGATATTATCAAGTGTCAGCCTATATCACAAATGACATGTATTGAGGCTTTTGAAAAACTGGCATCCTCAACTTACAACATGAATTCTTTGTAGATCTAGGATAGTTCACTGGATCGAAAAATGTCATCTTCCGGATCACTTGATGGAATCTGGAGAGAAACTGCAAGGATGATGGATCCACTGGTGTCAGGAAATATATGCCATATGGGGAAATGTGAAATGAGCAAGCGATATGGAGTCACTGTGATTTGGCCATATAGTACGGAAAACGAGGTGTGAAAATGAGCGTGGAGGCGAAGATGGAGAGAAAACACATTTTAGAGTGTTATGTGAAAAATGCAGATTTTGGTGCTTGGGCGGTGAAAATCACCGCTCGAGCACCGAAGTGATATTTTATTTTTGGTGTCGAGGCGGTGAAAATCATTGCTCGAGCATCGAAATCGACACTTAGAGAATTTCGAGGAACATCAAATTTGGTGTCGAGGTGGTGAAAATCACCGCTCGAACACCGACATGTCAAAACTGTTTGGTGTCATGGCGGTGATTTTCACCGCCTCGACACCTGGATACTTCTTGTGAGTGGGTGTCATGGCGGTGAAAATCACCGCCAAGACACCAATGTGACTTGCAACTTTCGTGCGAAGGCGTCGAGGAATCCTGCCTGTACACCGAGGGAAAGAATGAAGGCCGACGCGCATGAAGGCGGGGAGAAACTTCATTATGACAGTTTCAACGGATGGAGAAGAAAAACGACAATAAAAGAAATGAGAAGAAATGACAAGAACAAAGCAACACGAACAACCAAAGATCGACGCAAAATACAAAAGCATACAAATCTAAAATAAAGAAAACTAACAACAGAAGGAGAACAAAAAACACGAACATACCTTCGACAATAGGTAATGGCGAAGATGAGGAGAAAACCGCGCGCTGGAGGACAACACCAAGGTTTGATCTCAAAGGGAGGCAATTTGTGATGACACGGGAGTGAAGTATGGAGAGAGTCACTTAGCGAAAATGAGGAAATAACTCATGAATGAGTTAATGAAAACCTAAAAAATAACTTAAGTCACGTGCATTGAATGCGGCAGGGAACTTAGACTTAACTCATAATTAGGTGTTCGGGCGGTGAAAATCATAGCTCGAGCACCAAAAAGTTAAAAAAGAACTTAGGTGCAATGGCGGTGATTTACACTGCCCGAGCACCAAAAACAGTTTGTGAAAAAGGTGCAACGGTGGTGAAAATCATCGCCCGAGCACCAAAAACAGTTTGTGAAAAAGGTACAACGACGGTGAAAATCACTGCCTGAGCACCAAACACTTAGAAAAAATGACTAACTCCTGGGTTTGAAAGGAGTCAAACACTAAAATCGAAACTCGAGCCTATCGTCATGTACTCGGACTAGGTAAGATTAGAGACCTCGTAAAACAAGTTTGCCTCATTTTACGTGCTTGAAACACACGGTCCTAGGAAACATACTAGTTTCATAGGAGGATTATCCATGAATTGAGCGCTGCTAGATTCTGTGATAACAAAGACAATGTGTTTTCTTCGAGCAGTGAGATCTAGGTAGTGTGCTTGAATGCATGTACATTCCTTATTCCTTTTACTTAATACTTTTAATAGGTTATGACTTGTGGATTAACCTTCACCGTGGTATTTCCCCTAACAGGGTTTCCACACAAAATCCTTGGTGTTATGTATGTTTATGATGTGTTGCTAATTCATTCCTTCACTGTTATTTATCAGATATGAGATTAAAGGTTAATAAGGTTAATAAGTTTTAAATTCTGTTACTACTGATTCACCCCCCCTCTCAGTTGTTTATTCTTGTTTTGCTAACAATTGGTATCAGAGCAGGTTCCTCTGAAGAAGTTTAATAGCTTGAGGTGATCCGAGATGGCATCATACAAGAAGGATAGTCCTAGATTCGATGGAACAAACTACTCTCTATGGAAGGATAGAATAGAGTGTCATTTGAAGTGCATTGGTGATCCCTTATGGAAGATTACAAAGAACAAATATGTTATTCCTCAGAATGGTCCCTCTACTCCTGATAAGATCAAAGAAGCTGAAACTAATATCAGGGCTATAGAAGCATTATTGAGTGCTCTGACTGATTCAGAGATGGAAAATGTGATGGGTGTGAAAACAACATATGAGATCTGGAAGAAGCTGGAAACATTGTATGAAGGAGATGCACAAGTGAAAGTTGCTAAGCTACAAAGTCTGAAAGGAAAGTGGGAAAACTTGAAAATGAGTGAAGATGAAACATTATTTCTTTCATGAAAAAAGTAAATGAACTAGTGATGGGTATTAGATGTGCTGGTGGAATCTTGGATGAAGAAGAGATTGTAGCTAAAGTGCTAAGATCATTACCTACTTCTTACAAAATGAAAGCTCATTCTATTAAAGAACTCAGGACAGTAACAAATGTGACAAGAGATATGTTGATTGGTAAGCTTGCTGCTTTTGAATTGAGTGAATTTGGCGAATCTACTCCTAAGACAGAATCTGCATTTAAAGCTAATGTATAAGGAAGAAACCAATAGAGATATGATCCGAGAGAAAGTTCCAGGAAGACATTCAAGTATGAAGATGAGATGAAATAGATTGAAGATTAAGAAAGAGAGTTAGAAGAGCTGGAAGCATTGATTGTGAAAAGAGAAGCCAAAGGACAACGTAAGTATAAAGGAAAGTTGCCTATTAAATGTTTCTCTTGCAATAAGATAGGTCATTTTGCATCAAGGTGTCCTGAAAGAGTTTCTAGGTTCAAACCTGATAAGCCTAGATTTCAAAAGAAATGTTATTATGATAAAGAAGGTGTTACTGATGATGAATCTGATAAAGAAAATGGAAATGAAGTTGAATGGGTATTTATTGCTATCAAGGAAAATGGTTTGGTGTTCATTGAATCTACTAGTGATAAGAATATTGAGAAAGCTCTTGCAACCAGAATTGAAGAAAAGGGTGAGTGAGTGATTGACAACAAATGCTCACATCATATGACTGGTGACAAAAGCAAGTTTATAATCTTGGATAAATATGACGGTGGTGTTGTAAGATTTGGAGACAACAATGCTGGTGTGATTTGTGGCAGAGACACTATTTCTCTTGGTGGTAAATATAATACTCTTGATGTCCTTTATGTTGAAGGATTGAAGCATAATCTATTCAGTTTTGGACATATTGTCGACAAGGGATACAATCTTCAGTTCAAAGATGGAAAATGCAGGATACTGGGAAGTTTTGGAAATGTAATTGCTTCAAGTATAAAGACAAGAGGCAACATTTTTCACCTGAGTGCTACCAGTGAAAGTTGCTTAATTTCTCAAGTTGATGTAAGCTAGTTATGGCATAGGAGGCTATGTCATGTGAATTTTGATAACATCGTCAAAGTAAGCTCCACTCAAGTAGTTAGAGATCTTCCTAAGCTAGTGAAGCCTACTAACACCATATGCAAGGAATGTCAGATGGGAAAGCAGATTAGAATTTCTTTTCAGAGAAAACAACATCATTCTAATGGAGTACTGGAGCTGGTGCATACTGATCTATGTGGTCCCTCCAAAATTAGAAGTCTACAAGGAGAAAGGTACTTTATGTTGCTTATTGATGATTACTCTCAGATGATATGGGTTGCTTTCTTGAGAGAAGAATATGAAGCGTTAGAAAAGTTCAAAAGTTTCAAATGTATGGCCGAGAATGAGATAGGTTTAAAGATTAAATGCTTAAGGTCAGACAAAGGTGGTGAATTCACTTCTCGGGAGTTCAATTATTTCTGTGAAGAGAATGGAATCAAAAAATAATTATCTGCTCCCTTGACCCATCAACAAAATGGAGTTGTTGAGAGAAATAACATAACAATTCTAGATGCTGCTAGAACTATGATGTTGGAAGGTAATATTACTCATACCTATTGGAGAGAAGCTATAAGCACTACTGTATATACTATCAACCGGGTAAATGTCAATGGTAATTCTACTAAGACTCCTTTTGAGCTATGGTTTGGTTATAAGCCTACTGTTTAATATTTCAAAATCTTTGGAAGTAGATGTTATATCAAGAGAGATGAAGATATAGGAAAGTTTGATGCTAGGAGTGATGAATGAATCTTTCTGGGTTACTCTACTAAGAGCAAGGCCTACCGATGCTATAATAGAAGTTTGAGGAAAATGGTTGAAAGTGCAAATGTCATAGTTGATGAAGACACTGCTAGATCATCCATATACTATGTATATGATTCAGATGACCAACATGATAGTACTGACAATGGAAAGAATGCTTAGGCACAAAATCAAGTTCAAATTGTTTTGGTAAATCAAGAGAATCAAGAAGGAGAAGCTAGTGGAAGTGCAAAAGAAAGAACAAAAGAACCAGAAGTTCAAGAGAATCCCAAAGTTCCGAGATATGTAAAGCTAAATCATTCTGAAAATCAGATTATAGGAGACAAGAACAAAGGTGTGCAAACTAGAAGAAGAATTACAGAAGACTATTGTCTGATTTCCAAGACCGAGCCCAACAATATCAATGACACATGTAAAGATGAATATTGGATGGAAGCAATGAAGGAAGAACTGATGCAAATAGAGAAAAATGATACATGGATTCTTGTTCCCAGACCTCAGGATAAAAATGTGATTGGAACCAAATGGGTCTTTCAGAATAAGTTGAATGAACAAGGTGAAGTGGTCATAAATAAGGCAAGACTGGTATGTAAAGGGTACTCACAGATGAAAGGTATTGATTTTGAAGAAACCTTTTCCCTTGTTGCTAGAATTGAAGTTGTAAGATTGTTTCTTGCTTATGCTGCTTTTAAGAACTACAAAGTCTATCAAATGGATGTAAAGTCAACATTTCTGAATGGTGAGCTAGAAGAAGTATATGTTGAGCAACCAGATGGATTTCAACTGACTGACAAAGGAGATATGGTTTTCTGATTTAAGAAAGCACTGTATGGACTCAAGCAAGCCTCTAGAGCCTAGTATGCTAGACTAGATAAATACTTGTTGAAACTTGGATTCAATAAAGGTACTACTAATAGTAATCTATATTTTAAGATGAATCAGTATAAAGAGTTGATTATTGAAGGCTTTGTTGATGACATCATTTTTGAGGGTGATGATGACTTATGTATGAAGTTTGCTGATGAAATGAAAAGTGAGTTTGAGATGTCAATGATTGGAGAGCTGAAATTATTTTTGGGATTGCAAATTACTCAGTTAGATAATGGAATCTTTATATCTCAGTCCAAATATGTAAGAGAGTTACTGAATTTTTTTGGCATGGAAGACTCAAAGCCAATTGGTACACCCATGGCAACTAGATGCAGGTTAACACAAAATGATGATTCTCCTAAGGAAAATCAAACAAGATACATGTCAATGATCGATGGATTACTTTATTTGACTCAGACCAGACCTGCCATCATGAATGCTGTATGTATGGTTGCTAGATATCAACCTGATCCAAAGGAATCCCATGTGACTGTTGTGAAGAGAATTTTCATATATTTGAAAGGGATAGTTGATTTTGGTCTTTGGTATCCTAAAGATGATGATCTTACCTTGAGTGCCTTTACTGATGCAGATTGGGCAAGAGATGTGGATGAAAAAAAAAGTACTAGTGGTGGTGCCTTCTTCTTGGGGAAGAAGTTGGTGTCTTGGTTAATTAAAAAGCAGAATTCGATTTCCTTATCTACTGCTAAGGCAGAATATATTGCTGCTGCAAACAATTGTACTCAAGTAATATGGATGAAGCAGATGTTGAGAGATATCAGAATTGAGTATGATGAGCTTGTTGCTATATTTTGTGGTAATTCAAGTGCCATAAACATTTCTAAGAATCCGGTGCTGCATTCAAAGAAAAAACATATATCTATCAAATATCACTTTTTGAGAGACAAAGTGAGTGATAAAGAAGTCAGACTGAAGTATGTGCCTACTAAGGAACAAATTGCAGACATATTTACTAAAAAATTGCCCAAGGATACTTTTGAGTATCTTAGAGGGAAGTTAGGGGTGATTTCCCCTCCTAATCAGAACTAAGATGCAAGTCTTTGCATCAATCTGTGCATTCACAATCATATCTTGATCCAGATTGATGTTGTGGTGGCTGCTACTCAGGGGGAGTAGTCAGATGATTCAGATATGTGGTTTAGATCATGTATACCTTTGCCACTGATTTCAAAGGGGGAGAAGTGTAATGTGAAAAAACTTGTAAAAACTAAGGGGGAGAAGAGCAGAATAAAGGGGGAGAAGAGTAATGTGTAAAGTTAATTGTGTTGATGATAGTTTTCACATCATGTGTTGCCATCAATGCCAAAGGGGGAGATTGTTGGATTTCATGCTTGTGTTGGTGATATGTGGTTGTCATTGATGTCAACACTATTAGCATTGATGTCTTGAAGGCTGCATATGTCAAAGATATTGAGAAAATTATAAGAAATAATTTGAAGGTTGTCTGTGAAGCTGTGATGTTCAGTATGTTGGTATTCAAAAGTTGCACTTTAAAGGGTTTTTTTTATGAGCCTATATAGTTTATACTTCGAAAGTTTCAGAGGTGCGCATCAAGATTTGTGCAAGTTATGAGTTTATGTGTTACTGTAGCTGATGTTTCCGAAAGAAGAGAATGTAATTCTGGTAATTTTAGTTGTTGTGTATGCTCGTGCGATGTTCGTTGATGTTTCTAGACCATGCTCTATCCCTTTTGCACGTCCACGTTGATCGGTGTGATCGTGATCAAAGATTTTTCCTTTGTGTGTTCAGGTTTTCATGTTCTTGGACGACATGATGGTTTTAGCGTGTTGCGGATCCTCGTGGATTAATGTTTTAATTTTTGGAATGTTTGAGGAAGTTGTTTTAGGTCTTCATTATGTTGTGACCGACTTCAGTTGGTGCGCATTGAGATTTGTTCATGAATTGGGCTGACAATTTGTAATTCATTTATTCTTTTATTTTTGGCTGACAAAGTTGTTGATGTAATTCCATGAAGCAGATATATAAGAGCAATTGTTTCTTCATTTTGAAGTGTGCGTGATGTATATGTGAGAAGTGTGTATGCGAAATATGTGAATAGAGATCAAATCATTCGATTGTAGAGCAGAGTGTAAATAAGTTTGAGCGAAGTGTGAAGAAGTGTTTCTGTGCCTAACCGAAATTGTCATTAGGCTTGTGAAGAAGCTAATTTATCAGTTTAACCTCTTCAGATGGATTTAATCTGAAATTTTTATGTAAGATAGTGTGTCTTCTTTGAGTAGTGAGCTCTAGGCAGTGTGCCTGAATGCATGTGCATTCCTTATTCTTTTTACTTATACTTTTGACATGGTATAACTTGTGGATTAACCTCCACCGTGGGTTTTGCACTAACAGGGTTTACACACAAAAATCTTGGTGTTATGTGTGTTTCTGATGTGTTGCTGATTCGTGCCTTCACTGTTATTTATCAAATATGAGATTAAAGGTTAATAAGGTTAATAATTTTTAAATTATGTGACAACTAATTCACCCCCCCTCTCAGTTGTCTATTCTTGTTTTGCCAACATCTTATGCAAGAACATTCAGAGTATAAGAGCAATCTTGCATCACCCAAATTTTTTTCTTTCATGGCTACTTCGTTTTGCAAGTTTCCAAGTAAAGTTCCATTCATCATAATCTTACTACAAAATACCATTCATACATAGAAGCATATTCTTGTCCTTTTCATCAAATAAAAATCATATTGTGCTACATTACATTTTGATTACATAACTTCCAAATTAAAATTAGAGCTTGATAAGATCATAATCAAGCATGCCATGTCATCTTTGATAATTTGGCTATTGGATAATGATATGACTCATCAAATTTCTTTAAAAAGTCCTAGTTGATCCATTTGGAAAACATTTGAGCTTTGTGCCATCATTTACATACAAGCTTATTGGTGCTAGGGAGGTTCATAGTAGGATTGCATTGAGTTCCAATTACTACATCTTATTTCATTAATTTTAGGCATCTCCTACACATTTCATTATGCACAGAGCATTGTGCCATCTTACTAGTTGACACATACCATTCTATTTGCTTGAATTCACTATAAAAGTACCATCACTGTACATTGGAGGGAGTTGGTAGTTAGCTAGTAGACAAGTTGTTGTAGCTCAACATAGTCCACTAGTAGATCAAAGACCTAATCGTATTGTAAAATAGCCTAGACGATTGTAATAGAAGTTCACACACTGATTATGCCTATGATAGATTAAGGCTAAAACCTCATGTTTTTGTCAACCACTACACTGAGATTGTAATTCTAAATATGAGTTTATAGAATTGTTCCATTTGTTGAGTTATTTTGTTTCTACTATAAGTGTTTGTTATATTGGCTACATGGTTGTGTAGTCCTTTATTGGATCTTCTATCCATGATTACATTATACATAATGCCTATTGTAGAATGAAATAAAAAGTTCTTATAAGGAGTAATGAGAGTATTAGTAGGTACAAAAAGAGGAATAGAGGTAGAATTAATAACAACCAAAACATGAATATGAATAAAAGGGTCCTTAAAAGAAATATCAACAATACTAGGAAAATCGAATATTTAGAAGGAATACTATCAAGAATATGAGCAAGATGATTCTTAAAAGGGATGTGATCAAAACTAGGAGTTAGAGGATACTTAAAAGGTGTAAAAGGTTTCACAACAAATAAATAAGGGGAATCTGTGGAAGAAGTAGGAGGGTTGAGTGTAGAAGCTCGTGCATTAGACAAGATAGGAAGTTTGGGTATAGGTGGGAAGGATAGAAGAGTGTGTATGGGTGGAAATTATTCTTATTTTTGAGTTGGGTGAGGGAGGAGGCTAATGATATGGAGACTAGAGAAGAGGTGCAATGTTGGGGGTGGGTAAAAGGGACTGAAAGGAAAGAGAGGGAATGATAAAATATTTTGGTTATTAAGAAGGTTTTTGAGGTTAGGTTGTGGGGGATGAGGATTATTTTTAAGTTGTGGGAGAGGTCTAGGAGAATGAACAATAATACTAGAAGTAGAAGAAAGATAAATGTCTAGATCACTAGCCCTACACAAGTGTAAAATAAGTGGCTCAAAAGGGAAGATAGAAAAGGTGGGGTCAACATCTTGAAAATGGATGTACTATTCCTTGAAGCATTTGTATACATTAAATACTATATTATAGACCTCATAAGGTGGACATGTAGGTTTAGAAGTAAAGCAACCAATGGTGAAATTATCAAACTCAAAGAAAGGTTGGTACTCATGATATGAGAATGTGAGTACATAGTTATTATGAATGAACTTGAGGCATTGGGGGATAGTAGAGGGGACCACTTAATATCATTAAAACCAAGGGAATCCCAACATAATAATAAATTACTTAGAAGTAGGAATGAAGTGGTACAAAGTAACTCTCTCTTATAAATGTTAGGGCAATCATACATTAGCTAATAATTAATTAATTATTAGTCTAATTTATTCTCATGCACTTAAGCTAAACTTAGGAGTGATTTTCTATGTTAACTAGAGAGATATTATTAAATCATCCTATCTCATTGCATGAGATGTTGACACTTGTCATGATCTAATCCCTTTCTCATTTAGGGTTTCTCCTATATAGCACTCAACTCTCATTATATTCTCATACCTTATCATGCCCTTGATAGAACTCTCAACCTTTGAGGACTCTTGTTTTCCTTGAAGATTCTTGAGGTTCATTGTTGTAGCTTTTTCTTGTTGAGGAATATTGAATATTATTGTTTGCAAATCTCTTAAGTGGAAGGTGTCTTTTTCGTTGTTTGATCTCGCGGCTCATGTTTTTCACAATTCTAACATGCTTTGATAAAAGTCGCCTAGGGTTGCATGGGTGACCAACACCTAACCCCTAGGGGCTATTTTTTTTTCTTTTTTTTGTAAAATAGATAGAATTGAGAAAATGGGCATAAAATTTCGTTCAGGTATCAAAATTGGGTGAATAAGATATCGATGGAAAGCTAGTTCTGAGCACTATCAAATGGTGCTGATTTTTTTCTCATTTTTTTAATTTGTGCATTCTACAACCTGTTGAAGTCAGAGGTGTTATTTTCACTCCTGAGCTCATAAATTTTCACTTGTTTCTCTATTTTTCATGATTCTAGCGATGTTGGGATAATATTTCAAATCTCTTCATAGCCATCCATGCAATTTTTCTAGATTTCTCTCTAGGTACATTTTATTTAGTTTTTTGTGTTTTCACATTATGGTTAATTTCTTGGATGTCTTAGCTCTTGGAAACTTTTCTTTTGACTGGTATGACTCATTTTTGTCGTTCCACTTGTATTTCTAGTATTCTGTCCTATTTGGGCATTGTAGACATCTTTTGCATGTAATTTATCTTTTATAGACACACTGGGATAAAGTGCCATTTTGGTGTAAACGTTTTGTATATTTCACACATCTTGTTGTGCCTTTTGTATTCACACTATGATATAAAGTGCCTTGGGGGTTATGTTTGCCTTTTTCTTGCCATCAGACCTTTGTCAAGTGAGTTTCCCTTCCATGAAAACAATGAATCCTACTGATTCTTTCCTCATGCCTGTGCATGTTGTTTTAGTTTGCACACCCTTTTTTTGTGGGTTGTTTCTCCTACATGCACTTCTTGGTTTCACATAGTTTCAATGTACTTGTCTTGGCTCCCCCTTTTTGAAATTATGGGGGGGTTTCTACTATTGGTGCTAATGCTTCCTTGGTTTCATTTTTTGAGTGATCTATGTATCTAGTTTTTGTTCCTATGTACTAGATAGATGCAATGCACATCAATGGCTCGTTACCAATGCATTTTGGTGAGATGGAGCATTTACCATATGGAAACTCTTGCATTCCTATTTCTAGAGGTTATTAATTTCAGCACCATTGTTGCAAGAATGATGGTGTTATCATTGATGTCAACAAGAAGTCTACTGACTAGTGCTATCATTGATGTCAACTATGGGATGAAGATGTTGAGGATATTGAGAAAATTGTGAAAAGAGGAAAATAGGTTGTGTATGTGAGACCTTGAGGAAGTGTTGTGAGTACATGGAGCTATTATTTTGTTGTAGAGTTTGAAGATGAAGTAATGAGCTCAGATGATGGTTTTGGTACTTGGTTTCTAAGTGCTTTTGAGAAAATTTAATAAAAAAAGTAAACTTTGTTGTGAAAACGTTCATAATGAGCCACCATATTGTACTCCACGTTCTTTTTATGTTGATGCTATGCCAGTGTGGATCTTATAGGTTATTCAAGGTTGAAAGAGGTTGTTATATTCAAAAATTGGGTTTTAGAATAGTTGTATAGTGTGAGATATTTTCACCAGTGTGTGAATCAGTTCAATAATGTTGTCTACTGTCTGGGAGAAATTTATTTTCTTCGACGTTCTTCACTATTTGGATTCAGATTATGCGGATTTGGGAAGTTTCTTGTAATGTATTTATCTTTTTGTGATCGAGTTCTTACTTGATTTGATGTAGTACAGTGTAAGTTTCAGTTATCAGTATGAAACCAAGGGTTATCAGTTGTCCTAAGTTAAAGTATTTGTTGATGCAAGATTGGATGATGTATTCGATGAATCTTAAGTAGTTCATGGATTGTTCTAGATTGAATTCAAGTAAATTATGCTGTCCAAAACTTTCGGCTTGATCTAAGGAAGTGTGTACTTAATGTTTATGGTGTTTTGGACAGGTGTTGGCCGACCTTGTGTTTAACACTACGTTCGAGGATTGTAGAAGCATGTTGAGGTATATTGGGATCTATTTGGGTCCTAATTAAGGGTTTATGTAGGCTGCCTTTCATTCATTTCCACCATGGGAATGTTTGGGTTCCAACCTAGTTTGAATTTGAATGTATAACGACTAGTGGTCAACATTGGAGAAAGTCTTGAGGTAGAGGTTGATATAAATATGAATGGTGTTGATGCAAGAATGGGGGAAGGGAAGAATAAGAAGCAATATAGATGTGAAGAGTGATGGGAGTAAAGTGTATGTGATGCGAATTTGAGCAGAGTAGTGTGAATTTCATGTTAGGGTTCCTGAAGGAAGTGAGCTAAAGGCATCCAAAATATTTCATGTGAAACTACAGAAGTGTGCGAGAAATTGTGGTGTACTCCTTGTTGCATTGAGAAGTGTTTCTATGTGTAACTTTCTTTTTCTATCTTCTTGTATTATTTTTGTGGTAGTGAGCCCTGGCTGTGAGCCTTTTTGGACAATGTATCTTATTCTGGCAGTGAGCCTCTTTGTACCAGTTTTTCTATTACTTATATTGTGAGATAATCCTTACTGTGGTTTTTCCCTCATTGGGTTTTCCACGTAAATCTGGTGTTCTTATGTGTGTGGTGTTATAATTTCATTTTCTATTATTTGCATTTCATGTTTAAACAATCTAGTAAAACAAGGACTTAATGAATGCTTGTGGATCTGACTACTGTTGAGGGTTTTGAAGGTTTATTTTGCGGCAACTGATTCACCCCCTCTCAGTTGTCTTGTTCACTTCAATAATTTGTATCAGAGCAAGGGTCCTTGAACAAGAGATTAACCACTTAAGGTAGATCCAGGATGGCGAACAAGATTCCTTTGGAATACCCTAGATTCGATGGCACAAATTATGCATTTTGGAAAACACAGATGGAAAGATATTTGTGCACTCAAGGATATGAAATTGAGAAGGCTTATTAGACCCCATATACTCCACCTCCAAATGGTTCGAGTAGAAGTACATAGGTTAAGGCATATGAGATTAATGCTAAGGTAAGGTATTGTTGACATTTCATGCACCCCTTTGATGACCCATCATTGATAACCGATCTAAGTGATCCTACATGTGCCATTTTACATGAGTTTTCCTTGAGGTTTCCTAAAAATTGGCCAAGTCCTAGGTTTTTGGGTTTTCAAACTTTCACTTACCTGCTTAATTGCGTGCTTTCTCCATCGCCCCACTCCTTCTTCTTTAATTCTTCTTTCCTCTAAGTGTTTCATGTTTCGGCCTTCGTACTTACCCTTTACCCCTTACTAACTCTCCCCTCTTCCATTTTTTCCTTTCTTCTATCGGCCTTTAGTTGTCAGCCTTCATGCTTACATCTTACCTCTTACTTTTAGAGGTAAGAGGTAAGGCTTCCCTCTGATTTTTGAAGGTTGGTTTCCTTCGAGGTAGGTCTTTGCCTTCTCCTATTCCTTTTTTCACCCTTCTCATCCTTGTGTTGAGCGATTAAGTTCTTCGGAATGTCAAAGGGACCATTCCTTTGGTCCCCCTCGATATTCATTTGTCTCTCAGATGGCTTCTTTTAATAATTTGACTAAGTGTCAAATTTTTAAGCTTTGGGGGTAAGGTTTCCCCCTTACCTCTGATTTTCGGAGGTACGGATTCCCTCTTACCCCAATGTATCCTTTCTTCTTCATGATTCTTTTCTTCTCCCTTCTTTTGAGGAACGCGGTAAGCCGATGATCCGATGCTCAATCTCTGATGGCTCAAAGCATGAAGTTTGATGAAAGCATAAGCATGAGGTAGGCCCGATGCCTGACTCCTGACCTCTGACTGCTCGATCATTGTTGCTCGACAAAGATGCATTTTTCAGAGGTCTGGACCATTTAATTCATATG
>CM021107.1:117938517-118055097 GCA_007115665.2 Sequoiadendron giganteum | reverse complement strand
GATGCATATGATGTTGCCACAAGGGAATAAAATTATTTAATTCAGGCTGGGAAGATAGCTCCTAGGCCACCAATGCCTTTATTTCCAAAGATTCCTTCACGACCAATGGCGGCCCCTATCCCAGTGGCTCCTATTATAGTGGTTCCCATGAGCCAACCTTCTACTTCTTTTGCACTTCCAAAATATTGGGTCACCTTGCTCCGAAGTATGAATAATGAGTTATTGTCAATGAAGAGGCAACAAGCTCAAAATAATAGGCCTTATCAGCCTCAAAATCAAGGTTATCAACAAAATAGGCCACCTTATCAAGGACAAAACCAGTGGAATCATGCTAAGACTTTGAATAAAATGCATACACTTTCTACCAAAACTTCTAAGGCTTTGATACCAATACAAAATAATCTAGCACAAGAGCAGGAGTATTGTTACCCTTGTGAGCAAGCTCATAATCAAAATGCTTGTCAAAATGGAGAGTTTGTGAAAACTTTGGTAGCTCAAAATGAAACCTCTACTTCAGAGTAGAAAACTGGCATGGACCAAATAGTTGCTAGTAATCAAAATCATACACATTAAGACTCCTCATTTGTCATTTGGGGTCAAGAGGATTTCTGTGGTGTAAATCAAGCAGATACCGATGTAATAGCCCATAATATAAGATCAAAGAAAAGATAAATGGAGGGTGGTGCATCTTCAATGGTTGGGAAGGAATCAATCTCTCAACAACCTAAACCAAGTGCAAATGTTGAACCAACAAGTAAAACAAAAAAGGTTCCATAATCAAATCAGCCTGTTAATAGGCCTAAACAGGTGGTGGAGCAGCCGAAGATCACACAAGCAACGAGAAAAAACCATGTTACAAATGTTCCTTTTGAAGCTAGTCAACTTCCTTTCAACATAGTGGAGAAAAAGAAGAAACCTAATATGAATGTTACTATGTGGGAGGATCTATCTATCCCATCATAAAGTGTTTTTCTATAGCATGCTTTAAAGGAAAATAAACAAACAAATGATGTACAAGAAAAAGAGTAGACTACTCCATTAAGCAACCTGGTGCAACCCAAAGAGGAAGGGAATTCTATAAAAATAAGTAAGCCACCTCCCTTCTATCTTTCTCTAATTATTGGAAATTATATAGTACATAATAGTATGATAAATTTTGGGGCAAGTAGTTTTTTTATGCCTAAGGGAATTTTTGACATGCTTGGTATCAAGTACGAATCGATGGATAGATTTTTTTTACAATTGGATGAAACTGGTGTCAATACAGTGGGCATAATTAAAGACCTAAAATTGTCCTTGCATGCATCCTCGGCTGTGATGTGTTGCAAGAAATTTCAGTCATAGACCTCCGTGGTCATTTTTCCATTTGCTTATCTAGAGATTTCACTGCTAAGATAGGTGGGTACTTGTCTACTGATTGGTCTCACATGTTATTTAGAACTAGATATGGCACTAAAGCAACCGTCAAATTTGAGCCCATAGCAAAAGATTATCTAGAGCCTTACACTCCTAGTCCAATTAACATGAACTATACATTGCATGATCAAAAGGAGGAGTGTTATGTTCATGAGCCTACAAATCCTATAGTGGAGGTACCTGATTGTTTTTTGGATGAATGGGGAAATTCTTTACAATTTGGCCTATTAATTATTGATGAGGTGGAGGAGACTGGTCTTGGCACCTATTTCATTCATGAGGAGAATTCTCTTGTCCCCAATCTCATAAAAGCTCAAGAGAATTTAGGGGGATTTTGGCAGATGTTCTTTGATGGTTCCATAAATGTAAATGGTGCTGGTGTTGGTGTAATGCTAGTATCTCTAAGCAAGGAGAAATATTATTTCTCTTTCATGCTTCAATTTAGTTTCACTAACAATGTGGATGAGTATGAAGCACTCATCCAAGGTCTCTAGCTTGCACAAAAAAGGAACATCAAACTGTTACAAGTTTTTGGTGATAGTGAATTGGTTGTCCATCAAGTCAGAACTCAAAGCTCAACCAAGAAAAATCTGCTCAAATCCTACAAGCATAGGGTTTGGGATTTAATTCAAGGTTTTGAAGGTTTTAACATCCAAACAATTTTGAGAAGTCAGAATAAACACATTAATATACTAAAAATAGTTGAGGCTTAGTTTGACATACCAACACATATTTTAAGTAAAAAGGAGCAGAATATTAGGCTTGTGGTGAGGCTTTCTATTCCTGCTAATCAAGATCATTGGCAAGGCTTTGACAATGACCAGTAGATAGTGAATTTTTTGCAAGATGAGGCAAACGTTTCTAAAAGAAATTAGTCCAAGTTGAAAAATTAGATGGTAATCAGATTGTGCAACTGAGTAGCAACAAGCTACCAAATGGTCTCATCACCCTTGAAGGTATCTTCAACCCCGATGATCAGTTAAAGTAGAAAAGGATGAACTTAGCTGCAAAGAAGGGTGATTTCAAGCCAATAGAAATTTCAGAGGGCAAGTCTCTAAACTTGGGAAAGGTATGCTCTACCACTGAAAATTATGTTGTCATTGATCTTTGCAATATATACAATGATGCAGTTGCTTGGTATTATGAAGAATTAAAGGGTTTTGACCTGGTCCTTTCCCAACATACTATTGAATTAGATCCAGATGCCAAACTCGCGAGGCAAAAATAAAGGCCCATAAATCCTAAGATTGAGCCTTTGATGAGAAAGGAGTTGGCCAAATTGATTGAGACTAGAATCATTTTTACCATCAAGCATTCTTAATGGGTTGAAAATTTTGTTCCTGTCAGGAAAAAAAATGGGGAGATAAGAATTTGTGTAGATTTTATGGATATAAATAAAGCATCCCTAAAGGATCATTATCCCCTCCCCTCCATGGAGTAGATTTTACAAAGAGTCAGTGGGAAGAAAGGCTTTATTTCTTGGATGGTTACTCAAGCTATAACCAAATTCAGGTCCAAGATTCTGATCAACATAAGACAACATTTACTACAAAGTGGGGCACCTATTCTTATTGTAAAATGCCTTTTGGTCTAACCAATGCAGGTGCCACTTTTCAGAGATCCATGGATATGGAATTTCAAGGTGTGTTTAGAAAATTTATTTTGGTCTACTTGGATGATATCATAGTGTTTTCAAAGCATGCAAAAGACCATTTTAGTCACCTTGAGCAAGTATTTCAAAAATGTAGGGAATATGGCATTTCCTTAAATCCAAATAAAAGTGTCTTCTCTACTAATTAGGGAAAGCTTCTGGGGCACATTGTTTCAAAGGATGGCTTGGTCATTGATCCCACAAGAGTAAAATCTATCTTGGCCATCCCACATCCCAGTCACAAGAAAGGATTATAGAGTTTCTTAGGGACAATTAAATTTGTGAGGAGGTTCATTCCAAACCTTGCTGCTTTGGTAAAGCCTCTTACTTCTATGCTTAAGAAAAATATGGTCTTCAAGTGGACCAAAGAAGGTAAAGATATTTTTGAGGCTATCAAACAAGAAATTTCTCAAAATCCTACCCTTGTCAATCTTAACTATGACAAGGATTTCATTCTTTATACCTTTGGAGGTGAAGCAAGTATATCAGCTGTCCTAACCCAACTAAAAAAAGAAAATATGGAATAGCCCATTGCTTTCTTTAGTGAAGGGCTCAAGGATTTTGATGTCAAGTATAGCTACATTGAAAAGAAAGCTCTTGCTACTATTAGAGCATTGAAAAAATTCAGACATATGTTGTCTAATAATAGGATACAACTAATGGTGCCCCATGTCAAGTTCCTGTTGAGTAGAGATATCAATGAAAAAAGGGCTGGATGGATCACCAAGGTGATGGAGTATGACGTTGACGTCAAGATCACCAAGCTAGTGAGAGGCAAGGGGTTATGTGAGAAACTTTTCTCAACATTTAAGACTCCTACAGAGGCTTCCCTTGTGCTATAGGAAAAAAACGCACCAAATGCAAACATACAAGGAAATTGGGTGTATAATATGACTACCTTTTTATAGGAAGGTAGATATCCTTTGGGTCTAAATAGGACCAAAAGAAGACATTTCATATTACAATACATTCCCTATGTCATAGTAGATGACATATTCTTCAGAAAAAATTTCAGTAGAGTCCTATTAAGATGCATAGAAGTAGACGAGGTCAGTAGAATGCTAAATGAATTCCACGATGGCTCTTTAGGTGGCCATTTTTTTGCAAGGACTATTGTTGCAAAGATTATGAGGGTTGGTTATTATTGGACAACTTTGTTCAATCAAACTCACAAATGGGTGAGAAATTGAAAAAAGTGTTCTTTATTTTCTAGAAAGCAAAGGTTGGATGCCCTTCCTCTTCACCCCATTTAGGTTGATCAACCATTTACACAGTGGGGTTTGGATTTTATTGGTATAATAAATCTACCATCAAGTGCTGGTCGTAAGTGGATTTTAACAACCATAGATTAATTTACAAGGTGGAGAAAGGAAATTTCTTTGAAGGATGCCATTGATGCTCTAGTTTTAGAATTCCTTGATGGAATTGTTACAATATTTGGCACTCCTTCCACCATTATTTCAAATAATGCCAAGGATTTAACTAGTGCTCAGATATTTGATTGGGAAAAGAAGCATGCCATTTAATTGAAGACCTCATCTAATTATTATCCTCAAGGTAATGGATTCAATGAGTCTTCAAATAAAAATATTATCAGAATCATCAAGAGAACAATTGAGGATAACCAAAGGGTCTAGTATAGAAAGTTGAAGGGAGCCCTTTGGGCTCATAAAATTACTCCTAAAAGAGTGATTGGTATTTCTCCTTTCATGTTAGTTTATGGAAGGGAAGAAAAGTTACCGTTATCATTGGAGTTGCCTTCCCTTGAGTTAACACATCAGTTGGAGTTAGAAGAAAGTGATGCTATGGCAATAAGGATGGTTGAACTCTTGGAACTGGAGGAGATAAGGAACAAATCTATTCAAGTCATAGAGGAATAACACACATAGGTCAAAATAAGTTTGACAAGAAGGAAGTTCATAGGGTGTTCCAAGAGGGAGATATAGTGCTGAAATAGGATGCAAATAGAGCCAAAGCTGGAAGACATTCCAAGTTTGATGATATGTGGAGTGGTACATACATCATCACTAGCTACAAGGAGGCCAATGCATTCTATCTTTCCAGGTTGGATGGTGAGGCTCTCTGAATCTCAGTCAATGGGATTCATCTCAAGTCTTATTTCTGATATGTTTTGAGTTTTCAAGTACATATTGTAAATATCTTGCTTTCCATGAAGTGCTTTGCACACCCTACATTGTCCTTAAGGTAATGTATGTTCCTAGCTTCCATGCTTTTCTCCAAGTGCAAGCTGCACATGTTTTGTTTTGCCCTTGGGAAACCCAATTTTGTAAATTTTCTTCACAAGTCTATGCGCAATGGACCAATAAGGCCTCTGGATTCCATGATTAGTAGAAAATCATGTCATAGAAATTGAAAAAATATTGAAATTCCATTCCCCCCTTTGATGACCCATCATTGATAACCAATCTAAGTGATCCTACATGGGCCATCTTGCATGATTTTTCCTTCAGGTTTCCTAAAAATTGGCTAAGTCCCAGGTTTTTCAGGGTTTTGAAATTTCACTTGCTTACTTGCATGATTTCTCCATCACCCCGCTCCTTCTTTTCTTCTTCTTTCCTCTAGTGTTTCATGTGCCAACCATTGACCTTACCCTTTACCCCTTACCACCTCTCCCCTCTTCCATTTTCTCCTTTCTTCTATTGGCCTTCGGTTGTTAGCCTTCACCCTTACATCTTACCTCTTACCTTCAAAGATAAGAAGTAAGGATTCCCTCTGATTTCTGAAGGTTGGTTTTCTTCAAGGTCGGTCTTCCCCTTCTCCTCTTCCTTTTTTGACCCTTCTTCTCATCCTTGCCTCGAGCGATGAAATTCTTCGGAATGCTGAAGGGACCGGTCCTTTGGTCCTATTGATATTTGTTTGTCTCTTCGATGGCTTCTTTTAAGAATTTGACTAAGTGTTAAATTTTTAAGCTTTGGGGGTAAGGTTTCCACCTTACCTTTGATTTTCAGAGGTAAGGATTCCCTCTTACCCTGATGTCTCCTTTCTTCTTCAAGATTCTTTTCTTCTCCCTTCTTTTGAGGAATGTGGTAAGTTGACAACCCGACACTCGACCTTCGATGGCCCGACGCACGATATTCGATGGATCAACGTATGCATTTTGATGAAAGTAGAAGCATGAGGTAGGCTTGAAGCTCGAATCTCAACCTTCGACCGCTTGATCACCAATGCTTGACAAAGATGCATCTTTTGGAGGTCTGGACCATTTAATTCATAAGTTTGCAAAGGCTTCCTTTCTGGCTTAACGCCCTGACCTTCCTACATTTGGCATGTTTTTTTTGGGCGAAACCATTAATGCTCAACAACTCCCTAGCTACCATATCTAATTTTTAGGGCTTCAAGGACAACTTTAATGCTTTCTTTGACCCCTCCAAGTGGATTTGTAGTGGATATGCTCATTCGTTGCTGCTACCTTACTCTTTTTGACAATTCCTTACCCATTTCCCTAATTTCGTGGGGGATTTTGGATGAATTTTTGGCAAATGTTTATGGCAGGATGGATGGTGTGAAGGTTGGTTCTATTAAAGCTCTCTTGGTGTAGTTTTCATGAGCAGATATTTCTTTAACTGCTAACTCTAGCTGGCTTAGGGTTTGAGTGTATTCATTTGAGTTATGCTTGATCTATAAAAGTAACACTTGTATATTTTCTAAGGGTTCTTCCTCTGGCTCCTCTAAGGTTTTTCTCTTGCAAACACTGTAATTTTTGTATTCTACCATTGTAAAGATTGCTTCTGAGCTTTTATGTTAATAAAGTTCAGCTATTATCATTGTTATCTCTTGCATGTTTGAGTAAAACCCTTTTACCTTTGTGTCTGAGTATGTGTTTTAGCTATTTTATTGATGTATTATGCTATTTAGAAGTAGGAATAAAAAATTTTCTATATTGGTGCGTCACCTTCCTTTCATTTCATGTTCTCCTTCTATCCCTTTTCCTCTGTGATATTTAGATTAGGGTAGTAATAGGTTTTACGTGCACTGGATTAGACCAATTTTTTTTCACTTAGTTTAGAAGAGGAAGATGAACTTATTTGGAGATTCAACCTCATTCATGCAAGGTAGCACACCTTGAGATTGTTTCCATTGTGTCATTAGAAAACTGAAATCTTGTCTAGTAGGGTGTAGTTTTGTGACAATAGGTACATTATTATGAATAGTCTTTCAAAAATTGAATTAGAAAAAGTTATGAGTTTGAAGACTGCTAAAGAAGTGTGGGATAAGTTAGAAAGCATTTATGAAGGAGATATGAAGGTCAAGCAAACAAAGTTTTAGAACTTGAAGGCACAGTTTGAAATGATGCATATGTTTGAGGATGAAATAGTTAAAGGCTACATTTAGAGAATTGATGAAATGGTAAGTGATATGAGAGGTCTTGGTGCAATAGTTAAAGAATCTAAAGTGGTGAAGAAAATAACCAGATCTCTTCCACATTGTTATAGTGAAAAGGTAGTTGATTTTGATAAAAATTCCAGAGATCAGTTGATTGGTACTCTAGCTGCATTTGAAAATAGGAAAATGAAGAAAGGAACAAAAGTAGAGATTGCTTTCAAGGCTGAGAAATTAGAGAAGGTTGAAGAATCAGGTGAAGAAGATCTTGATGATCTAGAAGATAACTTTGTGAGGAAGATGAAGAAAGGCACCGATAAGTATCAAGGTAAATTACCTTTCAAATGTTTAGCTGTGGTGAGATTGGTCATTATGCTTCTAGACGTCCAAAGAGAGCTAAAAACAATAAGAACACATGAAATAAAGGGAAGATGATTAGAAAATATTACAATGTGAGAAAATATGATGGTATTTCTGATGATGAATCTAATTATGGAGACTTTGATGATAATGAATATCTATTTTTGGCTATAAAAAATGAATCTGGTTCTACTAACCCTGACATTTTTATGAAGTAAAGTATACTGAAAAAGAAGGATAACGTTGAAGGTAGTCTGGTTTAGATTTTCATGTCAAAGAAGATAAGAATTACTGGGTTGTTGACAGTGGCTGCTCTAATCATATGACTGGAGACAAAAGTAAGTTTGTTAAACTTGAAAGGTATGATGGTGGATTAGTTAAATTTGGAGATGATTCAGGAGCTAAGATTCATGGAATAGGTTGAATCAATTTTGATGGAAAGCATAACACTGAAAATTTTTACTATGTTAAGGGCTTAAGACATAATCTATTGAGTGTTGGTAAAATGTGTAGGAAAGTATATAATCTTATGTTTAAGGATGAAGCTTTTGAGATCCAAAAAGGATCCAAAACTGTGATTGTTGTAGGTAAGAGAATAGATGGAAACATATATTAGCTTAAGGGTGCTGATGGTCATTGGTTTTTGTCATAGGTTAATGATAGTTGGCTATGGAACCAGAGGGTGTGTCACATGAACTTTTATAATTTGGCAAGAATTATTTTGGTTCATGCTGTGAGAGATTTACCTAAGATCATAAAACCTATCAATGTTGTTTGCGAGAGTCGTCAGTTTGGAAAACAAACAAGGAGTAGCTTTAAGGGAAAGGAACAATCTACTACCAGACTGTTGGTATTAGTGCATACAAATATTTGTGGTCCTATAAGGGTGAGAAGTCTACAAGGTGACACATACTTTATGCTTTTGATTGATGATTACTCTAGAATGACATGGGTTACTTTTCTTAGAGAGAAGTCTGATGCATTGGAAAAATTTAAGGCATTTAAAGGTTTAATGTAAAATGAAATGGATTTGAAAATAAAGTGTTTAAGGTCTAACAAAGGTGGTGAATTCACTTCCAATGAGTTCAACATGTTTTGTGAAGTGCATGGAATAAAGAGGCATTTTTCTGCCCCTAGAACTCCTCAACAAAATGGAGTTGTTGAAAGGAAAAATAGAACTATTAAGGAGGCTGTAAGGACTATGATGAAAGAGGAAAATCTACCAGATGTCTACTAGAGAGAATCTATTCATACTACTATTTACATACTTAACAAAGTTCAAGCTAGAGCTAACAACAAAAAGACTCCTTATGAGCTATGGTATGGAAAGATTCCTACTGTGAAGTACTTTAGAGTGTTTGTAAGCAAATTTTATATCAAAAGAGATGAAGAAAACTTAGGAAAGTTTGATGCAAGGTCTGATGAAGGTATTTTCCTTGGATATTCTATTAAGAGAAAATATTACAAATGTTACAAACTAAGGTTGAGAAAGATAGTTGAGAGTGCAAATGTTCAAGTTGATGAAAATTTGTAGAGTTCTATTGTAGTAGATGGATATGTGTGAGATGAATCCAATTACAGAAGAGAAGAAGGAATAATTGATGAAAAAGAGGTACAAAATTAAGATGAAAGAGCTTCAGAGAAGACCCCTAAAAATCCTAATTATGTGCAAAAGAATCATTCTGAAGATCAGATAATTGGAGATAAGAGGAAAGATGTATTGACAAGAAGAAAAGCTGCTAAAGTTGAGGTAAATTTTTGCTTACTTCCTAAATTTGAACCTAAATCAATAAGTGAAGCATGTAAGGATGAACATTAGATAAAGGAAATGGAAGAAGAAATTATGCAGATAGAGAAGAATCAAACTTGGGAATCGGTCCTTGTTGGAAAAACAAGGAGAAAAAACTGAGAGGGGGGTGAATCAGTTAAAAAAATTAAGCTTATTAAATCTTAAACAACTTTTAATCTCAGATCTGATAATTAATAGTGAAAGCATAAATCAACAACACATAAGAGACACATGAACACCAAGATTTTTATATGTGGAAACTCTGTTAGGGGAAAAACCATGGTGGATGTTAGTCCACAAGATTATACTCTGTTGGAAGTATAATGAAAGAAATGAATAGGGAATGCACATGCATTCAGGCACACTTCCTAGAGATCACTGCTCAAAAGGAAGGCTCACTGCCTTACATAAGACAATCAAATTAAATTCATCTAATGAGTTTGAACTAAGAAATTAGTTTCTACAAAATCTTGATTACAGTTCCGGTTAGGCACATAAAAAATTCTTCACACTTCGCTCAATCTCCTTCACACTATGCTCTGCAATCGAATGATCTGATCTTTATTCACACAAATATTGCATATACTTCACATACATTCACCGAGCATACTTTAAAATGAGTAAACAATCACTCTTATATATCTGCTACATTGATTTACATCAACAACTCTGTCGGCCACAAATAAAGAATAAATTACAACTGTCGGCCTCAATACATGAACAAATCTTAATACGCACCAACCAAAGTCGGTCACAACATAGTGAGGACCTAAATCAACATCCTTGAACATGCCAAACAATACAAGATTAATCCATAAGGATCCGCAACACGCTACTGCCATCATGTTAGCCAAGAACATGAAAAAATTAAACACATAAGGAAAAATATTCAATCATGAACACGTCGATCAACGCGGACGTGCCACACTAATAGAGAATGATCTAGAAAAATCATTGAACACCTCAGGAACATACACAACAAACCAATTCACCAGAATTGCAATCTCATCTTCTAGAAATACCTGCTAGAGTAACTGAATAACTGTAGGAACACAAAACTTCATAACTTCCTCAATTCTTGATGCGTACGATTGAAAATTTCAGACAACTTACTGGATAAGCTCAGAAACAAACCCTTTAGTTCTCGCCTCCTGATCATCAATGTACAAAATTTTTCATCACTCTAACCTTCTCAACTTCACTGGTTACCTACAATATATTTATTACAATTTTCTCAATCTCCTCTATATATACAACCTTCAAAATCACCAATGCTAATAGTGTTGACATCAATGACAACCACATATCAACACCACAACCACAAAATCCAACAATCCCTAGACCAACGAACAAGAACATAATTGGAACTAAATGAGGGTTTAGGAACAAGTTGAATGAGAATGGAGAAGTTGTTAGGAACAAAGAAAGACTTGTGTGTAAAGGTTACTCACAAGTAGAAGGCATATATTTTGAGGATAATTTTTCTCCCATGGCTAGGATGGAAGCTATCAATTATTTTTTGGAATTTGCAACACATAAAGATTTTAAGGTCTATTAGATGGATGTGAATTCCGCTTTCTTGAATGGAGAATTGGAAGAAGAGGTTTATATGGAACAACTAGAAGGTTTTTAATTGCCAGATCAACCAGACATGGTATGTAAGTTGAAGAAGGAAATATATAGTTTAAAGAAAGATCTTAGAGCTTGGTATACAAGGTTGGATAGGTACTTGATACAACAAGGTTTCAACAAGGGCTCCATAGATAGTAATCTTTACTTTTAAATTGAAGAAGATAAGATCTTGATAGTAGTTGTGTATGTGGATGATATTATATTTGGTGGAAATGAGACTATGTGCAAGAAAGTTTCTGAAGATATGCAAAAATAATTTGAGATGCTAATGTTTGGGGGGATGGATTTCTTTCTTGGGCTACAAATTAATCAAATAGATAAAGGGATTTTCATTTCACATTCTAAGTATGTGAAATAAATGTTGAAGAAGTTTGGAATGAATGACTCCAAACTGGTATGTACTCCTGTGGTGTTTGGTTATAAATTAAGCAAAGATGATGATTCACCTGAGGCTGATCAGAGAAAGTATAGATATATGATTGGTGGACTACTATATTTAATTTATACTAGACCATAAATCATGCATGTAGTTTGTCTTGTTGCTAGATTTCAAGAAGATCATAAAGAGACACATGCTGCAACAATGGAGAGAATATTCAAATATTAAAGAGGCACACCAGATTATGATTTTTGGTATCATAAGGATACCGATTTCACATTAAATGCTTATACATATGTAGATTGGGCTGGTTGTGTTGATGAAAAGAAAAGTACAAGTGACGGTGCATTATTTCTTGTATGTAGATTGGTATCATGAATAATTAAGAAACACGATTCAATTTCTTTATCCACTATTGAGGCTGAGTATATTACAACTACATCATGCTGCACATGTATTATGGATGAGGGAAAATTTGATGGATATCAAAGTTGTATTTGATGAACCTATATCTATCTTCTGTGATAATACAAGTGCAATAAAAATTTCAAAGAATCCAATGATGCATTCAAGGACAAAGCATATATCTATTAGATATCACTTTTTGAGAGAGAAGGTTATGGAGAATGAAGTGAAGCTTGAGTATGTTTCTACAAAGGATCAGATTGCTGACATATTTACTAAGGCTCTTCCTAAGGATACTTTGGAGTATCTTCGAGAGAAGTTGGGGGTTATTTCCCCTCATTTATTTAACTAGATTCATATAGAGGTGCATTAGTCTAGTGGATCTATGGACCTGACACATGTTACCTAGTTACTATGACTGACAATGACTGACGACACACTGTGCCTAGGGTGTAGACCTGACACATGTTACCTAGTTACTATCTCTCATTCAACTTAACCATTGGGTCGACACACTCAAACCTGTGAAACCAGGTGGAGTCGATGTCATGTACCTACAAACCTGTAAACAAGATAACAAAGAATATATATATATAAACAACATAAAATACACACCGTGAAGAGGAAATCATGGAATCGCAGGGCACTCGCAAGCAAGTGATGCGATCCTGTCCCCTTCACTAATACACTCATCATAAACTAATAGCTCCATAATACTCAAATAACTCATGTGCAATAAACATGTTATAACAAATATCATTATTGTGAACCCCTAAACCTGCAATTGCACAAGAACAACAAACAAATCAGGATGTTAGATCAAATGCAAACAAGAATGAAGGATTCCCCATGAAATCCATTTGCTAAAACTTAAACTAGGAAAGTGATCCCATGAGGGAATTGGTGCCAATTGAATGTTGAAATTGGCCCTTTCCCACCTCCTAGATTTCAATGTTGAAGTGTGTAGATTGATAAAATCTCCATGATGAGATTTGAGCATAACCTAGCTAAGAATTTTGAAAATGACGAAGTATGGAGTGATGTGCACAAAATTGGCTCTCAATGTTAAGAGAGTAACTTTGCATGAAATTGTGGACAATGAATGAGGAGAGAAGCCTCCAGTTTATAGATTTGAATTTGGAAGGAATGGCAAGATTTGGGCAATGTGGGACTAACTTTCACCCAATGGTTGAATGCCAATTGTCACCATGTGAATGGTTGATGGTTACGCACATTTTGGCCAAGGTACCAATAAATGCAATTGGATTCAAATTTGAAATTTGAATGTGACATGTTGGAGGGAGAGAAGAATGGAGTTAATGTCAGTTGGCTCAATGCACAAGGACATGTAAGAGGAGTGAATGCCTTGTTGGAAGTACCCATCCACTTGGATTTTTTGAATTCAAATTTGAGGGAATATTCCCCTTTATTCCTTGTTGAGAGAAAATAGGCAATTAAATAAATCAAATTAATTGATTTATTGTGCAAGTTGCATTCTCTAGAGAATTTTAGTGATTGAGATTAAATTAATCAAGATTTGATCAATTTAATGAGAGATTAGATGATTTGACCATTTTGACTTAGATTTTAGGATTGATTTAAATCAAAATGAGAGGAAAATGATTAAAGACTTAATTAAATAAAGATTTGATTTATTTAATTAAAGAGGGATGATGCTAGATTTAAACCAAATAAAGATTTATTTAATTTAAATGAGATGACTTTAGGGATTAATTAAATAAAATGATTTATTTAATTAAAAGGGGGATTACAAATTAATTAAATAAAATTGATTTATTTAACTAAGAGATGAAGAGTGGTGAATCTAATCAAAAAAAAATTATTCGATTAAATGATTAGCAAAGGAGATGATTCAAGATGAAATGGTGTTAGTAAATCAAGATCCAGTGTGTCAGATCAAATTGCATATTTTCCATGTCTACAATTATTAGACTAATTAAAGCATGCCAAATATAGCATCAGATAAGATACATCACATCACATGAATAATCTATGTCGCTTAATAAATAGCAATCCAATAACACACACATGTTAAATTATAACAAAGTATCTGAATATCCAGAAAGCACATCAAAGCAAACAAAATAAAACAAGGACACACTATCCAGTCCAGAAAGCAAAATGAAGGGGTATTACAAAAGAGTTTTTGATAACTCAAATAAATGCAATGTGAAGCAAAATTTTGCACAAGATGAAATCCTTGAGGAAATCAATTTGGGGATAGAGAATGCACGCAAGAAGGTGTATATTGGTAAGAGGCTCAACCCTAGGGTTAGAGATATGTTGGTCACTTTTCTAAGGAAATATAAACATATATTTTCATGGTCATTTGATGACCTAAAGGATTATAGGGAGGATTTATTTCAACATGAGATTCCTCTAAAGCCTAATGCATAAAATTCAGGTAGAAGCAAAGGCCAATAAATCCTACATTGGCACATAAGATGTAATAGGAGCTCATGAAGCTTAGAGATGGTAGAATCATAAAGCCTATCAGACATTCCACTTGGGTGTCAAATTTGGTACCAGTAAGAAAAAAAATAGAGATATAAGGTTATGTGTTGACTTCAGAAATTTGAATATGTCTTCATTGAAGGATAACTATCCTTTGCCTAACATGGATGCAATGTTACATAAAGTTACTGGTTGTGAGCTCTTATCTATGATGGATGGGTTTTTTGGCTGCAATCAGGTAAAGGTAAAAGAGTTAGAGCAATATAAGACTGCTTTGACTACACCATGGGGAACATACATCTATGTTAGAGTTCCTTTTGGCCTAAAAAATGTTGTGGCTGCATTTCAGAGGGCCACAAATGTTTCCTTTTCAGATTTTATAGATGTTTTCATGGCTATATATCAGGATGACCTCACAACATATTCCAAGAAGGAGGAGGAGAATTGCATGCACCTAGAAAAGATATTCATAAGAGCTTGGAATACGGTATTTCATTGAACCCTACGAAATGTACATTTGAGGTTAGAGAAGGAATTTTTTTGGGGCATATAGTTTCAAAGGATGGGATAAGAATTGATCTAGAAAGAGTTGCAACAATTGATAGAATCCCAATTCCTAAGCCAGTAAAGGGGGTCCAGTCATTCTTCGGCTAAATTAATTTTGTCAGAATATTTGTTACAAACTTTACTGAAACTACAAGATCCATCTCCAAGATGTTAAGAAAGAAAGAAACAATTAAATGGAGTGATGAGCCTATTAAAGAATTCAATAACATCAAGAGTTCCATCAAAGAGGCATCGGTGCTCAAGTCACCTAATTTTACTAATCCTTTTCAATTATTTTCTTTTGCATCATTCCACACAATTGCTGCTGTTCTATTATAGAAAAATGATGAAGGGTATGAACAACCCATTGCTTTCTTTAGAAAATCACTTTAGGCAATAGAATTGAAGTATGATATCATGGAAAAACAAGCCTATGCCTTGGTGAAGGAAGTAAATAATTTTAGACCCTATTTGGTGGGTGCTAAAATAGTGGCTTATGTACCTAGTGTTGCAATTAAAGATATCTTTATTCAGTAGGAAGTCAAGAAGGTGTAGATGGATTAATAAAATTCAGGAATTGAATACTGATATTCAGATCACTACACTGGTTAGAGGATAGGGTTTAGCCAAGTTGATGGATGAGTCAAACCTAGAAGTCAATAAGATAAATCAACTCAATGAATATGTTCACACAAACGAGTGCATGGTCTAGGAATGCATTTTGTATAAAGATGTTTTAGATTATTTGAGATATATTTCTTGCCCTAATCACATGACTAATAATCAGAAAAGGACCCTAAAGCTGCAAACAATCAAATATGTTATGATTGAATATTGCTTATACTGGAGAGATAAAGCTAGTGTTATGTTAAGGTGTATTGATGAAAAACAGGCGGAGAATATTCTTGAAGAGATGCATGGTGGAGTTTGTGGAGGCCATTACATAGCCACAAAAATTCCCATAAGATCCTGAGATCTGGGTATTGGTGGCCTTCTCTCTTTTTTGATACACACAAAATGGTGAGAAAATGTGATGCTTGCCAAAGGTTTTCTGGCAAGTTGAAGTTTTCTAGTGCTTTTCCCATTAGAACACAAAATGTTTAGGCTCATTTTAAGAAATGGGCCATAGATTTTATTGGCGAGTTCAATGAAAAATCTAGTGGTGGTCATAGTTAGATACTAGTTGCCACGAACTACTTCACCAAGTGGGTGGAGGAAATTCCAACAAGGAGGGAAACTAGTAAAGTTGTCATTAATTTCATTATGGACAATATACTAATTAGATTTGGCACCCCTGCAAAGTTAATTATAAATAATGCTATGTGTTTCAGATATGAAGAATTCACTGATATTTGCAAAATTTATAAAATTTCCATGTCATACTCTCCCCCTTATCACCCGTAGGGAAATGGACAAGCTGAGTTCAGTAACAAAAGCCTCATGAAGATCATGAAGAGAGTCATGGAGGAAAAAAAAAAGGCTTGGGATTCAAAGTTGAAGCTAGCTCTATGGGCTGATAGAACTACCATAAAGAAGGCCACAAGGTCTCCATATGAATTAGTATATAGATTGGATGCGAGAATACCAATGAATAACTTATTGACAATCTATAAATTCATCCAAGAATATGAAGAAGATATTGATGCTAGCACGAGTAATAGGATTAATCAGTTAACAAAACTAGATGAATTAAGAAGAGCAACATAAGATGCTAATTTGAAGAAATAGTTGCAGGTCAAATACCTTTTTGACAAGAAGGCTATAGAGAGAAAGTTTGCTGCAGGAGGTTTTGTACTAATTTGGAATGCGAGAAGTCAGGAAAAGGGAAAACATGGTAAATTTGAGGCCCTTTGGACTAGCCCATATGTTGTTTGGGGTAATCATGGTGAGGATTCCTATTGTTTGAAAAATATGAATGGTGAAATGTTGGAATTTCTAGTGCATGGAAAATTCCTCAAACCCTACTTTTCATAAGTAGGACATATCCATGCACATCTATATCATAGTTTCCTATTTTTTCATTGTTGTTTTGAGTTTTGATGGTCCGCTCTCCTAGAAATAACTGAATTCTCACTCTTCTTTGTCAAGCAAACATCCCCAATTGGAGCCATTGGTGGAACCTGCAAAATACATGGCCATTTTATCTAAATTTTGAGTCTCCTAAGGGCTAGGGTTCATTTTTCATGCATTAGGGTTTTGTCTTAGGGCTTAAAACCCCTCAAGCCTTCACTATTTGCTTAAACCCTCCTAAAAACCTAGTTTGGGTCTATTTTGTCATTGGCATTTTGTGCCTAGATCGTCTTGTCCCTTTAAGTCATGAATTTATGTCATCATTTCCCATCTTCCTAGCATGCCACCCCTTTCAAATTTTTGACCCTTTCCTAAGTTGGGTGAATTAATTTTTGACTTAAGTCTTAAGTCTTTGGTCCCGAGGGTCTTGGTCCCATCGACCTAGTCGGGTCCCCTTTTTTATGACTAACCTTTTTGCAAGAGAATAATTGCTATTCATTGGATCAAAGCGTTTGATCCTAGCCACTCCCCATGCACCTTGCTCAAATAAAAAATTATTTTCCAAAAGGTCACGAGGTCAGTGGGCTTCTTCCATGTGGTTTATGCTTAGCGTGGGGCCTGGTCCACACTTACATGCTTGGCACTAGGATTTTTTGATCGATGGTGGAGATGTGTTGCTTAGGTTTGACACTACTATATTTGACTCCAATTTCCAATGAATTTTTGTTGGAATATCGAAAATCTATTGTTGGAATACTGATGAATCACTGAAATAATTTTTGTTGCTTTCTCGACTAGCTTTAAAATGTCGAAATCATGACTCAACTTCATCGGTTGCCATCATGAAAAAGGGACCTGGTGTTCATCGAAATATGACAAAAAATTCATCGATCTAGCAATGAACAATAGCTAGAACACAAGTGGCATGCGTTTTCCAAAGTGTCGGATCAACAACAAAATTTCATCAAAATTGCAACGAAATAGACAAGTCATCACGATGAAAGTTTCATCAGACGTATTGCAAATATCGGTGAAATATCAAGACTGTTACAATGATCAAAATTGCCTGAGAAGATACATTGAGAGGACTAGCCTATGGTCTCAGCGATAAAGTTTCATCGGTGAGATACTCATCTTGTCTCATTGATGAAGCACGAGGGAAGCATATCGACAATACATATACCATCGGAGTAAGTTCTGAATGTCTACCTGACCCGCTATGTCACGCCGATAAGATTACATTGGCAGGAGTCTTGGTGACATAATTGAGATCGAAAGAACAACAACAAAAGTTTATTGAAATAGGAAATTCATTACGACGAAAGTTTCTTCAGACGTATTGCAAATTTGTCAAACACTTTTGGAGGTTCGTCGAAAGTTCGATGAAACAATGCAATTTAAAAAAAATAACTATTCATTCAAATGTAGGCATATCGGTGAAAGATCAAGACTGTTACAACGATCAAAATTTCTTGAGAAGATATATTGGGAGGACTGGCCTGTGGTCTCAACGATGAAGTTTCATCGGTGAGATATTCATCTTCTCTCATCGATGAAGCACGAGGGAAGCATATCGACGAGACATTTACCATCAGAGTAAGTTTTAATTTTCTACCCGACCCAACTTGTTAGGCCGATAATATTACATTGGCAGGAATCTTGGCGACATACTTGAGATCAAAATAATAATCATCAGGGAGATTCACCACATCGGGGAAACTACAGAACACGTAGCGATACATGATCTCTTCCCGATGAAGATACAAATGGATCAAAATAATAATCGGGGTGACTTTGGGCGGTATTTGATGTATAAGAAATTTCTAAAAGGACATGTCCTTTCAAACATTTGATGTATAAGTATCTATTTTTTGATATCAAAAGGAGAGAGGCGAATAGGAAAAAAGAATACTGTAGATAGTTTTTTTTGTAATGATGTTTTCATCAAAAAGACTCAGATGCATGCATGAAGTTCGATGAAGTTAATGAAGATATATGAATTTGTGGCTTAGTCTTTGGTATCAGCTATCTTTGGAATTATACAGTTATTTGATTGTCTCCATTTTGATGCTTTTTTGTTGTTCAAATTGGTATATCAATTATATATTAGTTTGTCGATACACATGTGTTGTATTTGTGTGATGTGATCATTTGGTTCTTTCAAGTAAAGACTAAATTCTTATAATCAATCATAGTAACTGGAAAGTATTAATTGGATCAGTAAGAAGAATCAAATAATTAGGGTTGGGAATTATATAAACCACTACTATCACAACTATTGAAACATGCTTAGGTACTGGGTCCTCTCCCCTAGATTAAATTAAGGAAAAAATTATTGTAAACACAATATGTATAGAAGAATATGAATGTAAAGGAAAATGGATATTAGGAAAACATAAATGTAAATAAAAGTAGTATGAGCAGAAAATGAATCTAAATTGGTCTTGAAAAAATAAAATCATACCCAATTAACATTAAGTTATACTGACCTTGTACTCATTTCCATTATCAATCTTGAAGGTTAATTTGATGCCTTCTACAGAAACTCTCTAGCCATGAGGCAAGAGAAGGCGGGAAAACCAAGTGTATATTGATGACTTCTTGACAATCAAAAAGGAACAAGCAACCAGTGAACCCTATTAGAACAAAATAATCTTATGAATTTATTTTATTTGTTTTACTGGCTAATGGATAGTGGACCTAGTTCTCTTGAATTGAGATACTACTAAGATGTGTTGACTGGTGATTTTAGACTACCGAAATTCTGCTTCAATCTCTATAAGTTACTTTTGTCTTAAATATATTCAAGATAACTCTGCAAAAAAATTCCATGATCTCTTAGAAATTATGTAGATTATTTTGTTAATACTTCTCCATTTTGATATTTCTTTCAAAAATTCATAGAAAGATATGTAATTCCATATTTGAAACTTACATATTTTAATTTTACTAGTTCTGTAATTATAGGATATGATTCCAACAATTGTGAAACACATTGGCAATATGTTGGATGAATGAAGTAAACTATGCAATTGGCAGGTGTAAAGCCAAATTCCTTAACCCTTTCCATCATCCTTCTTGCCTGTTCTGAAACATGTGCTTTGGAACAGGGCATGAAAATCCATCTAAGTATAATGAAAAGGAGATGTTTGTCATATATGATATTACAGTAAGTTGAATGAATGTAAGTAGAGAAATTTTTGCATACCTGAAGATGGTACAAAATTTCATGGTTAAGTGGAAGCCTCCCATCAACAACAAGATCCAAATATCCGTGTATCTATCTTAATCAAGCCTCTAAACCCTTCAGAGCGGTCAAATTTTCCACTAACCTGTTATGCAAAAAAGTAAAATTTTAGAGTTATGTCACCACTAAAAACAAAAGAAACATAGATTTCAAACCAAATCCACACACAACAAAATGTTCATAGTGAAAATTTATCACTTTCTTTCATCTTTGCATATTGGTTTGATGCTTCAAATGATGCATTTCTTATATTGAAAAGTGCATTACCTTATTGAGCTTCTCTTTATTTCGAGAATAGTTTAATATTCTCTACTTAACGGGGCCAACCACATGAAGGTGGAAGCTCATGTGGTCCCTCCCCCCCCTCACATCACTTTGAATTCCCCATACCCGATCATATAACATTAATCATTCATTCATCCATTAATAACATATAACATTCATTCATTCATCCTACATTAATAAAATATAAAATTCATTCATTAACATATTCACATTCATTCATTCATCCATTAATAACATATAACATTCATTCATTCATCCATTAATAAAATATAGCATTCATTCATTAACATATAACATTCATTCTTTTAGTTTTTACATATTATCAAAAATATGGTTGTCATAATATGATTACAATCACTTTTTATTTGTTTCTTTTTTACAGCTAAAAAAAGTTGAAGTGGAGTATCGTTTTCTAAATCATATATCCCCCCTTCAGTTGTTCTGAGCTCTGCTCATGATCTTAATGTATGCCTAGTCATGTACTCACAACATGGACGCCGCTGCAAGGGGGGGTCTATTGCAATTGCAAAGAAATGTTAAATTGATATGTTTTATTATTATTGTTACAAGTATTTCATTAATTAAAAGAACATTAGAGTGGTACTCTTTACCTGATGGGGCCAAATCATGTTCCTAATCTTGTCTTATAGCCTCATGCTAAACATGCTGAACACCCTCTAAATCCTGATTTGGAGTTGAAACACGAAAAGTTACATTAATTAATATACCAATTGTAATTAAATATGTTTAAAAGAACATTAGAGCGGTCCTCTTTACCTGATGGGGCCACATCTTGTTCATCATATTTTCTAGCCCGATCATGCTCAACATGCTCTAAAGTTGAAACACGAAAGGTCACATTAATTAATACACCAAATGCAATTAAAGATGTTTAATTGTATTAATCCATACTGTGTTTTGTATAGCACATGAATACATCCAGTAGCAGGATGCACACCATGACCTTCATCTATAGGTTGTGCTACACCCTCACTAGGCTACATTCCAATGTCATGTGCAGTATTATCATTGCTTGTCTGTTTAAAACAAATAGGCACATAATTACTTTATGGTGGAAATTAATATTGAATAGATTGCACAAGTATTCAATTTTAAATAAACTTTATTGAGTTTATTTACGTGCATTTCAGATGCAGTGGAAGATTGTGTTTGCCCAGTCAAGACTCTTAGGCATTCAACCAGGGCTCCATAGCCTTGCTGGAAGGAAATATTTAGGTCCTCTTTTGTGGTCACTCTATTGAATTCAGAGCCCTGCATTTTTGCATAAGATCATGAATTTTGCTTCTATGGTGTGATAAAACCAAAATTGTTTTCAATTTATTATTTAGATGCAATATTTCATTTATTGATACTTACAATTCATGCGGCTAATTTCATATAACCACCAGAGCCAAGTCTGTGCTGCCCGTGTTTTTCTAGTCTTGCTTTGTTTGACTTTAATGTGTCAGACAACCTATGAAAAGTTTGAAATACGTTAGATTATGTAAAAAGAAAGAGTAATCAGAATATAATTTCCTTGGCCCGGTGGTGTCTTTCCGTTTTACTTTTCAGCCTTCTCCTTTCCATCCGACACTAGGTACTTCCACTTCCTCTCCGAAATCATGGGGGGATGCTCATACTTTTTGTTCTTCTTTAAATGTGACCTATATTGGTCCCTCACATACTTTAGATAGGTACCAGATTTCTCAAGGACCTTGGTTCGGTTGAATGTTTTATCATCAAACAACACAACTAAATGGTTAATTAGATCATCTTTTAAATCTTGATTTTGGGCATTCCACTGTGTACATATGGTGGGCCTAAAGAGCTCCAATGTAATATCACTTAGATGTTTATAAAAAAATCATTTCCTACAAAATGATCATGGGATCATTAGTCTAAAAAGAGTGATCAATAAGTAAATTTCAATTGGATTATATATAATAATAATTTTTTTTTTTAAAGTACCTAGGACCTTCTCTATCTTTATGGGGGAATGAAATCCTTAGTCACCACAAATGTGACCGACAATGTTCCCGTACTAGTAATATAGGAAGATCTTGGAAATGTTGTTAAAACATCACCAGTACTAGTGGCCTCTGCATCCACAGGTACATGTCCTAACACATGTTCTGGCATGTGTTTGCTGCTAGAGGGTGCACTACCAGATGCCTGCATGGTATGTGTTGCCAAAATTTTAGTCGACAATATAGGCACGAATGATGGGGTTGGATGATGTGATGTATGCGTAGGAAGATCAGGATGGACACTTGTACCAACCCCTACTCCTTGGGCAGCACCTGTAGTACCTTGATCATGGCCAACAACATCATGAGGATGCAAAAAATCTTGTAAAAATAACACATATTTTAGTTCATGACATAAAAGAGTACAAAATATAAAACCATGAATGAAATTATGTTATAATTAAAGACCTCATGACAACTTAGTTGCAAGTTTTGTGCTCTCTCAGTCAATATTTTAACCCTCTCTCTTATCTCATCTATTTGAGGCACTATGAATAACAACTAAAGGATTTCTTCATTGCATTTTTTTTGGGTCTTCCTTATCATATCGAGAGGGTTTGTTGAATATGAGATGTCATCATCACATAATAGTGACTGCACCTCCCTATAGATGCTCTCTCCTCTACTGCTGGTGTCTTTCCTCGATCAGCCGACTGCAACAAGAATATTAAAAATATTATCAAAATTAACCCAATAAACTCATGAAAAAACATAATAATAATTTTTTTTTCTCGTATCTATTTTTTACAATTACAATGAGGTAAACTTATTGGCTAGAAGCACCTAAAGATGCATCATGATCTAAGCTCTGGGCCGGAGCCTTCACCATATGATCAATGTCCCACCATGACAAAAAATAAATATAAAAAACATTGCCGAAATGAAACCAATAGACTTACAAAAAAAACATAATAAAAAAATGGTATATTGGAGTCATTAATTGGTGGTTGGGTAAAATGGTATATAGTACATACCACCCCCATAGTAACTGTGTTTTTATCTAAGCAATTCAAATTGTAATCAATTAGCAACTCTTCCCCTGTAGTTATTGATTTTATCACACATACGAATACACGGTTTACCTCGCGCGCCTCGAATATGCATTCGGGTTGCTTATTTGTTGACCCAGGTCATGTACTATTTATAAACCCTGTAATATTCGCCGATGCTTTTGGCCTTTCATTAATGTACATAGCCACTCCTTTATTTTGATCCTCATCTTTTAGCTGTATATAATTTGCTGACAATGCATACCTACGCATACTTCATGTATATCGAACCAACTGCATCCAATCTTTGTAACTATAACAGGGTCTGACATACTCCATCAATTTAGTAACTTTTTTGTAATAGACCTTTATGTTGTCCATGCAAAATAGGCCCAAAACATGTAATGACGATGGTGCTATGTGATATATCCTCTCGTTGACACAAAAATCAGTGTTTATTGGAGGAAGTTCCTTGGGTACCCATTGCTTCCATAGATGTTTGTACCTCAAGGGAACCTCAATGTCACCTATGATCTCATCATCATAATAACATGACGCCCCTTCAACAAGAAAAAATTCCACGCGTTTACAAATTTTTCTTCTAATCTTTTGACCTCTAGTTGATCTTCCTCTTTTAGACCTACTACATTTCTCGTTTTCCTCTTCTCTTCCTGAATTTCCCTCGCTTGAGGAAGACATATTTGACAAATACCTATTTGGTGGTACCTGCACTCATAAGGATGTTGGATGGATTTATTTCATGGTGATGTGATCCCAAGGTGACATTATGATTAATCTATCATTTCATCGCTAGAATTTGACAGGTTATAAGTTAATCAAGTCTTGATAGATTACAAGTTATTGTTACTACCGTCCAAATATGTCCATCACAAATCAAATCTACTTAATGTTTTAACTCCCCAAATTTGTAACAAGTGTTAAATGTGACTATGGTCCACCAGTTACACAACCAAGGCCTCAAATGTATTCTCTAATTTTAATCAAAGGACTTTTTCTCTTCATTCAAGTAAATAAACTTGAAGGGAGACACCACCAAGTGGTTTATTGGACACCTACATGACTAAAAATAGTAGAAAATTTACATTTAATTTCCATATGTCTAAGTGGTTAATGGGGAGGGAGTGTGTACTAGGCTTGGTTAAGTCATCATAAGTTTATGCTTTGGTAATAAAAATTGTTTAAGTCATCTTAAATCTTCCTATGTCTAAATTCTAGGAGACTTTTGATATTTTTTAAGGTAGGATGAGTGGTTGCATCAATGTTCTAGTTCTCTATGACAAGGTTTCAACATATTCAAATAGTGAAAGTTAGTTCTCATAGTCATTTAAAATAACAATATTTTGATTATGTATGATGGTAGGATTTGATAACTTAAAAGAATTGGCTACCCAACAAATTTAAAGTTAAAATAAACTTTTTCAGTTTAAGGGGTTAGCACTTTCTTTCATCTTTGCATATTGGTTTGATGCTTCAAATGATGCATTTCTTATCCCACTTCTATCATATTGTATTACCATGCCATTGTAATTTTTGCAATTGTTGGAGGAGTTGATACCAAAATTTCATATCAAATACCACGTTCTTGAAGCAATTTTCTGTGTTTTTACTATTTTTCTGAAGTTCTTTTGTGTTGTATGGATCCGTACAAGCTTGAAATGCTCTGAGATCATTGGTGTAGATAAATATATGTGTTCCATTTCATTTTCATTTGTTTTGAAGTGCTAAATCATTGTTTTGTGGGAGAAAACAATCAAATAAAAGGACTGCCCTGTTTTGCCTGTGTAAGGGTTTGAGGGCTAAATAGAAATGACATCCACCAATCCACCCACTGTATTGGAACTATAACTTAGTGGATTGGTGTGCAACATGGTATCATAGAGGTTCATTGAATTTAGGGGTATGTTAAAGAAATAAACTTGGCATTGAATTGATGCCCTAGGGATGACAGGGGCAATTTTCTTGTGAATTTGTGGTTGTTATGTTAGGGTTTATCAATTTGATGGATATCTTGGTAGAGTCATGGTGACACTATTTGATGGTCCAATCTCTACTTCGAAACTAAAATATCTCTAAAAACTCTAAGAGATATAATGGGATGGCATTAAAGGGACCTTTATATGAAGGATCTTCTAATGAAGGACCTTTGAATTAAGGTCTTCATTTGAAGGTCCTTCATGCAAAGGTTCCTTTTATAAAGCATTTTGGACATGAAATATTTAAAAGAAAAAATACCTTTATTTGAAAGTCTTGACATGGAATCATTTTTGAATGAAGGCTCTTCATTCAAAGGTCATGACGACATCACATTCAAATGAAGGTTCTTCATTCAACTGGTATTTTGTAATTTTGTAATTTTGGGATTATTTTTTTTCCTCATCCCAGAAGTGGGACACACTATTGTGCAATCACTCATTAGCAAATAGATGAATGTGTGATAATAATTTAGGGTTAAAAATAAATCCATTTGAGCCTTTTATAAATGAAAGGACATTTGATGCAATCATATGCCTTGTCAAAGTTTTAACTTAATAGTAAGGGCATCATGAGTAGTTTGTTGGGCCCATTCAACAATATCTAATGCAAGGATTGAATTGTATAGAATGTATCTACTATCAAGAAATCCAATTTGTTTACCTGTATGACTATATCTCAAGCAATAGGTTTAATTGTGATGGCAATGATATTGACAAAGATTTTGTAATCTAGGTGTTGAGAAGCATAATTGGCCACCATCCTAGGAAAGATTCTTCATTCTCACTTTTAGGTGTTAAAATTTAACAATACCTTGATTGATTGAAGAGCCCAAAGAGCCTTTCTCCATGGTATCCAAGTACACATAGCAACAGTCTTCTCTTATACAATTGGACATGATTTAAAGAACTTAGCTAGGAATTATTCATTTAACCTAAGGTTTTCTCATAATGCCATCATTGGAAAAGTATGAGCAAATTATTCTATTATGAGAATTGTTCTATGTGCCTCTAGTAATCACTATAAATGTTTGTAAGGATAAAATGACTAATTGCATCAGGTAGGAGAGAATCAACTTTTAGTTCTTCAAAGATTATATTCCTCTATTCATAATTTTTAAGGGTTGTGCATGGAGGAGGTTATCACTACCAAGAAGGGAGGAGACCTTTCCTTGAATATGTTTGTGGTGGAGGTATCAAAGAAGAATTGTATGCCTCTATTTCCATTCATTAGATCTAGCTTATCCTAGCATATACTTGGGATCCTCTGCCCCTATAAAATTTCATTTGTTTGAGTTTATGTTATGTTAGCGTAATTCCATGCTATGTTGAAATATAAGAGGTGGAGGAGGCCAAAAGGAAATAACCCCTTTTTAGTTGTACCTTCAAATTGTTTCTTATTGTTTTATGTTTTTAGCAACTTTGTGGACATAAGATTTTAGGTAGGTCATACAACAAAAAATAACATGTTCCCACCAACAACCAAGATGTGGGTAGATTATGGGAGTTTTTCTAGGACCTAAGGCTGGTCGATAAAAATGTGAAAGACTAAGCTATTTTATCTTTTCCGTCTTATCTTGTACCATTTTACGAGAGTGGGGGTTCCAATGTACGGGAAGATATTTGGAAACTAGGCATGAAAATTGCAGGTTAAAGAGAATGGGGGTGCCAAACTTACAGTACTCATTGTCCCTTGGTCGTCGATTTTCCCTAAGTGCCCTCAACCTTGTCCTCGGTGCTGGTATGGACCTTGTTTTCACTCCTCCATACTCTTCCTCGATGCTGGTATTGACCTTGTTTTCACTCCTCCAAACTCTTCATTAACGCTGGTATTGACCTTTTTTTAACTCCAAACTCTTCCTCGACATTGGTATTGACCTTGTTTTCACTCCTCCAAAATCTTCCTCGGCACTGGTATTAACCTTTCACTTCTCCAATTTGACGAGCTACAACCTGGTTTCGTTAGGTTTTAAAGTATGTTAATTAATTTGAAATTTATTGTGCCATTTAGCTAGGTTTTAATATTCTACAATATAGTTAAGTATATATTAGCTATATTTTACATAATAAATAATATAATTATTTGACTTATTATAATTATATATTATATTCTTTAACACTATTATTAAATACATATAAAAATTATTATAATTAATAATTGATAATAAGTATATTTTTATATAATACAAAATATAATTAATATAATAGTAATATTAGATTAAATTATATATAATATAATTATATTTATTATTATATAATAGTATATATAGGCTTTTACCTGATATTTTAGAGGATTTTACCATTACACTACAGATGGTTTACCATTAAATGGCAGTTGAAACTTGTTTTCCAACGACACAATAGTGGTTTCCAGGCATGAGATTTGTTTCAAGCTCAAATCTCACAATATATGTAGCCTATTAGCTAATACAAAGAGAGATAGAAACTAAAAAGATAGAGAATGAGAGAAAGAGATGAACTTAGAAAGATAGGGAGAGAGAGAGAGAGAGAAATATAAGAGATACAAAGGAAAAGAGAGAGGGAAAAGAGAAACTAAATTTTGATTGGTTGTTTCATGTCAAAAATCCAAGGATGGCATGTGTCCTTGGGGAGTTATGCTCAAGGTAGCATGCTATTTGATTAAAGATATGATAATTCTCCTTTAAGACCTCTTCAATGTACCCCATTGCACACTTAAGGAGACAAAGATAAATATAGGGAAGAAAATATAGAGAGAGAGGGAGATAATGAGAAACATACAAATAGAAAGGGGGACAAAGAGATAGAGAGAGGTAGAGAGATAAAGAGATAAGGATGAATAGATAGATATATAGGGAGGGTGATTGATATATCTCTCCTTGTCGCTCTTTATCTCTCTATATCTCCCACTATCTATGTCACTCCCTCTTCCCCCTCTATCTATTGAGATATATCTCCCTCTCCCCCCTTTCTCTCTCATTCACTCCATCTCTCCTACTCTATATCTCTATCTCTATTTCTCTTTTTATCTCCCTCTCACTCCTCTCTCTATCTATTTCTATCCATATCTTTCTCTACCTCTATCATGATCTCTCTATCTCTTTCACCATCCTCCTCTATCTCTCTATATCACCCCCTTTATATGTCTCTCCCTCTCCCTCTATATATATTGATCTATCTCTCCCTCTCTCCCCTATCTTCTTCTCTCTCCCTCTCCCTCTCCCCCTCTTCTTTCTCTCCCTTTTCTACCTATCTATCTCCCTCTCTTCTCTCTCTTCCTCTTCAACCTATCTCTCCCTCTCTTCTCTCTCTTCCTCTTCAACCTATCTCTCCCTCTCTCCCCCTCTTCTCTATCTCTCCTCCTCTACCTATCTATATCCCTTTCTCTCCCTCCCCCTCTCTATCTCCCCCTATCTATCTCTCACCATATCTCCCTCCTTATCCCCCCTATCCATCGACTCTCTATCTCCACCTGCCTTCATTTCTCTTCTCATATATTTCAATCTCTCTTTCTCTTCCCATATATCTCTATCTCTCTCTCTCTCTTTCTCTCCCCATCTATCTCTATCTCCCCATATATTAACTAAGAAGCCATGCAAGAATACAATAGTATATGTTGGTAAAACTATAATAGTGTTTTATTAAACTATAAGTAACACTTATCTTTCTAATGTCAAGTCTTCTAATAAAAATAGTGTTTTATTAAACTATAAATAGATTATTGTCACCACTCTTCATTCCACATGAAATGCCAAATGTAGCAATTGTTTTGTTGCTTTTGTCAAGTTTCATTAACCGAGCTATTTAGTGGATTGAATAAAGTTGTGTTATGACCCTTGGTCTCTTTAAAATAATTAGACAATATTAGGGAGATCAGGAAGGAGAGAAAACTAAACTCCTTCAAAATAGGGGTAGTTGTGGGTTTGTTGGTTTTATTTGTATACTATATACTTAGTTCCTCTAGGATAAATAAGTCACTGTAGAAATGAAAGATGTTTGACTATCTACCTAATATTGTTTTGTGTTTTTGAAATGGAAGAGATCTACAACTCTATAGAAATTTCTATATGCTAATGGTCAAATTATTAGACTATTTAGATCATTTTAATTGACTACTACATAATAGTTTATGTGTTGAAAGAATTGTTTCCAATATTTATAGTTTTTACATTGGAATACAAATCATATTTAATTTCACGCCAATATACTTCTTTCATAAAGATATTTGTTTGATTTTTCCTTGCTATTTTCATCTTAAAATTTAAAAAAATGTATTCTATAATATAGAATTATTTTCAAATTGGAACAAAAAGGATTCTAAGAGATATATTTAATCATAAATTTTACAACCATAAATATCATTTAATTTGTATGTTGTAACTTCAATACTTTTAGTTAAAATAAAAATAACTTAAAGTTATATATACATATAGTTAAATTGGAAAATTTGTTTGAGTTAATTACTTAATTTGATCTAAAAATGTTCAACACTTTAGATAAATTTAATTATATATAGTTAAATTGGAGGTGTCATTTGAATTAATAATTAAATAATGTAATAATCAATTAAAGCAAGGGACATAATTTTGGATGTGTTTGAATTTAATAAATTAAAAATTAAAATAGACATAAATTACTTGAAATAAGTTCTTCATACCCCATATAATCAAATCATAACCTATAAAAAAGGCAATAGGAATTTTCTAAAGAAAAGAATACTTGACCCAATCATAAGTGTATGGCCTTCGCAGAAAGGAGTGATCCACCTTAGCAATAACAACTACCTGATGTAGACCTGGGAGGATCAACTCAACCAACCTATAAAACTGAATTTAAGAGGCTTCCAACAAGTTTAGAATGACAAATTTAAACAATCCAAACAACTCTCAAATCTTGACAAACAACATAAGTCAAATTTCACACTTTGACTCCTTGAATCCTTATAACAATGCAAACCTAGTTTTTGCCCACTAAATCAAAACTTTCCCGAAACACCAAAGAAATACTTGATGGTTTTAGACACCCATTTTAGAGTTATTAAACATAATTCAAGGGAAATTACAAGTCATTTGGACCAAATCACCAAAATCACCCTTTCTAGGTTGTGCTGATTAGGCTGATTAGGCCTATTTTACAAAGCAACTAGCCTTTACAATGATTTTGCACTCGTTGATTCCCTAAAGAAAAAATTATCTTGAGTATAATCCATCATATTCACATATGATAACATCATTCTTGACCATTTGATATCATGAAAAACCTCGAAAATCTAGTATTCAAATAACCCATATCATCGACAAGACAAGTTCCATCGGGGTGAAATGAAAAGGTCATACCGAGCATATAGGTCCCACCGATGAAGTTCCATCGGCAAGAAACTTGTCTTGTATCACCAATCAAAGCATAAGGAGTTGTATCATCCAGAAAAATTCCATCAGAGTAAGATCCCCGAGTCATCTCGAGTGCATTTGTCTCGCTGATGAAATATCATCGGTGAAACACTCATCTTGTCTTGCTGATAAAAAAAAAAAACATACCATCGCCAAGAAAAATTCTATTGGAATGAGTTCAAAATGTCCTCCGAACCCACTATGTCACGCTGATAAGATTACATCGGTAGGAGTCTTGGCGACATACTTGAGATCGAAGGAATAATCATCAGGGAGACTTATAACATCGGAAAAATTACTGAATGTCTTAGTGATACACCATGTCTTGCCGATGAAGACACAAACAGATCAAGATAGTCATTGGGGTGACTCTTGGTCAAATTTATATGAATTAGATGGATAGATTATGTGATATCAGAGTAATGTCTCCTTGACCAAAAGAATGTTTAATGAATGCTAGTCAAGCCTGAATAAAAAGGATCACCCAAAGTTTCAGTTGTCTTGCCGATAGAAAATTTGATGTGACAGTGGGTAAATTCGAAGATCATCTATGCTCAAAGCTAGGAAATTAATGGTAGTATTACTAACAAATGTTTTGATGATTTCCTGAATTGAGAAAAGTAATTGAAGGCGAATTTTACAAAATTAGCAGAAAAGGAACAAACGAAGGGCCAAAGGATCTTGCAGTCAAAGAATTCTAAATAAACTTGTAAGTTCCCTACAATTAAATTTTTGGTTTTGTGATTCATAAAATGGAAAGCACTAGCTCGGGAAAAGAAAAAGGTAGGAAACAGAGTGAGAGTAATAACCCTAGAGGAAAAAAGAAAAAAATTGAAGCAGAGAAGGAACTGGGGGTAGCCGAGAGGAAGTTAAACCAGGACTTAATTGATCAATTTCCCAACTCAAGACCTAAGGCCAGGTGATCTACACAACTTAGGGCAAAAGTGGAAAATTTAGAGGATAAATGGAAGCATATCTGAGACATATGGACCCCAGTTAGGGGATATGAGTTGTTTATTTTTCATTACCAATGAAGGAACTGATACGAACCAGTGTGCAATCCTTGGAAGTTAAACCTAGGGAAACTAGTCTGCCCCAATGTATTTGTAAATGTAGAATTGGTGAAGATGCTAGTTGCCTATTATAATCCAAAATATAAAGCTATTTGTGATCCATCAGGAAAACCATTTATACATGTATCTGAAGGTGCCATCTGTGAGGTTTTTCACCTAGAGGGAGCGTGTGGTGAAAAAATTGTACCTGAACATCTGGAAAAGGAATTCTGGAGGATGGATACTTTGTACAAGGGTTGGAGGTTGCCACTACACATGTCTAAGAAAGATGGTGTTTCAGTTCCACTGAATGACAGTGATGGTCCCCTAATCCATGTTGATTTATTTGAACCCTACATGAGGTACACACATTTTTCAATGTGTCAAGTACTGGGAATGGAGGCCCCAAAGAATATGTCAATTGTACCCATGGTAATTGTAGCAGACATCAAATGTCACAATTCAAGGTTTTTTGATTATGCTTCACACATCTTTAAATTACTTGATTCAAGACTGATGGCAATAAAAAGTGGAGCTCCTATCTTGCACTTGGATACTCATTCAATCCTAATGCATATGATACTTTATTATGGACAAGAATGGTAGATGTGGCTTGAAAAACTGAGGGTTGTACAATTTGATAAGGAAGGAAGGTTATTACTAGTACAAATCTGGACTGCCACCTGGGATTGCAGATTTTCTAATTCTTGTTATCTACATTTTGAAGAGTTTTTTGTGAAACCACTGTATATATTTTACAATCATCGTTGTGAATACTCATCGTCTGATGAAATAAAAATTTTTGTAAGGCCTAAGGATTTCAATGGACTCGTCAACCACAATTGGGGAGACTGGTGCTGTCTAGAAGATGCGACCATGATAAGAGCATATGGATTTGAAGATGCACCCTTCATTCTGCCCAAGATGGTGCCTGATGGGATTGCATATTTGGAGATTGTTAGGAAATTGGACTTTTCAGATGTTATGAATCTGAGTTCTTTCGAAAAGTAGGAATTTATGCCTAGTACATTATGCTTCAGTGATTTAACTGTATTAGCAAGGGACGGATATGATATGGTTCTCAACAAATTTTTGCAATACAACATGAAGAAGGATCCACCACAAAAATGATTTGATCTAGAAGGGTATATTTTTTTTTCCAAAAATAAAATGAACTTGGGAGGATACAATCACATACCCTATCAGTATGATGACTTGATCAAGAATTTGGAAGAAGAGGAAGCATAAAAGTTTGTTGATGAGTATAATAGGGGATTGCAAGATACATAACTATTATCTTCTAATGAAGAGGCATCTAGTGATGGTAGGCCTAGTAGTACAATTGATAAAATTTCCAAATTGAGAACTCAAGACTACAAGAATGTTTCCAAGGAACCAGATGTTGAAGAGAGTGCAGATACTGACACAAGGAAGATAGCATATAAATCATTTGTGGCTGATGATGAATTCATTAAAACCTCATAATTTAAAACCTTTTTGTACAAATTAAAAGGGAAATCAATAAGGGAATCAATGGAGAATATTACACCAAGTAATGAGGAACAACTACTGAATAACTTAAAATCAAGTGTGGAAGAAGAAATGAAGAGCATGACCCCTGAGAAAGGAAGGAAATTATTAGATGCAGGTGTCATAATCTTTCCTGGGTTGGATTTGAAGTCTTCTTTGGTTTTTGATAGTTTTATGAAGAATAGTAATGCCACACATAAACTCACTCCTGAGGGGGTAACACATATTTATGCAGGATCTAAGTATAACCCAGATGAGGGATCACTTATGATATGGGACCTATATCCTCCACACATGAAATCTATTGTAATTGATACTGGAAAGGCTTTTGGACATGTAATGAAGTTAAAATTTGGTGAGGTTGATCCAATAGCTAGAACAAAAATTGGCATTAATGTGGCCAAATTAAGTAAAGCCCAAATCCAAAAGCTAATCAAGGAAAAAGAAATATATAAGGTGAATAACGAGAGACTACTCAGAGAAAATGATCGCTTGAAGGACATGATGGGAATCATGCTGGGATGCACAAAGTAATTGAATCATGGTGAAAGCTCCTAGACAAGAGACCAGTGGGAAGAATTGAATGCGCACTCACAAGGTAAATGTGATGCACTCACTGCAATAATAAGGAAGAGGCAAATCAATTTAATGACTTGGTTGAGTAAGCTCTAGGGAACACATTCACACAATTTTACTGCACTACAAGAACATAAGAGGATAAATGGTAGGATATGAGAGAATTTACAAGAAATAAACCAAAGGGATGCTCCTGATAACATAGCTATTGATACTGCAAACCATTTTATGAAAAAACATAAAGACTTCCATGAAGAATTGCAAGGTGATGAGCAGGGGATGATCAATGTCACAAAAAAGGGAGTACCAATGCTGTTAGAAGATGGAGGGGAACTAAAGGGAAAAGACAAATGGATCAAGGAATGCGAGACGATGATGCAAACAATTCTGGAGATAGCCACAAGAAATGATTTAACAATGGATGAGGCATGTGAACAAAATGAGAAGATGTTCGAAATGGAGATAGCCATAAGGAATGTGCTGGAGGATGCTGATACACATGGGCGACAAGCTTACCGAGATTCTCTACCAAAAATCCATTTATGGCTTAATAGAGCATAATTTCTAGTTTGTTATTGTTGTTAAGTAAAAGAAATTTCTGAAAGGATGTGTCCTTTCACAATTTTGATATATTTATATTGGTTTCATAATGTAAAATAGATATAGGAAAATAGGAGAAAGATACAATAGATAGTTTGCAATGAAAATTTCCTTTAAAAGACTCGGATGCATGTATTAATTTCGATGAAGTTAATGAAGATGCCTGAACTTGTGGCTTAATCTTGGTATCAACTGTTTGTGGAATTATACAATTGTCTGGTTGTCTCCATTTTGATGCTTTTCTGTTGTTTAAATTGATATATCAAGCATATATTCAGTTTACCAATACACATTTGTTGTATTTGTGTGATGTGATTATTTGGTTCTTTCTAGTAAAGATTAAACCCTTCTAGTCAATCACAATAACTGAAGAGTATTAATTGGATTAATAAGAAGAATCACATAACTAGGATTGTCATTCTATCTCAAGTAGAGTTTGTTAGTCATTTACTTGCACGTTTATACAAGTTATAAACTACATTTGTGTGCAATAACAGTTTGAATTATTTCCATCATAGATTACACTTTTCTAGATCTTCATTAGACTCCATACACCCAACAAGGCACTGGTCTCACACATTTCATCTTTTAGTTTATCCATTTTATTTTTTACATCTATTAACTGAACATATTCTAATATTACACATACACTTTATTAGGATTATATCTTGTTGTGCCTGTTGCACACACGCCTTGTTCAGAACGAGGACCCTCTCTTCCCTCTTTTTGATTGACGACCCCTTTTTGCTTCGCCTCATTTTGCGTGCCCATTTTTATGCCCTTTAAAGTCACATACGAAGTATGACCGAACTCGCCCCCTTTGAAAAATGCTAAATCCAAGGTCAATTTAGGTTTCCCTTGTAAGAGTGCCCTTTTTGACGTTCGGGGCCTCTTCTGGGCCTGGACCCTTGGGTTTCGCTCTTCAAATGTCCATTATGTGTTTGCTGTCGTTGGCGTCCGATGCCCGACGTCTTTCCGAACCTTCGACCTTGGACCCCAGATTTACACCCTCGGAATTCCACTTGCATTTCGCCGTTCCTCACGACAGTGGCTGGACATCTTCCTGACCACTAGACCCCGAGTCGCCTGCTGTCGTCTGTGAGATTTGAACTCACCAACTCCTTGGATGCCGTATGAAGACATTAATTGTACTGTTAATTAAAATAGTGGCTATAAAATCAGATTTTGCGACTGTCATTTTCACTCGACCGAGTGATAGAGAAATTTGGAGAGCTCCGAAGCACCCGACATTTTCAGCCCCTAAATCCGAGCTATTTTGCCGGCGTCTTCTGTGCGGCCAACAACATTATTCTTCAGGATTTCAAGGTACGTCTGCCATTTGCGTGCCTTGTCCTTTATTTTGTGAAATTTAGAGTCTTAAACAAAGTAAAATGTAAAACAATGTTAAAATCTGGTAGGTAAGTACCCTCCCCTAAAAGCCCATGTTTTGAAATATGAAAAATCGATCATTTGGGTAGTCAAAATCAAACCAGAGATGGAACTCGCCATGGCTATTCTTTAGAAAAGTCACTGGCGGCTCTCACGCCCGGGCTTTTCAACGGTCATCCGCGTAAACTCAAACTTACAAATCCAAAACTTCATGCGGCCAAACTCGTCTCGGACCCTGGCCTTCGGATTTCCCCTCGCGTGTTTTCGTTGTGCCCCTGCCATTTTACATGGCCTGTCTTGAGCGTCTTTCCGGCCCTTGGACCCCAGACACATGAAGTCCATGTCAAGACTTAGCAAAATCGATAATTGAAAAAGAAACAAACTGTACTCGGGATCTGATCTTCAGAATTTCGTGTTGATTTCACCGTTCTGACAGCCTGTCTTGACCATCTTTCTGGACCTCAGACCCCGACCGCGTAAGGTCCGATTCCAATTTCCAAATGAAAACCAAGAACCCAAGGTGTATCCGGATCCTGACCCCTAGGATTCTATTCCACCGGTGTCATTTTACATGACGAATTCGAAACAACTTTTTGACCTCTGGGCCCCGACTATCTGTTTGCCACTATGCTCCCAGAGCTCCTAAAATTTGTCTCCGAGGATTGTCTTCCGGAATTCCCCCCCTAAACTACCTCTTGCATTTCACCATCCCACACGGCTGACCTATAACCGCTTCTCGGCGATGACGGTCCGAGTCCCGGATTTCGGCGCCCGGAGTTCCGTATCCTCTGCGCCGTTTCCAACGACTGTGCTGCAACTGATGCTCAAACTTCCAAATGAAGGATCAAATGACCTCCAAATCCAAAATGGATTTTGATCCACTTGCCAAAATTAGGTCTTCCTTCATACCAACCCTCATTTAAGAAAATCCAACACTGGGAAGCACCTTTGGGAGTTCCATGCCTAATTTTCCCTTCCAAACTACATTCTGCCAAGGGAACTCCGACCCAGGGAACCCGAACTTCCTGCCTAGCTTTCTAATGATGTTTTATCAAATGTTATGCGATTATCGAATATGAATAATGATGGCAGGGCTAACTTTGATGTGTAGGGACTTGTCCAGGGCCATTTTTTTCATATTTAATGTTACTGATTCACGTCTTTTGTGTAGGATTTATGGAAACCGACGTAGAAACTTTTGGTGCCTCCAAGGAGAAGGGGAAAGGAATAGCCAAGACACCTCGAGGCAAGGAAGATAAAGAACTAATGAAGTACAAGTTTCAAGGGGTGCCCTTACAATCCAGAGTCAACACTCTTTGGAGAGATGTCATAGATACCAACATCGGTCAAGTCGATGTTGATGAATTTACACAGAGGGTCAGGATGAACCCCAAGACAAGAAATGCAAAGTTGATAAGGAGCAATAGAATTGCCAAGGCTGCAGGCTTCCCGTTGGCCTTGGTGGCCCCGAAATTGGTAATGCCATGTGTAGAGGCATATCAACCTAAGACCTGAACAATAGTGGACCAGTATGGGAATATCCTTGCAGACATGTCCCCATAAGGTATAACATAAACTTTTCACATCCCTGCCTTTAAGAGCATGGAGACTCCCAACATGGAGGAATGCAAAGAATTGTGGGAGTAGGACTTGCTAAGGTGTAAGAAGCTTATCAATCAGTATTGGTTGAAGGACAAGTGGGGTAGTGCTGGCAAGCTCCCTCAGGAGCTTTTTCACAGTGATTTCTTCAAGGATTACCACAACCTCGTGACCTTGCTAAGTTGAGTAATGGGTCTCCCTATTGCAACCTTCTTCCAGGAATGGATGTTCTATTTTGTGGAGCAGATTCTTTGCGGTGACTCTACCGCCTTCTACTGGGGGGAGATAATTAGTGACTGCTTCCATGAACAGTTTACAACTGTGAAAAAGACCTCCAAGTTCTTCATGACCTCTTACTTGGTGTACTCCATTGCGGACCGGTGAAACTATTAGGGATTAACTACGGTAGCCAGTGAGGCGCTAGGGGTAGAGCTCAAGCCCTATGATAAGTATCCTCAACTACAGTTCCAAAATTTCAAGAAAGATTGTTGCAGGGTGAATGATGCATTCATTGCCCACATCATTCGATCCTTGGGAGGTGAATTTTAGAGAGGAGTTGCACACAGTGCCAGAGCCCTCCTTAGGAAATAAACTTTCTTATACATTCAATTTCCAAAGTTCACATACATCCATGCCCAGGGATTCACGGAAAGACCGAACAAGCTGCCCCCGTACCCCAACGACCAGATTATATTGTTAGAACTGACTTGGCAGCTACAACACATCCATAATATTTTGAGCAGCAAGCATCTAGCGAATACACCTTACCCCATTGGGCTCGGCCAAGGGATGTACAAGATTCATACCTCCTAGTGTTCGGGGTACTCAGAAAGGGAGTTGGCCGAATACCACTTTCGACAATATACAGCTTGGCCTCGAATGGACCCATACAGACATATCAGAAAGGCACTAGGGTAGGATTATGCCCACCTCCACAATGTAGAAGATTTATGGGCCAATTGTAAAGATGATCTTGAGATGCGGCTGCGACACTACATGCACATGAATGCCATTTATGTACGAAGAATAAACCTGTGCCCAATTCTTGACCAACTTGAAGAGGATGAGGACATGGTGATAGATCTGGGGTATGATGACATCGCCAATTTTCCATTGCTTGCAATTGATTGGAATGAACAGGAACTTGATGACATCAACATACTCATTAGCCCGTCGAGATCCAAACAAGGGAATGGATTGACCAACAGGTGGCTCGATTGAAACAACAAGGACTTTCCTTAACGTTTAAGGGACTAGAAAGTGAACCAAGTGGCTCCGATGGAGGGGTAGCTACCGCTGCAACTGGAGAAACCTCCAAAACCCCACCATCAATCAAAACCAAGAAGAGAAAAGAAGCTAGTGGGTAGTTACCCAAACCAAAGGTTTATGCCCGCAAGGCATCAGAGGGTGAACCTTCCCAGAAGAAAAGGAAAAAAATTAGGGCCGTGGAGACGACTATAATACCCAGAAGCCCGCTCCTCTGGAAAGGGGGAGAGGAATCTAACTCACCAAGGTCTCCCTCCACTACAATTGCTACTGCTATTGCCATCGTCCCGCAGGCTTCACTTTCCATTTTCGCTTCCTCCCCGCTTGCGGTGGACATCTCTGTCCACCTAGCTTCCACTTATCCTATCATGCAGATTATTCCCATGGATTCATCCTATGCTATGACATCGTTGGTCTCCTCCTCCTCCTCCATGTCTCCTCCCTTCCCTCCGTTTCTGCTGCTACGATGCCTGCCCTCAGCCTCCCGAAATCTTTTGTGAAATACATGCAAAATGTGTTGTCCGAGCTTTCGAGAATGCTTACCAATCCAGTAGTTCAAGTTGCAATAGCTCAGGCTATGGACCATGCTCCAGCTCTCCCTCAACCTTCTGAACCACCAAGAATGGAGGCTACAATGCAAATATCTAATGAACTTGAGCGATGATAGCTAGAGGCTACGACGAGGCCAGAGGAGGAAGAATTTGAGTACCACGATCATCCACTATTCGAGCGTTGAGAGATAGATGAGGTGGCCTATGAGTCCTCCAGTGAGAGTAGCGAGGAGATGGACACTGAATTGATCAGGGAATCAAATGACCCCGAGCTCAATGCAAAGTGGAGTAGGCAGCTCAAGGAGATTGAGGATAAAGAAGCCGACGATCGGCTTGCACGTGAAGAGGAAATTGTTGCTCTAGAGACTGAGGGCAACAAGTCTCCAATTGAGGGGTGTGATTAGAACCTAGAACACAATGGGGAGGCATCCCTGCATGAAGATGAACAAGAGGAGAAGCCCGAGGAGCATGAACAAGGCCAAGATAAAAAAGAAAAGGGTGCTGAAACGAAGGATCCCTCCAACGAGCAGTTGCACACCAAGTCTCCCCCTAAGTACATATCACTTGAACAAGACTTTGAGGAGGAGGAGAAGGATACAGAAACTGAGAAGAGTGCTCTTGTTGTCAGGGCCATTGAACTTGAGAAAGAGGACAATAGAAGTCAAGGTGAACCGCCTAGGGAGGAGCCTCAAATGCTTGATTGGGTTGAGAAGTAGTTAAAACAAAAGGCTCCCACCTTGAAAGATCCCAAGGCAAGGCTGGAAGCCATTTTGGCTAGAGCACAAATAAGCACTAAGAAAGAGAAGAAGCCTAAGATCAGATCAAAGGTAACCATGGATGCCTCAGGATCTAGGGTGGTACAAATAGTGATGCCGATGGTTGGAGAACAAGGAATAACTTATAACATCTCCACCATCGACTTGGGAGTGGCCATGAGGGTGCAAAAGGTTGATCACCTCCAGGAATTAGTCGCTACAGTGGTGCACCTTATCCAACACGATAAGGTTTCTAAGGAAGAACTCAAGGCACAAGTGGCTGATCTGACAACCTATATTTAGCAGTGGTCTTCCCCAGATGAGCAACCCATGACATCATTTGCCCTACCTCAACTTCTATCTCAGGAACAAATCAATAAACTAGAGAAGAGAAGAAACTTAGATAAGACTACGAAAAACTAGTTCTGACAAGTCTTGGACATAGGGAACACAGGTATCAACTTGGCTGTCCACACAATAAATAAGTTCCTAGAGGTACAGAGAACCCTTGATGGTACAAGGTAGGTCTACGAGGAGTTCCCAGGAAAGTACAAAGTAGCCTACCCAAAAATTGAGGCCATACTCGCATTGCCAAGCGAGGTTTGGGAGAAGGACCTTGACCTCAAAGATGATGATCACTAGCTAGTGGATACATGGAAGCGAGATTTTGATCACTAGAGGAAAAGGCTAGAGAAGATTTTGGAATGTATAGCACCGGATATCAAATGGGCCAAGGATTCAAGAGAAGAGTGTGCTCAGTACCTCAAGTTAATGACGAGGTACGAGCTACCCATTGTTGAAATAAATTTGGAGAGCATAAAGCCCCACTTCTTGAAGAGCATGGAGGATGGAATGTCGACTAAGGTTACCACAAACTTCATGGGTTTTGCTGCCCGAGCCTTCGTGCAGTCATAATTTTCAAGGATAATGCTGCTAAATATGATGATGACTGGAAAAAGCTTGTCAGCAATTCTCAGGAATGGAGCTACCAAGTGCTGTGATCGGATATCATGGAAGTAGATAAGCTCCAACCGATGATCTTGAGCTTTGTGGAGTATGCAGTGCTAAATAAATGCGAAGGCAACCCTATCATCAATGGAGAATTCCTCAAAGAATAGCTACAACAAAGGGCAAACAACTACATGATGAAATTGCTACAGTGTTGTCACTAGATGACGAAATAGGGAAAAGACAAGAAATGTCTTATAAATGAAGTACATTTGGGGGTAGGTGAAACCCTAGTGTAAAGTGAATCTTGGCCACACAATAGAATCCAATCTTGGCCAGTCATTTTTCTTTTTGAAAACTCTAAATAGGGCTCTCCTCCTCTCATTTTAAGAGAGTTGAGTTGTTGTAAAGGCATGCTGCAAAAATTATAATAGAAAATACAACCATTTCTTGGTGTATTTCTGGGTTTCTCTACATGTTTCATGATTCTTCTCCCTTTAGTTAAAACTTTGCTTCAAATTACTTTGCTGTTCTAAGTTTCCTTTAGTTAGCTGTAGTGGATTTAGTATGTTGTCTTTGGTTCTGAAGATTTCTGTTGTGTGTATGCTTTCCTTGTCCATACTTTTGGCCATTTGCTGATGGTAAATGACTGTGTAAAGTTAGCCTGGACTATAATTTCATAGCTGCTCATTAAACTTTGTCTTTGTTCACATTTACATGGCAAATGAATGATGAATATCTGCAGTCCTTAGAAGATAGCATAGATTTCATGACATTGTGAGAATTCAGATTAAGTGAAATTCTATTTAAGGAAACTGTCCACAATAGGAACCTCCATGATCACTGTTCATCGGTAGTTGCAGGTCCAAGAACCATCCTTCTCTCTCGCCCTTTTTTCCCTTTTTAGAAACAATTTGTCCTAAGGTTCATTGCACATTGTAAAGCCAAATCTGACGAAGCAATGGAGTCCATGACTACTGTCGGAGCCTACAACGAAGTGTAGTAATTCCATATTCGAAGAAATCCATTCATTGACCCTTTTCTCCTACAGTTTAAACCACATAAAACCGCCTTGTGATTCCAGCAAAATCACATCAAACAATTGATACGTTCCAAGCATTGTCAAGACCTGACATCAGAGACCTTGGGATAGTGTTATGCAATCTGATTGTGGAGGATTGTCTTTCAAGAGAGGTGATGCACCTATGCATTACCTATGTTGAGAAGTACATAAAAACACCATCAACATATCTATTCACTGTAAGATTTCCATTGTGAATATATTGTTGTAAACAAAATCACATCACTTAAGTTTGCTCAGTTTGCAAAGGTAGATCCACCTAGGTTTGGCAACACCTGAAGAGAAGAAGGTTCAAATCATTTGGCCTTGTTTGTTACCCTAAAATATATCAAGAGATTGGAAACCTCTTTAGGTATTCTTACTTTCATTTTTGAGATCTAACAACCTCCAAACCTCCAAATCCACAAAAAGATTCCACTTGTACGACCAAATTCTTGCCAAACCCAAAAACCTTTGTTTTAGGCCAAAATCATGAGGGTTTATTGAATCTCCTACTTCCACAACCTCCCAGACCTCAAAACAAACTCAGAAACAACCCATTAGGTCTACACATGGATAAAAATTCATAAAATCAAATCTCTCATACGTATTTTGTTGAAACCTAGGCTTGAACCTCTCATTTCACATGCTTTTCTTCACAAAACTCTTGAGGACAACAACTATACCTTATTTATTTATCATCCTACGCCTTATTCATGTATTCTAAAAAAACAACGATATCCATGGGGCCTCTTACACAAGCTACAATAATCACAAAAAGTGTAAGAGCCCTTTTATATCATGTTTGGACTACAAAACCCTCAAAAACAAGGTAACCGGGCTGTATGCAAAGAAATGAAGCTTTCTAACTCAAATCAACACCTTAAGCCATAAAATCAGATTAAAATCAAAGCTAACACATATATTCACAACATGGAATTGATTTCACATCAAAATATGGTTGTATGTGACCGTACAGTGCTGCAAAATAGGAAAAATACAGAAATTTTGAAGAAAAACACATATTTTGGAATGTCAAGAGCTTGTATTTTAAATCCTCAACCATAAACAACCTTTAAAATGATCACTTTATTCCTTTTAAAGGTATTTACACCTCAAACATCAAACAACCACCTCTACAACTGACTTTTTAATCTTTTATGATCACATGAAACATAAAACACACTAATTTCAAGGTTGTTAACATCACTATTGAAATGTTTTAATTTTTTGACCTTTCAAATGTATTGAAACTCCTAGGAAACCTCTAATACCATGCTAGTGGCTTGATAATAGCCTTATTATAGAAATTACACTAAACTTGCACCCTTTTACATGTAAATTCTCCAATTTTCCTTAAAAAGGCTACAAAACTCTTTAGTGCAAGACTCAAACTCAAAACTCAAAACTCAAAACTTCACCTAGAACATGACTAATGGTCTTGAGTGACCTTATTCACAATAAAAAATTCTTGAAATGCCTAAAAAAACCTATTGACCTCCCTAATTATCATCACATGATTAAGCATAGAATATGAGGTGTAGGTGCTCCTGCACCACTACCCCATCCAAAATTTGCTCACATTACACAAAGCCACAATGTTCTTCCAAGATAGGCCAATCAAATCCTACCTTATGTGTCCTAGTAATAAAATTGGAGATGATCGTAAAAATGACATTGCAAAGGGTGATTGGTCTAAAAAATCTAAACGAATTTGCAATTATTTCACTACTACGATCAATGTGTCATCTTTCATGAAATTTCCCAAAACACTATTCATTATGATCATATGGAAATTTCTAGGAGAGCTACAATAGTTGTAACATCATAAATTAAAATTAAACATTAAAAATTACATCATGAATTAATTATGTAATGACATAAAAATGAAAAACACCATGAATTAATTATGTAACCAGATAAGTCAAATATAATTCTATCAAGAAATTAATATCAAATAGATAATACAATCACATAACTCATACATTTCAATGTCATTGATCTTATTCTTCATCCAAATCTTTTTCTGTATCATCCGATCTAGATTCGACATTGTAAGGATTGGTCATATCACCATCATCGTCATTGATATCAGTTTCAATGATGTCATCATCCACATAGATATCATCTTCATAAACATTAAGTCCTACATCATCATGATCTAGTTCCTCCTCTTTGACATCTTCATCAGGCACATCATCAACTAATTGTTGATCCTGATCATCATCTACATCATCTAATATTTCTTCGGTATCTTCTTCTTCCACCACATTATACTTTACCAACCTTCCTCTTGGATCATGTCTAACAAAAAATGACCAACCCAATTTACTTGGAACCTTTGAGTAAAATACCTGCTCACATTGGCTTGGAAGAACATAGGGCTCATTTCCAGCTCGCTCGATCGACCTGGTATTAACCATGGTAAATACATTATCATGTTCAATAACAGTTCTCTCAGGATCATTTTCATTCAATCGTAGTTTGTACCATAGGATGTAAAACATAACTAATTTGAAGGACTTAAATTCACACTCAAGTATATCATCCAAAATTCCATAGTATCAATTTTTTGAGACTTCTAGATGTATGCCACTTCTAGATGAAACATTAGTCACCTGAAAGACTACAATTATCCCAGAATCACAAGTTTTCTTCATTTCATCCAACTTTTTGATTTGAAATTTACGACCATTGCACCACATAGCCTTGTGGTGTTTCACCTGCAATATGTCAAACATGTAAAAATTATTGCAATATCATCAGTTGATAAACATATTTATTCTTGGCCGAATGTATGCAAAGAAAAAATTCTCAACATATATATACATCAATATAATTGAAAATAATTAAATAATATGGGTGATTAATATATTTATATGTACCTGTTTATCTCTTAAACCATATGCTAAATCAAATTCCCTTGGTGTAACATTGGAATCTCTATTACGATGAGCTTCTTTAACCAATGGAGCCACAACTTCCCATGTTAATACACGACCAAATTGTTGACATCGTTCAATCCATACCGTCATCCAATAAAGATTGTTTGCAATGTACAAATGTAGTGCATCCCACTATTGACCAACTATATATTAAAAAAATGAAATTCACAAATGACGTATAATTAGTTAATTACCACGGTATACAACCTTAATTTATAATTGATGTATATTGAAGATTAATAATTAAATAAGTACAATATACATAAAAACAAAATGTAAAATGTATTCTAATTAATCTCCATGACCATCTTATAATTACCTCTCACTTTCCTCAATCTACCTTTCCCCATCAGGCACTCCCCTTTGAATTTGTTAATGGAGTTGGGATCCCAAATGCGATCTACATGGATCTTTGTTGCAAACTTAGGAATATATTCAGTAATGTAAACCATGGTCTGGTATACCATATATCCCTCCATCATAGAACCCTCAGGATGTGCTCTTTGTCTAACCAAAGCCTTCAAAAATTTTAAGTGCCTCTCAACCATCCAAATTGACCTTGTGTGTATAGGTCCACAAAATTCAATCTCCTCAACTTGGTGTATGAGGTAGTGTTCTTGTGCATTAAAAAATGTCGAAGGTAGACACTTTTGCATTTCACACATTAGACGAGAAATATTTCTCTTCCAATAATTTATATCTTCTTTATGGATTTATTTAGATGACAACCATCTACAAGTGGTTCAAGGCACAAATATACAATATATTACATAACAAGTAAAACAAATGGCAATTATAAGATCTATACAACGAATTGAACAAATATCGCTACTTACCTCATGTATTTTCCAAGATCATATATAACTTGCTTGACATTGTTGTCGAAGTTGTCTGAGGTAGAATGTGCTGCAACAATTATAAAATGATCTTTTCATTATTTTTCCAAAAGTAGTAAACATAATACACTGAAAAGTACATGCAATATACAAATATATATATAATATACCAGAATAATTACCTTAATGAATGTATGTCAATCATGTGTTTTCATCCTTGACCCAAATTCACCTTTATTTGTTATGATATTGTTTATGTTCACAACAAATCCTGTGGGAAATCAAATTTTTCGTATGACTTCTTTTATAGCATTGCTTTGCTGCCCCATTAATAACCAAGGAAGGACACTTATATTAATTTGTTCTCCATCGCTATTTAATTGAATGGCATTTTTCATTGCATGATTGGCTTCCTAAATGTCACTACAAATTTTGACAATTTTTTCTTTGTCATGCCTTCCATCCAATATTTTCCATAACGTTTCTGTTATATTCTTTCTGATATGCATTGTATCAAAAAAATGCACAATTTTTATCTGCTCATAGTAGGGCAACCTACTAAATTTTCTGGGATAACTTTTCAATCCTTGTGGAAGTTGACCATTAATGCCTTGACGACCTTCATGAAGCATATAAGTTAAAAAACTTAACAACGAAAAATTATTGTCAATTACATCATGAGTAAACACAACACAATATAAAATTATAAATTCCAAACATATCATATATGATAGATAAACAATTTGATCTGATGTATAACCTTGATGATTAATTCTATTATATTCCAACTTGCATAGGCGAGGTGTCATTCTTTGTGGTTTTGATGTAGTCTCTTCTTTCCCATTGAAAATATATTTTTCAGTAGTTTGATACTTATGATTTATGTGGAGGAAGTGCCTATAATCATCAAACACCTGCTTTCCTAAACTTGTTGAATGATGAGATTTCATCTTTGGACCACAAATTGGACATGCAAATTTTCCCTTTGTTTGAAGACCTGCAAGATCATATATAATTGAATTAAATATGTCAATTTTTATAATTATATATAATGAATAGATTATTTAAAAAAATGCATGATATCTACTTCATAAAATTAAATATTTTTTAAAGTCATGTAGTCGAACGTTATAATATACCACAAAAATGTGGTAGCCCTGGGGCATCATGAATTGTCCATACAAGCATTGCATAGAATTAAAATTGTCTTTGTCCTATTGGTCTAGATACGTCATACATAGTGATGCAATTCCATAACTTTAGTAACTCGTCAATAAGAGGCTCGATACATACATTCATATCTTTAAATTGGTACTTACCTAGTTGAATGAGCATAAACATTACATAATTATTATAACCATTTTACTGCAATATATATAAATTAATGTACATGACTATTAAATGAAAAAAATATAAGTCATTATGCAACAAATAAGACAAATGAGATGCTACTACGTTAAAGAAAATTGATGTAAACAAATACCTAGAACAATCATTGCCAACATTATGTGTTCCCTGTTTATTGAAATCCATGGAGGAATGTTATTATTGATAACAAAAACATGCCACACCGAGTAAATAGATCTCAACTCTCCAAATGGATTGACACCGTCCGCTACCAATGAAAGCTTGAGATTACGAGGTTCTTCTTTAAAGTGTGGCCATTTTTCCTCCATGTCCCTAAATACAAAACCATTCACAGGCATTCAAAGAATGTCATCTCCACTTCTATTATGCGCACGATAATCCATAAATTGTGCTAAGCTTTCACACCTAAATAATCATTGCATACGTCGAATAATGGGAATATAACGAAGAATCTTGCGAGAAACCTTTTTTGTTAGTTGATCTATTCGATATCTACTGATATGAAATTCTGATAATTTTGTTGCAAATTCATGTTGTTTATGATATATAATATGATCATTGGGACATGCATCTATTGCTTGATACTCCATTCTAATATATTTCATAATGCCAGATAAATCTCAGTATGAGCGAGATAAAATATTTGATGGTGGTAACAAAAATTCACCAATCAATCTACAACAAAAAATAATTTGTTAATATAAAGAATATTAATGGTACATATTTCATCCTTTATTTACTAGTGATGAACTAACAAAAATTAAAATAGATGAAAAAAGATGACATGTATGACATACTTTAACATCCGTGAGATTGCTATGTTGGATAAACCATTCATAACCTTCAAGTTCACCAGCAACAATACAACAAAGAGAAGAGTTGTTTGGGAGCCTTCATAAAGGGGCTCGTATGCCTTCTCAAGTACAGGTAAATCATGAACATCATCAAAGTCATATCGATCATCATGATTAGCTGTGCCACTAAATGTGTCATGGATCAATGTATTTGTACCATCATCTTCAACTGTGTTTTTTGGCACATGATCATCTTCTTCCATAGGATCATTAACTTCATCTTCAATATTCATAGCTCCATGTTCCTTCGCTTGCAAAACCAAATTCTTCAGGCCGTGATAATCCATATCATGTGCCCTAGGGTGCCCCACCTTTATAATAATGATAGAAACAAATAAACCATGATCATGATTAAGTGATTTTTTTTTATATATAAAATGTTAAAACGATATAAACATTTACAAATTCAATCAATATAAACACATATAATGAACAACTTACCAATGGATGATAATCATGCCCCCCTTCAATGTGACCATGCTACCTACAATGTTTCTCAGCTGTTGTGATTAAAAGTCTTCTCATCTTTAAGCCCTTGCAATTATTGCAAGGACAATAACATTTCCCATCACCCTTTCTTTTCAATTAGCCTACAATCTATCGAGTGTCTCTTCATTTTGTTCTGGAAAAATATTATCTGACATGATTTTTCTTTACCAAGCTTGAATATTTAGATCTTCAAAAAATATCAAACTCACACTCCAATAATTTTTAATCATAGATAGGTAACAAAATCTAATAATTTTGATATTTTACACCAAAAAAATTTGACATGCAACCACCCCTGCAAAAGAGAAGATAGTCTGAAGTTAATGACCCCCCAAAAAAATTTAAAATGCTAATTCTAGAACTTATTAAAATTTGATTTTACTATGAGTTCCAACCATTAGACTCCTAAAATTAGAATATTGAACTTGTACAAAAAAATCTGGAAATGAAATTCTGAAAATGCACAAGTCTAAAAATGAAATCTGATGAGATGTTCTTTTAAAATATGATTTTCAAACCTGGAAGTACAAATCTGACTTCACAAATGAATTTTGGAAAAAGACAATGACTGCCCTCAACCTAGCGATAATAGCAAAACACTGTCGCAATAAATAGTCGAACTCACTTTATTTATTTTCATCAAACTCACTTTTATCTATTTTTGTCGAACTCACTTTTATTTATTTTTGTCGAAATTTCGACGAAAAATCAGGTTCGTCGAAATTTTGATGAATGTCGGGGATAAATTTTTTTTTTTTTGAAAATTAGACATTAAATATCACAAGTACCCGACAATACATCTAATTATACATCTTTCGTCAGAAATTTTTGTCGGATTTTGTAGTCAAATGAGTTAGTGTGATCTCAGCCTTTCCTTGCGCACCCCACGTGAATAAAATAATGTTTCCCAAAATCCAGTGGGGTTAGTAGGCTATTGAAATGTGTCTCTGGTGGGACCATGATGAGGTGGTGAGCAATGCAATGGGTGCTAAGGTGGCATTTCCTGATTGGAGTGATTGGATGATTCACATTGTCATTGTGAGTCATGCGATGATGTTTTTGGTGATGATTGAACGACTCAGATTTCAAGCAGTTAAATCTGACGGTCAGGTTTTAAAGCTTTTTGTGATGAGCATTAACCATTAGATCTTGGCACAATTAGGATTGATCAACAACCACCTTTTAGATTCTGATTTCCTCAATGACTAGCCACTTTTTCTCATGGGTAATGAATATGTAGTATTTTCACAACTGCAACAAGCTAGTAGGATTGATCTAGGACAATTACAGATCAAATTTTTACTTGTCCCAAGCATAATTTATTATTGAGTGGCACCATTGATGTCTTGATGTGTTGTAGAGAATGAAATTGATGTCAGGGTATGTTCTTCTTGACTGTGATCATGGATTTATCGAGAGTACCATGCCTACATTCATAAATGACTTTGCTGCAATGTGATTGAGGTGTCAAGTGCATTCAAGTTTGGTGGTTGCACCATTTTGGGGGGAAATTCTCTGTGGACTACAGTTTGACTTGGGTGCTTGGTCCGAAAACCCTAGTTTGGTTAGGGTTTGAAATTTCAAATTTGAATTTGAGTTATGCCTACACTATAAAGGAAAATTTTGTACATTTTTTTAGGGTTCCACCCTCTCTAAAACTTTGTAAGTCTTTGTCTTAGTCTATGTAGTGATTTTCGTACTTAGGAAGGAAATGTTGTAATGTTTGCTTTGTAATAACAATAGATGACCTGAATGTTCATTTCATTTCACACTTTATGTTTGTATCAGTTCTATCATTCTCTCCGCTATTGTACTTACAATATTTGAATCAATATAATCAATGGTTGTATATATTCTCATATCTCATTTTCTGACCATGAATGTATGATTTGTTAGTTTCTGTTCAACGAGCAAATTAATTTCTTTCAATTCATATGTTAAGTTTCAATGATGCAATAAGGATCTCAAAGAAGTTTGATAGTTCTATTCTTTTTTTGGTTTCTTCCTACAAGGTATCAAGTTTATAAGAAGTCAGGGTGGGTCTATTGTAGGAGTGTTAATTCATCTCTAGACTCCGTGTGAATACAAAATTGATCAGTCTATCTTCATAAGCCTAAGTCTGAGGTGGATCCAATCTCAATTCAAAAAGAACCTTTTATTTTCTTGTATTTTATTTTATGTTCATTTCCATACTATCATAATATATTAAAGACAAAGGATATTTGTGTAGATGATTTATCCCATTGAAGACTTCCCACCATTGTAGTATAATGATCTGTATTAGTATATAAGGATACCCACCTTGGTCCTGCAGAGCCTAAAGTACAGAGGAGAGGATTACGAAACAATAATCTCCTATTCATTGGCCACTAACCTAGGGTCTCTGAGTATAAGGAGTAGCTACCCTTTAGGAGATTGTAGACCATCAGTTGGAACCTCTAACACTAGTGAAGTTATCTCATTCATCCTCCATTGATGATCTTTCTATCACATCTCTACCATTCATTGCCTCTTTCCAAAATATATAAAATAAGGCTCACTCTCATCCATTTCATCCATTCATCTCACCTATCTATACACTATCAGAATAGGTACCTTTTATGCAAGTGCATCTACATTTCAAACTATCATGTAGAAGTTGTGAAATCCAACTTCACAAACCCTGAAGATCACCTGCATGCAAATAACCTATCACAAAGAAGATATTGGAGACAAAAAACAAGGGTGCTCTGAAAGCTCATAATTGTATTAACCAGAGAGTGTAAAATACAATGAGATCAATCCTTAAGAAATGAGAACATGCAAAACCTACAAGTAACCCTAATAGGTAAAAAATTAATAATTAATATAATTATTAAATGTCACATTATGCAAACTAAAGTGAAATCTTAAGAGAGGAATAAAGGTAACTTAATTAACATAATTAAGTTAAAACCTTTACTTTAACACCCCCCCTTAAGATGAGAAAGAGTGCAGCTACAAACATGTGCAAGAAAGAAAAGGTAACTACAATGCATGAAAGGAAACATGGGTCCTGAAAACTAGGCCTGATCAGGTACCCATTTACAAAAGCAATGCAAACTAAATGAAATGGGGTAAAAGAGAAAACCCAGTGGGAAAAAAACTCCTCCCCAAAATAGAATGCAAAGAAAGGAATATGATGTACTAATGAAAGAAGGATAGGAGGTGGATTACATGATACCCCCATAGACAAATTCTATCATATAAGTACATGTATAATGGTCTCCATAGGAGAGATAGAAAGAGAGAAGAAGGCCCCCCCACAATGAAGAAACTCCTGTCACAATGGTAGATGCCTGATGTAGAATCCAAAAGGAGATCCTAAAGTGGCAAATGATATTCCTCCCCTTGGGAAGAAATGGATCCAAAGGACGATGTCGAAGAAACCCTGTGAAGAGTGATGAACCAATCTATCTCAAGATGTGTTCCATGATCACATGTTGAAGAATCTCTCTGTCTGAACTGAAACAAATGATGTCAAATCCAAACTAATGTGCAGAATCCTGAAATGCAACCTCTGAATGCATTGATAATGGTGGGCGTACATTGATAACCTGACTATCGAGGTAGAGGAGATGAATGTCCTCATAAGAATCCTCCAAATCTATAATATAAGACTCAACAAACAAGAAAGATATGTCTACAACATAAGAGTCCAAAGTAGCTATGTCTAGAAGATGTATGATTCCCTGTTGCACTAAATTAGGAACAACAAGAAATGCTGATGAAGTCTTAGTCTGAAGAGTAGGAACTGTGAGACAAGCCTTTGATCCATCAGAAAACGTAAGGGTGTTTAAATACTCAAGCTCCTCTAAAGTATCATGATCAAAGGGTGTATTCTCTCTCCAAGCAATGGGTAAGAGACAATCTGAAGCAGGATCCTCTGGGAATGGAGAGAGATTGGGGTCTCCATAGATCTCCCAAAGATGTGTCCAAAGTGGGTGAGGACAATCAATGTACGATATAGCCAACACAATGTCATGATCAACACTAGACAATATAAGTCCTACTATGTGATTTCTAATGATATCCCATGCTAATTTTCCCTCTAAAGTGGATGGTTCAGGTATGAGATCATATAAATAAGGCAAAATATTAAGCCACCTATAATGTGTAAGTATGCCTTTTGCCCATGACTCATAATTACCCCGTTCCAGAATTACAATTAAAGGGTGAGTAGAAAAACCCATGATAACTCTTCAAATGAAAAAAATTGAGAAATATGACCTTACTGCATGTAGATCAAATTAAATAGAGCCTAATGATGCAAACAAGAGGTTCCCAAGTGCCAAAACGTCTAAGTAATTAAGCAATTGTGAAAACACAAAAGTCTGAATAAATTATAACTGGGACAAAATCTGGGAAAATAAGTCTGATCATTGTGCAAAGAACTAAACCAACCTTCTAACACCTATTCGTTTGCGCAAAAGATACACCCCTAGGAGTGAAAAATACAAGTTTTGACTTTGACTAGCAAAAAAGACTGCAAAACTGCAAAATCAGAAAAAATCACTAGTACCACTAGAACAGCGCCGGAACTAGTTTTCCGGTGATATCTCATTTTTGAAAATCCGAGAAAAAATGCCCATTTTACGCTCGATTTAGTGCAAGCTACTTAAAAAGGTTAAAAAAAATCTTACACAGCCCTCAGGGGCTAAAATTCGTTCGGCCCCTAGTGACATGGCTGACCAGGGGGCTGGCATGCAAGAGCTGGAGCCAAAGCCCTTGGTCACCAATGTGACCATGAGCTAGTGGTGGAGTGGCCACCGACGGCTGGGCGCTTAGTGCCTAGTCACCACATGACCTCAGGTAGACAACTTAAGCTTGCGGGGGCTGAGCTCTGCGGAGCGGCGGGTTGGGTGGAGCCACCGGTGGCTAGTGGCGGATGGGAGGCCACCGGGCGGTGCATGGGCGATGAGCCCTTTTACACTAGTTGCAGAGAGTTTTAAACAAAAAACTTCATTTTTTTTTTTAATGAAATTTTATGCTTCGTAAACTGTGTTGGGGAGGCCGTACGACTTCTCTGGGGAAAACAAATTGCTTCTCCAATCAACTTTGTCTAAAATGGATGAATGAACAATTGTTTTTAGGGTTTTGGGCTACTGTGGACTCAATGGCGAGGTCCGTTTGGGCTAAAAATGCTCTGATCAAATAGGTGATTCCCTGGATCAAAAAACAAACCCCAAACCCTCGAAGCTCCAAAAATTTCAGAAGACGAATAGGAAGCAGCGGGTCTAGAGCTCTGATACCATGTTAGAAACCAAGATCACCTACATGCAATCAACTGTCACATGCAAAAGACATGTAAAACCAAAGAAGATGTTTTGTAAACCTCAAAGTATAAATGAATTATTGAGAATCAATTATTACAATGAGATCAATCCTTATAAAGGAGATCAAGAAACCCTAAAAGGGAAACCCTAGTGTGCACAATTAATAATTAATAAATTATTAATGTGCCTAAGTTTAGCTTAAGTACCTAAAGGAATAAGTGACTTAATTAACTAACCAGTATGATATAATGAATTAAGTGTAATAACTTATTACTCTAACAACTTAGGCTATATGATAGTTCTTCTAAAGATTCATATCTAATTAGATATATTTATAATGATGTTGAGTCTTACTCCTCTACTTTCAATGATAAGAGTGACAATAAGGATTCATCACCTTCCTCTATTAGCCATAATTTAGAGGTTAAAAATAATCCTCTTGATTCTCTAACTTCAGGTCATGTATGGACTTGATAGACATTGTGGGTATAGGTGATTGGGTGGGGGATCAATTAGAAACCAAGTGAAAATGCCCATAGTTTTAGGGGCTTCCACATGTTTTTATAGCTACTACTTTTGATCCATAGTATTTTTAGGATTCATAAGTCCAATTCTTGAATAGGATTTTACTAAACAAGAGGAGTATAGTTCCTTGATTATGAACCACACTTAGAATCTTGGTCCTCTTCATAAGGGAAGAACATTTTTCCATGCAATTTGATATACAAGAAAAAGTGGAGTGAATGGGTTAGTGGATAAGTATAAGGATCAGTTAGTTTCAAATTATTTTTCTAGGTTATTGGTGTTGATTATGTTGAATGAGAAAGACAAATGAGAGGGGGATGAGCCAGTTGTACCAAATTAAAACATAAAAAACCCTCAACATCAATTAGATCCACACACATTCATTAAACCCATAATCTGTTATAATGTTGAAACATGAAAAGTAGATAATAGAAATTGAAACAACCAAAACCATACACAAGAGAACATAAAATTTACATGGAAAATCCTAGAACGAAAAAACCATGGTGAGGATTAGCTCACAATATAAGTAATTGCAAAACTGGTACAAAGAGGCTCACTACTAAAATAGGACACACTGTCAAAAAAGGCTCATAGCCTAGGCTTACTGCAAGAATAGAAAGACGAAAGAAGATAGAATGTTACATAGAGAACATGATCTCAATGCAATAAAGACTCCACCACAATAGCTTCAACAACACTTGCAGTCTTCAAGAGATCAAGATACCTCAGCTCACTGCATTCACCAATCTTTCATTATAGCTCGCACTACATTTCACACTTCTACACTTAATTTTGCATCACAACACTCAACTATATTCCACACTTTATCTCACATCAATTCACCTTGCATTTATACCATCCATAACTTGAAAAACATCTTCAAGTTGGGTACACTCACCATACACTTTACAAATTCAAAATAGGTCAGAACTAAGCATTCTGGCGGTGAATAGGAACAAAAGTGGACTAATATAAAACTTAATTGGGACCCAAATTAACTCTCACATTCCACACTACACTTTCATTAATTCTTAAACATCTTTGAATGTAGTGTAAAAACTAGGTTGGCTGTTACTTGTGAAAACACCTTTAAAATTTAAATTACATGCTTTCTCAAATCCAAAGATAACTTGTGAACCACACACCACACTTCATCACTATATAGAATATTACTCTATCATCTTGAAATCCATAAAACTCCTTCACAACAATTCACACCTCCAGAATGTACACAACTTGTACACTCAGAATACACTACCAAACACTATAATTCTAAAATCCATCTTTCGGAGCAACAAATCACAAATACTATTGATGTGGGAAAGAGATCAACACCATCAACATACCTTCAGAATCACATGACATGAAGAACAATTGTAGAGAAACATGGAGCAAAAACATTTCTCCCAAACACCTCTATAATCAAGACTACAAAACCAGTTCACACACTAGTGAACATAACTTCCTTTGACCATCGATCCATAAGCTAAAATTTTGGATATAGAAAATATAAACACCTTTATCAAACATATCCAATCCACAAAAGAAAATATTCAACCCATAATAAATACAAAGAAAAACTAGAACACCTCTGCAAAATAGAACACCTCATTTTATCAAATTTATCAATATCCCCAACATCTTCATCACCACCACAATCATGAAAATAAGGTTAACAAAGTAACACCAGAGGTTAACACCAATAACTTAATTGATGACAAAGAATGCAACTAATCAAAACAACAACCTCTCTCAACCACTACACAATTTTCACCAATGATAACATAGCTTGTTAACATCAATGGAAACACCTTCATACTTGCAACAATCTCCCCCTTTGTCATTGATGGCAACAAAAAATGTGGAAAAACATCAAAGACAACATACACAATATTCCTTACAAGATTCTCTCTCTACTATCTCTCCCCATTTCAACCTTTTCATTTTTCACATGAAATCTCTCTCTTCCTCTACATAAAAACACTTTTCACATGACTCTCTTTCTCCCCCTTTGACATCAATGGAAAAGGATAAAATATTTGCATTGTTCCCCCCCTTTGACATAGAACCAATATACTTGCAGATACTTTGAATACTCCCCCTTAGGAGTACACACCAATTAACTCAACAACCTATGCATAATGAAAACATATATTCCATACTAAAACAATGTCACTATCTACTCCCTCTAAGTGGTAGCCACCAACATCAGTTCAAACAAGGAATGAATCCATAGATCCACTAGAATGATGCATATCCATATGCATCTAGTTCAAAGAAGGAGGGAAAATAAATCCCAACTTATCTCGAAGATACTCAAAGGTATCCTTAGGAAGAGACTTAGTAAATATGCCAACAATCTGACCCTTTGTAGGTACATATTCAAGCTTCAATTCATTCTCCACAACATTATCTCTCCAAAAGTGACAACTAATTGATATATTATTTGTTCTTGAATGCATCATTGGATTATTTGAAATGTCTATTGCACTCGTATTATCACAAAAAGATAGAAATAGGTTCATCATATACCACTTTGATATGATTCAATGTTTTTCTCATCCACAATACTTGTGTGTAGCAAGATGTTGCTGCAATGTACTAAACCTCTATAGTAGATAAATAAATAGAATCTTGTTTCCTACATAGCCATGATACCAATCTACATCCAAGAAAGAATGCACCACTACTTGTACTTTTCCTATCATCCACACAACCAACCCAATCTGAATTTGTGTAAGAAATCAATGTGAAATCAGTATCCTTAGGATACCACAAGCCATAATCCAAAGTGCCCTTCAAATATATGAATATCCTCTTCACTGCTGCAACATGTGTCTTTTTAGGATCTTCTTAAAATCTAGCCACAAAAAAAACTGCATGCGTGATATCCGGTCTAGTAGAAGCTAGGTATAGTAGTCCACCAATCATAGATCTATACTTTCTCTGATCATCCTTAGGGGATTCATCATCCTTACTTAGTTTTCAACTAGTAACCATATAAGTACATATTAGTTTGGAGTCTTCTATTCCAAAATTCTTCAACATTTCTTTAACATACTTGGATTGTGAAATGAATATGCCTTTATCTATTTGATTGATTTGTAGCCCAAGGAAGAAATTCATCTCCCAAAAATAGATATCTCAAACTCTTTTTTCATCTCTTTTGTAAAATTCCTACACATAGCTTCATTGCCTCCAAAAATTATGTCATCAACATAAACAACCACTATCAAGAATTGATCTTTTTCAACTTTGAAGTAAATATTACTCTCTATAGTGCCATTATTGAATCCTTGCGGTATCAAATATCTATCCAACCTTACATACCAAGCTCTGGGAGATTTGTTCAGTCCACACAATTCCTTCTTCAATCTGTAGACCGTATTAGGTTTATTTGACAACTAAAATCCTTCCGGTTGTTCCATGTAAACTTCTTCTAATTCTCCATTCAAGAAGACTTTGTTGAATAGTCCAGATAACCGAGAGGGGGGTTGAATTAGTTATCTCAAAACACTTTCCCTTTATTTAATTACTCTGGAGAAAACTTAAATCAATTAGATAATAATAAAAATAGATATGAAAATGAAATCACTTAACAACACCATGCACAATGAACACCATAATTTACGTGAAAACCCAAGATGGGAAAAACCATGAAGAATGCCAATTCTCAATTATAGAACACTGATTAAGGTGATTTTTATAAGGGATCACTGCCAAAACGCCCACTACAAGTAAGGCTCACTGTCGATGGGATCACTACCTAATTAATATAAAAATATCTGATTACACAGTAGAAAAAACATGAAATGATGAAGCTGCATCTACCTATGCATGAAGTTAGTTCCGATTAAAAGCACAATATTTGTCTGCAGTAGATCCGATGAAGAATATTTTTCCCACCTTCCTTGCATAAACTCTACAATACAGATTACTTCTTCCTGACACTTTCCTTCACTTCCTTCTCTATTTCTTGTCACACAATCCTTCACAACCTTATCACTGTTCGCACACACCACACTTCTTGTTTGGTATAAAAGAGATGTTCCACATATATATACACCCAGAGAACAAAATGGGTCGGCCTAGAAAAAACATGTCAGCTTGAAGAACAACCTTGAAATATTCAATAAGTCTTGGTACACTAGCACTAGATCCAAAGGATAGGTCACAAATAAAGATATTCTTACCACATTACCATGAGACCCATAAATAGGTCATACATAAGATATAACATAATTACCAAAAGATAGTGAACTTTGAATTACATGAGATATATTGCAAAGTCGATAGGAACACCACAACTAAGACCAAATCTTGATCATCATCAATTTCAGTACCAACCAGAGGAATGCAATTAGACATACCAAAACTTGTAACATGCTACATGAATGTCCAGATAGAAAGGATACTCGGTATAGGCACAACAAACAATATCAAAAAGATAAGTCTTCATTATTCTGCATTTAATTGTCTTCCATGGATGCGCCAAAAAGAAGTACTGCCATGTCTGGATTGAGGATAACATCCACACCACACAACAACATAACATACGATAGGATAAATCATTTCTTTATAGAATCCTGAGCACAATCTTCTGGATCCCAGGTTTTGACATCAATGACAACAATGCCAAATTAACAACTTCTCAACAATCTCCCCCTTTGGCATTAATGACAAAACAACAAAAACTCAAAACCACAAAAACTACAAACAAAATACTCCAAGCACTCCCCCTTTGTCAAGAAAATCAATTCCTCTTTTTGTTTTTGTTTTTCTCTTCATTTTCTCCCCCTTTTTTCCATCAAAGGAAAAGGGCCAAATAAGAACATTTAGAAGATCAAATAAAAATAATACTTTTCACATGAAATATTTACTTGTACCTTTCTCTCACAATTGGAAGAATCTTCTTCCAAGCTTGCACTGTAGAAACCATTCTGGCACACATATTGTCTTGTAGAACCAACAACCCAAACGAAGATGACTAGTCCAAAGATAGGCACTGTTGTTCACAATCCTCTACATCAAAAAGTATCTCAGAGAGATGATCCAACTAGACCTCAAAAATTTCTTTGAACAAATAGAAAGTTTTAACTAAATCTTCCCTCTGTCTCTGAGTAGACAATAACCCAACTTGCAACTCACCAACTCTTATTCTTTGTTTTCCATATTTATCTTTGAAGAAGTTGAAACACTTCCCAATATCATTCAATTTAGATTCAATAGCTTCAATTTTGCTTCTAAAATTAACAACAATAGCAGGCCACTAGAGACAATATTTGTAGATTTCAGTCATCTCCTTAATGCATTCTCTTGTCTCACCGATGTTTGGATATATATTTTTTGGTTGTGATACACCTTCTGTCAATCATAGGTTGGATTTTATGTCCTTCAGATCCTTCCTACAACAACCTTTCTTCAACAAATTCTACCATATTATTCGGTAACGAGTCAAAAACAATAGAAATAGTAAAACCTTTTTTGAGCAGATAATCAACCAAGGCATCTTTGATTCTAGGCCTACTGACCGGAGAGTAGGCATTCCACATTTCACCAATATATCACCCTAATCCAACACATAAACAAATTCATCTATATCAGGCAATGACTCTTCTTCCTTCTCTTCTGAGATAGTAACAACATCTTTTGTGTTATGCTACTTTTTCATACTCTTACTTTAGATTTCAACCTTCTTAACTCTTGATCTAACTTCTCATTTTCTTCTAATTTCTATTTGATGGTATCTTTGAGATTTTCTTTAGTCTTCTTGCATTCATCCAATCATAGCTTTAGATTCACAACTCTTTTCTTTGACACCTTTAATTCCTCGTTGACCTCTCTGTGTCTTGCTTTGAATTTCTGAATTTTCTCACTTAGCTTTGAAGCATTTTCCTCCTTGATTTTTTCTTTCAATTCCTCATTTTTAGATTCCCTGATTTCCATATCATCTAACATTGTCTTCAGTTCTTCATCAAAGTACAATAATATCCTACCATTTTGTTCAAACTGCCAAGATCTCCCTCGAGTGGTTAAGCTCTATCTGCAAGGGACCACACTTTGATACCAATTGTTGAACAATTCGGATAATTGAGAGGGGGGGGGGGGTTTAATCAGTTATCCCAAAACAATTTCCCTTTGTTTAATTAATCTAGAGAAAAATTAAATCAATCAGATAATAATTAAAATAGATATGAACATGAAAGCACTTAACAACACCATGCACAATGAACACCAAAAGTTACATGGAAACCTAAGATGGGAAAAACCACAAAGAATGCTAATTCTCAATTATAGAACACTGGTTAGGGTGACATCGATTAAGGTGATTTTTACAAGGTCTCATTGCCAAAATTCTCACTACAAGTAAGGCTCACTATCGGTGGGCTCATTGCTCGATTAATACAAAAATATCTGATTACAAAGTAGACAAAATATGAACTGATGACACTACATCTACCTATGCATGAAGTCAGTTCCACTTAAAAGAACAATATCTATCTGTAGCAGATCCGGTCAAGAATATTCTGCCCACCTTCCTTGCACAACCTCTGTAATACATATTACTTCTTCTTGACACTTTCCTTCACTTCCTTCTTTGTTTCTTTTTGCACAATCCTTCACACCCTTATCACTACTCACACACACCACACTTCTTGTTCAATACAAAAGAGATGTTCTATATATATATATACACCCAAAGAACAAAATGAGTCGGCCTAGAAAAAATTGTCGGCTTGAAGAATAACCTTGAAATATTCAATAAGGCTTGGAATGCTAGCACCAAACCCAAAGGATAGGTCACACATAAATATCTTCTTACCACATTACCACAGGACCCATAAATAGGTCATACATAAGATATAACATGATTACCAAAAGATAGAGAACTTTGAATTACATGAGATATATTCAGAGCTGATAGGAATGCCACAACCAAGACCAAATCTTGATCATCATCAATTTCAGTACCAACCGAAGAAATGCAATTAGACATACAAAAAATTGTAACATGCTACATGAATGTCTGGATAGCAAGGATACCTAGAATAGTTACAAAATCCAATATCAAAAATATTAGTCTTCATTATTCTATATTTAACTATCTTCCACAGATGTCCCAAAAAGAAGTACGACCATGTCTAGATCAAGGATAACATCCACACTACGCAACAACATAACATACGATAGGATATATCATTTATGTATATCATACAAAGCACAACCTTCCAAATCCCATGTTTTGTCATCAATGACAACAATGCTAAATCAACAACTTCTCAATAGACTTCACATCCATCTGATAAACTTTAAATTCCTTATATAATACAAATGCCAAAAACATCTTGATTGCTTCCATTTTGGCCATTGGAGAAAATGTCTCCTCAAAATCTATTCCTTCAACATGTGCATAGCCCTTACACACAAGCCTTGCCTTGTTTCCTACCACTTCTCCATTCTCATTCAACTTGTTTTTGAATACCCACTTAGTTCCAATAATATTTTTGTTTTTTGGTCTAGGAACAAGTTCCCAAGTCCAATTATTCTCAATCGACATAAGTTATTCTTCCATTTCTTTCATCCAATGTTCATCTTTACATGCCTCAATCATTTTTTTTGGTTTGAATTGATAAAGTAAACATAGATTTACCTCTACTTAAACAACTCTTCTTGTCAAAATGCCTTTTCTTTTGTGTCCAATGATCTATTCTTTGGAATGATTTCTCTGCACATACCTAAGGGTCTTAGGGGTATTTTCTAGAGCTGCTTCTTCTTCATTCTGTACTTCTTTTTCTTCATATTTTTCTTCTTCTTCTCCTCCACAAGTAGTTTCATCTGACTCATATCCATTTATTACCACTGAATTAATAAGATCTTCATCATCTTGACACTTGCACTTTCAACAATCTTTCTTAGCCTTTTGTTGTAACATCTATAAGCTTTGATTTTAGTAGAATATCCAAGGAAGATACCTTCATCAGATCTTGCATAAAAATTTCCTAAGTTTTCATCATCTCTTCTAATATAGCATTTAATTCCAAACACTCTAAATTACTTGATAGTAGGAATCCTTCCGTACCACAAATCATAGGGAGTCTTTGTGCTATTAGCTCTTGCTTGAACTCTATTAAGTATGTAAACAACAATATGAATTTCTTCTCTCCACTAGAATTTTGGTAGGTTAGATTATTTCATCATAGTCCTTTATGCTTCTTGAACAATCATGTTTTTCCTTTCAACCACTCCATTTTGCTGTGGAGTCCTAAGGGAAGACAAGTTCCTTTTTATGCCATGACTCTCACAAAACATGTTAAATTAATTGGTGGTGAAATCTCCACCACTCTCAAACCTCAAACATTTGATCTTCAAATCCATCTCATTTTCAACCATAACTTTGAATTATTTGAATCTATTTATAGTTTCTGGTGACAGGTTCCCTTCTATCAACCCTTTTTAGTTTAAGATCAGTGTGTTTTTTTGTAAATTTTTATATCTGTCTATATAATTGTTTGTATAATTAAATTAGGGTTTGTGTCACATAAGTTAATTAAATAAATTTTTTATCACCCTATCCTCTTCACAAAAGAAGGAAAAAAATTTAGGAATCTTGTCTCTCCTTTGAAAGCATTCGCCAATAATAATACCTTCATTGGTTTGTGTTCCAATGTTAAGTCAAGAAAATATTGACCTGGATTAATTCACTAATTAGTCTAGATTACTTTTTCCACCTAAATTTTTTTGTGAACCTAAAAATTATTACACTTGCATATCTTATTTATTTAGATTGTGTTTAATTAGTTGATTACTTGATTAGATAAATTTATAATTGCGAAAACATTATGTGTTTAGTTTAGAAAAAAAAAACAAACAAAATTTTCTTTTATTTTAGATTAGAAACTAACACACAAACAAAATTTACTCTATCCTTAAATAAACATTTACAAAATTGTCATTAATTTTCTTCTAATTCTTCTCTCTACTTCTCTCTTTTATCTTCGTCATCTTGGAGAAAGTAAGATTATTTGATCATGTCAGATCTCTTTCTACAATACTTTCATGTGTTTAATAAGTAATTTAGTAGTGATAATTTTGATATATTAGATGAAGCCCTTGATGTCTTTACCTTGATAGAATAATCCTCTACGACTCCTAAACCATCTCTTTATGAAAGACTAATTAACACAATTGAATCTGTGAAATAATTTTTTCATCTTCGTTCTAATTTTCCTCAACCACAAGATAATCATATCCTTACTATTCAATGTATTTCAAACCCACCTTGACCTCTTGGTTACATTCTAAACTTTGTAAAACAACTTACCCAAAACAATAATCTTGATCAAAATGTTTCACAATAAGCTCATTATCACACAATTTTTCACACATACAATACTTGAAACAACAAAAACCCTAAAAAAACACCTATTTTTACCACTTATATTATGCTTCCTCAACCTTTTCTTCCTCTCACACATCATATTTCTCAACATGTTAGTAAAGAGTATGATCTTTTCAAGAAACTTCATGCTTCTCCTGATAATATCTCACTCTGGGAATTGATACAAACTCACCTATGTACCATAGAATTCTCCAAGAGGCTTTACAAAAGATAGTTCTACCACCTTTCGTTAGATCAAATGATGTAGTATCTTTGTTAGATTGTATACATGTGAAAAATTTATATATTGTATTCCACCAACATGAGTTACCTTTTGATATTTAGTGACAACAAGATCCTCTCATGATTCTTGTTATCATTAACTGAAATGGAATAAAGAATACTCTAATAAAGAATGGATTGGGCCTCAATGTTTTTAGCATTGAATTGTATTATAAGATAGGTGTAGATATGTCTCTCATAAAACTTGATACTCTTTCTATTTAAGTCTTTACTAATGTTGTTAGATAGTCATTAAGTATAATAACACTATTAGTAGAGGTAGGACCTATGACTTTTCCTACCCTTATCTATGTCATGCTTGATTCTATTTTGTATAATATTTTTCTTGGTAGACCATGGATTCATTCCATGGGGGTAGTATCATATATTCTTCACCATACAATGAAGTTTGTCTATAATAACAATCTCTATATAGTTGAGGCTGATCCAAATCCATAAATTTTTTTACAAGTAGAAGCCAGATATCAACCTCTGTTTATAAATCTCTTAGCACTTTTATTCCATCTTCAAAATCTGACCCACTACTTGCCAATGGTAACAATATTTTTGATTGTAAATCATCCATGAGTGTGTTATCAATGATGATTGGGGTTCATTAGATTTTATAACATCCTTTTTTGGAGAATATAAAATCTCACCATCAAATTCCAAGACCCTAAAGGTTTTTTTGGTGGAATCTACACAATATCTTCCTTCATCTAAAGTATATAACTTAAATAATAAAACTTTTTCTACTTCAATAATTTATGCTAGTTATAATTCCATATTTGATGATGACTCTAATGGATATCCACCATCTTCAATACAAATGACAAATCTTTATGGTCATTTTTTTACAATATTGCCTCAATTTGGGTACAAAGGTAATGGTTATAGTGTAAACAAGTAGGGTAATAATATTCCCTTAGAGCATAATCCACATGATTCCTCGACTGGTCTTGGTTATAGCCCCTCAAAGTCAATAAAATCCTCTCTTCTATTAAATATCCAATATACTAAGAGGGGGGGTGAATCATTATATTCTTAAGCTTATTGAATAAATACCAACCAATTAATCTAATGCATATGATAATTAGGAAAAACAAAAGAATTAATTGAACATGAAGATCACAACACAAGAGATACCAATATTTTTACGTGGAAAAACCAAAATGGGAAAAACCACAGTGAGGATTAACTCACAATATAGTATAACCAGTTATAAGATATTATAAAAGGGGTGGCTCACTTCCAGGACTCACTGTCCAAAAATGGAAGCGCACTACCTATAGAAGTTGTAGAAACAAAATGGCTAACCACCATAGATTGAACTGATGAAAATAGACCACAACTATAGATTCAGTTCCTTTGTAGCACAAGAAATTCGCATGCCAGTAGATCACACTTCGCTCTTTTCACTTCTACACAAAATCTACTAACATTCACATATACCAACACATCTACATATATCTTCAAAAACATCTTGTATATATATATATAATTGTGCATAGGTTAACAATCAGGTTGGATCCAAGTAAACACAAAAATTCCTCAAAAAAAATTCAACCATGTGGCACGCGACAACATGTCGGCATGGATTACACAAACAAAATTTAATCCATTTCTTTTTTACTCGCTTGTTAGGTCAGCCAACAATATACCTAATAGAAAAAATGTAATCAACAAGATGATACCAGTGATGAACATGAGTATTTGTACACAAAAAATCCTGTCCATGCATGATTTTATCAATCAACAACCATTTCCCAAAAATTGAGATAGCAACTATTACCAAAGAGAAAATCCAGAGAAAAATACTGGAGGATGATCTTGCATTACCGATTAATAATACCAGATTACTATGACTTTGAATCTTGCAGTTGCAAATCATATTTTATGGTGACATCAATGACAACAAATATATACATAGGGTCTGGTATGTACACCATAGGGAATCAAACTACTGAAACTCCCCCTGAGGAGTTTATCCCAAGCAATGTAAAAACATAATAAATTTTACTCGGAGGAGGGAGCACTTTGAAGTTCTTGAAGAATGCCTTGCCAGGCCGCTTTTCCATTCTCCCAACTCTGCTTAGCAGATATCAATATTTTGTTCAAAGATTTTAAATCAATAAAAATTTCTTCAGCTTCATCTAGAGTATCCAGGGTTAGATTGATCTTATCTAAATTCTCAGCACTAGCCAAAGCATTGGATACTAGAGCATACTCCATCCTTACGTTGTCACCAAGCAGGCCAAATTTTTTGATTATCCCTTCCTTCTGCTTCTGTAGCATAATTTTTTTTTCTCTGTGCACAAAAATAGTATTCCAAGCTGATATGTCTATGTCCATGGATACATTGTAGGTACTAGAGATAGTGGTCAACTGGGACTCAATGGAGTACATGAGAACTTTTATGTTTTGTGTGGTATCAGACCGCCTTATGCAATAAGCAAACACAAAGTTAGCTTTAGATTCACACACCTTTATAGATTCAAGGCTCTTTTCTACATTTCCATGTGCCAAAGCACACTTGTCATGAAGGATCAATAGCCTTTTCTCATTAAATTTCTCTTCCGCATCTTGTTTTGTTTTCTCAACAAGTCTTGTGACATGCTCCTTGAAGGAGTCCAATAAAAGCTTAAGGTTTTCAACCAAAGCAAGAGATGTATCCACATATGTATTAGGTGTAACATCTTGTAAAGCCTTAATAGAATCTTCAATGAGCTCAGTTCCTTTCTGATGCATATCTAAGATTTATCTTCTGTCAGATGCATGAAATACATCACCTAATCTGCAATAACCTTGATTCATTGGAAGTTGTAGGAGTTCCAGAGGAATTACTGGTTGGAATCTGATCTGCTCAGATAGTAGTCCCTTTAAGACATCATCACCAGAGGAGGATTCTCTAGTGGCCTTTTGTGATTCCATAGCTTGCTGAGCTACTTCTTCATTCTCTCCAGCAATATTATCCAATTTCTTATTTCTATCTTCTTCTTCCTCTGAATTCTTTTTTTCCATCTCATTTTATTTTATCTTTTCCTCTTCTACTTTTTCTTCTTCTATTTCCTCTTCCATTTTCTCTTCTTCTTCTTTATCCCTTTCCTCTTCTTCAGACTTATCTTTTTCTTCTTCTTCAGGGTGTATCAGAGGGGTAACATCATTAACTTCTACTTCAACATTTTCTTCAAACTGTTCTTCATTTTTTGGATTCTCATTGACAACATTGATTTTCGGTAGAACATCTGTACCACCTATTTCTGGAAGGGTATTGAAGTCATTTATTTCTAGAGGTACATTTTCATCAACAACACCAAAAGTAGGTTCTTCCACAACTTTTTTAGAAGTTTTTTTTCTAGATTCAGGTGCCGAACCGGATGCACCAATCATTCCATACTTTACTACTATACTCCTGATAGTACTTATTGTTTCCTTCCTTATCCCTTTGATTTACTTCTTGTCTCTGGTCATTAGTGTATAAACTCTTCTCTTCACCCTAAACATATTAGCACAAATCTGCTTCAAAGTTTCTAGATCAACCAGAGACAGAGAGGATGCAATTTCTTTATATTCTTTATTTCTTATTTTCTCTTCCAGCTTAACCACATCACCTCTTCTCTTCATCAGTACATCCCATAATTTTTCAGGAACATCACTCCTAATATTATCCCATTTAGCTTCCAATATAATGACATATTTGATGATATCCATTATTATTGTTTCCTTATCTTCTTCTCCTACTAAATCATATACTTCTACTGTATATTTCACCATGTTTTCTTGATATACAAAATTTTTCACCAAAAAATCTTGTTTGAGAGGGGAACTAGGTCTTATTGGAGAGGTGTTATGTTCTTCCTGGTCCAATGAAACTTCTTCTGCAACTCTAGATTTCTTTGCATCAGTTTCATTATCACTAAAATTTTATTCATCAACATCCTCTGAGGATGACACATAGTGAACTTTCTTCGATCAAACACTAGTTTCTTGTGATGCACCTTCATCAGAGGAAACACCCACCCTTCTCTTTCTTATCAGTTTTCAGCTAGATCTTCTTCCTCTTCATCCTGATCATCAGTAACACTCATATTCTTCTCCCTAGTATCCTTTTTTCTTTTCTTCCTCGTTTAGCAGGGGCTACCAAAGGAACACCTTTTCTCTTTCCGGATCTGGTAGTGGGTTTAGAAGGGGCAGGGCCTTTTCCTTTCTCAGTGGTGTTGGTCTCAATCTTCACTGTAGTTGATCCAAAATATCTATGGAAGGAGGAATGCTATCAGATCTCCTTACACTAGGTGATTCTTCAGACTTCTATCCTCCAAGAGCTCTTCCTAAAACTATCTCTTCATGTGTGAAACCATATTTCTTGAGCATTTTTGTTAAATGCTTCTTCCTTGTAGCTTTGTTGTGCTCCAAACGAACTTCCATGGATTTCTCTACATATGTTCCAATCTGGGGTTCATTTCAATCTTTAGGACTCTTCAAAAAGAGTTACACGTATCCTTCAGCTTCTTCTTCTATGATTTCACATCCCAAGGGTTGAATCTAGATGGTCCAGGGTTCAACCGCTTCTATCATACACTCATCATAAGACACATGCAATATAATGTCATTCTTATATTTTTCAACAATCTTCCTCAAAATTTTATCTCTCTCATTCATATTTTTTATTGAATACAGTAAATAATTCCATCAAGGCATTTTATGCGTTGTTCACATCACCCAAATTATGCATGTGATAAAAAATATGATGGGCAACAGGTCCGGATGGGTCCCAAAATACTGTTTCAGATTTTCCTGGAAGCATTATGAGGAAATAAAATAAAAAGAAAACAATCAGAGAACCAAACTTGAAGGGATACTTCTTCTCCTTTGACATTCTCAGGTTCTTAAGTACTTGTTGTCTGAGAAGCTCACATAGATCATAGTTTGCACCATTTACAGTCATGTCAAAGCCAGTATAAATTGTTGTGGTAGACGCAAAATTCTCTCTGTTGGAAAAGTAGATTTTATGGACAATAATTATAGATGCATACTTCATGGCTGGATTAGTGATAGGCTTCATTGCAAGAGCCCTCTTGTCATAATTTTCACTGGTGAGATTCATCACCACTTCATTTTTCACTACTTTTAGCACAAGTACTAGTCCAATGTTAAAGAGTCTGGTGACAACTTTTATTGCTTCCTTAGTTATCAAGTGCGGTTCATGGGTCCATAAGAACCAATCATGCATTCTACTGAGGATCGGTTTGACATACTGATCATCCACTGTAGAACAAAAATTTGGGAAGTTGTTCCAACAATCCAAATTCTTTGTCACAAGATTCGAGTACTCAGGTTTTACCAAGAAATTATCTATAGTGAGTTCATTTAGCCACATATCAGTCAATTTTATGTGATTGAATTCCTCTATCTTAATGTACATTCTTGTATTCTCTATCAGCATGATGCCATGGGGAACTGAAGAGAAAGTGCTCATAGGGTCATCCTTGAAAACCTTCATCGAGTATTTCCTATAAGAGGGTCTAGGTCCTTCTGTTGTATTTATGACCTTAAGTGTTGCCATTGTTGGATGTTGTGGTTGTGTTGCTGATATGTGGTTGTCATTGATGTCAACACTATTAGAATTGGTGATTTTGAAGGCTGTATATGTCGAGGAGATTGAGAAAATTGTAATAAATATATTGCAGGCAACTAGTGAAGCTAAGAAGGTGAAAGTGATGAAAATTTTTGTACGTTGATGATAAGAAGGTGTGAATTACAGATTTTTTTGCTGTGCCTATCTATTATGTTTTCTAAATTTTTGAAGGGTGCGCATCAAGAATTGAGGAAGTTATGAAGTTCTGTGTTCCTATAGTTATTTAGTTACTGTAGCAGGTGTTTCTAGAAGATGAGATTGCAATTTTGGTGAAGTGAGTTGTTGCATACATTCCTAAGGTGTTCAATGACGTTTCTAGATCATTTTCTATCAGTTTGGTACATCCGTGATGATCAATGCGTACATGATTAAAGATTTTTCCTTGTGTGTTTAAGGTTTTAATGTTCTTGGCCGACATGATGGTGGTAGCGTGTTGCGGATCCTTATGGATTAATATTGTATTGTTTGGCATGTTCGAGGATGTTGATTTAGGTCCTCACTATGTTGTGACTGACTTAGGTTGGTGCACATTAATATTTGTTCATGTATTGAGGCCGACATTTTTAATTTATTCTTTAGTTTTGGCCAACAGATTTTTTGATGTAAATCTGTGTAGCGGATATATAAGAGCGATTGGTTACTCATTTTAAAGTATTCTCGGTGAATGTATGTAAGCATATGCAAGATATGTGCGAATACATATCAGATCATTTGAGTGCAGAGTAGAGTGTGAAGGAGATTGAGTGAAGTGTGAAGAAGTGTTTTTGTACCTAACCATAACTGTAATCAAGCTTTTGTAGAAGCTAATTTCTCAGTTCAACCTCATTAGATGGATTTAATCTAATTGTTTTATGTAAGGAAGTAAGCCTTCCCTTTGAGCAGTGAGCTCTAGGAAGTGTTCCTAAATGCATGTGCATTCCCTATTCATTTATTTCATTATACTTCTAACTGTGTATAATCTTGTGGACTAACATCCATTGTGGTTTTTCCCCTAACAGGGTTTCCACGTATAAAAATATTGGTGTTCATGTGTCTCTAATGTGTTGTTGATTCATGCTTTCACTGTTAATTACCAGATCTAAGATTAAAATTTGTTTAAGGTTGAATAAGCTTAATTTATATAACAATCGATTCACCCCCCTCTCAGTTGTCTATCCTTGTTTTTCCAACAATTGGTATCAGAGCTAGTTCCTCTAAAGAAGTCTAACAACTTGAGGTGATCCAAGATGGAATCATACAAGAAGGATAGTCATAGATTCGATGGTACAAACTACTCTTTGTGGAAAGTCAGAATGGAGTGTCATTTGAAGTGCATTAGTGAACCTTTCTGGAAGATTACAAAGAATGCATCTATAATTCCTCAGAATGGTCCCTCTACTGCTGATGAGATTAAAGAAGCAGAAACTAATTATACCAGGGCTATAGAAGCATTGCTAAGTTCTTTGATAGATTCAAAGATGACAAATGTAATAGGTCTGAAGACTACACATAAGATCTGGATAAAATTGGAAACATTGTATGAAGGAGATGCACTTGTGAAAGTTGCTAAGCTGCAAAGTCTGAAAGGAAAGTGGGAGAACATGAAGATGAGTGAAGATGAAAACATATTTTATTTCTCACAAAAGGTAAATGAATTAGTGATGGACATTAGATGTGTTGATGGAACCTTGGAAGAAGATGAGATTATGGATAAAATACTTAGATCTGTGCCTACTTCTTACAAAATAAAAGCTCATGCTATTGAAGAACTCAAGACAATAAAAAATGTGACAAGAGACATGTTGATTGGAAATATTTCTGCCTTTGAGTTGAGTGAATTTGGAAAATATTTTCCTAAGACAGAGTCTACATTCAAAGCTACTGTATTTGGAAAAAGCCAATAAAGATATGATCTGGGAGAGAATTACAGAAAAAACATTCAAGTATGAAGAAGAGATGAAACTGATTGAAGATGAAGAAAGAGAGCTAGAAGAACTAGAAGCACTGATTGTGAAAAGAGAAGCCAGAAAACAAGTAAGTACAAAGCAAAGTTGCCTATTAAATGTTTCTCTTGCAGTATGATAGGTCATTTTGCATCAAGATGTCTTGAAAGAGTCTCTAAGTATAAAACTGATAAGACTAGATTTCAAAATAAATGTTATTATATTGAAGGAGTTACTGATAATGAATCTGATAAAGAAACTAGAAATGAAGATGAATGGGTATTCATTTCTATCAAGGAAAATGGTTCAGTGTCCATTGAATCACTTGGTAACTAGAATATTGAAAAATATCTTGCAACCAAAATTGATAAGAAGGATGAGTGGGTGATCGACAACGAATGCTCACATCATATGACTTGTGATAAAAGAAATTTTTTAAGCTTGGAAAAGTATGATGGTGGTGTTGTAACATTTGGAGATAACAATGTTGGTGTGATTTGTGGTAGAGGTACTATTTCTCTTGGTGGAAAATGCAATACTGATGATGTTCTTTATGTTGAAGGATTGAAGCATAATTTGTTGAGTGTTGGATAGATGGTTGAAAAAGGTTACAATATTTAGTTCAAAGATGGTAAGTGTAGGATATTGGGAAGCTCAAGAACTGTGATTGCTTTAGGTACAAAGACAAGAGGTAACATTTTTCACTTGAATTCTATTAGTGAAAGTTTTTTGATTGCTCAAGTTGATGTAAGCTGGTTATGGCATAAAAGGCTGTGTCATGTGAATTTTGATAACATTGTCAAAATAAGCTCCACACAAGCATTCGAAGACCTACCTAAGTTAGTGAAGCCTACTAACACTATATGCAAGGAATGTCAGATGGGAAAAAAGACAAGAATTTCATTTCAGAGGAAACAACATCATTCCAATGGAGTACTATTTTTCGTACATATTGATCTATGTGGTCCATCTAGAATCAGAAGTCTACAAGGAGAAAATACTTTATGTTTCTTATTGATGATTATTATAGAATGGTTTGGGTTTCCTTCTTAAGAGAAAAACATGAGGCATTAGAGAAATTCAAAAGCTTCAAAGCTTTGGTAGAAAGTGAGACAAGTTTGAAGATAAAATTTCTAAGATCAAACAGAGGTGGTGAATTCACTTCTCGGGAGTTTGATTCATTTTGTGAAGAGCATGGAATAAAAAGACAGTTATATGCTCCCCAAACCCCACAACAAAACAATGTTGTTGAGAGAAAGAACAAAACAATTTTAGATGCTTCTAGAACTATGATGCTAGAAGTAAATGTTCCTCATTTCTACTGGAGAGAAGCTATAAGCACTACTTTTTATACTATCAACCGGGTGAATGTCAATAGTAATTCTGGTAAGACTCATTTTGAGCTATGGTTTGGTTATAAACCTATTGTTAAGTATTTCAAAATCTTTGGAAGAAGATGTTATATTAAAAGAGATGAAGATATAGAAAATTTTGAAGCTAGAAGTGATGAAGGAATCTTTCTAGGATACTCTAATAAGAGCAAGCCTACCGGTGTTACAATAAAAGGTTGAAGAAAATGGTTGAGAGTGCAAATGTCAGAGTTGATGAGGATATTGAAAGATCATGCAGGTATTACAGATATGACTCATATGACCAAAAAGATAGTACTAATAATGGAAAAAATGTGCAGATACATAATCAAACTCAAAGTGTTATGTTGAATCAAGAAAATCATGGAGAAGACAATGGAAACACAAAAAAAAGAAAAAAACCCAAAACTCCAAGGTATGTAAAGTGAAGTCATTCTGAAAGTTAGATCATAGGAGACAAGAACAAAGGTGTGCAAACTAGAAGAAGAATTGTAGATGAATATTGTCTGATATCCAAGACTGAGCCTAGAAATGTCAATGAAGCATGTAAAGATGAATATTGGATGGAAGCAATGAAGGAAGAACTGATACAGATAGAGAAAAATGATACATGGATTCTTGTTCCTAGACCTCAAGACAAAAACTTGATTGGAACCAAATGGGTCTTTCAGAATAAGCTAAATGAACAAGGTGAAGTGATCAGGAATAAAGAAAGACTAGTATGTAAAGGATATTCACAGATGGAAGGTATTTATTTTGAAGAAACTTTTGCTCCTGTTGCTAGAATTGAAGCTGTAAGGTTATTTCTTGCTTATGCTACTTTCAAGAACTACAAAGTATATCAAATGGATGTGAAGTCAACATTTCTAAATGGTGAGTTAGAAGAAGAATTTTATGTTGAGAAACCAGATGGATTTCAATTGACTGATAAAAAGGACATGGTGTGTTGATTGAAGAAAGCACTATATGAACTCAAACAAGCCCCTAGAGCTTGGTATGCAAGACTAGATAAATACTTGTTGAAGCTTGCATTCAATAAAGGCACCACTGACAACAATCTGTATTTCAAGCTGGATCAGGATAAAGAATTGATTATTGAAGTCTTTGTTGATGACATTATTTTTGAAGGTGATGATAACTTATGTATGAAATTTGCTGATGAAATGAAAAGTGAATTTTAATTTCAATGATAGGAGAACTAAAATTCTTTTTAGGATTGAAAATTACTCAATTAGATGATGGAATCTTTATTTCTCAGTCCAAGTATGTAAGAGAGTTACTAAAAAAGTTTGGTATAAAAGATTCAAAGCCAGTTGGTACACCCATGGTAACCGGATGCAAACTATCTCAAAATTATGATTCTCCTAAGGCTAATAAAAAATGATATAGGTCAATGATTGGTGGATTGCTATATTTGACTTAGACAAGACCAGCCACTATGAATGTTGTGTGCATGGTTACTAGATATCAAGATGATCCAAAGGAATCACATGTGACTGCAATAAAGAGAATATTTAGATACTTGAAAGGAATAATTGAATTTGGGTTATGGTATCCAAAGGATGATGATCTTACTTTGAATTCCTTTACAGATGCAGATTGGGCAGGAGATGTAAATGATAGGAAAAGCACAAGTGGTGGTGCATTCTTCTTGGGAAAGAAGTTGGTGTCTTGGCTAAGTAAGAAGAAAAATTCCATCTCTCTATCTACTGCTAAGGAAAAATATATTGCTTCTGCAAATAATTGTACTCAAGTATTGTGGATGAAGTAGATGCTGAGAGACATCAAAATTGAGTATGATGAGCCAATTGCTATATTTTGTGACAATTCAAGTGCCATAAAAATTTCTAAAAATCCAGTGCTACACTCAAAGACAAAACATATATTTATCAAGTATCAATTTTTGAGAGACAAGGTGAGTGATAAAGAGGTCAGATTGGAATATGTGCCTACAAAGGAACAAATTGCATATATATTTACTAAACCGTTTCCTAGGGATACTTTTGAGTATCTCAGAGGCAAGTTAGGGAAAATCTCCCCTCCTAATCTGAACTAAGATGCAAGTATTTGCATCAATCCATGGACTTACAGTCAAATCTTGTTTTAGATTGATGTTGTGGTGGCTACTACTCAGGGGGAGTAGTCAGATGATTAAAATGATATGTGGATCAGAGCATGTGTGCCTTTTCCATTGATATCAAAGGGGGAGAAGAAAAATGTGAAAAATCTTGAAGAAAGGAGGAGAAGAATGAAGAAAGGGGGAGAAGTGTTCTATGTGGACAATTAGTTGTGTTGATGGTATTATTTTTCACATCATGTGTTGCCATCAATTCCAAAGGGGGAGATTGTTGGATGTTGTGGTTGTGTTGCTGATATGTGGTTGTCATTGATGTACACACTATTAGCATTGGTGATTTTGAAGGTTGTATATGTCGAGGAGATTGAGAAAATTGTAATAAATATATTGTAGGCAACAGTGAAGCTGAGAAGGTCAGAGTGATGTAAATTTATGTACATTGATGATCATAAGGTGTGCATTAAAGGGTTTGCTGTTGAGCCTATCTAGTATGTTTTTTGAAATTTTCAGGTGTGCGCATCAAGAATTGAGGAAGTTATGAAGTTATATGTTCCTATAGTTATTTAGTTACTATAGAAGGTGTTTTTGGAAGATGAGATTGCAATTCTGGTGAAGTGAGTTATTGTGTACATTCTTGAGGTGTTCAGTGATGTTTCTAGATCATGCTCTATCAGTGTGGCACGTCCGCGTTGATCGATGTGTACATGATTGAAGATTTTTCCTTGTGTGTTTAAGGTTTTAATGTTCTTGGCCGACATGATGGTGGTAGCATGTTTTAGATCCTTATGGATTAATCTTGTATTGTTTGGCATGTTCGAGGATGTTTATTTAGGTCCTCACTATGTTGTGACTGACTTAGGTTGGTGCGCATTAAGATTTGTTCATGTATTGAGGCCGAAAGTTGTAATTTATTCTTTATTTTTGGCCGACAGAGTTGTTGATGTAAATTCGTGTAGCGGATATATAAGAGTGACTTTTTACTCATTTTAAAGTATGCTCAGTGAATGTATGTAAATTATCTGCAAGATATGTGCGAATAAAGATCAAATCATTCGAGTGCAGAGCAGAGTGTGAAGGAGATTGAGCGAAGTGTGAAGAAGTGTTTCTGTGCCTAACCAGAACTGTAATCAAGATTTTGTAGAAGCTTATTTCTCAGTTCAACCTCATCAAATGTATTTAATCTTATTGTTTTATGTAAGGTAGTGAGACTTCCCTTTGAGCAATGAGCTCTAGGAAGTGTGCCTGAATGCATGTGCATTCCCTATTCATTTCTTTCATTATACTTCTAACTGGGTATAATCTTGTGGACTAACATCCACTGTGGGTTTTCGCCTAACAAGGTTTCCACATATAAAAATCTTGGTGTAAATGTGTCTTTGATGTGTTGTTGATTCATGCTTTCATTGTTAATTATCAGATCTGAGATTAAAAGTTGTTTAAGGTTGAATAAGCTTAATTTTTGTAACAAATGATTCACCCCACTCTTAATTGTCTATCCTTGTTTTTCCAACAACCATCTTCTATATTCTAAGCTTTTAAAGGATTCAAGAAATAATTTTCACAAGCTCACAACAACACAAAATAAAAAAGAAATACCTTTTTCTTCGCGAATAGTTGAAACTAGGGTTTGCACCAGTTTCACTTCAATTTTCTCCAAATTGTTCTAAATCGCTCTTCACCTCCTTCGAATGCACAAGTGATCAAAAATACTTTATGATTTAAATTTATAGATTAATGTGATACCCTAATTCACATTAAATGTGCTTGAAATTCAAAAAGATGACAAAACCTTTCATCCACACTAAAAAAAACCCTAATATGCTCCATAAGCGAGCATACATACACCTTTTCTTCTAGTTTCTTTTTCAAAACCTTTGAAAATTAATCTCTTACAACATCACCTCATGCCAAGTATTGACACACCCAAAATCAGGGGGTTCAAAATATTTTCTACGAAAGCTCCCCCTAAGACCATGCTAGGTCTAGTTCCTGGAGGAATTATCTGCACCAACTGAGGGCACAAATGCATCAAAATATTTTGATTCTTCTTTCTTTTTACAAATCTTACTCATTTCTTGCTTAACTTCCTCTTTGAAAACCTTCTTCATAGTTTCATTCTTTTTTACTAGAGCATATTGCTTTCCCTTCTTACTTTTGCATACTTTTGAGATATGTCCTGGTTTGTTGTAGTTATAACAGATAATATTTATTTGATTCAATTGACTTCCATTAATCCAAGATCCACACTGATTCGCTTTATGCCCATATTTGTTGCAATTATAGCAATAACTAGCAAAGGATTGATCTACTCTTCCTCCATTAAACCAGTTCATCATTTGAGTTCTATATTCATTAGCTCTATGTCCAAACTTATTACAAGCATAGCATTGTCCGAGCAAAGAACCATAGAACTGATTCATCCTACTTCTGCATTTAGTTGCCTTATGACCAAACTTGTTACATGAAAAGAAAGTTCCATTGAAAGATGGGTACCTCTGTGCATTTGGCTTTCTGATAGGTGGTTTCCTTCTTGGATTTCTTTTCTGCTTCCCTTTACCTTGAGTCTTCTGATCATTTACTGATTTTGAGCTTTCACCTATTTCTAATCCCAATCCACCTTTGTCTTTAGAGGGTTTCTGTCCTGCAATCAATTCATCAGGCCTGGTAGAGCTTGTCTTGAAACTATCTTCACATAATTTTTCTTTTTCTAGTTCTTCTCTTAGATTTACCACTTCTTGTTCAAGCCTAGAACATTCACCAGACTTGTTCTTCATTTCTACATTCAAACACTCTTCAATACTCTTCTTTTCTTCCACTTGTAGCTTTAGTCTGGTAATATCTTAATTTTCTTGTTTCAGTTGGTCACTAACTTCTCTATGTCTCTCTTTGAATTTCTTTATTTTTTCATTTAGCTTCCAGACACATTCATTTGCTTCATCAAGATTCTCTTTCAGATCTCTATTCTAATTTTCAGCTTTGTCAAGATCATCAAGGGCACTCTGGAGCTCTGTATTATCCTCCATTTGTTCAATCTATAAGATCTCCCTCAACCTGTTAGATTTCTCCAGAGGAACCAAGCTAAGATACCAATTGTTAAATATCCAATATACTGAGAGGGGGGGTGAATTAGTATATTCTTAAACTTATTGAACAATTACCAACCAATTAATCCAATGCATGTATGATAATTAGGACAAGCATAATCATTAACTGAACATGAAGAACACAACACAAGAGAAACCAATATTTTTACATGGAAAATCGAGAATGGGAAAAACCACGACGAGGATTAACTCACAATATAGTATAACTAGTTATAATATATTACAAAAGAGGTGGCTCACTGCTAGGACTCACTGTCCAAAAATGGAAGCTCACTGCCTACAAAAGTTGTAGAAATAAAATGGCTGGCCATCAGAGGTTGAACTGATGATAGTACACCACAAATGCAAATTCAGTTCCTTTGTAGCACAAGAAATTTGCATGCCACCAGATCACACTTTTCTCTTTGCGCTTCCACATAAAATCTACTAACATTCACATATACCAACACATATACATATATCTTCAAAAACATCTTGTATATATATCTGATTTTCATTAGGTTAACATCATGTCAGCTCTAAGTAAACAAAAAATTCCTCAAAAACAATTCAACCATGTGGCACATGACAACATGTCAGCATGGATTACACAAAAAAATTTTAATCCATTTCTTTTTCACCCGCTTGGTAGGTCAGCCAACAATAGACCTAATAGAAAAAATGTAATCAACAAGATGATACTGATGACGACCAAGAGAATATATACACAAAAAATCCCATCCATGCATGCTTTCATCAATCAACAACCATTTCCCAAAAATTGAGATAACAACTATTACCAAAGAGAAAATCTAGAGAAAAATACCAAAGGATGATCCTACATTACCAGTTCAGAATACCAGATTACTATGACTTTGAATCTTGTAGTTGCAACTCATATATTATGGTGACATCAATGACAACAAAAACTATATGAAGAGATGTTCTTCTTCATTCTTCCAATATCTTCAACCCTATAAAAATATCAATATGATACCCAAATTTGAAAATTATTCTACATCATCATTAATCTAATCCACCATAAAATCATAGACATAAGTTTCGCTTCTACAATACCTCCATTTGATATATTCTCAACATATGAGTCCTTAGTTGAATTACTAGGAGTCTATGAGAAATTTCCCTTATATCATCATGATTATGGATTCTATTGTTGTTTAAATATTGAGGAATCCTCTAGGAAAGATGCTTGTTTATTGGGTGACATATCAATTTCTCAAGAAATTCCTCAAGAATTCCCTCATCCACCTGAAGTCCTAGATCACAGTACTCTCCTTGTTGGAGATAGTTTCTATATCTTGATGGAATTAACTAACCTTGAGAAGGTTATCCTAATTGGAAAATTCTTATATTTTGATGAAAAAAATAGAAATTCTTATCTTCTACAGTAATTTCTTGATCACTTCACTAAGTCATATTTGAATATGCCTAGTATTGATCCACATGTTGTAATGCATAATATCATATTACATTTGGATGCCAAGCCTATAATAAAAAATATTTGAAAGATTAATCCCAAGGAAAAATTATTAGTTAAGTGAGGGATCAAGAAGCTTATACAAGTTGGATTTATCCATCATGTTGACTATTCCACTTGTATATCAAAGATAGTTGTTGCTAAACCCAATAATCGTATTCAAATGTGCACTAATTTTTGTGATCTCAATGAAGATTCTTTAAAAGGCGATTTTCATCTTCCTAATATTGACATAATTATGGATTCTACTAATTTCCACGCCTTACTATCCTTTATGGATGGTTTCTATAGATACAATGAAATTGTTATTAATCCTCAAGTTCAATATAAAATGTATTTTATTACACCTTGGGGAGAATTTGGTTGGGTGGTAATACCTTTTGGACTAAACAATATTGGTGCAACATAAAAATGTGCTATGATGATCATCTTCATGAATTTATTTACAAAGTTTTTGAGGACTATGTTAATGAAGTTTTGGGTAAGTCCATCTTGCATCAAGATCATGTCAAAATCCGTCATCAAATTTTGAAACAAATTCATAAATAAAATATACACACAAATCCCCATAAATATGTGTTTGGTATGGAAAGTGGAAAAATAGTGGGGTTCATTATTTTGCATCATGGTATCAAGGTGGAAAAAAATAAAATTGATTCTATAGTCAACATGCCACCTTCAAAAAATATTTCTCAACTTCATAGTTTACATGAAAATGTTCAGGTTATTCACTGGTTTGTCTCACTACTAGTGGATCAAACTCTCTTGTTCACTCAAATTATTAAGAATGGTTCTCATTTAAATTAGAACGAGGATTATCAAAAGTATTTTCATGATCTAAAGAAATATATGGCTAACCTTCTTATCTTACAAGTGATCATCTCTAGACAAGATTTCCTTCTTTATACTTCTGCTTCATCTAATTCTCTTGTAGCACTGTTGGCACAATATGATGATGATGGTAAAACACATGTTGTATAATATATGTCACACTTTACTTGACCATTAAGTCTAATATTATGAATTTGAGAAAAAATGTTTGGATCTTGTATTCACAACATATAAACTGAGACACTATCTTCTTAATATTGAAACACCTATCATTGCCAAATTTGATCCATTGAAGCATCTATTTTCTAAAATAGATCTTTCAAGATGTCTTACTAAGTGTGTGATATTAATACAATTTTACCTCAAATTTGTCTCCAAAAAGGAAATTAAGGGTCAAGCATTGAATGACCACTTAGCTAATGCTCCTTCACCACTTGCTCTTCCAAATCAATATTCACTCCCCAGTGATCATGTCCTTCACTTGGATATTGATTAGAGGTGTTGGTTGTTTTTACTGTAACTAGGTTGATCTTCTAATCTACCTATGGAATTGCCAATTCCAATCAAAGGCAACTCGAAGGACTTGGACCAACTGACGAGGATTTTAACAAAACCTCCTACACTTCAGGCTCTGCAAGACCTGGGAGGGTGATCCCCTTAATGTGTTTACAACCTCTGCACCAATATTATAAACAACATTAATAATAACAAATAATCTCATTTTATAGCTCAACACAACAGGATAATACCGAATAGAATTGGTTGTTCATCAATAATATCAACTATTTGGAGCATGAGATAACTACAACACTTCACAGTATAAAATAGTCATTTATTTTCAATTTGTAGCAAGCTCTAAACAAAGACAAACAAATATTGAACCTCGCAAATAAGTACAACCTAGATTAGTGCCATATACCATTGGAGGAGTCAAATTCATAAGCATTTAAAGGTTTATGACAAATTTAACACATAACAAGTAAGATCTCTGATAATATTGCCTTACAATATCATCATAATGTATTCTAACCCAATAATTCTTATCAAATCCTTATATAAAACATACCCACCTATGATCCCATTCAAGCATTTTAATTAATTCTTTGAATTAAAGCTAAAGTGAGAATCACACACACCACAACAGTGAGATGAACGAAATAACCCTTGATTATTTTATTCAAAATTCTGATATGCTTATACAATGGAGAGACATGAGTTTGAAATAGATTCTTTTAATTCAACTGCCAGTACTATCACAAAACATAACACTCCCATGAATCCAAAACCTACTACAGAATGACACAAAACCTAGATTGCATTTTCGCTAAAACTATCAGGCTATACAATTTTCTTTGCAACTTTTCCCAGACTTGACCCAAAATTATCTAACTTGCTAACCCATATTTTTGGCCTTGAAATCCTTCTTATAGAGAATGAAGGAGAAGACAAGCATCGGGCCAGAAATACATGTCACCGGTCACTTGGACCCCCCTATGATATTTCAAAAATTTGTTACAACAACTGAGTCCCTAGAGAATATTCTTGTTCATCCCATCTACTGAAAATGGTTGATGCATCAGCCAAACTTCAAAAAACTTGCACCAAAACTGACATCAAAACATAACCAAAATCTATTATAACTACAACGGCTGAGCTTTTAACTGCAAGTAGTCAACTATGTCTTATTCTTCCTCGATTAAGTATTTATCTACCCATCTCTGATATTCTTCATCTATCGGCCAATCAAAATTTACCACCTCATTTACCTTAGCACTGTAAGGTGTGTATTTGACCACTACCTGATTTGCCTCTCTCAAAAGACTCCAAAAATGTGGTGGTGTTAATGATCTTATCCATGCAACTCACCAATAGATCATAGTCTGAGTCATCACAAATCAATTTGATTTGTGCGTTGATGACCTCATCCACTCTATCCTGCCACAGTTGCAGTGATTTAACATTTCCTTGTGCATCAATTATGTCTGGCAAAGATGTATCACTCCAATCATCAAAAATCTTTACCAATTCTCTAATTTTCCTACTCAAATCATCTGGTAAAGCTTGAAAACCCTACAGTGACTTTACAAAATTTTGAGTAGGCCTTAATGATTGGGGCCTATTGTCTGCATCAAATCTAGAGGCTTTATACATGATGTCTAAATCATTGGCCCTAGGGATCCACTTCTCAGCTAAGGGAAAAACTACTTCCTAATCCCTAGTAATTTTTTTTATTGCATCCAAAAATAAATAATACAAAGAATATACTGATGGTAATCTGCCATCAACCCTTTCATTTAGGTGCCTCAAAACTGTGTCAACAATTTCACTCTACTTTGCAACTGCTCCCTCCTCACTTGCCTTTAAAGCTACCTGTAACTCTGTAATTTTATTTAGCATATGCTTCTTAGTGGGATCCACAGAGTATTCAATCTCTTCTTCAAATGGCTCTAATGTAGGACTAAGATCAGAAGTTTGGATGGGGGACCCTGGAGTGGAAATAATTGGAGAAGTAGGAGGTACTGATCCTGATGTAGAAGGAAATGTCATGATACTAGGAGAACTTGAAGACTCCCCCACTTGTCTATACTTCAACCTATCTACCTCAGTTTGCAGCTCAACATTCCTTTGTTTCATCCTATTGTACTCTCCATTTATAATATTGTACTTCTCCATCAAGCTCTTCTTTTCAACTTCTTCTCTCTCAGCTATCTTCTGGGCCAATTTGGCCACATTTACAGTTAGGTTTGTAGCCTCTGTAGTTGAAGTTTTAGAGGCTCTCTTGATTATTAACCCTCCCCTTAGGTTTGGGATAATGTCAGTAACATTCGGCTTCCTACCCAGAGGTGCCAATGCCCAAATTACCAAGGTCTCATACTCCTCACTAAAGGAAGAATCTTGCAGTGCTGCCTTGACCTCTTCCTTAGTGTTCTGCATGGAATGCTTGGATTTTAAAATAGCATTGAATGCTACTACATCTACTATATCCCATTCAGGAAAAATTAGAACACCAGCCTAAGTTACTAATTTCCTCCCCTCCTTAGGAGTGATGATTTTGAATTCCTCCATTAATTCAGCCTTTACTTCATTATCATTCTCCTAGTTAGACCTATCAGGCCTATAATATCTCCTCTTCTTGCATTTGTCTTGGTATTCTTCTAATCTCATCCTCTATAGCAGTTGCAATAAAATTGGAGTTTTAACAAATGCATCATCATCTAAAAATTCCTTGCATGCCTCCATTATGGCATCTTGCACACATTGTCCCGTCACATCCATATCGGACAGTACTAACCGGGTTGATCTGGGAGGAGGAGGAATACCAATCTACATGTCTTGATTTGTGACAATTATTTCATCCATCAGAGTCTCTTGTGCTTCCTCAACTCCTTGACTCTTAGGGCTTGGCTCTGATGGTGGTGGTGAGTCCAAGTCAATGATCTTTATTCCTCTAGGTGCTTTGATCTTCAGACTTGATTGTGTTGATGACTTCACTATTTTTTTTCCTTTCTTATCTTCCTCCTCCTCATCACTATTGCCATTCCTCTTTCTCTTATATAGATGCCAATTCACCATGGGTTGATATGTTGGCTTTGTTTCAGTAGGCCCAAATTCTAACCTTTGTATGCCAAAATCTAACTCCAAGTTGACCCTCTTGGTCATCAAAGTACCCATGATCTCCCTGAATCTATCCATAAAGAAATCAATTTTCCTATGGAATGAGGTGAATTCCATCAATGGATCATATTTGGGATCCATTTTATGCACTATAGCCAATAGATTCTCATATGCAATCCATTTTTCCTTGTTCAATTCCTGTTTGTTTAAATCAAATTCATTCCTAATTAGGTCCTCAGGAAAATTGAACTCATGTGCAAACCTGCCACCCTTAATCCGTTGCCTAAAAAGGGCAAAGAAACCCTCAGGGACATGCTGCCGCCTGGGACCACACCTCAAATTAAAATCATCAAAAAACCTCCCAAAGTGGACCCATCCTCCCTTGGAGAAAACAAAATCAGACACAATGGTATAATCAAGGAAAAGAGTCCCCTTTCCCTTCCCTGTCAAGTTGTCTTCATGAATACAACCTATTTGCTACATAACCTCAGAAAACCCCATTCTTGATGGCACATTGAATGGGAGGATATGTGAAGCTCCCTGGAAGCCATACACCCTTATAACAGTGCTGACTGGGTACAAGATGATGTCACCCCAGTTGTGACAAACTTTTAAAACAAGCTTCCTCCCCTTTGGTCTGAGAAAGTCATGTAGATCCTCAGGGATTCTAGGCACATTTACTATCAACCGAGCTCTGAGTTTGGAATAAAAAAAATTGTGGAATTGCACAAAAATGGCATTTTCCCTATTGTATGATAAATCTAGAGTCCAAACCTACACCAGTAACCTTTCTCCATTTACATCCTACCTCAACTCCATCTTCTCTGAGAAGAAGTTGACATTCTTGTACAAGAACATTTACATTAATAGGGAATACCAAAAGAATGGAGTGCCAGTATCCCCTACTTGCAACTTTAGCAGTCCTCGATGTATCTTTTTTGCTAGAAAAGAAGCAAAATAATAGATCACAGAGAAATTGGGATGTTGTATTTGGGCCCCCATAAAGATATAGGAAATTGGAATTACTGTGTTAGGGCTAAAACCCAAAATATGACACAGTGAATAAAGTGTGGCCAAGAAATGATTTGTAAAGAAATTTAGCCTGAAAGACTCTTGGTCACTTGGGCTAATAAAAATTATTGAAATGCCTTCCCTTGCTAGATGAGGAGGAAGCAACTTCAACTTGAAAATTGGCTTTGATTTTGCATACTCCTACTTGATCTCCTCAAGATCAATTTGAACCAAGAATGAACTAGGTTCACTCAAGTCAAACACCTGTTGAATTTCTTCCCTGCTTACACTTAACAAGACCCCTCCATCATTATCCCTTATCACTCTCGTAACAGGGTCATAACGTGCTACCACCGCCCTGAGAAAATCCACATTGGGGAACACATTTGGTACTACCAGCTTCTCCATGTCATATCTCCAACCATTAGAGAAAGGGTAAGGTAAATTACACTATCCATAGCACATCCTAAACATCTCCAAACTAGTCATGGCAACCCTAGCATCTGCAATGTTGTAATTCCTGCATACTAGTCCTTCACCTAGGGTTCTTCCATGCATCAAAACTAAACCTCTCTTCCTGTCATTTGTTGACAATGGGAGTTGATCCAGGAAATCATCATACAAATTCCTCTATAAATATTCAACATGGCCAAAGTGTTGCTTTTGCGGTGCCATCTCAAATAAACTAGGGCTTCCTTAAAATTTTAAACTTTTGAAAAGACTAGGGCTCTACAAAAAAAAAATTACAGCAAAACCTTGCAATTTTCCACAATTCAACTAACCAATAACCCTAAAATAACTACCAACAAGCATTCTGACAAGCGCAACACAATTCTTCACAAAACCTCAATCAAATTAACCAGGAAACACAGGAAACAACTCATAGGATTTATGCTTTGTAGAAGACCAAATTCTTGTTGTGATCGCTCAAAACTTCATCCCTGGCTCTGAAACTACTTTGCAAAAGGTTCTTGAATACTTTGTGGTAAAATAGAACGAAGGAAAATTACTTTATGTCGATCGAATTGAGCCAGTAAACATCTCATCCGCCATTAAAGCTCACTTACATACCGTGCCAACTACTCCAATCGTATTTGATGTAAATTCAAATTCCAACCGCCGATCCTTCATTTTTGTTAGATCATCGAATGAATTCCTTCAAAAAGGATAACACAACCTCCATCTTAGCACCAAGGGCCCACCACACTATGCATCACCAAATAAATACATGTGGCGCTCACCCGTGATATCACAATCAATAAACACCTTGCATATTCAGATCACGCGATGGCAGGAAACCATTGATCTCCACCATCAACAATCGTGTTCATTCAAAACAATCACCAGCGTTGAACATAACCGTTGAGAAAATTTTCATCAAGGTTATAACATCTTCATTGATTTTGAACATGTGCATCTCGCAACTGCTTTAGTAACCCACCATATAACATATTAAAACCTGACACAAAAATTAAAGCATTTCGATAATCTTTTCAGCATCGCTAGCTGAGACACGTGACGCTTACCTGTGATATCGCAATCGGATGAGACTCAGTGGTGGGGTCATCACTAGATTGTGGGGAATGGTTGAGATCAACTGATGGTTGATCGACGATCATTAAAATTGCTCCCTACAAAATATAAAACAATTATTAAAGGGACAAGGGGACACCACCTAGGCCGATGACAAATGATGGATTAAAGTTGTTTTAAACATGGGGCATGGGCCAACCTAAACTTAGGGAATAATAAAGTTAGGCAAAAAATTAAAACAATAAATCAATAAAAGGGGCCCAGCCTAGATGAAGTGATGGGGCATAAGTTGTTTTTAAAATACCACTTCATAAAGGTAATGGCCAAATAGATCCCACCCAAGGCGTAACATAGGACATTAGGATTTTCATGAAGGAAAAAATAAAAAACCCCAACCTTAGGTTTTTTCCAAATAATATGACAGACCAGTACAAAGGCAAGATAATAATGGAATTCGAAGAACAAAATTTGAAGCTCCATCAAGAGGTGAGTTTTTTTATTTGATAGTTCCACGTGTCAAACTAGCTTTGGTTCTAGTGTTATACTAATACCCCCTTTAGGTAAGAAAATTCCCCTATCTTACCATCTCAATTTTTTATGTACTAATGATATTGCAATGTATGAAGCTCTTATTGTTGGCTTGTGTGTTGCATTATCTCTTAATATTCAAAATATTTTTATTTTTGGTGATTCACAATTGATTATAAGGAAAATAACTAGATCTTATCAAGTGAATCAAGATATTTTATCATAGTATCATGACTTGGCCTTATCATTGTTGAAGCATTCCTCTTCTTCCTTTATTTATACTATTCCACAGAAAGATAATTGACATACAAATATAATGGAAACATTTTCCTCCCTTATATCCCTTGACAATTCATCCATGGATTTCCAGTTCATCATTCATAATATCTCTTCACCATCTATTTCTAAAAAATATTCTAACATTGATTTATATTACAACATTGATTCTGATGAATGGTACTCCCAAATATTTCAATACTTGCGTGATGGTACCTTTCCTAATGTTTCATCTAAAAATTCTCAAGATTGCATTCATAAGATCATACCACATTATATTATTTTATGTAATATCCTTTATTGTCAAGGATTTAATGGTATCCTTCTTTGTTGCATTAAAACATCAAATATTTGTTGGAGTAAATAGGTCATTACCTAATATTTAATTAATTATTAGATACCTTTTTTTCTTTAATTACTTAAGATAAAATTAAGAGTTTATTTTTAATATTATATTGAGCCAAATATAGGACAAGTTATCTCATTACATGATATTAAAACACTTGTCATAATCTAATCAAATCCTAATCTAGGGTTTTCTCTTTTATGTTTTTATAAGAATTCACCTTCATTTTAATCATTCATTCAGGTTATTGCATCAATACAATTTATCAAGTTGTTGAGCACATAATCATTCTTTTATCTCTCATTTGTGATAGGATAATTGCTTGTAGGTGATTTCTAGGAACTATGGGGTTTAATTATCAACTTTAAAATGGTATCAGAGTTGTAGATTTGAAACCTCCTATTCAAATAATGAGGGATCTAGCCTTGATGGAATTTTTGGCACACCTTGGTGAAAAATGGACCTCACCATTATGTTTGGAGTGACAAAAAACCTAAGAATTGATGGTCATTTCATGAAAATTTGAGAAAACATTTTTTGAGGCAATTATTTTGTATTGTAGAAAAATTAGGGTTTTTAATTTGTACACGCCCCAAGAATATAAGGCTTGAGGACCCAAGTTGAAAATTAATGCTTATGGAAAGTGCTGGTTGGTTGATGATCACTTGGAGATAATGCAAAAAGTGAAAATATTGAAAATAATTAATGGTTCAAATGTACTGGGTGTTGGGAAACCAAGTAATTGGAAGTCGTAAAGAAAAGTGTAAAAAAGTTGTTGCAATCAGGAGTAAAAAGCCGAGAGGTATGAAAGTTTCAATAATAGATGGGAGGTAGGTCAATTTTTGTTCTGGTAAAGCAAAAATATGTTGGGAGTCAGGTATTCGGGTATTCAAGTAAATGGTGCATCAACACTAAGGTGTTTAAAGTTTATTATTTGGTTTTTCTCGAATGCCTAAAACATTCGGTAGTCTGCCTAAAGTGACAATTACATGAGAATGCATTAAAGTGTGTTATTTATGAATTGTTTTAAAAGGGTTTAGTAATAATGATGGTTTTATCATAATAAGATTTTTATTAATGTTTCAAAAGGGGATTGATATATGGATTTTTTTTGTGCAAGAGAAATAGGTTGTTGGGAAATATTTTGGTATGGATGATCAAGAAAATGTGAATGGCAAGGAGATCCAACAATGTTACCAGGTTGGGTGGAACACTTTGAAAGCTCATGCAAGGACAAAGCTTATGGAGAAGAAACACTGGTGAGAGGGGAACCGATGACTCAGGTATTACACATGCGATGAAGGAGAGTGCCTAGCTCTAGGGTGATATACTTTTGGGTGTTTTCGCTCAAAGCCCAAACCTAAATGTAGGAACATAACTGCCAATGGTTTGGCATATCCAGTTCCACCTGACCACTCTAAATATCTAGTAGAGGAAGTTCCTACATTTTGTTTGAAAAATCTTCTCAATCTAGTTTGATTTCCTAATCGAATTTCAAAGACATGTCGAAAAGTTTTAAGTATTGAAGAAGGTCAAAGTATATTGACTTATTCAAAATTTTCTCTTGCCAAGTGTCATGTACCATGTGCTTTGCTATGATTTGTACCTTAGATTACCTCTCATGTGTTGATTGAATTTCTCGAGTATCTTGTTCTTATAAGACGAAGAATTATTTAATTTTAGTTAAGTTCACAATTTGTGGATTTCAGAGAATTAAAAAATTTCAAGTTTTATTCTTTTTCCTATTTTTTGTTCCATTCCAGACTAAAATCTTGTATGTTTCATTAGAGTTAACTAATATCAGAGCTAATTCAAAGATATTTTTTGATATGAAATCATCCATAGCTGATTGTTTGTTCCTTTCATAAAAGACTATGTGTTACACCGTGTGGTGCAGTCACGGTAAGGAGGGTCCTCAAAGAGAATAGTTTGAACCATGCAACAAGAGTAACACAAAAAAAGCAACACAATTTATGGAGGAAAATTCAGGTGAAAAAATTCTCATTATCTGAAATATTGATTACATATATTCGGTCACATTCGGGCTTACAGATTAGACACATAGGCCTAAACACAACATACTCAAAATACAGTGCTCATACATGTGAGCGAAATCCTATAGATCAGACCTAATATACAACATATCCTTCTTAATCATCAATATCCCTATCTTCTAATGATTCAATACTAGCTTTATATCATATCTGTGAGTCTAGAAACATCCGCATCGGCCAAAGATCACTACAATCTTCAAGAAGAAATGTGTAACATGTGCAAAAATAGGTTGACCTCAAATCTGAGTTTCGTCCATGATAGATGCGTATGAGGAAGTGTGGAATTGAGTGTAAGGTCAGGGAAACTCCATGGAACAAATCTAAACACACTATGAGGATCCACAAGTCACGAGAAAGGTTTGTGATCGATCCAACTAGCCGTTAGGGTTTGAAATTATTTCGGGGCTAGAACCAAAAACTGTCACTTAATCCGAAAGTGATAACTTGTCAAAAAAATATCCAAATGAATTGAAAAATTGGAATAAGGCAATTGAGAACGTCCACAATGAAATCCAAGGTACGCGATATCTAGTGAGAAAACATGGAGAAACACCAAATCTCCCTACTTGAAGAGGAACAAGAAAAAAGTAAGGACAAAACTAAAAGGAAATATTTTTGGTTGATGCAAGATTGCCAAGAGCCAAGGATGCTCCTACATTAGACATCTGGAGTTAATGAAAAGTGAGCCTCTCACTTTACTGGGGCCAAGGGAAAACTAATACGGTCTACCTCAGCCTAAGAAATCCAAGAAGAATCCTCCACTGGTCTACCTTTCCACTTCACAAGATATTCTTCGTACTATCTTCCATGAGTCTTTGTCCCATCTCTGACATTGAAAACTTTGTCTATATCATCGACTTGCTATTTAGGAAGTTGTTCTTCCAAATTCATCTTATTTTCCTTACTGAATTTTGCTTCATGGTACTGATGTAGGTCTACAATGTTGAATATAGGTGATATACCCATGTCATCTAGTAACTTAACTTCATAAGAATTCCTTGAATCAAACTTCTTCAAAATTCTACAGGGTCCAAACTTCCTCATCTTCAATTTACTATATGTTCCAACTGGAAATATTTCTTTCCTCAAGTACACCATCACTTCATCTCCAGCTTTAAATTTCTTGTCTCCTCTTTTCATCTGCTTTCTCCTTATACTTCTGGATCATGTTGTTTCACTTATGTATGCATTGTCTTCATATGTTCTGCAAATCTACTACTTATGCACTCCTTTTATCTTCCCTACTGATGTATCTCAACTCTGATATACCTATAGGATGAACTCCTATAACAATCTCAAAAGGGGTCTTTCCAATTCTCCTGTTTATTGAATTATTGTAGGAAATTTTTTCTTGTGCCAAGGCTAGATCCCAACTTCCTGTCTTCTCTCCCACCAAACATCTCAACAAATTTCCCAAACTTTGGTTTACTACCTCTGTCTGTCTATCTGTCTATGGGTGAAAAGTAGAACTGAACTTCAAATTTGTTTTCAACTTCTTCCAAAGTGTCCTCCAAAAATAGCCAACAAAATTCGTATGTCTGTCTGAAACAATACTCCTATGTAATCCATGCAATCTGACCACTTCTTTGAAGAACAAATCTGCTACATGTACTACATTCGTTGTCTTCTTACAAGGTGTGAAATGTGCCATCTTAGAAAAATTTTTCACTACCACAAATACTAAATCATTTCCTCTCCGTGTCTTAGGAAAACCAAGTATGAAGTCCATACTGATATCCTCCCAAGGTCTTCCTAGTATGGTCAAAGGTTTATACAACCCAACATTCTGACTACTCCCTTTTGCAACTTGATAAACTCGACAACTCTTCACAAATATCCTTACTACCCTATGAATTTGAGGCCAAAATTAGTTCTCACTCACCAATGCTACTGTCTTGTCAATCCGAAAATGTCCTATGAAACCTCCACTATGTTTTTCTTTCACCAAGTTATCCCTCATTGAACTTCGGGTTACACACAACTGATTCCCCTTGAACAACACATCCTCTTGAATGAAATAATCCAACCACTGACTTCTATACTCAAAAACTGGCTGTTTACATGCTTTCCAAGGTTCTACAAAGTCTGGGTCTTCCTTATACAAGTTCCTCAATTCATCAAAGCCTAATACCCCCACTCTCATCTATGCCAGTAAATTCCTTCTTCTACTCAAAAGCGTCAAAAAATTTATTTGACTTTCCACTCCTATTTTTCAAGACAAAAGTGTAACTCTATAAGAACTCTACCCATCTCATGTGTTTCTGATTCAACTTACCTTGACTGCTCAAAAATTGTAAAGATTGATGATCCGTATACAACACAAACTCCTTAGATAAAAAGTAATGTCTCCACTTTTTCAAAGCTTGAACTATGGAATAGAACTCCTGATCATATACTGAATACCTTCTCCTTGCATCATTCAAATTCTCACTGAAATAGGCTACTGGTATTCCTTCTTGACTTAACACTGCTCCAATTGCATTTCCACTTGCATCATAGTCTACTTGAAATACCTTATCAAAATTTGGTAAAGCCAACATAGGCTATTCAGTCACCTTCTACTTCAACAATTCAAAACTTTTTTCTGCTCCAGATGTCCATTTAAAATCCTTCCTATCTCCTCTCATCGTATCTGTCATGGGGTTACAAATAGAACTAAAATTCCTAATGAACTTCCGGTAGAAACTAGCCAATCCATGAAATGATCTTACCTCTCCTATGCTTTCAGGTGTAGGCCATTAAAAATAGCTCTCACTTTCTCAGGATCAATCTACAATCCATCTACTGATATCAAAAATCCTAGATATACCAATTCCTCCTTCATGAAACTACACTTCTTTAGGTTTATCAACAACTGTTCTTCTTTCAACCTCTACAAAACTTGTCTTATGTGCCACAAATCTTCTTCTCCAGTCTTATTGAAAATCAAAATTTCATCCAAATATACAATCACAAATTTACCCAAGAATTTCTTCAATACCTCATTCATCAACCTCATGAAAGTACTCAATGCATTTGTCAACCCAAAAGGCATCACCAACCACTCATATAATCCTTCATTCGTCTTGAATGTTGTTTTCCACTCATCTCCTTTGATTCTGATATGATGATATCCACTCTTCAAGTCTATCTTTGTAAAGTACTTAGCTCCACTCAAACAATCCATAATGTCATCCATCCGAGGCAAGGGAAATCTATACTTTTCCATGATCTTTTTTATGGCTCTAGAGTCGGTACACATTCTCCATTCTCCATCTTTCTTAGGTGCAAGCACATGTCAGGTATTGCACAAGGACTTAAGATTTCTCTAATCAAACCTTTCCTCAACAACTCTTGCACATGTTTGTTCAATTCTTCATTCTCTGTCGATGTCATCCGATGTGTTGCTTTATTAGGAAAACTAGCTCCAAGAATTAGATCCATGCAATGACTAATACTCCTTACAGGTGGTAATCCATTAGGTACATTATCTGAAATGATAGCCTCATATTCTATTAGAAACTATCTTACTTCTTTCGGTTATCCTTCTACATGCTTCAAGTCTTCAACTTTATTAGGCACCAATGCATAGCACAAGTTCTCATGTCTCAGTTCATCTTGAAATATTCTTCCATCAACCAAATAGATTCTAGCAGTCATGCAAATCTTAGCCTTAGGAACATCTTCCAATGGTAACAAATTCTGCTTCATCCCATTAGAGACAATGGTGTATATGTTCTTCTTTCCATCATGAATAGCTTTTCAGTCATACTGCCAAGGCCTTCCCAACAAGATATGGCATATATCCATGGGCATAATATCACACAAAACTTTGTCATGGTAGTTTCCTATCTTCAATTTCACCAAACATTGTTCACTTACCAATATTTTATGCTCATCTTGAATCCATGCTATCTGATAGGGTTTAGGGTGTTTCAACCTTTCAAAATTCAATTTTGTTACCATTTCTTCGGAAGCTAGGTATTCTGAAATTCCACTATCAATGATCACTTTGCAAAATTTACCAGCTACCTTACATTTGGTCCTGAACAATTTTTTTCTCTACAATGGTTCTTTCTCCAATTAACTTTGACACAATACTCTCCTATTCACCAATACCTCTCCTTCTTCTGGTTGATTAGATGATATAGCATGATCCTCCTCAACAAGGGTTGTTCTCTTATTGTTCTTAGTATTTCTTCTTAACTCTCCTTGTTTACATTCAAAGGCTCTATTCCCTTCTCCACCACATTTAAAACAAGCTCCCCTGAATACTCTTTTCTCTTGTCCTCTGTCATTTCTTCTATACCCTTCATTTCTATAGCCACCATATCCTCCTCTTCTGTAAGAGTTTCCATCATCTCTTCAGTATGAATTTTCACTCTTATTGACCTCCTTATTCTAATCTGCAAAGGTTCCTCTTCCTCCTCCAGTAAATATTCTTCCTCTCTAAAATTTTCCACCTCTTCCTCTTTGTCTCTTTTCATGTGTTTTATTCAGCTTCTCCTATGCTTTTAGGGCACATTGATATGCTTCTTCCACACTCAACAACTTAATCAAACTGATCTCATCTTGAATAGATGACCTCAAACCATTCAAATATCTAGCTACTTGTTCAATCTCATCTTTTGAATGTCTAGATCTGATATTCAACTTATAGAATTCCTCAGTATACTCTGTCATACTTGATTCTTTCTGCTTCAAGTTTTGCAATTTCTTGAAAAACATAATCTGATAATCTATGGGCATGAACTTTATCTTCAATTTATTCACCATCCAATCCCATGATCTTATATTCTCCTTTTCTTTTAGTTGTCTATCTTTCTACAAATGTTTCCACCAAAGGGATGCATGTCCTCTCAATTTTTTACAAGAAAATTTCACCTTCTTATCTTCTGGGGTACCTTCAAAATCAAAGTATTTCTCCATTTCTGTTATCCAATCCAAAAATTCACCTGAATCTAACTTACCATTATAGTCTGGTGGATTGAAATGTGGCTTAGTGTTTACTCTGGTTAGGGATCTTATGAACCTATCTTCTCCCTGATCAAGGCCAGGTTGCTCTTTTCTTGCAACTTATTCTTGTTCTTCTACTTCTTCATCACTTACATCATCAACCATCAACCTCTTCTCTGGGCTGTTTCAATTGCTTCTAATCTAGCAAAAATTCCTCTCAACATTTCCATTACAATAGGGTCTACATTTCCATGCGCTCCATTTCCTCTACCATTTCTTCTTCCCACCATATTTAGACAAGTCCTCTGCAATTCTAGGTTGGATCCTTAATTTGCCACCCTACAACAAATATTCAACATGACTGTGCAACTTTTGATGATCTTGCAAGGAATAAATCTTGCCTTGATACCAATTGGTGCAGTCACGGTAAGGAGGGTCCTCAAAGAGAACAGTCTGAACCGTGCAACAAGAGTAACACAAAAAAAACAACACAATTTATGGAGGCAAATGTAGGTGCAAACCTTCTCATTATTTGAAATATTGATTACATATAGTCGGTCACATTCGGGCTTACAGATTCGACACATAGGCCTGAACACAACATGCTCAAAATAAAGTGCTCATTAATGTGAGAAAAATCCTACAGATCAGACCTAATATACAACATATACTTCTTATTCATCAATATCCTTGTCTTCTAATGATTCAATACTAGCTTTATATAATTTCTGTGAGTCATGAAACATCCGCATCGACCAAAGATCACTACAATCTCCGAGAAGAAATGTGTAACATGTGCAAGAACAGGTCAGCTTCAAATCTATGTTTCATCCATGGTAGATGCATATGATGAAGTGTGGACCTGAGTGTAAGGTCGGGGACACTCCATGGAACAAATATAAACACACCGTGAGGATCCGCAAGTCATGGGAAAGGTTCACAATCGATTCAACTAGCCGTTAGGGTTTGAAATTATTTTGGGGCCAGAACCAAAAACTGTCACTTAATCTAAAAGCGATAACTTGTCAGAAAAAGATCCAAATGAACTAAAAAATTGAAATAAGGAAATTGAGCACGTCCACAATGAAATCCTAGGTACGCGAGATCTGGTGAACAAACATGGAGAAAAACCGGATCTCCCAACTTGGATAGGAACAGGAACAAAGTAAGGAAAAAACTAAAAGGAAATATTTTTAGTTGATGCAAGATTGCCAAGAACCAAGGATGCTCCTACATCACCGTGTAAGGGTGCATACTGACACTATTTGATGGAAAATGATCCCTCTTTTCTTTAAACTCTTGCATCATTGTATGCCTAGCTATGGAGAAATCTGGTGAATTATAGAATGGTTTTCTTTGATTTAGTTATTTCTTGAGGCATGCATGGATAATACCTAGGAGAAATTTTACATTTCAATATTTTTATGCTTTATTTTAGAGTAGATGCTTTATATTTTTAGAAAATGTTCCAAAATTGATAAATACATGGAGTTTTATTACAAATATTTTGATTCCATGAAGTTGTTGAGTGCTTAATGCTAAATCTACTTGAATGTATGAAAGTAATTTGAGTTTCATGAAACATTATTGCAAATTCTTTCATTTCATGAAGTTATTAAGTGACATGTGAATGATTGAGCGTAGATTATATTTCAATATTTTAGATACCAACCAATTTCTAATAACCATAGAACACTTGTGTTTAACTAAAATATCACAACGAACCTTGAGTGAACCTAATGTGTCAAGACCTAACATTCTTGAGCCTTGGGATCGAGCCGAGTTTTACTTAGATTTAGGAATTCTTGGTGGATCTTTCAAGAAAGGTAGGTTCTTGTGGTACTTTGTGATAATTTATCTACCTATTGGTGTGTGCGTGAATCATCTACGTTAGAAAAAGTGGCTCTAGAAGGAGGGCATTTATGTGCTCAAGTTGGTATTATTGTCCCTATCACATAGTCAAAGTCTGCTTGTGTGTTGCAGATCTAAGCAAGCTTATAATGGAGAGTGAAAAAGAGATGGAAAGCTCAATAAAATTCTTAACATGAGGCTTTTACCCTTGATTTTTTTAAATTTTGGTAGGGTTACAGAGTGCAAGATTCATGAAACAATTGACCATAGTGAAATTGACTGTAAGGTTTCCTTGAATAGGGTAAGTTTGGCTATTCATAAGATAATTCCATTAACAGAGGCATCCTTAAGTGTCAAAAGGAGAGAAATATTGTTGGATAGGTGTTTGAATTCTAAGAAAATGCATAACCCTAGTGGAATAGAAATTTTAGTAGTTTAAATGCTAGATCAAATGGATTTACTATCCATAATTTCTATAAAGAAATTGCGGAAGTTTTATAGTAATAGAAAAAAAGTTATGAGAATTTGGGAATACCACGCTTTAAGCGTAGATTTGAAAGAAGTTACCATTTTTCACACACGTGGATGATAACTAGGAGCAGGTGAAACAAGTGGGAGATGCACACTTTTCACCTTTAATTACGAATCCACAACTTAGAAGGGAAGAAACCTTTGATTTTACATAAATGATAGAGTATTGGGCTTTTACTTTTCTTCATTTTGACAATTGTGCAAATTGTATTGAAGTCTAGCTTGATGAAATAAATAGCGATGTTAATATTGAAGACAAGATAGATGGACGACAAATTCTTGAAGGGAAACGAAATCGAGGAGTAAATTCAATTGTTCATGAAACAAAGCAAAAAGAAATGGAGAACAATGAACGAAGACTAGAGGAAGGTACAAGTTTGAGACCATGGAAAAGGTGTGTGCAATCGACTGTTAATTAGGTCATTTCCATACATTTTAGAAAAATCATGGGTATGTACGCCTTCAAATTTTCATTTATTGAACACATAAAATTTCAAATAATTCACAATTGGAGTAGGTTATCCGAAAGTTATTTGAGCGAATTTAAAGATAAACCTACTAGAATTCATACTAAGAGCATTATGAAGTTAGTGATAGAAATTAGGGTAAATTGTTTAATTAGCATAAACCATTTGATTAGGGTAAATTTAAATTAGTTAGGTTAATTTTCTTTGGTATTTTTTCCCCCTATTTTTTGGTTTTGGTCCTAGAATTAGTGAATTATTCTTAATATAAAACATGATAATTGAATTCTGAAAACATTTTATTAAAAAACTGAAAATATAAAACCATTTGAAGTAAATACACACATGAATTGAGAATTTTTTTTTTTTCATTATATTTCATAATGATAATCTCATTTATACATGAAAATAAAAAGTTCGCATTGTAAATTGATATCAAAAAAGGAAAAAAAGGAAAAAAGGGACTAGATGTTCTAAGCGTTGTGTTGGAGCAGTTGGAATATTGGTTAGTAAATTTGTTTCGATTCATCCTGGAGAAACATATACCCAAGGTAGACATTTTCTCTATGGTTGTCAAGGATGGGAGTGTGTAGTGCAGTGAGAAAAGGAAGGAGAGGAACTATTTCCCTCTAGTGCAGGAATCAAGGAATGTCTTCACCCACTATAATAACTATGGTAGGTTGAGCAATGAACAAAATAGTGCCTATATTTTCCAAATAGTCCACCCACACTATCATTACCACAACAAAATAAACTGTAGTTACAAAAAGACCGAGGTCCAGGGGAGAAGCCATAGACCATGAAGCTAGGTCTGAATTCACTCTGTAGTAATACCCAACATTCATGAAAGTTTCCTTGACAACCATATGTAGAAAAGCTTTGGTGGAATAAGTCCTAAGGAAAAATACTTTTTTGAACTACTGGCTTGTAACTCGACCCATAAAACTATTCCAACAAAAATCATTGGTAAGGAAAATGGGAGTATCCATAGCCTAAAGACAAGAGAAAGCACAAAAGGGAAATGGAAAATTGAAGATATAAGTGAGGAATTTGAAGGAAAGTGCTACATTTATGGAAATCCTGAGAGATATGTAGTACATAGTTTCCTAGAGATGAAATCTTGGGAATGAAAGTTGAGGTGGAAGAAGTACACTTTTCTCTAGAATTGAAAGTTAAAGAAAAAACATTCTCACAAAATTGGTACTCAGTGCTTCGAGGATGGCCAGTATGAAGATCATGAATTAAGTAAATTTAGGATTATGAAATTAAATGGTGGTCATCAGTTCATTCGATCGAGCTATATTAATTATGAATTTTCCAGGTGCGTTGTTCAGAAGGAGAGTTAAACTGGTGAGGTGGCACATGTCGACACATTGAGAAATTCGAGAAAGGTAATGTTGATGGTGTTTTTTGCACAACAACAACTCAGACATAATAGGATATCCTATCTCTCTTGAAAGGTAAATCTTTATGGAAAAGAGATAACCCTAAGGTCTCTAATGTCAGGTCTTGACAATGCAGTAAACAACTCAGTGATAAATGTGAAAATGCTGGTAATCACAATGGGACCTTACTACGAGCAACACTGGACTTCAAATATTATCAAATATAGACACTAAAATGATACTTTGAAACTTGATTGGAACCTGAATAATAAAGAAACAACAAAACATAAAGGTTTCAGAGATAATCATAAAACTACTTCTAACCCTAAGATCGAAAATGCAAAAGGATAAAATGCTTAAAATGGACTGATCTCTCACAAACTATTCTCTGCTTGACTGAGATGAATCTGCAATTCGTCAGAAATAGTGCAATCTTCTAAGGTATTGAAAGATTTTCAAATCATAAACATTCATTCAATCAATCCTACAACAATTGAGATGAATAAACCTTCACAATTGAACTAAGCACAAATATAAGTCCAAGCTAACTTTGCAAAGCAAGTAACAATCAGCTAACTGTAAAAATTATGGACTAGAGATCACTGTAAACATTCCAAACATGAAACCCTAAGCATTATCAAATCATTTAACCATAAACATTAAGCAATTTGAAAGATAGAATAACAAGAACCATGCCAGATGAGATTCCAGAAGATAGATACCAAACACAATATCCTTCTTATATTAAATCATCCAAAAAGAGCAGTAATTCCAGTTCTCTATTAGAACATTTGGTTGAAGATAAACCCTAACTTGCACTAATACTACTTGATCTAATTATCCTTATATCTCTATTTCTCAATCTCCTATCTATATCGAAATGAGGCAACATGCCCGATTTTATAGAGAATACACAAGATAGGTCGGCCCAAATGATAATTTACAATAAAATATGACCTACAAGAGGTCGGCCTCAAAGATAAAATCTGAACACATGAAATGTGCCATTGGCACCAACTTCATCAAAAATCGCCAAGATACCAAAAGGGTCAGCCCAATACATGAGAATTAAATGGGAAGCAAAAATATCAAAGTAACTCTATATAATCACTCCCCATCCTTGTCTTTAGCTTTATCTTCTTCACCATGTACAGCCAACAGGACCCTATCCAGCTCAGCAACAGGTGGCATAGGAAAAACCCTAATCTTTCTCTCAAGAGTTTTAATATCTTCTCTTGCCTGTCCAACTGTACCATCCCAATCGATTTTGCTGGTTGAATACCTGCCAATAACTGCAATGTAAGTTGCAACATCATCCAATTGATGTTCAGTAACTGGTCCTTCGTTGACTAGAGAATAGACATCTCTCCACCATTCTCTAAGTTGCTCCAAATTGAGATGCTTTGGAGAAAACTTCTTCCTCCCAGTCATGACCTCAAAGAATGAAATGCACCTCTCATGAACACCGGTCAGAGCATCCTCAATTTGCCTCGCCTATTTGTGAATCTTTTTCAAGGCCCTCTGCCGCATTTGCAGGATTTCAAACCACTCCCAAGGTTCAGAAACTCTTTGAAAAGGAAGAATCTTGCATTGTACTAATCTGTCCTCAGTGAACCCCATGATGGTTGTAATCTTTTGTAGCAAGAGGTTAGTATCCACATTATCTTGTGCCAATGCAGTCTTTAACCAATCAATTGATCTCATTGCATCCCCTCTAGTGGATAATATGCCCTTAATGGCCTCATCTCCCTTAGCTTGGACACCTTTCAACCAGGTAACCATAGCATGTGAAGTACCTTTCATCTTTTCTAACTCAGAAATTGTCTCCTGGGGTAGGAATCTGCAGTAGAAGAGGAGCCAATAGCTTGCAAAGGTTTCATTAAATCCTACAAGTATTTTCTTAGTTTTTCATTCTCCTTCCCTAGCTCATGCCTAGTTTGTACTGCCTTTTTCAATCTCCCCACAATAACTGCACTGGAACCCTCATACTCGTCAATATCCTGTTCAACAGTAGCATGTCCCAAATCAACAGTCTACACATTATAGTCCTAAGTAGTCACATTATCTCTCTCTTTGTTTGGAGCAGGGGTAGCAATATGGGCCACCCGGTTACCTGATCCATCCCTCTCAATCCGGGATACAACCCTTGCTTTCTTCTTAACCCTTTGCTTCTCTACATTAACCATGAGGTCATCCTCCACTATTACCAGTTTACTCTTCAATTCCCTCTCAAGCCAATCTAGAATAGTAGATCCAATGGGCACTATGTCTTGTTTATCCTATTCTTTCTCCTGCTGATGGGTAGTTACATCTTTCTCAACACTTGGACATTTAGGAACATCCACTATTGGGTTCTCTTCCTGTCGTACCTGTTCTTCAAAAACAACCTCCACTGGTGAGGGAGCCCTAGCTGGTATTTCCTCCTCCTTCTGAGGAGACTTGTCCATTTGTTCTCTTGCGGGAGAATTTGCATGTGCCACTAAGGGAGATTGAACCACCTTACCTATTTCTACCTCTGCATTAAAGAGATCTCCTTCTTGGAACTCCTCCTCACCCAAATTCTTAGGACTTTCATCTTGTGTTGGTTCTCCCCTTACGCTACCAGCATCTTGGGGAATGGAGGGGCCAACCTATTCAACAATAGGGATATTTATTGAAACACTCTCCTTGACTATAGTGTCCCTTGGGGAAGTAGTCCTTGATCTCCTCATATAGACTTGTGTCTTCTCCCCTGAACTCTCCACCTCTACCATTGGTGGCTCAACCTTCTTGTCAGCCTTAGGAACTTCCTCCACCTTCTGGGATATCCTTGTGATTCTTCTCTTCTTCATTAGTGCGTGAACACTCTCTACTTCCTCTTCTTCCTAATTCTTCTCAACTTCTTTCCTAGAGGCGTGCTTCCTCTTCTTAGCAACAGGCTTCCTCTGTTTTCCCAACTCTGCGGCCTTCTCAACTTGAACATCTCTTAATTGAATTATGAAAGGAGAGTCCACCTTCACCTTGCCATTTTGGTCTTATTCAAGTGAAGCCTCGAAAGCAAAATGAGACTCTATGTCTCCCATCAGGTCATAGGTTAATGGAACACCCTCGCTCTCCAACTCCAGCGTCTTGTGCTTCAACCACATCTTGGTAAATTTGATCACTGGGGCCATAACTTGATCCAAGTAAGCCTTCTCCTCCTCTAACCATTCGACTTCTCCTACTGGTTTATCTTTCACTGCCTCATACACATGACCTTGGATCACATTCCCATCTTCCTTTACCTCATCTAGGATGGCTCTTATATTGTACAGTCTCACCAAATCCACTGGCAACCTAGAAAATCTCTTCTTTCTTACCTCAAACTCATCGGCAAGGTTAACCCAATAGTCCTCAATGTGAGCCTTATGGCTATAATCTCTATTGGCCTTCTTCTGTGCCTCACCAGTGATATCAAACCTTGTTCTCTTAGTGTGGAAAGGAAGTCCAAAAGTACCCATCTCCTCCTCGGCAGCATGAGTAGACTGAATGGAGGCACAAACTTCACCCATTCCAATCTTTAGAGGGAAATCATTCCCAAACCCTGTCTTTTGCATTTCTCCTTTCACAACATTGTCAAAATCATAGATTTCCCTAATGACCTCTAACAACACAAGATGATCTATAGGATACCTTGGGAGTCTATAGGGTACCCTCTGAAAACCATCGATTCAAATATATGAGAAGGTTGGGAACTAGATAAACCATGCTCCATACCTTCTTATCAATTCTTTTTCCTTATTTGAGATTCTCACATGCTCTACACCCTAGAGCAATCTGGTAATATACATTTTAAAGGCATCATTTGACCTCCGATAGCTTCCACCAGTCAAGTGGAACTGTGGATAGACCTCATAAATAGCATCCTGCCCAAAGACACCTCTAGTGCTCAATCCCTTGTATGGATGAAGTTTGGCCAATGAATACACTAGGTAAGAGGTCATGGTGAAGGTCTTGGTCTGCAAGACATTACACAACTGATGACAGATTTTAGCGTTGATAACACCTGCCCAATGATAATCAATTCCCTGCTCCATCCTTGCAATCACATTAAACATCCATGTCTCAAACACACCTGCACTCTTCAATCCCACCAACTTGCTGAGAAGAGTGATAGCATTATAGTACTCTTTCTTGAATTTGAGCCTAAATAGTTGCTTGGGAAACTTAGAGAAATGAGACTTAGGCTTCTGTAGCCAAGAGTTAATCACCTACTGTGACTTGACTATATTCTCTTCATAATATTGTCTAGCATCATTCATGTCAAAACCTACCACATGGGACCTGTCAAGCATGTCAAAGGTTGCAGCAATTGACACAGGACTGAAACCAACAAGAATTCTTCCTTAGGGACCCACTATCCTCTATGTTCCTCTATCATAATTCCTGGTGCACTCCAATACCAATTCATAACACTGCACTGCAGGAGGGAAACCGGCCACATGAGCCAATCCAAATGGTACCATCCCTTTTTCCAATAGAGGAGGGTTCGGTGCTGACATCTCAGCCTTGAATTCTTCATAATCCCACATGCCTACATTTGTATCCGTGATCCCTGACCAAATTGAGGTCAACTTACTCTCAGGAATTCTGCTCTTCATATCTAACTTAACCCTTTCTGCATCTGAAATAGCAAAAGCCTCTACACCAGGATCAGTTGCCTTTCCCTTGCCTCGACCAACAACATTCTATTCTGATCCTACCTGCAAACACATAAAAGCAATCATAATTATATCCATAAGAAGCAACAAGTGTAAAAGATCATTATCTCAAAATTCAGAATTTATCTCCCCTCGCGGATTCTGCACTGGGAAGGATTTTCGGGAAAATCCGAACTAGGCAGATTACAGCGAACCGAACATACAAAATCCCATAATATCATTTAAATCATCAACTTAATCAAGAAAAAGCATTGAGAACAGTTAGCATAAGCTCCTTAAATCAATCAAATGTACTATCAAGAAACCCACCATCCATAACCATCAAATTCAGTATTTCCCCAAAACACCCGGAAGAATCCGTCGGAGATGGATTATGGCGAGATTAATAATAGTTATAACTGACTCGGGAAAAATGAAGAGGCATGAAATATTTGGGAAAATCCAGATGGAACGGATTTTAGTGAAATCCAGATATAATAGTATCAAAGCTCGAAATCAGTGAAACGACCCAATCGCGGACCTCGAAAAAATCTTGATGGAACGGATTTTGGCGAAACCAAATGAAATCCGGATGGAAGTGGTAAACAAAGAAGAGATAGGAAAATTCAGGGAAATCCGAGGGAAGAAAATTTTTGTGAAGACCTCGAAAACTCGAACGTGCCTACATCCTCGGTACTTTTACCAAACTAATTCAAATCATTCCGGATCCATGCCAAAATTCTGAAACCAACTCAACCTAGGACCCCAATGGATAATACATGAACTAAAGACACTCTTCACAGAATTTTGAAGAGGACTGGCCATGCCCTAGGTTGAAAAACCCTAAATGTCCACCGTGAAAGCACAAACGACTTGCTCATATACCAAAATGGAGAGTATGAAACCACAACAAGCCAACATTCAAAAGGAAGCAACACCAAACTAAAATGCACATGCATGATCAATAAAACAGACTGGTGTGGCAAATGAAAACCTCAAAACACCCAATGAAGGCATGCATCCAGAAAAAACTAGGAAACCTACGAAGGACTCCTCGAGCAAACAAAGAAAAACTATTGAAATCAGAGAAAAGGGCTCGTCTACATACCATGGAAATGCAAAGGTTGAGATTGGCGAAGTCGAGATATAACTGTTGAATGCAAACCGAAAATAGTCCACACACAAGAAATGCCAATGCACAACCCAAATGGCCTCAAAAATCCGGATATCCAGCAAACATCAAGAAATTCGACACACAAGCCCAAATGAAAGCAAACACACCAACTCAAATGATCAATAACTTCTCAAACAATCAATATATCAAATCCCAAAGACCTCCGCAAAAGCGCCATTAATACACTCAACAAGACAACCACAGCCATAAATATTTTTGGGGATTCGACATCGCCACAGATTTCGGGGAAATCCGGGATGTGTGGAATTTCCCGAAAGCAATGCAAAAGTAGCAATTTCGGACATTAAGGGGAAACCGAGAGAATCCGGCCCAGGCGGATTTTCCTGAAAATAATGAAAAACCCGAAATAAAGCTAAAACTTTAGATTTTCAGCATGGTTCAAAAGAATGCGACTTCAATTGGAAAAATGGGACATTCAAGCACAAAACCCAAGCAAACAAAACCTCTAGGAAGAAGGGCCAAAACACCAAAAAATGAAAAAAGAGGGTCCCCACATTCAGTGGGGCGTGTGTGCAAAAACTGCACAACAAATGGTGACTTCGCTGGAGAAAATGCTCCAGAGCATTTCAAAGATAAACTAGAATCAAGAACCCAAAATCTCTGGTTTCAATCTTCTCACCAAGACTCCTAAGAACAAAGTTTCAGAAACCACAAGTAAGAAGACCTTTTCCTATACCAGGGTCCAAGTATGTGTATCATGGATTAATGCTTATCATGTAAGTGCAAGAAGAACTAGAGTAAATTTGACCAGGCTACATGGGATTCAAACTTCAAAAGCAACTTGGATAGAGCCTTGCTTCCAGTCAGGCATCTATAGCCCCGGTGAGGTTATCACTGTGACCCTCCCAAGCATAGCTCTACTACTAGTCAAGCGTCTATAGCCCCAGTAGAGATACTAGGATATTCCTGATAAGGGATGAGGAACATAGTGGCACTGAAGCAGAATATAAGATTTTTCACCAAGCCAAACTACTCAAGAATTTTATGCACCTCCAAAAATTTCTTTATTCAATACGAAATGTAAGTCCCAAATATATTTAAAATTATATCTAAAACGAGTAGTTCTAATCCTTAGTACAAAGAAGACCAGATAAAAGAATTCCACCACCTGACTCTGAAAAATTGATTAGAGTTTATAAAAGAAATTCCTAGAATAATCCCAAACAAAATAGCCCTGATGCACAGGTGCAACAACCCAACGAAAAGAGGAACCCAAGAAGCAAAACAAACCAAAACAGACCTAATCTAACAAAGCAGACCTAATCTAACAAAGTAGACCAAAGCAAACAAAAAGAAAACCTACTATAGCTAAGTACAGGATGAACTGTAAGGAGTTCAAGGTTGAAAATAATGCTTTAGATACTGCCCATTAATAGGCAGCGGGATATCCTCACTAGTGAGGGTTTTCAAATGAAAAGCATTATCTCCCAAAATTTCTGAAATCTGTTAAGGACCAAGCCAAAGTTTATCAAATTTACCGTCCTCTCCCTTACGATCATGGGCTTTATCCCAATAAAGAACTAGGTCATAAATTCTAAAGGCCTTTACCTTAGCTCTCCTATCAAACCATCTCTTTACTACACCCTGATTTTTAGCAAAGTTCTCTAGGGCTTCATCTCTTTTCTCTTCCAAATGCAATAGTTCAATCAAACGGGCTTCACACTTATCTTATTCATTATAGTACGCATTAATGAACTGCAGGGTAGGGATTTTCAACTGAATAGGAAATATAGGTTCCAAACCATACACCAAGTGATAAGGGGAGGTTCCTAAGGATGCTTTATGTCTAGTACGGTCAACCCAGAGAGCAAATTGAAGTTGGGTGTGCCAATCCTTAGGATTTTGTTCTAACAGCCTATGGATAATTGTCAGAAGGTTCTTGTTGGAGGATTTAGCTAGACCATTACCCCGGGGGTAATAATTGGACGAAAACTTAATAAAAATTCCATGATCATATGCCCAATTGGAAAACTTCAGTGATGCAAATGCAAGACCATTATCAGAAACCAAAGACAACAGACAACCAAAATGATTAATAATTCCTAATTCAAGAAAATTGATTACCACATCCGAAGTACAATGTTTGTAAGCAATAGCCTCTATCCATCTAGTAAAATAATTAGTTATGGTAAGAATATACCTGTGGCCCGCAGAAGATGAAGGATTAATTGGACCTATAAAGTCCATGCCCCACTAAGCAAATGGTTTTACCTCTATGACTGGTTGAAGTGGAAGAGTTGCATGCTTTTCCTTACTTGCTATAGTTTGACATATGTGACAGGTTCTTACATGTTGGTGTACATCTTTGAACAAAGTAGGCTAGTAATAGCCTGCCCTCAAGATTTGATGTGCAGTGGATGATGCAGAACCATGGCCCGTGCCATATTTCTCATGAAATTCAATCATCACTCTAGCAGCTTCATCCTTCCCTAAACACCTCAAGTAAACACCCTCATGATTTATTTTGTATAAGATAACTGCTTTCATCAGAAAACTCCCACTCTTCAAGTGCAAGGATCGCCTCTGAACCATATTAAGGTGATCAGGACATTGTTGATTTAACAAATAGAAAATAATTTCATCATACCAGTCTCTTGGAGAAACCTCTTGAAGATAATAATGTTGAGCTACGAGATCAGGACCAGTCTCAGCCATTGTCTTTGTAAGTCCCTGTCCCCTTACCAATTTCATGGGCTAGATTTCCATATCATATTCCTGCAACATTGTTACCCACTTGGCTCTTCATTCACCTAAGTCGTTCTGCATCAATAACAACTTTACTGCAGGATCAGGCACTATGGCAAAAAATTTATTCCTCAAGATATAATTCCTGAACTTCTTAACTGCTCAGACCAAAGCGTAGGCTTGTTTCTCCACATTATGGTATTTCAATTCTGCATCTTTCAAAGGAGTGCTCATGAAGGCTATAGGGTGTTCATTCCCTTGATCAGATTTTTGAGTTAACATTGCAGCACAAGAATGATCAGATGTGAATGAATATATATAAAAAGGCTTAGTGTAATCTGGACTCACCAATACAGGAGCTTCAACAATAGCTTTTTTGATTTCTGCAAATGCCTCCTTAGCTTCCGAGCTCCATTCTATCTTCATTTCTTGCTTCAACATAGCATTCAGTGGTTTGATTATCTCTGCAAATCTCGTGATAAATTTCTTGACAAAGTTAATCTTACCAAAGAATGACTTCATCTCTTTCTTACTTGTAGTAGGCTGGATCTTCAGGATAGCCTGAATTCTTTCAAGGTCTATAGCAATACCCTATTCTGAGATAATGTGCCCTAACAATTTGCCTTCGGTGACTCCAAAAATGCACTTTCTCGGATTAAGTGAAACACCAAACTCCCTACATCTTTGAAATACCTTACCTAAGTCCATTATATGATCACCTCGCATCTTCGAAAAAATAGTCAAATCATCCATATAGATAATAATGCACTTGCCAATTATATCCTTAAAGGCAATGTCCATGGCTCTCTGGAATGTAGCTCCAGCATTGATCAATCCAAATGACATCCTTCTGTAAGCAAATGTTCCCCATTTGGTAGTAAAGGTAGTCTTGTGTCTATCCTCATATTGCACCATGACTTGGTTGTATCTAGAATACCCATCCAAAAAGGACATCATCTGTGATCCATTGACAATCTGAAGCACTTCATCTAGTGAAGGAACTGGATAATTATCCTTTTCTGATGCTCTATTTAGATTCCTAAAATCCACACATAATCTGATTTCTCCATTCTTTTTCCTTACTGGAACCAAATTCGCCACCCAAGTAGAGTGTCTTACTGGAAATATAATATATGCCGAAAGCAGTTTTTGCACCTCCTTTTGAATAATGGGTTCTAACAGAGCATTGATTGGCCTTTGCCTCTATCGGAAAGGTTTGACATCTGATCTTAGAAGAATAGTGTGTGTGATGATTGAAGTATCATATGTTTTCAAATCTTCATAACTCCAAGCTATCACATCATGATATGCATGCAAGGTATCAATAATCCCTTTCCTTTCCTTTGGAGTACATACCTTGCCAATAAGAACGTTTTTTAAGTCATCTGGTGTTTCGATATTATATGTTTCACATTGAATGCTAATGGACTCTCTTTTCATTTGTTGTTCTTGATCCTTTATTTTATCCAAGTCAAAAATCTGTTCAAGTTGCACCATACCCCTGGGAATGGTATTAGTTTTTAGATTGATGATTCCTCCAAAGTCAATTTCTGCTTCCTGAGGCTCTATCTCATCAATGAATTGGGAGGCAAACACATCACAGCTTGTGATAAAGTCTAGAATATGCTTATCATCTTCAAATACTTAGAAGTTGGTAACATTGTCAGGAACTGAAGGGACTGGGGTGAGCTCAACTGTAAATTTCTTCAATCTTGAAAGTGACAAGGGCTGTAAAGTACTGGCAACTTGAGCTAAATAATCGGCAACCTGATATTTATTCTGAGGAATCAATTGGATATTAAAGGCATCAAACCTCTCGATGAGATCCCACACTCTATGCCTGTAGTTGGTCATCCTTTTATCGGGGAATGAATACTATTTTCTCACTTTTTTGACCACTAATTCAAAATCTCTAAATACTTGTAATATTTTAACCTTCTTTCTTGATGCCATCAGTAAACTGTTGATCAAAGCCTCATATTCAGCAACATTATTAGTGCATTGAAACTGGAGTCTGTTAGCAGCAAAGTAATTCTTTCCTTTGGGACTAATCAATTCAAATCCTGCTTGGATTTAGATCCATCAGGTTCTTTTGGCCTCAACTTACCCTGTTCCTTACCAGTGATAAGGAGTTCTTTAGGAAGCATTGAGCTTTTATCTTTATCTTTGTTTGATTCCTCCCTTGCATCGAGTCTAGTAAGTGGAACTGGATTAATGTATTTTTGTATCTGTCTGACAACATTTTGACACATCACATTCTAACTCAGAATGAGAGGCATCATGTACTCTACACCAATTTGGAAGCAACAATTCTTCAAACGTCATGCTTCCTTTTAATTGCACTTGGTCTTCCATACACTTCTGGATGAATTCCTGAAAGTTATTCAACAAACCAAGCTGTCTGTCTTCTTCATCACTTATTTCATTCTCTAGTTCAATTAAAGTCTTAGGACCACTGCTCTTCGGAAGGTGTTTATTCGAAGAATCCTACAACATAAAAACTTATTCATCCTCTGTAACTGATGCAGCCAACACATAATTTCCCATGCCAACTTCAGACACCAATACCTCATTTAAGATGTTTTGGTATTCTGTGATCACATATTTCATCCTAGATTCCCTTTCAATTCTGATCTGATTTGGCACTCCTTTCCATGGTAACCACATGTGGGAATGATTTGTGGATGTGTATCCATTCAAAGCTTTAGTGAAATCCCTACCTAGGATCAACCCATAGTTATTAGGGATGTCAACAACTTGGATATTGATTACTTGTTGCACCCTAGGATTTGATGCAAGCTGCGTAGGGATCATGTTCAATTCTCCAACCACACTCACCTCTGTTTTATCCAACTGAGTAACCTTCTTTTGAGAAGCTATAGGAGTGATAACCAATGATTTGCAAACAACAAAAGGAATAACATTTGTAGAGGCTCCTGAATCTAGAAGACAATTATGCAAGTTCTTTCCGAAGATACGAACATAAATTAAGAAAGGAGGAGTTTTCGTTTTACCTTGAAATAAGTTCAAATCAGTATCAGCTTGTGCAACTTGACCTTTATCCTTGTCTCCCCTCTTGTCCACAGGTGGGACCTGACTTCTGGGTGTTTGAGAATTAGAAGACCTAGTAGTAGCCTCACTCGTGGCTACCCCTCGTGATGTTGTATTTGAACTAAATGATCACAAAATTACATTTCTAATAGCAGGAACTCTTAATAATTCAAAAGCAGAAAGAATTACCTTTACTTTCTTGAATTCATTAGTCACATATTCACCCAATTGCTCCATATTGAAGTCAGCCTGAAATTCTTTATGGCCACTGGTCTGCTTATCCTTAGAAACTTCAGCATTGTTCCCCTTTAACAGGTATTGTGTTGGCACCTGAGGATAAGATGGATTGTTACTAGCTTGTGGATTCGGTGGAGTACTAAAATTGTTAGGAGGAATGGAAGTGGTGAAAGGACCTCCAGCCTGTGGACCCCTGCTAGGCCTATTTCTTAAATCATACTTCTTTGCTGGCTGTTGAAACATCTGAACTTCTTCAACACCAACTTCTTCCTCATCTAAAGGGTCATTATCATTCTCATTTTCTTCATTGAACAACTGGGAGATTTCATCTTTATTCAACACCTGTTCCGCCTTCTCCTCTGTACTAGACACTTCTTCTAGTTCATTTTCCTCATCTTTTGGGAATGGAGCATGATTAAGTACCAATACTGGAGAATCATAAGGTTTGAAGGTACAATTTCCTACCCAGTAGAGTTATTTTCCACTTCATACTAAAAGATAGAAGCTGCAGTTTGAAACTCAGCATAGTCTAACTTAGAGTGTTGACTTGTTTTATGGAGCCTGCACCATCTAGACAAAGCTGCTTCTGCTAGGTATACACCATTTGGAGGTTTCTCTTGATTAACAGGTTGGTCCAAAGGAGTAGGAATCCCTCCATTATTAGGCCCAGTATTCAAAGATCTATTCTGCCTAGGTTGTTGCCCCCTATCGAATCCTTGTCCACCTTGCTGGCTTCTATCAAAATTCTGGCTAGAGCCCTATCTCTTATCAAAATTATGACCAGAACCCTACCCTCTGTCATAATTTTGATTCCTATCAAAGTACTGACCTCTTTTGAAATTCCTATTTTCCCTACCATAGCTGGATTGTATATTCTTCTGAGTAGCCTGAAGCTGGCTATTCTGATTTCTCAAGTAAGTTACCTCTGTATTCAACCTTTTCACCTGCTTAGACAATTCTTCCAACCTCTCCTTATCCAGATTGTTAGGTGGTGTCAGATTACCTCCTAAAGGATATCCAGGTGTATTCCCAGAACCAACAGCCTGATTCAAGACTTCTAAATTTTTCAAATATGTAGGGAAGCCAATTTGTTGCTGCTGTATGGGTTGATTAACTCTCTGCTGGGGATAAGAAGTAGGTTGGGCTTGATTTAGAGGTGGACCTGGATGAGGAACCAAAGGCAACGACGGTACATGATTCATTATTGGAGCGTGACTGGTCAATGCCTGATTAAAGGCTTGGATTTGTCCAGGGTGAGCAACAGGCCCCAAGGATGGCAAAGGTCCTGATAAATGTTGTCTTAAATCCATACTGACTTTCACTGCCTCCGCATACGTAGTGAGTAGAGTATTTGGAGGATTAGTCCTTTGTTTCAGGAAGGTGGCTGTAAGGCTATCTAGGGCCTCAAGGTATATCTCTAAAGTAGTATTTTCATTTCCAGCATAAGGTGCCTGGAGCCTGGTATATGCTTGATGGAACCTATCATTGAATGATCCTATGGGCTCATTAATCTCCTTTTTTACCCCAGTAAAATGCAAGTATAGTTCATTAGCACTGATAGGAATCTTGAACTTTTGTAGGAATGCAACTTCCAACTCAATCCAATTATGGATGGAAGCAACAAGTAAGTGATTATACCAATAAAAGGCTTCTTCTCCTAGAGAATAGGGGAATAGTCTACATGCAACATCCCCATGGTTAATCCCTCTATCTCTTAGACAAGTCTGGAAAATCCTAATATGCTCTTCTGTAGTTTTGTTAGGATCATGAGTATGAAACTTAGAACAAAAATGCTCAGGATTTTTGGGCATAACATTGTAATTATTGAAGATCAATGGGGATGGATTAGTAGCAAGAAAATCCATTGGTGGGAGTGGGGGTGGTAATGGCTGATTTATGATTGGTTGTGGTTGTGGAATGAGAATCCCCTCAGAGTCATATGAAGATGAGGATGATGGAGATGATGGAAGTGGATGAGCTGATGATGATTATTCCCTTGTTCTGGTCCTTCTTGACCCAGTAGGGGCTTGTAATTCGTGGAATTCTTCCTCTCCTAGAGTGGATCTAGTTCTTCTTCTAAGTCTCTCAGGAGAGATGGCGTTTAAGAAATGCTCCAGCTTGCTTGTCCAAAGACCCTCCTTCTAGCACCAATCTGTTGATGGTGTTTTCTGCACAGCAACAACTCAGACAAAATATGATATCCTATCTCTCTTGAAAGGTAAATCTCTATGGAAAAGAGATAACCCAAAGGTCTCTAATGTCAGGTCTTGACAATGCAGTAAATAACTCAGTGATAAATGTGAAAATGCTGGTAATCACAATGGGACTTTAATACGAGCAACACTAGATTTCGAATCTTATCAAATATAGACAATAAAATGATACTTTGAAACTTGATTGGAACCCAAATGATAAAGAAAAAACAAAATATAAAGGTTTCAGAGATAATCATAAAATTGCTTCTAACCCTAAGATCAAAAATGAAAAAGGATAAAATGCTTAAAATGGACCGATCTCTCATAAACTATTCTCTGCTTGACTCAGATGAATCTACAATTCCACAGAAATAGTGCAATCTTCTAAGGTATTGAAATATTTTCAAATCATAAACATTCATTCAGTCAATCCTAGAGCAATTGAGATGAATAAACCTTCACAATTGAACTAAGCACAAATATAAGTTCAGACTAACTTTGCAAAGCAGCTAACAATCAACTAACTACAAAAAGTATGGACTAGAGATTGCTGCAAACATTCCAAACATGAAACCCTAAGCATTATCAAATCATTTAACCATAAACATTAAGCAATTTGAAAGATAGAATAATAAGAACCATGCCAGATGAGATTCCAGAAGATAGATACCAAACACAATATCCTTATATTAAATCATCCAAAAAGAACAACAATTCCAGTTCTTTGTTACAACATTTGCTTGAAGATAAACCCTAACTTACTCTAATACTACTTGATCTACTTATCCTTATATCTCTATTTCTCAATCTCCTATCTATATCGAAATGAGGCAACATGCCCACTTTTATAGAGAATACACAAGATAGGTCGGCCCAAATGATAATTTACAATAAAATATGACCTACAAGAGGTCGGCCTCAAAGATTAAATTCAAACACATGAAATGTGCCATTGGCACCAATTTCATAAAAAACCACCAAGATACCAAAAGGGTCGGCCCAATACATGAGAATTAAATGGGAAGAAAAAATATCAAAGTAAATCTATATAATCACTCCCCATCCTTGTCTTTAGCTTTATCTTCTTCACCATGTATAGCCAACAGGACCCTATCCAGCTCAGCAACAGGTGGCACAGGCAAAACCCTAATCTTTCTCTCAAGAGTTTTAATATCTTCTCTTTCCTATACAATTGTACCATCCCAATCATTTTTGTTGGTCGAATACCTAGCAATAACTGAAATGTAAGTTGCAACATCATCCAACTGATGTTCAGTAACTGGTCCTTCGCTGACTAGAGAATACACATCTCTCCACCATTCTCTAAGTTGCTCCAAACTAAGATGCTTTGGAGAAAACTTCTTCCTCCCAGTCATGACCTCAAAGAATGAAATGCACCTCTCATGAACACCGGTTAGAGCATCCTCAATTTTCCTCACCTATGTTTGAATCTTTTTCAAGGCCCTCTGCCTCATTTGCAAGATTTCAAACCACTCCCAAGGTTCATAAACTCTTGGAAAAGGAAGAATTTTGCACTGTACTAATCTGTCCTCAGTGAACCCCATGATGGTTGTAATCTTTTGCAACAAGAGGTCAGTATCCACATTATCTTGTGCCAATGCAGTCTTTAACCAATCAATTAATCTCATTGCATCCCCTCTAGTGGATAATATGCCCTTAATGGCCTCATCTCCCTTAGCTTGGACACCTTTCAACCAGGTAATCGTAGCATGTGAAGTACCTTTCATATTTTCTAACTCAGAAATTGTCTCCTGGGGTAGGAATCCTGAAGTAGAAGAGGAGCCAATAGCTTGCAAAGGTTTCATTAAATCCTACAAGTATTTTCTTAGTTTTTCATTCTCCTTCCCTAGCTCATGCCTAGTTTGTACTGCCTTTTTCAATCTCCCCACAATAACTGCACTAGAACCCTCATACTCCTCAATATCCTATTCAACAGTAGGATGTCCCAAATCAACAGTCTACACATTATAGTCCTGAGTAGTCACATTATCTCTCTCTTTGTTTGGAGCAGGGGTAGCAATATGGGCCACCTGGTTACCTGATCCATCCCTCTCAATCCGGGATACAACCCTTGCTTTCTTCTTAACCCTTTGCTTCTCTACATTAACCATGAGGGCATCCCAATTAGGAGGAGCATCCTCCACTATTACCATTTTACTCTTCAATTCCCTCTCAAGCCAATCTGGAACAATAGACCCACCAGACAATGTATCTTGTTTATCATGTTCTTTCTCCTGCTGATCGGTAGTTACATCTTTCTCAACACTTGGACTTTTAGGAACATCCACTGTTGGGTTCTCTTCCTGCCGTACGTATTCTTCCACAACAACCTCCACTGGTGAGGGAGCCCTAGCTGGTATTTCCTCCTCCTTCTAAGGAGACCTGTCCATTTGTTCTCTTGTGGGAGAATTTGCATGTGCCACTAAGGGAGATTGAACCACCTTACCTATTTCTGCCTCTGCATTAAAGAGATCTCCTTCTTGGAACTCCTCCTCACCCAAATTCTTAGTACTTTCATCTTGTTTTGGTTCTCCCCTTACACTACCAGCATCTTGGGGAATGGAGGGTCCAACCTATTCAACAATAGGGATATTTACTGAAACACTCTATTTGACTACAGTATCCCTTGGGGAAGGAGTCCTTGATCTCCTCATATAGAATTGTGTCTTCTCCCCTGAACTTTCCACCTCTACCATTGGTGGCTCAACCTTCTTGTCAGCCTTGGGAACTTCCTCCACCTTCTGGGATGTCCTTGTGATTCTTCTCTTCTTCATTAGTGCATGAACACTCTCTACTTCCTCTTCTTCTCGACTTCTTTCCTAGAGGCGTGCTTCCTCTTCTTAGCAACAGGCTTCCTCTGTTTGCCCAACTCTACAACCTTCTCATCTTGAACATCTCTTACTTGAATTCTGAAAGGAGTGTCTAGCTTATCCTTGCCCTTTTGGTCTAGTTCAAGCGAAGCCTCAGAAGCAGAATGAGACTCTAAGTCTCCCATCAGGTCATAGGTTAATGGAACACCCTCGCTCTCCAACTCCAGCATCTTGTGCTTCAACCACATCCTTGTAAATTTGATCACTAGGGCCATAACTTGATCCAAGTCAGTCTTTTCCTCCTCTAACCAGTCTACTCCTAATGGTTTATCTTTCACTGCCTCATACACATGACCTTGGATCACATTCCCATCTTGCTTTATTGGATCCGAGATGGCTCTTACATTGTACAGTCTGACCAAATCTACTGGGAACCTGGAAAATCTCTTCTTTCTTACCTCAAACTCATTGGCAAGGTTAAACCAATATTCCTCAATGTGATCCTTATGGCTATAATCTCTATTGGCCTTCTTTTGTGCCTCGTCAGTGACATCAAACCTTGTTCTCTTA